>CM065817.1:8459500-9659500 GCA_033398695.1 Orobanche coerulescens
AACAACAAAATTGTGTGTGTTCTTTAAAGTCTCGGCGACTTTTTTCCAAGAAAGTGGCTTCAAACTACTACCCTCGTTTCCATTCATACCAACCTCTAGAATACAAGCCTCTAGGAAAGTTTTCACAACATTGTGATCTTTCCAACTTATCCTAATTCTCTTGTGTTGGTGTGATTCACCGGACTGTTCCATACCTAAAACAAGAAATAAATCCCACCAAAGTTTTCCAACAAAATTTATCCATTTTTAGGAGGAAAAAACACATAAATCCCACAAATATTTTCCACACAAATCTCCCCATGTTGAAGAAGAAAAAACAGCACCTAGTCCCACAAAAAAATCCTATCTAAATCTGTCATTTTTTGTGGAAAAATTTCCACAAAAATTTTTGACATGAAGAAGATTCCACCAAAAATTACAGAAGGAATTAATATTCCCTTTCTCAATCATGTCAAAAAATTACAGAAGGAATTAATATTCCCTTTCCACAAAAAATTACAGAAGGAATTAAAACAGCACATAATTAAATAATTAAAAAAAAAAGACATCAGCTTTCGAGAAACAATTCCCAGGCGAAACAATTCCCATCAAGATGAACTCAAAAGATGAAGAAACAATTCCCATCAAAAGATGAAGTCAAACGAAGCCACATAGATGAAGAAACGATGATACCTTTCGAGAAGAAGGAGAAAAAGGCCGCCGAGATCCTTCGATTGGAGTGGAGAGAAGCAGCAACGTACGCTAGGGTTTTGTCAGAAGCAAGAAGGTGAATCGATGAGGAAAGAATCGATGAGAAGTAAGGAAGAAGGTGAATCGAACAGAAGCAGAAATCGATGAGGTTACGATATGGCGATGAGGAACAAGATGAAGGAAATGGGTTTTGATCGGGAGAGTTTTTTTTGGGCGTCTGTGGTTGGAAACCTGGGAAAGGGCAGAGGGCTAGACTTCGACTTTTGGGCGTCTGTATGGGGACAAGAGGGGGTCAAGAAACTGAGCGATTAAGACAGTAACTGAGGGAATAAGTCATATGTAAACACTTCAAAACGTCTGCGCGAATAAGACATTTTACCCATTAAGCTGATTAAGTCACAAGTAAACAGCCCCTAAGTCACAAGTAAACAGCCCCTAACTTTCAAAATATCAAAAGATACCACTGAGATTTATTGTCTTTCGTTTATCTATCTATTCATAATAAAAAAACATGTCAAAACTCCCCTTCACATTTAACATTGAAGCAGACCTCAGGGCTATTTTTATAATATTGAAAGTTGCCATTTTTTTTGCAATTTGCTCAAGAGTGTATTTTGTAATTATCCCTTTAATTTTTTGAAATTGTGCTACTTTTTGGTGCATGTACCGACAACAAATTTGGACACTTTGCTGTGCAATTGTGCTGATTTATAGATTTAACTGAACGTAAACATTACGTTGATTCTATTGCTGTTTAATGAGTTGTGAATATATTTTGGTATTTTTTTAATATATATATATATATATATATAGATTTAGGATTAAATGAGCGAATATGCATGAGTTTTGTACTAATTATGCATGAAACACATGCATTTCGTCCATCAAAATTGCAATGCATTAAAATATGCATTATATGCATCAAAATATCGATGCATTAAAATATTGCATTATATGCATCAATTTTTTGTTAGAATAAATCTAGGCCAAGATCTATGAATGAAATTCATTCTTATTTCTGAACTTAAATTGCATTTTCACCTGAACCCATCCCTATATATATATTGCAGGGACACAGAGCTGAATTATATGCTGCCCGGGTGGCCACATGTTTAGCTGCGCTTGAAGGGCGTGACAAAGTTGTTGGTAGTCGATCCACCTTGGCATCCACCTAAGTGCTTCGGGCAGCCGAACGGCCGAGCGGATCCTGGAGCCGAACCGGTCATAGGCCTGATCGTTTCTCGGGCTTACGAAAAAACCGGACCGGGCAGAGACCTTAGAGCCGACCCGGAGTCCGGACCAGAAAGACCGAGCAGACCCTATATGAATACGCTCTATAATCACGAATAAGGCCGACCAGAGTAGCAGGAAGCTCGAGGGCCGACCTCATTGTCGGTCATAACAGATAAATATCAAAAACCCAAAGAACAGGCAGACAGGACAGTAAAAGAGAGTTGTCATGTCCCTTCCCAAAGCGCACTTAAGAAGGTGACACGTGTCAAAGGAGTCACCTTCATTGTGACAAATGTCATCAGCATATTCATCTCAATCTTCCTACTGTCATCTCATGAATGACTGACATTGCCTATATATATGCCAGGAGAATGTACAATAGGGGGACTTTCGGAAAAAGCTAAAAAAAAAGGGAGCATTAAGAAAAGAAAGAGAAAAAAGAGGGATTTGAGATATACTGGAAAAGAACAAAAAAGACTTGTAATTAACAAGCCAAACTGGATACTCAGGCATACATTATTCTGCCCGGCTCTATGCTATCAAGAGGTCATTAATAAAATTTAGTGATCAAATATCTTCCATTTTATTTATTATTTTCTATGTGGCTTCGATCCATTCGTCCAGATCAGCACACGTGACGTTAACCAAATCAGACGTCAACAGAATGGCGCTAGAAGAAGGGCATGAACCTCCGGGAGCTTGAGCGAGTCGCTCAAGTTATGACCAATTCCAATTATAATCAGCCCGCCACAAAGAAGGGAAATCCGTTCCAGTTGGCGGGGCACTTTGACACGCCTTGCGTTCATCCGGGAATAACCACCCCCACCCCGGGATGGTGAGATGAAAGCATAGGAATCATCGTAACTACGAGTCGAAAGCATAGGAATCATCGTAATTTGAAGTTGGAAGTACAAGAGCCATTGTGACCACGGGTTCCTGCTCGACTCGGCTGACCTTTTAAAGGTCATAACTCGAAGGATATCGCGCGCAGCTCAAAATTCTAGAAAAGGTCTCGAAGAGTCCTCGTATCCTTCAAATTAAAGTTGCAGTCAACATACACTGCAACATCTGAAAACTCCTTCGGAATCCCCATCCACACCCGCGAAGGTCCTGGTAATCCGGACGGCACTGGACCCGCTGCCGAAAACATCTCCAAGTATTGAGCCATGTGTTAGAAAAGCAGCGGCGGCCCTTCCAAGTAAAGTGGAAGACGAAGTAAAAAGTAATCTGTAAAGGAGTTTTCCGCATAATCACCCAAGCAGCGGTCGTTAGGATGCCAACGACGAAACTCAAAACTCAAAGTGATGAAAAAACCGCAGAAAGTGGGAGATATTAGTAAAGCTAAAATAAGTCGAGGAATAATCTCTATAAGAAAAGAGGGGCCCGGCCGACCGAGTCACCAACAATCCTGCAGCGGCCGACTCAAGAAGAATCTCAAGCGTTCTGCGACGACCCCCGTCTACGAAGCAGTTTATCCATGTCGCAAGATTCGCAATCCAACGAACAAGTCGGGGCGGTTAATGCAATGATGAAACAATGCCTTAAGGCCCGCCTTGAAAAGCGCAAAGGATCACGGTCTGAAGAACTCTCTGAAGACTCGGTAATGCCTCGGCCCGCCGAATGAAAAATATCTTCGTAGCCTCCGGCACTGAGGCGATGACCCTGGTCGAAATTGGAACACGCCCACAGGAGAATTCGTTTCGAAAAACAAGGTCAATGTGACCCCAAGGACCTGGATCTCGTCGCCCCAAAAAGGCGGAACGTCTTCAACAAAACATCTCAGGATCATCATCAGAGTCTTCAGGTCAATGACCTCATTATTAAACGAGCGCTGGGGCCCGACACGGGACCTCCTGAATCCAAGTAACAAAGCCCGTCAGAACGGAGGTTGCTAGCTAGAATATATAGATGATCAAGGATTCATTCATTCGTTGAATGTCGTGAAGGTATAATCAATAAAATTCGACTTTATTTCATCTCTGAATCAAATACACTATAAGACCGAGCTCGTCTCGGCACTTCGAATGACCGGCTCCCCCGGCACTATAAGACCGAGCTCGTCTCAAGATTTCGAATGACCGGCCTCCCGCACTATAAGACCGAGCCTGCCTCGGCACTTCAATGACCGGCCTCTAAGCACTATAAGACCGAGCCTGTCTCGGCACTTCGAATGACCGGCTCCCGGCACTATAAGACCGAGCCTGTCTCGGCACTCGAATGACCGGCTCCCCAAGCACTATAAGACCGAGCTCGTCTCGGCACTTCGAATGACCGGCTCTCCCGGCACTATAAGACCGAGCTCGTCTAGGCACTTCGAATGACCGGCTCCCAAGACTATAAGACCGAGCCTGCCTCAAGATTTCGAATGACCGCCTCCCAAGACCATAAGACCGAGCTCGTCTCGGCACTTCGAATGACCGGCTCCCCCGGCACTATAAGACCGAGCCTGCCTCAAGATTTCAATGACCGCTCCCCAAGATCAAAGTCCGAGCTCACCTCGGCGTCTCAAAAGACCGGTCCACCCGGCACTGAAAGTCCGAGCTCGCCTCGGCACCTCAAAAGACCGGTCCACCCGGCACTGAAAGTCCGAGCTCGCCTCGGCACCTCAAAAGACCGGTCCACCCGGCACTGAAAGTCCGAGTTCGCCTCGGCACCTCCAAAGACCGGTCCACCCGGCACTGAAAGTCCGAGCTCGCCTCGGCACCTCAAAAGACCGGTCCACCCGGCACTGAAAGTCCGAGTTCGCCTCGGCACCTCAAAAGACCGGTCCACCCGGCACTGAAAGTCCGAGCTCGCCTCGGCACCTCAAAAGACCGGTCCACCCGGCACTGAAAGTCCGAGCTCGCCTCGGCACCTCAAAAGACCGGTCCACCCGGCACTGAAAGTCCGAGTTCGCCTCGGCACCTCAAAAGACCGGTCCACCCGGCACTGAAAGTCTGAGCTCGCCTCGGCACCTCAAAAGACCGGTCCACCCGGCACTGAAAGTCCGAGTTCGCCTCGGCACCTCAAAAGACCGGTCCACCCGGCACTGAAAGTCCGAGTTCGCCTCGGCACCTCAAAAGACCGGTCCACCCGGCACTGAAAGTCCGAATTCGCCTCGGCACCTCAAAAGACCGGCCCACCCGGCACTGAAAGTCCGAGCTCGCCTCGGCACCTCAAGAGACCGGTCCACCCGGCACTGAAAGTCCGAGCTCGCCTCGGCACCTCAAAAGACGGCGGTCAGACCAACCGGGCCCAAACACAAAAAAGTAACAAAGGCCATAAAAAGATGTTATTCATTCAAAATAAGCTCCATGTCAGAATACAAGAAGAAATCAAGGAAAAACGGCACGCAGGCCATACATGGAATCAAACAAAAAATCTACTCGGCCTTGTCCTCCTGATCGGTCGCCTGGGAAGACTGCCCTCCACCTTCGCCAGACACGGTCTCCACCGGATCTTCGACAGCTTCGGCGGCCTTCGGCTCATCATCTCCGAGAGTTTCAACCTTTAGGTCGGCCGCCTGAGACTTTATGTAGGCCTGGACCTCCTCAACGGTCTTCCCCTCCTTCATGAGATCCAATATCTCATAACAAGTGGAGACGTAGTTAAGGTTGATCAATTCCTCGTACTCGGGTGTCTTCTGAAAAGCAGCCGCCCCGTCAGCAAGACCTCTGGCATAACCCGCAGATTCGCAAGACTGAACCCGCTCGGTCAATTGCTCAAGCTGGGCCTTAGCACTTTGCAAATGGGCCTCGTACTCGGCCCTGATATCCAGGCACTGTTTTTGCGCTTTCTCAGCCGCCGTGGCCATCTCGTTAGCCTTCCCTTTCCATACATTGGCCTCAAAGGCCCGGCTCTCCAGAAGCTCCATCTCACCCTTCAGAGAAGCCATCTCCTCCTCCAAAGATTTGATAAGCGAAGGGCAGAGATGGTGTTCCTCCTGTAAGGCCTTGAGATGGGCCTCTGCCTTCTTATGTTTCCCAGCTGAGGCGGTCAGCTCCCCAGCGGCCTTCACATAAGTGCACAACGCCCGGCCCAAAATAGCGTTTCCAAAATGGATCTGCTCATCCGGATCCATGTCGTTGGTCACCATCTCCATCTTCGGCGTCCAGCCCAAAATGGGGACATAGCTGGACTCAACCACCGATGGGGGGACCCGATCGAGCATTTCGGCGGTTGGAGTGGCGGCCCGGACGTAGTCGAGGAACCAGCGCGGTCTCCGCCCTTTCATCCGGGCACAAGGTTCTTCCCGATCCTTATTCACCGGGAGATAGTGGCCCTCCAAATCAATCAAGGGCTCCTTACCCTTCGCCCGGCCCGTCCGTACAGGGCTCAGGGCGGGCACAACAATCTCAGGAAGGGAGAAATCCTCGGTCCTGGTCACGTTATCCTCAGGCCCGGCCTCTACTCTCTTCCGCTTGCCTGCGCGCTCCCTACGCTCGGCGGCCTCCGCAGCCAGCCTCGCCACTCGCTGCGCAGGCGTCTCTTTCCGTCCCGACGAACTCCTACCCCTGGGGCCTGGATGAGGAAGGTGTGTTAAAAAAAAAAAAAAAAAAGCTACATGATGAAGACATTCTGCTCGGGTTAGTGGATCGAAGTCCCGCGGCCCAAAGATTATCCTCAGTAACCAGAAGGTATGACTTCCTCCGATCAGCGGGAAGATCCAAGAGCTGTTCAACCCGGTCGTCGAACAAAGAGGAGGTCTCTGAAGCCGGGATACGTTCTGCACAAACAACAAATTATGAGCGTTAGACAAAAAAGGAACAGCAGCAAAAAACACGACACTTACTCATTTTGGCAACGAAGTGTTCAGGGACCCGAAGCTCGGCGTCTATCACGCCAGGTTCCCACTCATCAACCGAGCTCATCCACGACCCCCCTACATAGAACCACTGTTCTTTCCAGCTATGTATGGTCTCCGGCACATCCACCAATTCTTTATACATCGCGTGCCGGGCTGTCAAATAAAACCAGCCAGAACCAGATCGGCCGACCGACCTCCATAGAAAGAGACTGTTAATCTCTTCAAAACTGGGCTCGGTCCATCCATGCTGACTAAAAAGAATTAAAAGACCCACCATCCGAGCCCAAGAATTCGGATGAATTTGGGCAATACAAAGGCCCCACTGCCTCAACCACCGGGAAAGTACCAACGGAAGAGGAAACCTTAACCCAGACAACAGAGAGCGGTAATACACCGCCGTGCATCCGACAGGAGGGGTGTGGGGTCTCTCCTCTGGGTCCGGAACAAACATCCGCACCACCGCGGGTATCTTAAATCGCCCCCGCCAAGCCTCCAACTGCCCATCGGTGACCGTGCTGCGTATCAAGGCTGAATCCCATTCCGCCTCAGCGAAAGGAGACGGCTGAGGCCGAACCCAGGCCCCAGTCTCGCCAACCGCCGCCAACGACGTCGCCACCTCCGCGTCTCCAAAATCTGCATCTCCAGAATCCGGCGATCTTGCGACCTCGCCTCCATCCTCATCGCTCCAGTCAACGGGAGCATCACCTATCGACAAATCCGCCACTCCCGTACGGTCCGGAGACACAACAGACTCCTCCGCCGTATTCCTCCGCTCCGACATCATAAAATAAGAAAAAAGAGGAGGAAGAGCAAGCTTACCGGGAAAATCTGCGAAATCGGAAAAGAAAAAAAATTGCCGGAAAAAATCTCTCTCTGCAACAAAAATGGCGAAGGAAGCAATGAAGAAGAAAACTCTCTATATTTATAGGATGAGACAGGGTCATTAAATACTAAGCGGCGATTCATAATCGTCGCGAAGATTAAGGACGCGTGAAACACCGCGACGAATCACATCCCGCCACGCGTCCCCCTCACTATGACTCTTGGAGACCCCGAAGTCAAATCGACGCGACTCTCAAAGATATGTCCCTTCAAGGGATCTTATCCATCCCCAAATCGGATCGACCTTAATCTGAAACGATTCCAGCACCGGCCAACCCGGCACGACCCTGGACTCGGGGGCCCTTGTTGGTAGTCGATCCACCTTGGCATCCACCTAAGTGCTTCGGGCAGCCGAACGGCCGAGCGGATCCTGGAGCCGAACTGGTCATAGGCCTGATCGTTTCTGCCACGAAAAACCGGACCGGCAGAGACCTTAGAGCCGACCGAGTCCGACTGAAAGACCGAAAGGCACTCCTATATGAATACGCTCCATAATCACGAATAAGGCCGACCAGAGTAGCAGGAAGCTCGAGGGCCGACCTCATTGTCGGTCATAACAGATAAATATCAAAAACCCAAAGAACAGGCAGACAGGACAGTAAAAGAGAGTTGTCATGTCCCTTCCCAAAGCGCACTTAAGAAGGTGACACGTGTCAAAGGAGTCACCTTCATTGTGACAAATGTCATCAGTATATTCATCTCAATCTTCCTACTGTCATCTCATGAATGACTGACATTGCCTATATATATGCCAGGAGAATGTACAATAGGGGGACTTTCGGAAAAAGCTAAAAAAAAGGGAGCATTAAGAAAAGAGAGAGAAAAAAGAGGGATTTGAGATATAATGGAAAAGAACAAAAAAGACTTGTAATTAACAAGCCAAACTGGATAGTCAGGCATACATTATTCTGCCCGGCTCTATGCTATCAAGAGGTCATTAATAAAATTTAGTGATCAAATATCTTCCATTTTATTTATTATTTTCTACGTGGCTTCGATCCATTCGTCCAGATCAGCACACGTGACGTTGACCAAATCAGACGTCAACAAAAGTCAATGTGGATGACCTGAAAAAAGCTGTTAAGTGCCACACAGTCTTTTTAGTCCGACTCCTGGCTTTTACATTTATATTCCTAATAGAGCTTCAGTTTCTCTTAGCCACAGCTTAGGAGCAAACACCTTAAACTCATATATTTAGTGCAATCATCATCCTTCTGGCTGAAATAAGTACAAAACTATGATTGACCATATCGAAGTCGTTATCCGAGACAGACGTCATCTTTTTAAACAGTAAATTACACCAAACCCCCTAAACTGTGGAGCTCTCTTTGCCTACTAAACATTTTTTTGTTTGTTTGTTGTACTTTATTTCCACTATGCTTCGCCTGTTGGGACCGCCACCACCACCACTCTGTCATTTTAGTATGATATTGTCCGATTTGGGTCAAGCCCTCACGGATTTGTTTTTGGGCTCCTTCCCAAAAGACCTCATACTAATGGAGTGGTGGACTTTATTATATAGAAGGCTTCTTTTCGTCTCTCTTCCGATGTGGGATGGGTTTGCCATAAAATGCGCTGGCACGTGCCATGAGCAGTAGACACGTGTTTGTTTTTTATTTGTCCAGGGGCCAAAGCGCATAGTTCAGGTTGGTAAAGTGCATCAAGAAAAACTGAAAAAGTTTAGTGGGAAAGTGCGTAAAACTAGTAATCACTACGCCATAAGTGCTCATAGACAATGCCTGTTTATTGTTGCAGAAGACACAATAAGTGTTGCCTTAGGCCAAAGGCAACACCAAACTCTTGTTGCCAATACGGCCGTTGCCTTTGACACATAAGGCAACACTTTTAGTCTCTACTGCAACAACAGAAAAGTATTGCATTACGCCTCTAATGCAACAACATAACCAAGTAAGGCAACAACAAATGATGTTGCCTAAGATTTCAAAAAAAAAAGAACATGGGTCCACATATGCCACATCATCAATGGGTCCCACCTTTATGCCATGCCATCAATGGGTCCCATCTTGATGCCACGTCGACAATGGACTCTACATTTGTGCCAGGTCAGCAATGGGCCCCACATCTATGCCACATCGGCAGTTTTTTATAATACTATTTTTATAAAATACAACAGCAACTAAAGTAAAAGGGAACAATTCATACAAATATTTTGAAATAACCATTTTAGTTTTACATCAAACCATCCAAAATAAAACAAGGCATCCAAAAACCAACAAGGATGCCAATACAAAATACAAATTCCTAAATTCATACAAAGCAACAAACCACCAATTTAACTTCAAAAGTACAAAAACCAAGCAACACCACCAATCTAACTTAAAAAGTACAAAATTACTGAGTCTAAATACAAGTGATCGGAAGTTACATATTGAAATAATCGATAAGTGGTGCCGCCTTGAGTCATAGGAGTAGCATTATCATCTTGATCACTTGATATCATTACACAAAATTCTCCAATATCCCGATTGAGGACGGAATTAGCTTCTCCCACTTTCTGTTTCACTTTTCCCTACCAAATTGTTGTAAATAAGTCAATCTAGATAAGACCGTTCTTCTTTTAATAATCTTAATAGGAATAAAACTGAAAGAGAAGCAGTTGGGTATCTCGTAACAAATGATATGGCAAAAGTTACAACCAAGTGACATTCAAAAGAGACCAAGATATCAAGCTTCATGTCATATGCTTCACATAATAAAACATTTTCACAAAATACATAATTTGTTCATTTGTGGACAATAGACACTATCAGCATACTAAAATGACATGAATGCTTAAATCACACTACCACAATTATGCAATAAGGAAATTAACATGAACTCCTGGATGAGTTTTGTGCATGAATTCAAACCCGACAATCAGAAAAGTTAGAAGTAATTGATGTGGAAATTAAACCTATGTGAGACTTCAGTTCACAAAAATCCATATGGAAGAAGGTAAAATATACGAGCACATATCATTTTACAACATTAGAAATTTAGAGAACCTGGTACTCAGCTTCTACAGGTATGCAATCCAACGAGTAGGGTTGCTGGAGGCGAGCTATAATCCGATCCTGGAAAGCAAGAATAATCAGTTATGTTGTGCATGAATACTTTGATAGGAAACAGATAAAGGTACTTTTTGCAATCGCAAATTGTATCAAGACATTCTTATTAAAAATATGTTTCATATTACCAAAAATATTGCGACAATTTGTATGCATTAATCACACAGTTATCAATAACACCACAATAACCAACCACCTCAAGTGGTCTTGTTCTTTTAGAAGAGGATTAGAAGGGGATCTTCAAGACCAGGACCTCAATATCTTTGGTTTCATGGTTTGAAGTGTCCAAATTTTTTCATTTCAAGTTCTCAAATATCAATTCTTGAAAAGGCCCTTCAACGCATAGGGTTCCCTTGGCCGAGGTGAAGCCGTCAAAGCAAACAAAGCGAAGAATCAAAAAGGGTTCTGCAAGGATCGGTTGATAGAGGAGTGGAATGGGGAATAAGGAACTTCACGGGAAGAAGATCATCGGCAGAGATAACAATCATCGGCGACATAAAAGAAAAGCTATCAAAATGGAGATTAGCCAAAATACTAGAACGAAACCCCAAAGAGGGTTTCATAACACCAAAGCTGTCCTGATGCACAACAACTCTGTGGTACCACTATTGGAAATCCATCCAGATTACGAGCAATAGTGAAAGCCGTAACTAATCACTTAACTTGTAAACAAATTACAAATAATATAATGAACTAACCAGTTAACCACTAAACCGATTAATCACCAAGATTTATAAACATTATAAGCAATAGCCTTCTCCCAAAATTCCACGCAGCAGCAATAGTCTATCTTAAAGACAAAAAAACAGAAATAGAAAACACAAGCAGTAATCATGGGATTACAGAAAATTAAAGAAGGTCAGAACAATAATAAGCCATAAAACAAGACCAACAGAAAATGGAAAAAAGCAGAGCAAACCGAAATGATCCAAAGGATCGATGAATCGTGATGGTGACAGAAAACTTGAGTCGGCCCAGTCCCCTTTGAAATCAAACCCTCGTATAGAACACCAAGAATCACAAAGAATACAGAAGCCTACTGTAACACCCCCAAGACATTCAGGGCATATTACAGCGCCGTGGACCCCACACTGTGGAATCCACCCGGCTAACATACCAACAAGACCTTTGCCAACGACAACCATCAACAATAAAATGACGATTCAAAATAAAAGAGTACAATCCGACCAATAGAATCCAACAACAATCCATTTCCCAAAACGGGAACACAACATTAACAATTTTGCAAAAGAAGTACTCGAGTACTTAAACCAATTTTTATAATACATAAATCCCAGAATCAGACATCAATAATAATAACCGACAGACATGACACCGAAAATCATTTACTGGACAATATCATGCTTGCCCATCATCCTCATACGGCTCGAGTGCTCGCTTGTCACCACGATCAATACCTGAAATACAAAAAGTATTTCCCCCATTTAAGGGGTTAGCGACAACTGCTAGTGCAAGTACAATCCATTTGAACTACATTCTAATCAGATGAATAATGCGCCAAAAATCATTTTAGAAGACATTTTATATTCCGGAATATTTACGATGCACAAGCACAAAACACATTTTCCTCCAACCAAAACAATTCAAAGTTAACCTTGGTACGTGACTCACGGCCACCGTACCCAGAGCCCCGTCGGACATCTTGGGTGGTCAACCACAGTTCGTGATACGCACACACACGGCAATACGTATCCCTAGAGGCCCCGTCGGACCGTCCCTAGGTGAACATACACATATCCTCCCACAACAACCACGTATAGCCATAATTCAAATACTAGAACATGTAAACAAATGTAAAGTACTTGCCTTTGAGACATTCTTGAAGAAACAGAGATGAAACACGACTACGAACGGTCCGGGTGGAAAGCGACGGTTCCTAAACGAAGGATCAAGCACAACCACGAGGAACCGACGAGAATGAACCTAACGATTCGAATAGCACAATCACAACCACTTCTAAACGATTACGGAAATGGAATAAACACTGAAACCCGCCTACGATTCATGTATATTCATACAAAAATAACAACGAGGGCGGACCACAACCAAACCCTCTCGATTTCGCAAAACCATGAAAATATACCATGAATCCGTAGGGAAACTAAGAATACCAACAAGAATAATCATATTCATCATGAATCCATCAACGAAACGGAAAGAATCGGACAAAACCCCAAAATCCCCAATTATCCAAAAAAAAAGTAGGGTTTTAGAACATTACCTTTGGAGATTCAAGAACTAAGATCCGTAGAACTCGTTAGATTGATTATACGAGCCTAACAACCGAAAAGAAATGATGAAAAATCGACCCCGGATGAAGAACTCTCCCCTCTATATCCTCTCGCGATGCGGTGGAAGAAAAAAGAAGAAATGAGCTGCTCACGCTCAAAACGACACATTTATAGTGTAACTCAGTAACCTATCGGCCGATAGTCAGCCGATGTGCCCAACCGATACCCATACGTAAATGCCGGCGAGAGTCTATCGGCCCACCCTATCGGCCGAAAGGCTCCTGGAAGTGATCGCCGATACCCATACGTAAATGCCGGCAGAGAGTCTATCGCCCACCCTATCGGCCGAAAGGCTCTGGACGGTGCCCGATGACAGTGATCTTCCACTAAAACGACCATAACTCTCTCGTCCGACTCAGATTGACTCACCGCTTGAACCATTGGAAAGCTAACTCGATTTTCTATAATATTGCAAAGATTTATAATTTTTGGAGTCACCAAAAATTAATGGTGATCTAACAAAGTCGAATTCATATGAGGAAAGTTGAAACAATGAACAATAACGAGAATACAATTCAACGGTTTGACAGAAGGACACGCTGAAAAGTACACGAGGGTCACTACGATCGAGAAATACACCAAAACGAAAATACAAGGGAAAGAAAAATACGGATATTACATTCTACCCTCTAAAAATAAGTTTCGTCCGAAACTTAAGAAACAAACAACTCCGGTACTTAGCACGCATGCTATCCTCGGTTTCCCAAGTTGCCTCCTCGACACCGTGTCTCGACCACCGAACTTTGACCAAAGGGATGGTCTTATGCCTCGGTCGTTTCTCACGATGCTCCAAAATTTTCGCAGGACGCTCTTCAAAAGTAATATCTTGACAATATCAATCTCGCCATAATCGATGACGTGACTAGGATCTGGAACATATTTCCTCACCGGGAAACATGAAAACGCTATGAACATGACTCAAGGCCGGGGTAACGCCAAACGGTATGCTAATCCACCGACTCGCTCGAGAATCTCGAAGGGTCCAATAAATCTCGGACTCAACTTCCCTTCTTCCAAACGGAAAACTCCTTCGTCGGCGACACCTTCAAAGAAACGTGGTCTCCCACCTCGAATTCCAAGGGTCGACGACGGATGTCGGCATACGACTGGCCGACTGGCGCCAACATCCGTTCGAATTAACTCTATCTTCCGCCTCGTCTCTAAAACGACATCCGGCTCGGTCGACTAAATCGGACGCCTCATTCCAACAAATCGGCGATCGACATCGCCGCCATAAAGTGCCTCATACGGTGCCATCCGACCGACGCGTGCCAACCGTTGTTGTACGTGAATTCAATCGGTAAATGTTCCTCCCAGTCACTACTCGATCAAGAGCACAAGCACGTAACAAGTCCTCGAGCGTTTGGATAGTGCGTTCCGTATCCATCCGATCGGGATGAAAAGAGGTACTCAAACGCAACCGGTACCCAACGCCTTATGCACCGCTTTGCGAAGTGCGATACAAAGCGGCCGTCACGATCCGAAACAATAGACTTGAGTACCGTGAAGCCTCACAACTGTGCGATGAATATACGAGCGACTTTTCTCGGACCCCAAGTATCCTTGATGCCCGGAAAATGTGCCGACTTAGTCAATCGGTCTACAATCACCCATACCATATTCATACTGTCTTCGTCCTCGGTAAACTCGTAACAAAATCCATAGAGATGTCCTCCCACTTCCATTCCGGACGGAAGCGGTTTCAATAATCCGGCCGGCCGATGCTCAATCTTGACTTGCCGACAAGTCAAACACTTAGCTACAAACCGAACTACCTCCTTCTTCATATCGCTCCACCGTAAATTCTTCCTCGTGTCTTTATACATCTTACTCGAGCCGGATGGGTCGAGTATGGTGACGCATGAGCCTCTCGCATAATGCTCTGTCTCGGTTCCGAGTCGTTCGGAACACACAACCGACCTCGGAATCTCAACACGCCGTCCTCATGAATAACGAATCCCGGGCTTTCCTTTCCTACACTCTCTCGAAGTGAATAAACATCGGATCCTCTAATCGCCCCGACTTAATGTCTTCGACCGAGAGATGAAGAAATCTCAAGAGTACGCAAATCGCCTGAACTCTCTGGCAAGATAATCTCAATGCTCAACCTCATAAACTCGCCAAGTCCCGATCGGGCCGTAAGTAACTCAAGCGTCGGCGTCGATTTCGGCTCAAGGCATCTGCCACCACATTAGCCCCGCCTGATGATAAAGGATCTCAAGATCGTAATCCTTAATCGGTTCCAACCATCTCCTCTGTCTCATATTAAGCTCCTTCTGCGTGAAGATGTACTTGAGTGCTCTTGTGGTCGGTGAAAATCGACACGACGAGCCATACAAGTAATGACGCCGATTTTCAACGCAAACACAATCAAGCGCCAACTCAAGATCGTGCGTAGGGTAATTCAATTCATACGGTTTCAACCGACGGAAGCATAGGCAATCGTCCTCCCGTCTTTGCATAAGTACGCATCCGAGCCCTTGGCCCGAAGCATCACTATAAACGGAGAAACCATCATTACCACTCGGTAAAGCCGACACGGAGCGGTCGTCAACCGCTTCTTCAACTCCTCAAAACTATTACGCCTCTCATCGGTCCACACAAACTTCTC
Source organism: Orobanche coerulescens (assembly GCA_033398695.1). Taxonomy (NCBI): domain Eukaryota; kingdom Viridiplantae; phylum Streptophyta; class Magnoliopsida; order Lamiales; family Orobanchaceae; genus Orobanche; species Orobanche coerulescens. Next base: position 8,475,083 of record CM065817.1, read on the forward strand.
CGACTTACGTAACAACCGAGTCGGTCGAGCGAGCTTAGAGAACCCTCGACGAATCTACGGTAATACCCGGCTAATCCTAAAACTGGACCTCTTTCACGTTCTTGGCGGCGCCCAATCTAACACCGCTCTACCTTATGTGGGTCCACACGAACACCCTCGGCCGAGATCACATGACCGAGAAACATAACCTCCGTAGCCAAAACTCACATTTCGAGAACTTAGCAAAAAGATGCCGAGTTCTCAAAATGTCTAACACAATATGTAGATGACGGCATGCTCCTCCTCGCTCCTCGAGTAAATCGGGATGTCGTCGATAAAAACGACTACACACTTATCGAGGTACTCGATAAAGACTTTGTTCATAAGTTGCATGAACACGGCCTGGTGCGTTAGTTAGCCCAAAAGGCATAACCACAAACTCGTAGTGACCGTATCTCGTCCGAAAGGCCGTCTTGAATATCGGTATCCTTCACTGAGCCGATAATACCCCGATCTCAAATCAATCTTCAAAACACGGTTGCCCCAATCGATCAAACAAGTCATCAATCCTCGGGAGCGGATACTTGTTTTTGATGGTCACTTTGTTCAACTCTCGGTAGTCGATACACAAACGAAGTGACCCATCCTTCTTCTTTACGAATAGGACCGGTGCGCCCCAAGGCGAAGCGCTCGGTCGAATATATCCCATGTCTAGCAACTCTCCCAATCTGTTTCTTCAACTCAAGCATCTCGGCGGGCGCCATACGGTATGGCGTCTTAGAGATAGGTCTGCACCGCTCTAAATCGACAGTAAACTCAACCTCTCGGCCCGGCGGCAAACCCGGCAACTCATCCGGAAAAACGTCGGGATACTCACATACTACCGGAATAGACGAGAGCTCGACTCCCCCTTCTTCCGATCTCAAAGCGTAACACCAATAACCCGTGCAACCTCCTCGAAGGAGTCTCACCGCCCTTAAGGCACTGATCAGTAATCTCTGGCTACTCCGCTTACGCCCCACAAAGGAATGCTCACTGGGCCGAGGCTAACATCGAAACCGTCCTCGTTCTATAATTCATGATCGCCCCATGACGGTCCATCCAATCCTCACCCGAATCAAATCTTCATCTCTAATATCTACCGCAATCGATTAGAAGGCCAAACCCTCCCGCGATACTCACCGGAAAATCTCTAACCTCACGATCCCCACGATGCTATCCCCACTAGGAAGTTTAACAACAAAAGGCTCACAAGCAACAAGGCAATCAACATGCAAAGCACGCACACAATCCATAGATATAAAAGAATGCGTAGCACGTAATCGAACAATACGGAAACAGATGATCAAGGATGTGGACGGTACTGTGGCCACCGTCGCGTCAGATCTCCCTGCTCGTCTCATCTCGTACACACGGGGCGGCATGCACCCGCACTAGAAGCTCCTCTAGAAGGCCGACCACGACCTCGACCTCTACCAAAACTCACGCTGGCCGAGGAACCTGCTTGCTGATTCACTCGGCTCTCCCGCACTGGGACCGATATTCCGAGTAATCGAGCCCGAGCCGTATCCGTACAAAACTTAGCACGATGACCCATACGACCACAAGCAAGACACCGAATCGGAGGCCTATCACACTCACTCATCATGTGGCCTTGACGATCAGCGGTTGAAGCACGTAGGACCACGAACGGAACCAGCAGAGCAGACCTAGAACCGGTTCCTCGCCCAATCGATGGCAATCGACTTCCGAAGACTCGCGAACCAGACCGAGTCTTCGGATACCCTCTGACTTGCCTCCCGAACCGACCGGCGGTTTTCTGTTTCTTTCCTTCGGTTGCCGTCTCTGTCGCAGAAAACGACATCTCATAAGCCATCGCCTTATTCTCGATATTCTTTCAAAGTCGTGCACCCTGCACTGGACATGTAGTGGCGCACCCTTGGTTTCATCCGCATGTCAAAGTGGCGGATCTTATCAAGCTCATCGCGGACTTGGTTTCTCACATAGTGTAACTGCTGATTGTAGTCCTTGATGGCTTGAGATATAGGTACATCTTGGGGCTTAGCCTCAAAGAAGGCTCGGATCCTCCCCTCATTCACTGGCCAAGGACAGTATTCATCTTCCATCATATCTCGAAACTCTACCCATGTATATGTAAGGTCACGCGGTTTCACCGCTTGCCACCACGTCGCTGCCTCCTTGGCGAGGAAGTACTGAGCAATGGGTACTTTCCTCTCCTCGGGGCAATTAGCAGCCTCAAACACTTTCTCCATCTCGAACAGCCAATTCTCCCAACCAGAAGGGTCAGAAGCACCATCAAACTGCGGAGGACGCATACGAATCACGTCCTGAAGTAGCTTATCATTGCCGGACCCAGTAGGCGGAACCGGGTTGGCATTAGCATGGCCACTGTAACGAGCGGCTGAGCCGAGCGTCATCTCAGTTCGCTACTTGCCGCAATATGTTAGCCACTCCAACATTCTCATGAGCATTAATGAGCTAGCAGATAGTCCTGCTGACCTCCGAACTAGGGGAACACTGCTCGACAAAGAGGTCATCGACGAATCAGTTCCCGAGTGATCGGACATGGCCGCCCCACCGGCTGCGCCACGTCCCCTACCGCGTCCGCGACCGCGTCCGCGTCCTCTACCGGCAGGAATTCTGAAGGAGCAACGGGTAAGTACTATTCAAACTCAAAACGCAAAAGATACTAAGACAGAAATAGAACAGAACGGGGAAACGAGTCAAGTTAGAGAAACTTACGAGCACCGGCGTACTGAGATGATGGCATAGCAGTGATACTGTCCCAAAAACGACACTTAACTAGACCCAAATAACCGACAGCCTAGGTATCCATAAACCTTGCTCTGATACCATATTCTGTAACACCCCCAAGACATTCAGGGCATATTACAGCGCCGTGGACCCCACACTGTGGAATCCACCCGGCTAACATACCAACAAGACCTTTGCCAACGACAACCATCAACAATAAAATGACGATTCAAAATAAAAGAGTACAATCCGACCAATAGAATCCAACAACAATCCATTTCCCAAAACGGGAACACAACATTAACAATTTTGCAAAAGAAGTACTCGAGTACTTAAACCAATTTTTATAATACATAAATCCCAGAATCAGACATCAATAATAATAACCGACAGACATGACACCGAAAATCATTTACTGGACAATATCATGCTTGCCCATCATCCTCATACGGCTCGAGTGCTCGCTTGTCCCCACGATCAATACGAAATACAAAAGTATTTCCCCATTTAAGGGTTAGCGACAATCGCTAGTGCAAGTACAATCCATTTGAACTACATTCTAATCGGATGAATAATGCGCCAAAATCATTTTAGAAGACATTTTATATTCCGAATATTTACGATGCACAAGCACAAAACACATTTTCCTCCAACCAAAACAAGTCAAAGTTAGCCTTGGGACGTGACGCTCGGCCCCCGTACCCCGCAGAGCCCCGTCGGACATCCCCGGGTGGTCAACCACGATTCGTGATACGCACACACACGGCAATACGTATCCCTAGAGGCCCCGTCGGACCGTCCCTAGGTGAACATACACATATCCTCCCACAACAACCACGTATAGCCATAATTCAAATACTAGAACATGTAAACAAATGTAAAGTACTTGCCTTTGAGACATTCTTGAAGAAACAGAGATGAAACACGACTACGAACGGTCCGGGTGGAAAGCGACGGTTCCTAAACGAAGGATCAAGCACAACCACGAGGAACCGACGAGAATGAACCTAACGATTCGAATAGCACAATCACAACCACTTCTAAACGATTACGGAAATGGAATACACCCGGAAACCCGCCTACGATTCATGTATATTCATACAAAAATAACAACGAGGGCGGACCACAACCAAACCCTCTCGATTTCGCAAAACCATGAAAATATACCATGAATCCGTAGGGAAACTAAGAATACCAACAAGAATAATCATATTCATCATGAATCCATCAACGAAACGGAAAGAATCGGACAAAACCCCAAAATCCCCAATTATCCAAAAAAAAGTAGGGTTTTAGAACATTACCTTTGGAGATTCAAGAACTAAGATCCGTAGAACTCGCGTTAGATTGATTATCCGAGCCTCACAACCGAAAAGAAATGATGAAAAATCGACCCCGGATGAAGAACTCTCCCCCTCTATATCCTCTCGCGATGCGGTGGAAGAAAAAGAAGAAATGAGCCATTCACGCTCAAAACGACACATTTATAGTGTAACTCAACAGAACCTATCGGCCGATAGTCGGGCCGACAGCCCAACCGATACCCATACGTAAATGCCGGCAGAGAGTCTATCGGCCCACCCTATCGGCCGAAAGGCTCCTGGAAGTGATCGGCCGATACCCATACGTAAATGCCGGCAGAGAGTCTATCGGCCCACCCTATCGGCCGAAAGGCTCTGACGGTGCCCGACCGATGGATCTTCCACTAAAACGACCATAACTCTCTCGTCCGGACTCCGATTGACTCACCGTTTGAACCATTGGAAAGCTAACTCGATTTTCTATAATATTGCAAAGATTTATAATTTTTGGAGTCACCAAAAATTAATGGTGATCTAACAAAGTCGAATTCATATGAGGAAAGTTGAAACAATGAACAATAACGAGAATACAATTCAACAGTTTGACAGGAAGGACACGCTGAAAAGTACACGAGGGTCACTACGATCGAGAAATACACCAAAAACGAAAATACAAGGGAAAGAAAAAATACGGATATTACACCTACATACCGCTGCTCTCTGACTTTGGCTATCTTAATCTGGTAGCTCAACCATGACTGCTTCGGATTCGGTAGGGCACCGTGAAATCATGGCACTATGATTAATTAAATATACATTAAAATACATACCTGTTGGTTGTTGCGGCAGGGCATCGCGGAGGGGAGGGCGTCGCCGGCGCGGAGGGAAGGGTCGCGTCGCGGAAGGGAGGGGAGGGCTTTGTGTCGCGGACGGGAGGGGAAGGCGTCGCATCGCGTCGCGGAGGGGAGGGGAGGGAGTCGCGGCGGATGAACCGAGGGGAGGAGGAGGGCGTCGATTCGCGGAGGGAAGGGGAGGGCGTCGCGGCGGCTGAACCGAGGGGAGGGAAGGGGAGGGCGTCGCGGCGAGTGACAATGTTGAGGGGGGGCGGGGGGAGAGAGCGAGAGAGCGATAGATAGGGTTTGTGTTTTCTATTTTATCATCAAGAAACTTATTCCCGATATCTTTCTCTGGTGTTAAAGGAGACCATCCAGGCCTGAAACAATGCCAGCTGGGAGTCCATTTGCAACCCAGTTTAGAGGAGTCAGTCCGAGTCCCATAGTGGGTAGATTAATTTAGGATTATTATTATTATTATTATTATTAGCGGTTAATTAACGGGTATTTCGCGGGTGGGTTATACGGGTATTTCGCGGGTGGGTATAAAAGTTCAAAATACCTTTTAATTCACGGATCGAGAATTTAAGAAATATTACTTAAAATACGGAACATACGACAGCGTTTTCTAAAAATGCTATATAAGTGTATTGTTACATAGTGCTTCCTAATTAAATGCTATATAAGTATTTTTAAAAGGATGTATTATTTTTTATAATTTGAAATTTTATTATTAAAATTTATAATGTGTATTTATATTAAATAATTTAAATATATAAGTTATAATTTATATTATATTATATATCAAACATTGAAAATAAAACATATATCGTAATTTAAATTTCATTATATATATATTGATAATATATTAAACTTTAAAACTATAAAAAATATTTATAATTTTTAATTACATCATTAAAAAATATAATAAGTATTTATATTAAATATAAATAATTTAAATCAAATTTATCATATGTTATATATCAAATTTTAAGAGTAAAAAATATCAAAATTTAAATTTCATTTCATTGTGATTGTTTTGTGACAATAACTTGAAAAAATTATTAAAAAATTAGATATAATGCAACACCATCACAGGTGTTGCACGTCGCGCAACACCATTTTTATTTTGCAACACCAAATATATATCTAGTGCAATACTATTTCAATAGTGTTTCAAAAGATCAAAAATCAGCAATTTATTGAAACGCTTTGGTGGCAACACTAGCTAAAAGCATTGCCTATGAGCACTTATGGTGTAGTGAATGCTAGTTGTATCTTGTTTGGTTGGACAACTAGTAATGCTTTTGGCATTGCTTTCTCGGCCCCTAAAAGCAACTTTCCCAGTTTTTCGACTCAAAAGCAGTGTTTGGTAAATGCAAAATAATCCAAAACAGTGTTTGCAGAAGCTACAAGTTGTAGCTTTTGTGGAAGTAGCTCTCATAGTAACTTTTAGGATGGTGACGGTCATGCCTCCCAAAAATTCCATACCTCCCAAATCCACCAATAATATCATTCCACCTCATTCATACTTTTTTCATACCCCCAACCTCTTTTTAGTGGCAACCATGCCTTTTTCATACCTCCCAACTAATTTTATTTTTTTATTTTCATAAATTATATTAAACAATTTAATTAAAACATAATATTTCATTAATAACTAAAAGAAAATTACATAATACTTAAAAAAACATAATTAAAAGAAAATTACATTATTTTTTAAAAAAAAAGGAAATAACTAATCATCGAGATATGTTAAGTTTTGAGCCTCTACGTGGTCCGTAAGATCATATAGGAGACGACAATGGATTTGTTCATCGAGTAACTCCTCTAATACACTAGCGTCATAAACTGGCGCGACCGGCGGATCCATTATATGAACCGGTGATTTTGCAACTCGATCGTCTTTTAAAATCATATTGTGAAATATGATACACGTATAAACGAGTTGTCGAATCTTTTCAACCGACATAGCCCTGAAAGGACGACCGAGAATCATCCATTTATTTTTAAGACGACAAAAAGCTCGCTCGACATCTTTTCTTGCAGACTCTTGTAGCCTCTTGAATCTCTTTTCCTTCAGTTCAACCGGATGCTTATATGCTTTAACAAACGTTGACCATGCAGGATAGATTCCATCGGTAAGATAATATCCACGTTTGTAAAACCGTCCATTTACATGAAATGAACTGTTTGGCGCCGTTCCATTTCGCTCCGTAAGATACAATGGTGACTGATTCAAAACATTAATATCGTTGTTTGCACCGGGAGGACCAAAATACGAATGCCAAATCCACAAATCGTATGAAGCGACGGCTTCAAGCATAATAGCTGGGTGTTCATGATCACCTCGCTTATATTGACCTTTCAAATGTCTAGGACAATTACGCCATAGGAAATGTGTACAATCAATGCTACCAAGCATTCCAGGAATGTGATGTTTATCTTCATGGAACTCGTATAAGCGTGCAATGTCATGGGATGCCGGCCTACGTAAGAACTCTCGACCATATATTTCAATAATCGCTTGGCAAAATTTATCAAGGCATTCTCCTATAAACATAAGTTTATAATTAATAACGATAACTTAATATATATATATATATATATAACGATAACTTAAAAAAAATATAACGATAACTTAAAAATATATATATATATATATAACGATAACTTAAAAAAAATATAACGATAACTTAAAAAAAATATATAACCTGACGTTCAGCGTGCCAAGTTTAAATAGTCATCAAATCTATCTGGAGGTTCACCCGTTGCGAGTTGCCGAATGGCTGATGTGCATTTTTGTAACGCCGTGAAACTTTTTTTTCCCCTCGCATCTAGGCCCTCTTGAAACCATTCGAAATTCGCTTCAACATCAGCAACAATTCTTAAAAACAAGCTTTTATTCATACGAAACCTATCACGAAAAGTATCGTCGGAAAACTTTGGACGTTCAACGAAATAGTCATTCATAAGGGTTTGTAAAGCTTCTTCACGAAAACGTTCTATATACTCCCGAGTTTCGGTAGAGCTTGCCGTGTCGTCAATTGAATCGTACACGGCTAATAAGGTTTGTAGGGTGCTACCGGATGCCAATAGTTCGGACGATTTATCTTGGGAATAAATATCGAGTCGGACGAAGAAGAAGAGGATAAAACCATTGTAAAAATATGTGAATTGTATTGTTTGTGTTAAATATGTGAGTTGAAAGTATAAAATTGTACGTGTTTTAGTTTAGTATATATAAGGAATTTTTTTTTTTTTTTGTTTTGTACCCCAACGGATCTATTTCAATGTCTATTTTTTTTTTCACCTCCCAACGGTCAAATTCCTTCCAAACCGCTACATTACCTCCGAAGCATGAAACCCCGCTGAGACCATGCCGCTGGCCATACCGCCGAGGTGGCGGCGGTGTTCACCGGCGATATGGCCATGCCGCTGTGCATACCGCCCACCACGGCCACCATCCTTATCATGTATTTACCAAATACTTATCCACTTTTTCCCGCAACACTTTCCCCCTCAGCAGGTTCTATTGGCCACGCCAATGCCAGCCAAACTGGCCCTAAGTCTCCGGCAACCCAACGTTTTCTATTTTTATATGTACTAGTACTTCCGAATCAACTTAATCTCGAGACTTGGAGTCTCTATCCCTGCCCAAAGATTTGTACGATCCATCTACCCAACCGAACGGCCCCTATGAATATTGTTCGCTTGTACTAAAAATGCCCCAAAGTATTAATTATTTATTTATTTATGTTTTTTTTTGGGCGGTGGGGGGGGGGGGGATAATTACAAAAACTAACCCTCTGGTTTAGAGAAATTACAAAAAAAAAAAAAAAAACAGAAAAGTTAAAAAATTACAAAAAGCTCTTTGAGGTTTAAATCTGCCTTAAATTAAAGGTGCCCGCTGTAATATTTTTATGAATGTAAATGGGGTTCTTGAAATGTTTTTTGCTTATGAAGGGGGAAATAATACGGAATCAAATCACATGGTTCTTTTTTTTTTTTTGTAATTTTAGAACTTCTGTTTTTTTTTTTTTTGCAAATACCTCAAACCTCAGGGGTGTTTTTTGTAATTGTCCTTTATTTTGGTGGTGTTGGTGGTTGTTAATATTTGAACTTTCCGTACAATGCTCTTATATCATGAGCAGGGTCCTGTAAAGAGGTTGGCTGTTGATGCGACTCTTAGAGCAGCGGCACCGTATCAGAAGTTGCGACGGGAAAAAGATAATCAAAAGAGTAGAAAAGTTTTTGTAGAGAAGACCGATATGCGAGCTAAAAGAATGGCTCGGAAATCAGGAGCCTTGGTAAGATTTGTAATCTTTTCATCATAATTCGCAGTACCTAAATTTATTTAATGTCTCTACACTTTTCATCATCAGCATGGAAACTTATTATCTTCATCAATATGACTTCTCTCCAAAATGTTTATTTATTTTATGTTTCAAAGATAAAATCATCATTATGTATTGGGAAAAATTCATAAGACCGTTTCACGGAATGTATTTTGTGAAACGAAGCCTAAAATGTTGTTTTTATTTTTTTACGTTTTTCTTTTCAGTTTTTCATCTGTTCTTCGATTTTTAGTTTTTTTATTTTTAGTATTTTGGTTATTTTATTAGAATTTAGTTTTAGGGACCAGTCTCACAGTGAGACATAATGTCTAACACGATACATACTCTAAAGTTTTTGAAATTTAATAACGCGATTAATAGAAACTAGAAAGTGTTGAATAAAATCATGATGCTTAGCAATGAAGTATTATCATGTAGTAAGTTAAAGGTTAATGATATTTTTCAACTGTTGGCTTTGTTACTATTAATAATCACCCATCAGTAAATGACAGGTTATATTTCTTGTTGATGCAAGTGGAAGTATGGCATTGAACAGAATGCAAAATGTAAAGGGAGCTTCTCTAAAATTGCTCGCAGAGAGTTATACGAGCCGAGATCAGGTCCGTTTTAGATTCAGAAAAAAAAAAGGATTTGGCTGCCATAAGGTTTAATCTTTCTTATTGTTCAGAAAAAGATGAAAATGTAATTCTCTAGTTGTCGTTTATGGTTTTGAATAGGTGTGCATCATTCCTTTCCGTGGAGATGCGGCAGAAGTTCTCTTGCCTCCATCGAGGTCAATTTCCATGGCAAGGAAACGTCTTGAGAGACTTCCATGTGGCGGGGGTTCTCCTCTTGCCCATGGTCTTACAACGGTGGGCAATCTCTTATTATTGTTATTATTATAGGATAATTACAAAGCGACCCGTGAGGTTTAGCCAAATTACAACAAAAAAAGCTCTTATAACTTGTGTTCATTTCTTGGGATCGGTACATTTCTCAATGCAAAAAGGGCTTTTTTCTGTCGTTTTTGGTTCAAAATGGCGAAAAAACACGTTTTTGGAAAATATGGCGAGTTTTCATTGAATTTTTTCTAATAGAAATATGTGAAATTTGCCATATTAACACTAATTTCTTTTGGACTATGGTTTAAAAATCAACTCATCAGGCTGTCGGAGTTGGGATGAACGCAGACAAGAGTGGTGATGTTGGGCATATAATGATTGTAGCGATAACTGACGGCAGGGCCAATATATCGCTAAAAAGATCTACCGATCCTGAATCAGCCAAAAATACGTCTGATAATGCGCCTAAACCTTCTGCTCGAGACTTGAAGGTTTAATTAGTTCATGAAAAAGTACCTGAAGTCCTATAATCAAATGGCTAAGCTTACATTGAACATGTCTCTGGGCTCTAAATAGTTTCACTTTTCATGTTATTTTAGCCTAGTTAGACAGAAATACGCTTGGTCTAGTCTTATTACTGAAAACCCCAGCTAAGGTTCGAAATTTTGAAGCTTGTTTGTATTCCTTTAACAGATGTCCTACTAAAATTACAAAGTTGTATCTTAATCAAATTACCTTATTCAAGTGAGATGGAGGGAGTATAATTTTTAGGTACTGAAATTGGAATCACCCCTAATTTTAAAAGCTAATTGTCTCTTTTTTTTCAATGAGGAAAAAGTATAAATCCGTCGACTTTCAAGGGTAGTTTCCGTAACTGCCCATTATACGTTCATCTTTGTCACTCATATGGATGTACCTTGCCGTTTAACAGTTCTTTCAAGATGAGATTCTTGAGATTGCCCGGAAAATATATAAAGCAGGAATGTCGCTCCTTGTCATTGATACGGAAAATAAGTTCGTTTCAACTGGTTTCTCGAAGGAGATAGCGCGAGTTGCTCAAGGTGTGCCGTTAGTTTGAAGTTTGAACATACAGTTATAACCTCTGCAAATTAATACTCGTTAAATTAATTACCTCTATAGCATAATAACCTCTTATACTCTCGACTGGGCATTGAAAGAGAAATTATCAGTCGTATAAATTAAAACCTCTTGAAATTATCAAATTTTATGTGGTGTCGGTGTTATTAATTTATAGAGGTTTTACTGTATATTGTTTTATTCTCCGACTTCTGAAACGAATTTGTTCACGACATCGGATTCTCCTTATCTATTTTTCCAGGGAAATACTACTATCTGCCAAATGCTTCGGATGCCGTTATCTCTGGGGCTACTAGGGAAGCATTGTCATATTCGAATAACTCGTAATCTAATTAAATCAAGAACATCAGTCTCGTGTTGGGCAGTCCGGGCATTTTTTTTTTCCATGCGTATTGAAATGTAATTGAAATGTAATTTACACCACAAAATCTCTAATATTAGAAAGAATTTTGGTGATCATTTCTATTGTAATGATGCCTGGAAGAAGAGAATATGAATATGGAAAATCATATGCTTTTAAAATAAAACATTAATATTTAATTAAATTTTATATAATATTCCTTGAATCGATATTTATTGTTATATAAATAAAAATGGTCGTTTATTGGACAGAAAATAAAGTATAGAGTCTAGAAAGAGTTTAATATTTATTAAAATGACAAAATAAAACGTGTATATTTATTAAAGTAGTTTTTTCAAATGGAGTGGAAATATACTTCATAAGTTCGGCCAAATTCCTTGTAAGGCCCTCTTCTCATCTTAAGATAATAATCTTCAACGAAGAATCAATTTTCTATATTAAAAATTAATTTAAATCAATATAAAATTAATTGAATAAGTAAAAAATAATTTTAATCAGTAAAACTCAGCTTCCATCAACAAAATTAATTTAACAATATATTAATAATTATATATACCTTTGACATGTTGAGTGTTTATTGGTTCTAGTTCCATCTCATAACAAAAGCTAATAATTTGCAGGCAAGAATTTAGACAAAGTCAACATATGGTTCAAATGTACATGTATATATAGATTCGATATATAAAAATTGGTTCAAATGAAAATTATTCCTTAAAATTGAAATGTGAGTCCGTGAATATTTACTACAAAGTCATTGTTTATATATAGTATATTGTAATGCATATTTATTTTTCTCCATATTCATTTTTCTCCACTGCACCAACTAAGTGTATGCAGTGAATCCAGAAAAATGAATATGCATTACAAATTATTATTATGTGTGCAATGAGACTATACTAAATATATACTCAACTCGTGTTTCTATTTTAGGATCATATGAGAATGATTTTTATGTTGTGAATTGAGAATAAATCTGAACCATTGATTATGTACGATCCAAATTGACTTTTGCATGCAATATATGCGTTTTAAATGCATCAAACTTGCGATCGTAAAACTCTGCGTTATATCGTGAAATATCGATGCACTAAAATATTACATTCTATGAATACATTTTTGTGAGAATAAATCTAGGCCATCCATCTAATCAAGATCTATGAATCAAATTCATTCTTATTTCTTAAGTATCAATCTCACCAGAACTCACTCATATATATATATATATATATATATATATGTGAGATTTATTTTTTTGGGAACGAGAACACCAAGTTATATAAAAGTAACTATATAAAAGTAAAAGACGTATAGAATGGAAGATGAATATTCTCATTTGAGAACACTCTTAAACACAATAACAATATAAACTCAAGTAGGAAAAGTACAAAGCCGCGGAACTCATATTTCACCCTCTTTTCCTTTGGACCCTTGCATCAGTCCATGGACTTCAGAATTTCTATGCATTCCTGTGATTTTCACAAATTTGGCCTGTGGGGGCCGTCTTGTGCAGCAAATCACACTGTGCCACATCAGATTGTGCAAACGGATCTGAGTAACTCGAATCACTCGGCAAAACCCAACTCGAAAACCTGCTCAAAAGTATTTTGAGTAGGGTCCGAGTTCCACCTAGAACTCAAAATTATTTCGAATAATACCCGACTCAGACTAAAAATGACTTGATTAAAGAAAATATGTAAAAAGAATGGTCATAAACCCAGTACCCAATCGATAATCGACTCAAATTGTCCAACTCAAAATCTACTAGAAATAACTTTGAGCTGAGTTTCGAGCTCGACTTGCTACCCAAAACTAGTTTCGAGTAATACTCCACTCGACTCGAATCGGATATCTCACTACTCGACTCGACTCGTAGAATTCCTGAGGATACTGCTCTACAAAGTGTTCTGCTGACAACAAAACAAGCAAACAAAAATTAATATCCTCCAACTCAGATGGAAGGCCTTCTCTAAAAAGAAAATGTCCAATCTAATGACAGCGGCTAAATGTAGAAACTAGAGGAAAGAAATCACAAGTATAAGTGCTGATATAACCGTTGGTTGAGTCGAGTGTGATGAAAATTGATACAAGTCATGTTGAATCCTCAGTGGCTTGCTTCTGCTTTCGGGGCGGATGCACATCTCCAGAAAACCTTTTCCAGAAAAAGTACATAAATCTGCTTAGAGAACTCTAACGAGCATTCCAATTACATCCGTGGACAAAGTTAAGGCAGTCGAAAAATTGTACGTCAAAGCAATCAATTTCATACAGAAGGCTAATACGAACAGAACCATTAGGCGACACAAACTGCATCGTTCAAAAGGAATTTATTAAGAGAGTCATCAACTCGTTTAGTACGACACTATTTTCAACGTGATAGAGCACATAAAAAGGTATTACTAGTAAATAATTTCACTTACATGTCTGCTATTCTCTTACTCTGATCAGAGCAGATATACGGATTCAAATCTTCAATCGTCATACTGCTAAAACTATCAGCGACATTCTGTTTCAGTAGGTTACAGTCGAAGCCTGAAGCTACTGGTACGTCTTTTAACTGCCCTTTCAAATGTTCCATAAAAATAAAACCTGTAAATTTTTTAAATGTAAATAGCAGTTTATTTTACATAAAAATAAAGTGTGAGCTCTAAGCCACAGATTTCATCCTTTAGGTGTATAGACTATAAAGTTGATCAATATTGTCAGATCACTTGATCAAAATAGAACATCCACTATAAGTGTATATATATATATATATATATATATGGGGCGCGTTCTATGCAGTACCAATATTAGATACAGTACTTTACAGTACTAATTTATGCATGAGTTTGAACAAACTATGCATGAAATATATGCATTTCGTGCATCAAAATTTCAATGCATTAAAATATGCAATATATTTGATGCATATAATCTAATATTTTAATGCATTGATATTTTGATGCACATATTGCATATTTTAATGCATTGAAATTTTGATGCACGAAATGCATATATTTCATGCATAATTAGTACAAAACTTTTACATAAATTAGTAATGTAAAGTACTGCATCTAATATTGGTACTGCATAGAACGCGTCACTATATATATATATATATATCATTTGATCAAAGAAATCTATCAGCACCCTTCCAGTCCCAGCGTCTGGAAGGGTGGTATTATACCAGCGCCTACGTGGCGCTGATGTGGCGCCTACATGGTGCTTATGTGGTATATTCTAATATAAAAAAATAGTAGGGGTGATACAAAAACACCCCTACTATCTACACCATGCTTTGTAGGGGTTGTACCGGATGCTGTATATGTAGTAAAGTTTTGATAGTAGGGGTGTTTTTGTATCACCCCTACTATTTTTTTATATTAAAATATACCACATCAGCGCTACGTAGGCGCCACATCAGCGTCACGTAGGTGCTGGTATAATACCACCCTTCCAGACGCTGGGACTGGAAGGGCTCCGAGAAATCTATAGCAGAAAAGGATAAATCGGAACTTCATTTGTATCACAGAGTTGTGTAGCTCTTTTAACTTGATCAAAGGAACCTAACGGCACCAAGAGTAGGAGAATAAGTCTCATGAGACCTAATTGATTGGTCTCACCGTGAGACACGCCCCTAAAACTAAATTTTGAAATAGAAAAAAATATACCAAAAAATAGAAAATTCTCAAAAAAAAAAAAAGTAAACTAACTATAATAGTAAAAAAATGAAACCTAAAAAAAAGCTAAAAAACAAAATACACTAGAAAACTAAATAGTAGAATAAAATAACCCTAAAAACTGAAAAACACTATGAAAAAACGAAATAACCGAATATTAATAATATTAGAAATTATATAATTAAGGTATATATATAAATAAATAAACAATACTAAGGGGTAAAATTGTAAATATGCTAAAGCTCGATTAAGCTAGCGAGCCTATCGAGTATCAAGTAAAACTGAGCTCGAATTCAAGCTCGAGCTCGGCTTGATTAGCCTCGAGCCGATTCTGAATTTTTCCCGAGTCTATCCCGAGTAGCTCGCGAGCCTTCTCAGTTCACACCCTCTCACGCAAGTACTTGCGTAGCAGAAAAACAGAAAATCCAATTTTTGCAAAGGTAATGCAGCACACATTCAAACAAGTAAACAATACAACTCAAGAAGATCCAAACCTTTTCCCCCCCCAAAAGATTCCAACTTCAATAAGAACATGAGTACTAAAAAGAAGATAAATATCGCACCAAATTAGAAGGATAAAAATCAACAAAAATAAACCAAAAAATAAAAAATGGAACAAAAAAAAAAATAATGGGGTATATGATCTGAAGAACATACAGAGGGCTCTAAGCATTCGCAGGTCAAATTTCTTCGCCAAAACTTCATGGCCGATTTTCTTGGCACGCATGTTCATCATGTTCTTTAAGCCCATCAACAAGTCCTAATCAACAAAAACACCACCATTCACAATACACACACACACACAATATATATATATATCAAATATTCGGAACTTACAAGTTCAGATTCGGACAAGGAACACAACCAGCGGACATCATCTATGTCGTTATTACCCAGTACTTTTTTTCCCACCATAACTGAATTTATGAACTATTGTTCTGTGTTAGGTTTTTCTTTTCTGAATCGTATAAAGATTCTAACTGCGTGTTGTGTGAATTAAAAAAAAAAAAGGAAAAAGGAGGAAAAAGCAGAGGTTTTTGTGCTTCTTAACTACTGTGGCGAAGGAGAAGCGGGCCCGACTTTAGCCGGGTGGCCTCCAAATTTACTCGATTAAACTAAAAATCATGTACTCGACCCAATGGGCTCAGCCCTTTTGAATAAACCAACCCATAATCCCAAAAGTAGCCCAACCCCATAAACCACCCCTTCACTCCCCAACACTCTTCCTCTGCAGTTCTTCAATGGCGACCGAAAACAAATCTAAGCCAAGCAACCGCAAAAATAACAAGAAAAGAAAGAGTTATCTTCCCCATAATGTAACCTCTGTTTCTCTCTCTAGATTAGGCACACATGTTATTTTCTTCCTCATTTTTCAAAAATTTCAACTGACTATTTATCGTGTTTCCCCCCGTTTTTTTTTTCTTTTTTTTTTTTTCTTTTCAGAAGGCAGTTAAGAAGGGTTCTTACCCGTTACGCCCAGGAGTTGAAGGGTTCTTCATAACGTGTGATGGTGGGAGGGAACGCCAAGCCTCAGACGAAGCCATCAATGTTATCGACTCTGTACGTACACAGGATGCGATCTAATTATTAAAAAAAAAAAAGGGAAGCTGTATTTTTCTCTGTAGAAAAATTATTCGATCCTTTATATTGGGTACTTGTTGATTAGCTTTCTGGGCCTTCTGTAATTACTTGGTTTGGCGAATTAAGAGATTCAGGTCTGTTATTTTCCCTGAAATATAATGTTATTTATTTATTTTTAAATGTGTGATTGGCATGTTTTAGTTAAGGAATGCATGTATTTTTATTTATTGATTGATTTTGGTAAAGTTGTGTTTGCCTTCATTTGTAAGTTCGTACTAGGGCTATAAGTGAGCTGAGACGGGGCGCGAGCTACTCGGGATCTACTCGTAGAAAGTTTGAAATCTACTCGAGCTTAATCTAACCGAGCTATTCGAGTAGGTCTCGAGCTCGAACGCGAGTTTAGTTATACGTGATTCGATAGGCTCGCGAGCCTAATCGAGCTTAGCATATTTACAATTTTACCCTTAGTGTTTTTTTTTTGTTTTTTTATATATACCGTAATTGTATAATTTATAATACTATTAATTTGAAAAGAAGTACATTTTTAAACTATTTTATTAAATTTATACAGCTTGAGTTGATCCGAGTGGAGCTCGAGCTTATAGAGTTTCCAAGCGAGTCTAGCTCGAGCTCGATAAAATATAGCTCGCTCGAGCTCGATAAAATATAGCTCGCTCGAGCTCGAGCTTTGAATTTGTTTATTGAGCTCGAGCTTGATCCTGGTCATGGTCGGCTTGACTCGGTCGGACACACCCCTAGTTCGTAGGTTTTCATTAGTTGCCGATATGAACTTTGGTCTAATTATTTCTCCGTTAATCGACGCAGTCTCATTTTTATCCCCGATATTCATCTCAAAGTTAGTATATCTCGGATTATGCTCTTTGGTGCTCCAATGAAGAGAATCCATTGGTAATCTTGTTGACACATTTCTTCCGTATGACAGTTTTTTGAAGAGCTTCTGGAGGGTACAGAGGCGAACATCGAGCAATCAGAACCATCCAAGAAGCCCTTGAACAAAGTAATCAAGTTTGCATACTCTGATTCTTCCAGCAGTGGTGATGATGACGATGATGATGATGTTGATGATGCAAAGGACAATGATGTGCAGACAGAAGATGTCGAAAGTAAAAATGTTATTGCGACAGGCGGTGATCGAAGTGATGTCGAAAGTAAAAATGTTATCGCGACAGGTGGTGATCAAAGTGACAAGACGGGATCTGAAACTAAGGATAATGTATCCCTTCAGGAGCAAGCACAAGAAGAGAAGGAGAAAGCGGCTGAGAATCAAGAAGCTGAACCTTTGGAGCCACCAGTAAAGAGGCAATGCATAGAAGCAGACGCTCCGAATTGTCGAAACGTGTCTAATAAGGCAGAAGATAAGTCTGTTGATAAGTTAATTGAAGCTGAGCTGGCAGAACTTGGCGATAGGAGCAAGGTGAGTTCCAAAGTATCTATGGTGTTTTTCGTCTTCGTTGACGCAATCATTCTTTCGTTATTTTCAAATTGTAATTGAATGTCTTCTGTCGTATTCATACGTATCCTTACCCGGAAAGTATTTTGTGGAAGCTTAGTTATTATTGTCTGCTGTTCTGAACCACTTAATGATTTTGAAACGTAGAATCTGCTTTTGTAACTTGTATTATCGACTCATGGTATGGAGTGACGGATCCAGGATATTGTTCCAATGGGGGTAATAATATACTTCCTCAGTCCCACTCGAAGAGATTAATTGATGAATATACAATTTTTTATTGATTACACGGTACAATACACAAAATTAGCCTTTTGTTGCCATTTTTCCAGTTATATCCTTGCTTGTTAGTTAAGAAATAAAATTATGGACCATACATAATCACATAAATAAGGGCATGAGATGTAAAAAGGTAGAAATGAGTCTGTTGAGCAAGTGGAGTATAAAGCGACTTCAAAGAAACAAACATGTTCATGGCATTTTTAGTGTTCGTGTTTGGGAGCAAGATATATATGTATACGATTTAATGTTATTTTTTGGTAATGCATTTCTGGCTTGTTTACGCAGAGGCGTTTCAATAAACTCGACACTGGATGTAACGGCGTTGTCTTTATACAAATGCGAAAGAGAGAGGGAGATCCCAGCCCAAAGGACATTGTCCGATACATGATGACTTCTCTTGCTTCAACCAAGAAGCACGTGTCGAGGTTCTTTCCTCACATTTTATATTTCCCCCATTTTTTTTTTCCTCTTAAAATATGGTGGTCAGCAACAGGCTTAAATGTCCAAACATCTGTCATCAACAGGTTTTTGTTAAGAGTGCTTCCAGTTGAAGTAGCATGCTACACATCAGAGGAGGAAATCAGCCGAGCCATCAAACCTCTCATCGATAAGCACTTTCCTGAAGAAACTCAGGTCCCACGTAAGGTAAAACATAATTGTTAAGTTTTTTTTTTTGTGACTGAATTCTGTTTTATTGAACATTCAAAGAAAAAAAATGGAGAAAGACTGAAGGTGTATGACTCTCTCTGAAGAAAAATAAAAAGGGAATTCTGTTGATCGATATTTCATTTCAGTTTGCAGTGTCGTATGATGCACGCGCAAATACTGGCGTCGATCGGACTAAAGTTATCAACGCGGTTGCCAAATCTGTTCCACCTCTGCACAAAGTCGATCTCACCAACCCTGATATACATATAATGGTCCAAATTGTCAAGGTAAGAAAAAATGCAGTTCTCCATTTCGAAATATGATATTGTCAAGAGGGTCATTTCAAAATAAAATCTTAGTATTTAATTAAAATTAATATAATATTACTTAAAAATAGAGTTTTTCATCATATAAATTATGATATTAGTTGATTGAAAAAAAAAAAGAAATTTAAAAATGAATGGGCGTAGATGGTTTAAAACGAGTTGTATATTCGTTAGAATAATTAAAAGTTGTACTTTAACCAAACATCTTCAAGTGGGACAGAGGGAGTAATAAATTGGATACTCTCTCTATGCCACCTGAAGTGTTATATTTCAAACAAAAAAAGTTTCTTTAGAAGTTCTACATTTTATTAAATATCTCCAATCATATCAAACCATCACACTTCTCTTTTAATCTCCAACATACATTCGACATCAATAGTTTTATCTTTTAATCTACAACATACACTCACCATCAATACTTACAAAACTTATCATCCATCACATCCAATCATTCATCCAAAATACACCAATTTTCTTCCGTATGTTGCAATTGGATTGGGACGGAGGTAGTATATAAAAAGTTGGGTGATGTGGCAATTGTTCATTGGAAATGTAAAATGGGAGAGGTGATCTTAACTCTCATTCGACGCCCCTAATATATCCGTTTCACCGTGACATAACCAGAGTTTTCGATCCTTGAATATCTTAGATTACAAAATAATAAAACTTAAAAAATTAAAACAACTATAAAAAAATATGCTCTAAAAACTGAAAATGAACCCTAAAAAACTCATACAAACAAAAAAAAAAGACGCTAAAAATCGAAAAAGCTCAAAAATTAGAAGAACTTAAAAAACTGAAAAATAACTAAAAACTAAAAGTTAGAACTGTGAGATGGGTTATGGTGGTTCATTCTAAATATTTGCCTTTTTTATTTATATCTTGATCTGATACATTTGTTTTTCCAGACTGTGTGCTTGATAGGAGTTGTGGAGAAGTACAAGGAATTGGCCAAGTACAACTTGAGGCAGCTCAGCTCAACAAAGCAGTAGTAAAGTTATCTTCTGGACCTGGTAGATCTTTTGGATGTTCTCAGTTCTCACCCCCCCCCCCCCCCAACCCCCATCTAAAGCAGCCTGCTTTTCATTACACTATTTATTTATTTTTGTTTTTTCGATTTTAAATGATGATTTATGTTAGCCGATCCCAAATTATTTTGAAATTAAAGTTCGGATATTGTGGTATTGTACCTAAATGCGTAAGTTATAGGGGTGAGCAGAAAAACCGATAAAAACTGAAAATACCGAAAAAACCGAAACCAAAAAACCGAACCAATAAGATATTGGTGTGGTATGGTTCTTAAAATTTTGAAAACCGAATTATGCGGCTCGATTTCGGTTTCAGATATGGATCCCGACTTTAAAAACCGAACCGAACCGATAAAACAGATGACTATTCTGCAGACTTTGTTTTTTCTTTGTGCAGGTTGTTATGAATTGATGGACTTGTGCTGAGGAGGAAATTCAAGACTTTTGTTTAATCTGATATTGGACTTTGTGAATCCTTACTTATTATCATGTTATTGAAGTAGATTTTATATTCAAGCTTTGAAGTGGATTAATTATGTCTAAATCCTTTTATTTGAACTTACAATTGTCTGATTTAGCCTAAGTAGTTCAATTTGGGTCTGGCGCAAGCCCAACTTAAGTGGCCCATTTAATCAGCTCATTAACACCGAACCGCTACCGAACCGACACCGAAACCGATCACACCGAGACGATTTAAAATCGAATCATTTCGGTACTCAAATGCTATATGCCGATAAGATGCGGTTCAGTATCGGTTTTAGCTAGAAACCGTACCAAACCGAATCCAGCTCACCCCTAGTAAGTTATATCATTAAATTTGTTGTTAATATATTTTTATAATATCACTTATTTATTATTTTATTATAAAATATTTAAACTATTCTTAGATCAAAATTTCGACTCGAAAACGAAAAGTCGGGGGAGTATAATTCAAGATGGATTTAGATTTTTCAAGAAGATCGTGTGTTTGCTGTGTTTTTACACCTGATAGTCCATGGAAAGGAGCTAAATATGACTTCTCGATGTATAAAATTTTGGAGAATGATTAAGATTCACGATTAATTTAATATAATTATATATAGTAGATTTTTGGCATAAAATATATAATCCACTAGATGTATATGCACACACAAACACAAGGTCCAAGTGGAACATTATGTCATACTGTCAGCTCATTTACATTCTCAATTTTGTAAGTTTAAACTATAAAAAAGGCCTTTTTTTTTAGAAAAGCAATTATACGTATATGTTAAATCATATTTATACTAAGATTGTGTATTTATTGGAAAATATATCAAGCACATATATTTATTAAGTAGGGGTGTTCATAATCGGGTACCCGGTTTTTCGGGTACCCGAATTTACGGGTACCCGGTTATGCGGGTAATGAAAAATTCGGCCCGTGACCCGACCCAAAAAGTCGGGTACCCGAAAAAACGGGTATCCTATTTTTTCGGGTCGGGTCATAGGGTGCCCGGCCCAAAAATTAATACAATTAATTTTAAATTTTTATAAATAATTTGTAATTTTAATATAAATTTATTTTAGAATTTATTATATAAATTAATTCCCCGAGTAAATACATTATAAATATTTTCCGTACAATAAGTAAATTTCAAAACTAACTAATTTTTTTTATATATATCATTTTTTTATTATATAATTATGTATTATAAATATTTTCCGTACAATAAGTAAATTTCAAAACTAACTAATTTTTTTTATATATATCATTTTTTTATTATATAATTATGCTTAATTCAATATTCAATTATATATATGTAAGAATATATTATTTTTTATTTAAAGATTTTATCTTCTTGTAAATTTCCAAACTAGTGAGAATAAATATCATTACTGAAAATACATGAATTCTCATATTAAATATAATTCATATTATTTGAAAGATAAAGCTTCATATAATTACAAATTAAATAATTAAATTTATAAAAAAAATAACCATTAAAAAATAATCGGGTTTTCGGGTACTCGAATTTACACAACAAGTCGGCCCATGACTCCGATTATATGACTTTTTCGGGTACGCCCAAAAAATTTAAAAATTTTAAAAATACCAAGAATATTTAGTTCGGGTCATCGGGTAGTTGGGCCGAGTAATTCGGGTCGGGTATTTTTGAACACTCCTATTATTAAGAGTATATTTAGATTTGTACGAAAATTAAATATCAATAATTCTACGTGAATCGGTCTGATCTAGCTCGGTATCGATAACAAAGGAAATTTGTGTGCTTTAGTGAAAGAGACTTAAAGTAAATTTGTTGTTCTGGTGATTTTACATTTCTAATATACCGTTCTGATGATTTTACACTCATAATATACCGTACCGATCTGGATTGGTCCGAGCCAAATAGCTCTACTCATTGAATATTTTGAAAAAATATGAATAATACTCACCATCCTGCCCAGAAATTACATTTCTCTCAAAGAGTTGTCCTTTTAGTAAGTTTACATATATCTCTTTTTACTTTTTAATCCACACCACACACATCATCGATATTTTTTAATCTCTACTGTGTATTTATCATCATAACTTATACTCCCTCTGTCCGCCACCCATGTGCAACAATTTCCTTTTCCATTCGTCCGCAATTTATGTGCATTGTTTATTTTTGACAATTTTTTTACCCTTTCACAACACAAGTGGGTTCATTTACTCCACTCACAACACATCCTACCAACTAAGTCAACTCAAATATTAAAACTCGTCCCGGTCAAAAGAGTGCATATGTGTGGTGGACGGAGGGAGTATCAATTATTATTTTAAATGCATTAAATATATATTATTTGTCGACCGTTGACCGGGACAGAGGGAGTATTGGTTGCTTATTGCCTTATTTTATCACTTTATAAATTACTATAATGCGATTTGAACACACATCTCATTTACGCATTAGCGTTTAAAAAAAATATCTTGTTTGGAAATCAGTGGATACCTGATAGTTGTTCGTTGATTATACAAGTTGTCTTGAAAGTTGATTTATTAATCATATCTAGGGCTGTTATCGATCCGGATCGGTCCGGATCTTGGCCTACCCGTTATCCGACCGATAAGCTTATCGGGTAATCAGGAACCGGTCCGATAAGCTTAATGGATCCGATATTGTTCCCGGGAACCGATCCGGTAAGCTTATCGGATATCCGGACCGATCCGTTAATTTTATCGGGTACTCGGACCGATCCGGACCGGATGTCCCGATTACCCATTTCATCCGATACTGATCCGAATTCAAGAACCGATAACGCGAAATCATTCTTTTTCACAATAAAAAAAACAAGGAAAAATTATCTAAGATATAATTTCGAATGAATAACTACTTTCATGCATTCAAATATATAAGTTCACAACCTCAACCATGTTCCAAGTTCATCAAAATACGAGCAAAAATATAAAGTGCATGTTAAGAGATTACATATACTTGAAGGGAAGCCTCAGAAGCATTTCATCATAGGCTTTTAATACAATCACCATTCAGGAAAACAAACACCATTCATCATAGGTTTTTAATACAAACACCATTTAGGAAAACAAACACCATTCATCAAATTCAAAATACAAACACCATTCAGGAATCAAACTTCAATTAAGTAGACTAGAATAATACATCATTAGCCTAACATGTTCATCATAGGCTGGCCATACGATCAAGCAAAACATTAAGGCAATTAAGGCAACAAGTACAGGACTGACTCATTTCAGGAGGTGGTTGAATTATTGGCTCCTCCCAAATCAACCTCACCAAAGTCATATTGCATAATTGGTTCATCTTCTTCTTCTTCAAGCTACATTAAAAGTAAAAGTAGGCAATGTTAAAAAAAGGATAAAAAGAAGACAAAAAAAATAGGATAATTTACTTACAATGCTTCTTGATGAACCCTTTCTAATCCCATAATATTCTTTAATCCAATCACTACCACATAGAAGCATCTCAACTGTATCAGTTCTCATTGGGGCTCTTTTTGCATCAATAATTCTGGATCCAGCACTAAAAGTTGCCTCAGAAGCAACTGTAGTAATTGGAATTGATAGTATATCTTTTGCCATTATGCTTAACACTGGATATTTTGCTTCATTTGCCTTCCACCATTGAAGAACATCAAAATGTGTTCCACCATTTTGTACTCTTTCAGGGGGCTCAGACAAATACATATCAAGATCAGATTTAGAAGTATGAACCACATCAACACTCTCAAGAAAAGCCTCAAAGCTTCTCTTTCCCAAACCAGAACTTGTACTACAACCAGCATCTTTGTTTTTATCATGGGATTGATCTTTTTTCTTGTATGCTTCTTCATACAACTTAAATAATTCATTTAAGTTTTCAGTCAACTTCTCTTTCTCAGTATCAGCCTTATTACTTGTTGGATGCAAGAAACCAAACACCAAGTAATGAAAAACATTTTGTACCTAAAGGCACCAAGACAGACAACAACCAACAAGATAGAATTAAGAGCTGCCTCAGAACAGTTTGATCACAGGCAAGTAGGCATTTTTGTATCAGTGTAGTATCAGTTCTATATCAGAGTGTAGTATCAGTTCTGTTGTATCAGTTTTGAAGGCAACAAGATAGTCAACAACAAGATAAAAGTGTAGTATCAGTTATGTATCAGTTTAGTATCAACATGGACAAAAGATAGGTAACAAGATAGGCAACATCGACAAATAAAAGATCAAAGTGTAGTATCAGTTCTGTATCAATTTTGTATCAGTTCTGTATCAGTTTAGTATCAGTTTAGTGAAACAAGATAGGCAACAACAAGATAAAAGTGCAGTATCAGTTTAATATCAACATGGACAAAAGATAGGTAACAAGATAGGCAATATAGACAAATAAAAGATCAAAGTGTAGTATCAGTTCTGTATCAGTTTTGTATCAGTTCTGTATCAGTTTTGTATCAATTCCGTATCAGTTTAGTGAAATAAGATAGGCAACAACAAGATAAAAGTGTAGTATCAGTTTTGTATCAGTTTAGTATCAACATGGACAAAAGATAGGCAACAAGATAGGCAACATAGACAAAAAAAAAAAATCAAAGTGTAGTATCAGTTACCTAGGATCAAGAACTGCACCAATTGAAATTAATAAATTGCTTTGGCTCCAGTATTTGTCATATTTCTCCTTCATTTTAGCAGCCAAAATCTGAAGGTGTGTCTTTTCTGAAGCCTCAGAATGTTTGTCCAACAAAACTTTAACTCTAAAGAGCTCAGCCAAGAACAGATTGCATGTTGGATAAGAACTGCCACTTATTATATTTGTAACATCAACAAAAACTTCCAAGAAGGTGCAAATATCAGAAATCATCTCCCAATCGAATTCATCAGGCAAATAGTGTATAAATGCCCCCATTTTCTTCAGCATGCCTGGGCCATACATCTTTATAGAAATAGGCAGTACTAAACATTTTGTGTGTTGAGTTCCACCTTGTTTTGGTATCAAACACTTGCATTTTACCAGTCATTCCCAACTCCTTCACAATTTTAGCAAAATCTTTGCATCTAGCTTCAGAACCCAGGAGATATTTCACCCCTGCCCTGATAGTATCAACGATTGGCCTCACAATATCAAGTCCATCTTGAACCAGCAAATTCAAGATATGTGCACAACATCTAACATGAAATATTTGGCCATCTAGAGGCAATTTTCCCCTATGCCTAAAATCATGCTTCAACCTATTTATGCAAGCATCATTTGCTGATGCATTGTCAACTGTTATTGATACAACCTTTTCTCTAATTTTCCAGTCATCCATAACCCTCAACAACTCCCTAACAAGAACCTCACCACTATGAGGTGGTGGGACATTACAAAAAGACAAAGCTCTTTTATCTAGTTGCCATTTAGAGTCAATGAAATGGCTTGTTACAGTCACGTAACCAATTCTCTGATCATTTGACCACCATAAGTCAGTGGTTAACCATATTCTATTAATCTTAGACATTACAGTTTTCATCTTATTCTTCTCATCATTGTAATATTTTTGACACTCTATTTTCACTGCATGCCTAGTAATCCTTTTATATAGAGTGTTGGGAAAAATAATGTTGTTTTGATAATTACCAAACAACAAAGCTTGATACAGCAAGCCCTGTATCGAAAGCCGGTTGAAGTTGCAATCGTGTATCGAAGACCTTCTGATAGCGCCAGCATACAGCAAGCTCTCACGCTGCCAAGATACAGCATCAAAGTCTAAATAAACGCCAGGTATGGAAGCTGTCTCGAATCTCGATACAACACCCTTCCATACAGCACCAGACTACTCCAATATGCCTACAGCGCAATTGGATACAACATTCACATCGGAACAGGACTGAAGACCGTTTGGAAAGGAATCTTTAGTATTCGCTAAAGTCAAGTCCCGTTTGATAAAAGAAGTATTTAAATACTGAAAGGATAAAGTATTTAAATACTAAAGCCGACAAAGATCTTCAAATCCCGCAATATCCGGATCCTGGTCTATACAAGTCAACTATCAAGTTGTCACGGAATCTTGCCCAACGGATCTATCTCAACGGATATATCCAAGAAGGCTATATATATATATATATATATATATCCCCAGAGTTTGAAGATAAGACTACGAAATTAGTTACCAAGTGAAGAAGCTATTATTATATACATCAGAGCAAAACATATCTCCAGAAGCTTTCTGCAATTCAGATAAAAGAGATATACAGTGCTCAACATCTTGAACAGCCATCATCAGCTCAAGAAATCCATATTCAAAGCTGTTGTTCTTACCTGGTTACCTACCTTTTACCTTTGTGTAAAAACTGAGCTCTGTGTGAACTCAACAAGTTATTCTGACCTGTGTGGGACGAATAAGGACGAAGCTTTGGAACTGTGTGTGAAGAAGCAAGTCAAGAAGGAAGCTTTAACCAATCTGTGTGAACGGTTGAAAGCGACATTCTTTGTATCAATCTGTGTGAACGATACAAGGATAGGTTTGATTATAAATACATAGTTGTGTACGCAGTATTTATAATAAACGCTTTACTCTGTGTGGAGGACCGGTGGACGTAGAGGGTTTACCTCGAACCACTTAAATACCGTGTTATTTACCTTTCGCCACATCGTTTTCATAACTGTGATTTATACAAGTATACACTGCAAAACCCTGTACGCACCAAGCTAACAGGAGATTAGACCGAGTTGCTGTATCGACAGCAACTTACTGTTTTAAGACTTCCGCTACGCACTCAGATTCGAAAACCATACAGCATGTTGCTTAAATATTTCCCAAGCTGTATCCTGTATACTTTAAGTGGACCAACAATTGGTATCGGAGCGGTTGATTCTAAAAAGAATCAGTCGCATTTTTAACTGAATCAGATCCTTAAAAACACTTATTTTTGAAAACAGTCTTTGTATTTCCCATCTTCTAATATGGATACCTTTATGTCAAATAAGATATCTATGTTTCACATTAACGAGTTTGATGACTGGAGAAACAGGATGAAGAACAAACTCAAGGCCTTCATTGGAGAATCAAAAGCTCCGCCCGCATCAACAAAGACCGAAGAATGTCTTCAGGTGGTCACTGATAGTGACTCGTCTGATGATGAGCTAGAAGATAGAGCCTACATGTGCTCTATGGCCGAAGTTAAAGAAGAAAATGAAGACGGCGATGATGATGAGGTTAGCTCTACCTCAACTATTCCTGTAAATGCATCTCATACCTTTGAAAATATGTTGAATGAATTTAATAACATTCAAAAGGCCCATGAGATATTGAAAAGAGAAAACATCCAGCTTGAAATTTCTAACCTAGAGCTGAAAGAAGAAAACGAGTTGCTGAAGAATAATTACGAAAATATGTCTGTCGATTGCGAAAACAGAAAAGTCAATTTAGAAAAACTCATGGAGAGCAATCATCAACTTGCTCACGATCTAAATGAGACTAAGTCTCATCTTGAAAGCAAGACAAATGATTTGGCTCTACTCGAAGCCAAAGTAAAATCTCTCGAGAAACGTGAAGGAGAATTAGAGACAATCCTAAATTCTTTCGAGAAATCCTCTAATAGAATGGAAGAGATCCTAAGCACTGGGCAACATGCTCATGATAAACATGGCTTAGGGTACAACTCATTCTCCAATAAAGAAAAATCTAGTACGGTATTCGTCAGGAGTGAGGAACCCATTCCTGTATCGAAGGAAATTCCAAGTCCTGTGAAGGAACCCGTTGCACCGCGAACAGCAAAGGCTGCTATTCCGCCCCCGCAATCCTATTCGAGACAGCGGAATCACCAGCCATTCAGACCCGTAAGGCGCAATCCATAGCATGCTCCACAAGCATATCATAAGCGCCAACAGCCGTTCAGAGGGAAGGCTGTATCGAATTATCCAAGGCCCGTACGGTAGTACTCTCAGTACAGCGCGCCTAGGTATTGGACACAAGAGCCCCGTTATCTATCAAGAAAACAGGTCGCAGCGCAGTATCAACAACAGCGTTGGGAATCCAACTGGAGACCCAGAAGGCAAGCTGTTAGGCCAAAGAAAATGGCTCCACCTCCGAGACGACAATCGTACTGGAATAACAACTATAATTCTCGATTTTTCATGCATTTTAATTATCATGATTACAACGACTATGTGTCTGCCCCACGTAGATATCGAAATAATGGACCAAAAGTAGCCTACAACAAACCAATTGTTGTCCGGCAAATTTGGGTACCGAAAGGCACTATCACACCAGGACCCAAATTTACTTGATCTCTATGCTTCAACAAGAATTGGGAATGCTACAGCCAGAATCCCTGTAAGTTTTTATGCTTTTACTCATTAAGTGAGGGGGAATACAGTACGACCCATGAATACAGTGTTAATCCGAACTTATATGTAAGAATTGAAACATGTATATACCTTTTAAGGGGGAACACTATATTATTCGCGGGTACAGTATTTTCACTACAGGACATCAATTATGATTGGTAATTTTATTTTACTGTGTATTGCTGTAAGAACTCGTCTGCGAACAGTTCATAAGTTGAGTTGTACTTAACTAGATCACACTGTAAGATTGTGCCTGCGCGTCAATCATAAGTTTAAGATGTAACACACTTCCCTATTAGATGCTATCATTTTAGAACTTTTTTTTTTTTTTAAAAATAAGTGATATATTATAGCACAAAGATGATAGGGGGGCCTATTCCCTTACATAGCCGATATTTTTCTGGGGGGCCAAATCCCAAACATAGCCCGAACGAAATTTAAACAAGCTAACTAAGAACTAGAAAGCAAGTAAATTATAGGGAGGCCAATTCCCTCACATAGCCACACGACAAACGGCACAAACAAATATCTTCAGCTGAGTGTCTGGTTCGAGCTTGAATATTTGTTGAATTGCACCATGAGCCGTGTTAGAATTAGGTACTTTAACGACATTCCTAGGTCAAGTTTGAGCGCCAACTGAGTATTAGGCCTTGGTTCAGAGCCAAAACTGAATTCGGCAAATCACCAGTAGCCAAAACTGAGCGTCAAGAAGGAAGCTTTAACGACATACCTATCATTTTAGAACTTGCCTGCGAGCAGTTCACATTTCTTTTAGATTAAGTGCTGAAGACCAGATCATTTGACACAAGATCAAGAAGTCTGCTCAAGACATTATCAAAAAGAGAGGGAAACAGTGGGGATAAACATCTCCTGTATCGAAGTCCTCTCAAGTTGCCAACAAGTGGTTATCGAAAAAGAAGGGGAAATTGTTTTAGCTTAAATAGGTTTTGGCATCAAAGCTTTGGCATGATCAAGAAGGTTTGGAAATTATCAAAAAGGGGGAAATTGTTGGGAAAAATAATGTTGTTTTGATAATTACCAAACAACAAAGCTTGATACAGCAAGCCCTGTATCGAAAGCCGGTTGAAGTTGCAATCCTGTATCGAAGACCTTCTGATAGCGCCAGCAAACAGCAAGCTCTCGCGCTACCAAGATACAGCATCAAAGTCTAAATAAACGCCAGGTATGGAAGTTGTCTCGAATCTCAATACAGCACCCTTCCATACAGCACCGGACTACTCCAATATGCCTACAGCGCAATTGGATACAGCATTCACATCGGAATAGGACTGAAGACCATTTGGAAAGAAATCTTTAGTATTCGCTAAAGTCAAGTCCCGTTTGATAAAAGAAGTATTTAAATACTGAAAGGATAAAGTATTTAAATACTAAAGCTCACAAAGATCTTCAAATCCCGCAATATCCGGATCCTGGTCTATACAAGTCAACTATCAAGTTGTCACGGAATCTTGCCCAACGGATCTATCTCAACGGATATATCCAAGAAGGCTATATATATATATATATATATATATCCCTAGAGTTTGAAGATAAGACTACGAAATTAGTTACCAAGTGAAGAAGCTATTATTATATACATCAGAGCAAAACATATCTCCAGAAGCTTTCTGCAATTCAGATAAAAGATATATACATTGCTCAACATCTTGAACAGCCATCATCAGCTCAAGAACTCCATATTCAAAGCTGTTGTTCTTACCTAGTTACCTACCTTTTACCTTTGTGTAAAAACTGAGCTCTGTGTGAACTCAACAAGTTATTCTGACCTGTGTGGGACGAATAAGGACGAAGCTTTGGAACTGTGTGAAGAAGCAAGTCAAGAAGGAAGCTTTAACCAATCTGTGTGAACGGTTGAAAGCGACATTCTTTGTATCAATCTGTGTGAACGATACAAGGATATGTTTGATTATAAATACATAGTTGTGTACGCAGTATTTATAATAAACGCGTTTACTCTGTGTGGAGGACCGGTGGACGTAGAGGGTTTACCTCGAACCACTTAAATACCGTGTTATTTACCTTTCGCCATCGTTTTCATAACTGTGATTTATACAAGTATACACTGCAAAACCCTGTACGCACCAAGCTAACAGGAGATTAGACCGAGTTGCTGTATCGACAGCAACTTACTGTTTTAAGACTTCCGCTACGCACTCAGATTCGAAAACCATACAGCATGTTGCTTAAACATTTCCCAAGCTGTATCCTGTATACTTTAAGTGGACCAACATAGAGGATTAATTTCCCTCAAAAATCTATTGAAAATAACACCCTCCATAATCAGAAAAGGAAATTCATGTCCTAATACCATGTGGGCAGCTAGGACCCTAACCTTAGCATGATCATATTTCCAAGAAACAAGAGAAGAATTATCACCATCACTAGTAAACATATCAGTCTTTAACCTTGATTGAGAGCCAGGTTTTTCAGATGGATCTAGTTTCAGTTTTCTTTGAACACAGGATTTCAAGTGCTTCTTACCATTTGATGTACTGCCATGCACAAGATCAAAAGTATAAAGAGCACCACACCATTTGCACTTCCATTTCTTTTTTCCATCTGGAAGAGTAATTACTTCCATCTCAGTATGGACAATAGATTTCTTTGCTCTTGTTCTCCTGACAGGGTCATCCAAAGCTGCGGCTTGACCATCAGCGGTTGACCCGTCAGTTTGACTATTATCATTGATGTCCAACAGTTCTCCAATCTCAATCCCTCCTCTGACCTCATCATCATCCACATCAATATCGAATTCATCATTCATCATTAGACTACAACAAGAATCCTGATAAGACATCTCATATACAAGTTAAAAATAACAAGTAAATTACAAATAATTTGAAAACAACTAATTGAAACCACATATAAAACCTATTTTAACATTGTTTCAAAAGAAGCCACTGTTACTATTAAACAGCTGTTTCAAAAGTAGGTAATGTTAAAAAAAGAAGCCACTGTTATTATTCAAAATACCCAAATAAGATAAATACGCTAATTCGAAATCCCAAATAAGATAAAAACCCGAAAATTGGAAATCATAACTACAAAACCCCTAATTTGAAACCCTAACTACAAAACCCCTAATTTGAAAACCAAATAAGATAAAAAAAAACGAAAATTGGAAACCCTAATTCGAAACCCCGATGAATAACATAATGAAGCCATTAACAAAAAATATATTTCACAAAAAAGTCGCTGACATATATTTAACTTGAAATCGCTGACATACAAAAAATCGCTTACATACTCACAAGATTTTATATGTTGAACTTGAATCTGTTGAAATTGGTTGAAGATCGAGATGAAAAAACACTGAATCGACCTTCTTGTTTATGGATTCAAGGATTAAAATTCTCAGGTTAGCTTGCGGTTCTGTAAATACAAAGAGAAAAAAAGATGGAGAGTGAAAGACGAGAGAGAGAGAGAGGCAGAGATGAGAGACTGAGAGGCGGCGGCGGACTTCTCAAACAAGAGAAGAAAGAAATGAACGCAGAAACCCTATTTCCGCGTTTTTATAGGTGTTTTATTACCGGGTTACCGGTTCGGGTCTTATCGGATATCGAATAAAAAAATGGTATTCATTCCCGGACCGATAAGCTTATCGGTCCGGATCGATCCGGGTTTTTCGGTCCGGATCTCGGTCCGATTCTCGAATCTACCCATCCAATAACAGCCCTAATCATATCATTTTGATTAGCTGTTTTGACAATTGATTTTATTAATTAATTTGATTAGTTGTTTATGACAAGTGTTTATATAAAAGTGTTGGTTATTTTAAGAAATTTTGAGTTTTATTTTCAGGATAATACAATACAATCTCACCAACCGCGAGTGACACCCACGTCCAGTTGAAAAATAAAAAGGAAGAGTATGTATCGATTCTAATTTTTTGGTGGGTAAGAATTTTAATGACCGAAATTAAATTTATTGAAATCGAAAAAAATATCAAAAGAATTGGTATGATATTAGTAAATAATGAAATTATCGAATGACATTTGCTTATGTATATATCTTGAGTATTAAATACTTGTAAGCATTTACTCAATTATGTAACTACCGATATTATTATTAAATTCATTTTAAAATTTATATTTTTCTTTTTTCATTGTTATAACTTGTATACATTTTTCTATAATCAACGATATACATCAACAATATTAGCAAGTATTTGTAGATATTTTCTAACAAAATCACATGTTCTCTCCCAATATTAATTCATTACGTATAGTACGTATTGAATATATATTTATTCTTTAGCAATAATAGATATAAATATTAATTTACAGATATGTAAGTAAATAAAGGCTTTGTTGGGGAGTTTGTGCCATTATTAATTGTGCTAAATTTGCTAATACAGTATGCTCATTGCTGGAGAAAGTTCGATACTTCTTATTTTAAGAGTAGAAGTAGAGATCGTAGAATATGATTCATTTTGTAAAATATCCATAAATAATATATTTTGCTGTAATATAATTATTATAAAATTGGTAATTTCGAAAATTGATATATTGATAAAAATAATTCGTAACTGAGATATTTGGTTTAATAATTTCTAAGACAATTATAAAATCAAATATTTTGATTTGAAAATTAGTAACACACTTGTCATTTTTTGGCGAGGCAATTGGATAGACAACAATGAGTATGTATGCGTCTTTGTAAGAATTTTAGAAAAAAAAAAGGAAAAAAAGAATTGTGGGCGTGTGTGTAGGGGTGTATTTCGAACCAAATATTTGTGAAAATTTCGCGAAAATATTCGGTCAACGTTCAGTTCGTATTCAGCTCGGTCAAATTCGAACAGTTCGCGAACATGTTCGTTACATACACGAACCGAACAATCAAACGCTAACAAATCATTTTCGTATCGACCTGATACCCGACCTGATATTCAATACAAATTATCCGATTTGTTACCTACTTGATATAATTTATAGATGAATTTCAAACTCGTCTTGCTACTTATGATAAAATCAACTATACAAGTTCCGATAAAACATTGAGTATCTCATTAATCGTTTGACTCGACCCGACTTCTGCAGCTCTAATAACTGATAAGACTGTGAACAATCCGAGCGACTCGAAACCTGCTCGAGAATTAGTTACCTATTTGCAAAATCAAGTATATGAGTTAAGGTCAAAAATTGAATATCTCATTAATCGACTTGTCTCGACCCGACTTATTTGCAGCTCTAGTAACTGATAAGGCCGTGAACAAGCCCAGCTACTCGGAACCTGCTCGAGAATTAGTTACCTACTCGTTTGCAAATTTGAAATAGTTCCGATTAGAGTACAATTTTCAATTTTGGCTCGATTAGGTATGACCCAATTCGCTTGATAATTAACCCGAAAGTAAAAATAAAAACTAAAAAATATGAAATGGTCGCAAAACTTAATAGCCCTCTAATATTCGATTTAGAGTACTCAACTCATTATCTACTTGAATTAATTTCGAATTGAGTTTTGAGCTCGATCTTATTATTCAAAATCGAATATCTTACGGCTCGATTCGACTCGACTTTGCAATCTGATAACTACAAACTCACGACTAGGGCTGTTCTCGGTCCGGTTCGGTCCGGATATTGTCTTCCCGGGTCTGGACCGTAAATGTATCGAGTATTACCGATTTCGGTTCTTACCGGTTTCGGGTCCCAACTTCAATACTTGTATTCGGACCGCTAACGTTTCCGGTGAGTATCGGTTTCGGGTATTTCGGGCGGGTTCTCGGGTATTTTGAATTGTTAAAGTCCTAATCACCAAAATCTCATAATCGAAACAAGAATGTAGTTTTTTTTTCAAATGTATGCTAAGGAAATTAAGAGATATCTTTTAAACTTATTTTTTCTATATGTACTAATATCTTATACAATATTTTGTACGATGTATGTTTACGAAAAATTATCCGGGTTTTTTCCGGGTTAACGGTTTCGGTCCTTATCGGTTTCGGTTCCAACTTCAGTATTGGTATCCGAACTGTTAACATTTCGGGTGAGTATCGATTCCTGATATTATCGGACGAATCTCAGATATACTTGGACCGCTAACACCCTGTTCACCGCTCAACCCGGCTCGACTCTTTTGTGCCCTAATACCTAACTGTCGAATTTCAAAATCCAATTATGACCTTTTAGAAACAACAGAAACCGATAAAATAACGAGAAAATCCCTTTCTGCAACGAATAGCGCTCATTTCAGTGAATCCACAACTAAACAGAAAAAAATGAAATAATTCCCAGATATTGTGAGAATTTCAATTGTTTATGCACTTTAACTTTGTTTTCCTCTCGCTGCGGCAGTTTGATACTCTTTAAATACACTCGACTTCCATTTTACATAAAGTGGCACATCTCATCTGAGAGTTTAGCAGAGGATTCGGTACAAAAAAACTACACGGTGTGGACCGCACTCACTCATGTGTGTTTCTGTGTGCATATCGTAATAGATTCCGAGGTAAGACTATCTCTCTAGTCTCTCCTTTGTGTGTCTTTCTGTGTGAGATGTATGAGATGAGATGAGATGCGATTATCTTTATCGATTCAGAATTATTGCTATTGGATCAGACTTTTGGATTTGAATGAAGAACGATAAATTCGGTGTTTATGTCATCATTAAATTAGTGAATTTTCTTTGTGTTAGGATACTATGTGTTGCAGTGAAATGAGTATATAATTCTTGAAGGGCCTTTTTTTTTTTTTTTTCCTTTTTCGTTTATTTATTATCTTTCTACAACCAGTAGTAGGAGCTCCAGCTTCAATGTTTGAGTTTTTGGTGAGTGTAGAAATTCCTTGGAATTTTTTCGATTAGAATTAGTGTGAGGTGTTGCCGTGTGACCTTGAAGTCACAGGTTCGAGTCCTAGAAGCAGCCTCTTGCATTTATGCTGGGTAAGGTTTGCCTACATTTCACCCTTATGGTGGGGACCGTTCTGGGGCCCTCGCTGAGCAGGGACGCTTTATGCACCGTGCTGCCCTTTAGTATTAGTGTGCAATTTATACCTCTAATAACCTACTTATAAGTTATAACGAAACGATACCAGGACTTGCAATCGATACCTACTTAACCTAGAGCTACATGGTTCGAGTCTTAGGGAGGGCATAAAATATTGGAACTAGTCCTAGCGTAAGATCAGGAGTTGTTCGGACCGGCGCTTTAAGCCGTCAACAAGTCTTAATGTTATTCCAATTTTTTTTTTTTGAATTTACCAAACATTGTAATATGTGCCCATTACTTGCAACAGATATCATATCGTACCTTACACGATGGATTATCCTCTAGGTGCTCTTCTAGAATTCTATTGATCCTATTATGAAGAGCAATATAACATCGGATAATTTCATGGATTCCCTGAGTGGAGAAAGAAATCTCAATAAACATCAATCTAATGGATCAGTAGATCAGGTCTCAAGTCCAGTCAGAAGAGAAACAGCTACCAGGTATGTTACTCTGTTTCCTTTATGGGGGAAAACGAAAACGAAAACTTCCTTTGGCAATTGAAGTTAATTGAATACAAATGTGGCTATGATTAAAGTGGATATTCATGATAATAGTTAATTCTTGTGCTGCTTGTCTTTAGATCTTATTTTTGGAATGGGACGAAGACTCCAATTAATAATGATGACGCCGATGTGGAAAACGGAAGGTTATTAAAGGACAAAGAAAAGGCCGTGCGAAATAAAAGAGTACTACTTACATTACACAACCGGGCCTTGTTATCCGGTCTCGCGTATTGTTTTTCTTCGTGCGGCATGATACTTGTTAACAAGTATGTCCTCTCCAGTTATGACTTTAATGCTGGAATAACTCTGATGGTTTACCAGGTTACTTTCCATAATCAGCTGTAATTTTCTTACACCAACTTTACTATAGTAAAGTTGAAAATTTAATTAATTTTCTGCGTCTTACGGACTGGCGAAACATTTGTCATGCTTGCAGAACTTCGTAGCAGTAGTTGTTGTTTCCATTTTGCGTCTTGTTGGCATAATTACTACGGAGCCACTTACATGGAGATTAATTAAGGTCTGGTTGCCGGTTAATATTATATTTGTGGGGATGCTGGTCACAAGTATGTTTAGGTACTTTCTTTTAAATATCTTGTTATCTCTGTGTTTACGTAAATTGTAATGTCTTAATATACGGAGTTAGTTTATAGTTTATTTTAAGATATAGTGTTGTCATGTATCGTCTCATCCCTGATTTGAAGTTGGGATAATTACAAAAAGTACCCTTAAGGTTGACCAAAATCCAGAAAAAGAATTCCATCCAACTTTCTAGATTACAAAATATACCCCCGAGGTCTTGATCTGATGTTAAAATTAAGCGGTTAAACCGTAATATGTAAGACAAAATAAAATCGTAGGATTATTTCTTGCAATTTGAAAGTTATTTGGATTTTCTTTATTAGGTCAAGACTCAAACCTCAAGGGTACTTTCTATTATGAACGTTTGGAATTTCTGTAAACTCTTCCCCCCCATAATGTTGCCTGACATGCCTATCCATGTTAATTGCAGTTTGAAATACATAAATGTTGCCATGGTTACGGTTCTGAAGAATGTAACCAATGTGATAACTGCTGTTGGTGAAATGTATCTATTCAACAAGCACCACGATAATAGAGTATGGGCAGCCCTTTTTTTAATGGTATGGGCGGAAGTATCTAGTCAAAGTAATGACACTTCCGTTTACGACATCTTAATTAATCAAAAATATTTTACTGAGTCGGTATACCCTTTTTTATGTAACTCGACGTAAATGAACAAGCACACACTATTTTCAAGTATTTGATATTTGATAGTATTATTTTTCCAGTTAGTAAGTTTGTTTCAAATGAATCACCTCTCAATTAGCGCTCTCTCATAATGTGCCAGATCGTTTCAGCAATATCGGGAGGATTTACAGATCTCTCATTTCATGCCGTCGGATACACATGGCAGTTTATCAATTGTTTCTTGACAGCATCATATTCCGTAAGCAATTATGTTGTTTCTTGGATTTTGTTACAATAGTAGAAGATTTGTCAATCTTTGCTTAACCATGCTAAGAAGTTATCCATGTAGGCATTGATATAATTTCTTGTGAATTTATTAAGTTTTGGTTATTGCTTTTCACCTTGTAATTCAATGAACTCCTTGTCGTGCAGTTAACTTTGCGTAGGGTCATGGATACTGCAAAACAAGTCACTAAATCAGGAGACTTGAATGAATTCTCAATGGTCATGCTAAATAACAGCCTCTCAGTGCCTCTAGGAATTTTTCTTATTTTTGTGTTCAATGAGGTTGATTATCTTTCACAAACGTAAGTAAAGCTTCATTACTATACACGAATGCTTTCCGTATCTGGTAGATAATATTAGTTTAACTGGTTAAGCATAATCTTATATCGTAATTTTTTAATTCTGTTTCGAATCTGGTTGAGTCAATTATAAGTTAGTGTTGTTGAATTGTTTTTTAGTTTCTCTACTTCTAACGACAATTAAGATTAATGTGAACTAGTATTAAGTTTT
The DNA here is from genome assembly GCA_033398695.1 of Orobanche coerulescens. NCBI lineage: Eukaryota > Viridiplantae > Streptophyta > Magnoliopsida > Lamiales > Orobanchaceae > Orobanche > Orobanche coerulescens. Next base: position 8,513,909 of record CM065817.1, read on the forward strand.
CTCGGGAGATCTTTTGAGAAATTTTGGGAATTTGATACCAGTAATTGTTGCATTGAGGGATGAGGTAAAAAAGGTAAATTGCAATGAGTTATTAGAATCCACCTGCTTATTTTGCTTTGAGTTGTTTTCTATACTTGGGAGGTGAAAAAGGTAAATTGCAATGAGTTACATTAGAATCCACCTGCTTATTTTGCTTTGACTTGTTTGCAAAAAAGATGGTAAATTGAGTCCCCGGTGGTGGATTTTTGGCTATTCATCTCTTTGAAAAATATATTTTAGCCATTTTCTGATAAACTAATTTTCTTAGCCATTTTCGGTTGAATTGTCCATTTAGCTCTTACTTTCATTTCTGGGGGACGCAGCACATCTTTAGGATCTTAGAAACGTGTTTCTCGGCCGAAAATGATTTCTCGGATCCTAGAAATGATTTATGGAGCCAAGAAATATTTCTAGGACGCTAGAAATGTACCGTGCTAATTCTTTTGAAGGGATGCGACTGATATATTTTAATCAAGATTGACTTAAAAACTGTTTTTTTTTTTCCTTCAAAAAATGGCTAAAAGTCTTTTTTGGTAAGATGTATGGTCATTTTTCACCCATTGAACACTAGTAAAAATTTCTAAGCTTATCTTGTTTCGTTTTTTGGTCCATTTAGGACGCTCTTGAGATTGCCCACTTTCTGGATGGTGATGACATTTAGCGGGCTGTTGGGTTTAGCAATCAGCTTCACTTCCATGTGGTTTCTCCATCAAACAGGAGCGACTACCTACAGGTGCACAACTTTTCTCACACTTTATGATTCTGTGTTTTTTCTTAACAATGCATTTGTGTTCTCTGATATTGGGTCTGCTATAACCGTCATATAGAAAGAAACCTGTTTCATAACTCAGAGATTGGTACAGAAGAAGCCTATGGTATTTGCTGAGTGTTTGCAAAAACTTTTGTTTCTTTATTTGTTGCTGAAGCGGAAAGTAGTTGGAATTTGAAAATTAATGGTGTTTGCAAGTAATTAGTGGCGTAGCTAACAGGTTGGTGCTTCCCTAGCCCCCCACAGCTCGAAGTGCTACATTTGACGCAAAAACACGGATTTTCACATTTAATTTCCACCACATACTCATCATCAATACTTTTTACCTTTTAATCTACACCACAAACTTATCATCAATATTTACGAAACTTACACATCTGGTTCATCTAAAATACACTAATTTTCTTCAAATATTAAAATTGTGCTGGGACGGAGGGAGTACTTAAGTTTTAGAGTTGTTCTATTCGTGTGTAAAGTCAAACCGGAAGTAGGATTAAAAATTTCTCTTGCTTTTAGATTTTAATAAAATTAAGCACATTCAGCATTTGGAAATACAATTAAGAAAAAAAAATTATTACTCCCTCCGTCCCACATGAAGAGTCTACTTTTAATACTCGATTTTGTCTGAATAGAAGAATCTTATTTCTCTTTTTTTTACATCTTGTGCCATGAGTATGTGGTCCAAAATTATTTCTCAACTGATACGGAGGGAGTATTCTTATTATTTTTTAATTAATTTATTTTTTATTTTTGGGAAAAAACTGATAGTCAATTTTTTTTCCTTCAAGTATTTGTAAAGACCCTTTAGAACCTGGAAACTTTGATTAATCAACATTGTGTTTCCCTAGGGGCGTAAATCAATTCAAATGAACTAAATGTACGCTTGTTCAAACTTGTTCGAAATTGTTTCTAGCTTTAAATATTATATTTGAGCTTGATCCGATTATTAATCGATCCAAGCTCGGACGAGCTTTAATCGAGCCGAACGAAATTGAGCTCGAGGAGTTTGAATATTTATATGCATTTTATAATTTTTATTTAAATCTCGAGCCAAGCTTATCGAACAAAAATATGTGTTCAAGCTTGGTTCATTTATGTTACTGAATCAAGGCCAAACGAACGTTTTACCAATCGAGCTCAAATCAAGCATCATCAAGTAGTTTGATTTAATTTTCAACCCTATGTTTCACTCATGATTCTGTTTTTTCCCTGCAGTCTTGTGGGGTCATTAAACAAGATACCTCTTTCTGTTACTGGGATCCTTCTTTTCAATGTACCAACAAGCTTAGAAAACTGTGCAAGTATATTTTTTGGTAAGTTTCCTTTAGCATCTACCATATTTTAGAGAGGAGGAGAAAAGATTAAAGGGATACCTGCTAAATGGGAAAGGATCCCGTGCTTAAGCCTTCGTTCTTAAACTGTGCTTAGGGATTTCGAGTACTCCAATATCCATGTATTCGGACAAATGAGTACACATGTAGTCGGCCAAATGAACATGCGAGTGCTCATGACTTAAGCACGGAAGTATTTAAGCACCAGATCTATCCCCCTGCTAAACTCGACTTTTCCTTTTGTAGGCTTGTTTGCGGGAGTGCTTTTCGCAAGAGCAAAAATGCGTTAAAAAGATTTCGAGTGTTTTGAAGGATTTTAAGCCTACATCTTGACATGTAAAACTAGCCATTCTTTCTGCTTTGTACCCTGGAATGCCCCCTTTAACAGTTTTTCTTCCAACATTTTATGATAATGTGTCTGTCATGTTGTTTGAAAATACTCAATAATAATCATAATAAAAAATAAAACATTTACATAGTATACAAGAAATAAAACATAATGGAACGAGCTGGGCAATCGACTCCGTTTTCTTCTTTTGTAGTTTTCTCGTAATCAGTTGTAAGCCTGTAACAATAACAATTAACTAATAAGTGCGTGCATCTCCATTCCTGACATTTTGTGGGCCCTACTCAAAGCGTGGAAATAGGTGGGCCTTCATAACAGCTACTCCCTCCGTCCCACCAATATTGACACATTTTGACTTTTTCCGGTCAATAATTTTAAAGTTTGACCACAGATTAATCTCAAACTATAATGACAAAATATTTAATGAAATTATATTATGAAATTTTAAATTGTGTTAATAAATAATTAATTTATGATAATTTAGAAATACACATACATCCTCACCAACCACTTCTCCCATCTAATTAAAAAAACTCGAGAATACATAAATGTATAACTTTATTACTAATCGGTAATTTTATATAAAAATGTTATAAATCGTGCATCGCACGGCTAAAATACTAGTATTCAAAATAATAAAAAAGTAGAAAAACAACTTTCACAATAATGTTCAAAATTCGACATGCATTTTGAAAATGATGTAAAACAACATAAAAATTAAGAATATAGAGAACTATGAACGTTGATTCAGTATTTAAGTTGATAAGTGCTGATAAGCTGCCTAACTAGGAAAAATAGATCTATATTAAGGTTGTGTTTAGCAAAATTAGCTGATAAACTAGTTGGTAGTTGATAGCTGATTGAGTATCTGATAAGTCAGCTGATTTTTTTTATAAAATTACACAAAATGACACTTTTATTTTTATATTATTTTTTAAACTTTCTCATTATATTATAACAATAATCGTTATAAAATAAAATAAAAGAGTTCGTAAAAATCTCACTCAAATTGTTATTTTTTCTTTTTAAAAAAATTTATAATTAAAATTTTATATTTGGACCCCTGAGATTATGACATCATAATTAATATTTTTCTACAGAAAATTAAATAGTTAACGGATGGTGGATTTATTTATAATATGTCAATTACTCAGGGGGTGTTTATGTAAAAAAACCTATATTTTTGTTTAGATCACGGACATATATGGAATATATAAAGATGAGAAGATAGCTTCTTTTTTTCATAAACTTGAAAAATTAGCTTATAAATCAGCTAGCTTATAAGTTAGGGCTAAGAATTTCGGATCGATAAATTCCGAGTCCCGACGGAAAACGGGACCCCGAGTCCCGAATTTTACGATATTGGGACCGGGACATGAGGTTTTGGTGATTTCGGGACTCGGGAATCCCGAGTCCCGATCGGGACTATCCCGAAGTCCCGATTGAAATTTCTAATTTCAATTAAGTTTTAAGCCTAATCTCCTTTACCCCTAGTCCCAATTGAATCTAATTTCAGTTAAGTTTTAACCCTGATTCCCTTCACCCCTATCTCAAAGTCCCGATTGAAATCCCCAATTTTTTTCCCTTTTCTGATTTCGGGTATTTTTGTCCCGATCGGGACATTCGGGACATTCCAGGAAATTGTCCTCTGGGACCGGGACTTACATTTATCCCATTTTGGGAATCGGGACTCCCGAAGTCCCGACCGGGACCGGGACCACCAAATTGATGATTTTCGGGACCGGGACAATCGGGACTCGGGACCGGTCCTCGGGATTTCCTGATTCTCAGCCCTAACTTATAAGTTAGCTGATTTGAGAAGCTAGTCGTTTATGAAACGAGTTATTTTTTAGTCAATAGTAAAATAAGCTCCTGAAGCTTATAAGTTGGCTGATAAGCTAGTGCTAAACACAACCTGAAATTATCTTTGTTTTTCTACAAGAGTACAACTCCAGCATTATAATCTTTTCGAGTTATCTTTTGCCACTAAACTGTCTTTCGTCCATCGATAATTTCGTAAATACATCCTTCAAGATTTCTAACCGTCGCACGAGTTCCAGCAACTTCACTTATACTCAATCCATGTCGAGTGGCTTCGCTAATAACCATATTATCCGTTCTGCAAATAAGAAAGTAAGAAAAAGAATTTACATTTTCGGCCGCAAATTAGGCTCAAACCTATACAGTCAAGTCATTCAAAGCACAGGCACGACCGAAAGAAATGCTTACCCTTTGGCTCTGGATACATAAGCCAATATAAATCGGCATTTCTTTCCACGGCTGAACTGTAGGAGCTTCTCCACGGTATCGAAGAGCAAAGGAATACTAGACTGCTGAAAGCTTGTAAACTGTTAAGGCAGGCAATTTTATTCTTTTTCTTTATTTTTAGAGGTAATTGATATGATTGATAAGGCAAGGGAGGAATTGAATGCTATCACCGGTGCTTATTACAAATCCCTTTTAACTCACTCATTAAAACCAAGGTAAATTAGTTGAATGTATATAAAGGTGCTTAAAAGAATTCATTTCCTACTTTGCCCCTGAATATCAATATAAATCTATAGACAGAGAAAGAGTAAATGTATTGGTTGGAATTTGAACCACCATATACCTTTTCTCTTTTGGAGCTAAAATAAAGGGTATTTTTGTAAAGGCTCTCGAACGATTGAGGAGAACTAGGCAAATAGACTTATATTTTGGACAATTTTGACCTTATAAAATGGGACTTATAATAAGAACTGGACTCAGTAAGTACTAGTTTAGGCGTAAAACATTCATGCACTACGTGCGAAAAAAGAAGGGATTTTTCAAATGATTTTTTTTTTTCAGGTACTATGAGAACTAAGCACTATGTTATAATACGTCATATATGATGCTAATCAGTTGTATGAAATAAAAAATATACCTGATTAGCACCATACGAACCGTACATAACTGATAATAGCATCACATCTAATGTATTGCTGCAATAATGCTTAGTTCCCAAAACACGAATATGCAGCTAGTAATACATGAATAGTGCAGAACAGGATATAGATATCAGCTCCAAGAAGAAGATCGAATCCTTCTGGATGCCTTTGCAAGACTGAGTCGAGCTGCTCAGAATTTCCCCATTCTAGCTTCTCAGCTTTCGTTTCTGTAAATCAACCGAGGAAATAAAACACATGCCTTTCGAATTTCAGATCTAAATTCTTTACTTACCAGCAGAAGAAACGAGATTTGGCGAAGAACCATGCAGCTCTATATTCCTCGCTAGGATCTGAAAATATATGTGCATAAAAGAAATTCATAAGCATGTCAACAGGATGATATCAACCCCACAAAATATCCAAGCACCAAGTGAAATGCTCATAACCTTGCCTTAAGAACCTCATCGTTATGGTCTGTCATAACTACTTTCTTACAATATCTGCTACAGAGTATCCCAGTAATACCTGCATGGTGAATTCAGCAATCAATTCATATCCGAGTCGCTGATAGCATTGTTATACTATTTTTTTTTACAGATTTGGGAGTGTTGAAAAAATTAAAAACAAAGTAATAAAAAATAATAAAATAGATAAATATACAAATAACTTATATTTTAGAGTATGCGGTCGTTCTACTGCCAAAGAAGCGAAAAAGACTCGAGTAAGTTAGAAGAGATTATTTGGCGAATAAGTTGTAAACATGTTCTGTTTGTGTGTAAATACAGAATTAGAAATCTATATGCACACATCCCTTGCTTCTAGACTCCGATTAAATTCTGCAGACTCGGAAGTAGAGTACTAGAAATTAGACACCTTTTTGTACAGTCGAAAGCTGATAATTTGAGTAATTGCAACTATCTTCAGTTGTATCATTTCGGGGGATACTTTTGAGGGGATAAGGCACTGAATTCAGCAATCAAATTCAGCTCTCACCAATTTACTTTTTCTTTCGTTTTGGTGTGAAAAGTATTTGTCACCTAGCTTTTATTATGTCCACGGACTATGACCAGCTTTTGAATGAGACTACCAACCCAATGTTCCTAATGTCACCCCCCTCAAAATGTCGAACAATGTTGATAACGTACCTAGTCCCCACCTAATGGTAAACATCATCACATAAAAAAGGAATCCTCGAGAAAGGAATCGTGAGAAACAACTAACGCAATAATCTAAGTTCCTCGTGGAGGTTCATCCTCCTGTTGTATGCTTCATGTTCTACCTCACTATCAAAAATAACATCCTCTGTGGTGCTAACTCGCACCACAGCCACAGGAGAATGCCAAAACCGGACATAAAATGGGGGAAAGGAATGAGCTAGGGTTTTGAACCTTTGTCTAATAACATGTGAAGTTGGAGATTATATATTACACACAAAGAATATACTACATTATAACGACAAATTTATCCTAATCAATCCCATAAAATCAGGGGTGTAAATATAAAGACAAGACAATATCAGACGAAAATTCAAAAGCTAAGATACAATTATATCTCAACGATAACTTGTAAAAATATGATTCAAAGACAAGGCTAACACTAACCGACACCAGAGCCAAGCTCAATAACAGAACAGCCTCGAAGCATGTCGGCATTTTTTGAGAGGTAATCGTTCAAAAGCTCTGCTCCAGGCCATACCAACTGTCCTGTCAAATCAAAATCGGCTGCAATACAGATAGTCAGGCCCTCGTTGCAATATGAATCACACAACAATAATTACCATTCAGATGCTTTGAGCAGTTTAACTAACAAAAGAAGTCGAATAGACCATAATCTCATCATTCTCATACTAAGGTAGTGTTTGGCTGTCTGCAAAGACTTCTACTTTTAGATGAAGTGATTCGTTGTAGTGGAAGCTGAAATAATTGAGATTTGGAAGTTGGTTGTTGGTTGCTAATAGAAGCTAAAAAAGTTGAATTAGTTGCAAAGATAGTGTTCCGTGAATCATCATCATCATTATCAACGGCATCTTAACCCCAACTATGTTGGGTCCGTGGCATGAGGATTATAGTGCCAATTAATTGTCACCATAACTCATGTAAAAAAACAAAGTGGCAAAGTTTTACGCTGGATGCCCTTCTGCCGCAACCTTCATACGAAGGAGAAATGAGATGAACTTCCAAAACCATCAACATAATAGTTGAACTCCACAATAAGTCATAAATAACCAAAAGCATAAGTTGACATTCGAAAACACTAAAAGTTGAGAGACACTTATATTAGTGTTTGCAAAGATTAAAAAAAAAAAAAAAAACTCCTCAATCTTTCGGGGTTTTGGCAGATTACCTCTCTGTGTTTAGAAAATGGACCATTTACCCCATGTATAAATTACATAGTTATATTACCCCATGTATTTGTAAAAAAACAGGTAGATCACTATGTGTAAATTAAACAGGCACATTACTCCGACGTCTTACGGCCTAAATCTTAAGATAAACGAATTTAAAGAACTACAAAAACCCCACAGATATTAGAAGAACTGAAAAACTGACAAACTGAAAAAAAAAATCCCCTAAAATCTGAAGAGAAACAAACACTAACAGAAAAAAAAAAAAAAAAAATGTTAACCTCCGTCTTTCAAGAAATGTCGATAAACATAAAGTATCACAACAGATACATAGGTAACAAATACTCGAAGCATAAAAGGGGTCTCACTTGAAGCGGACTGGAGACAGTAGAGTTCAAGAATATGCGAACCAAATGTAAACCTCGTCAACTGGTAGCTGCAATAAGAGGGGGTGGGGGTGGGGGTGGGGTGGGATCAGAAACACAGGCAAGAATCTATATGTCTATGCTTGTACGAATGGGAAAGGCAGAATACTTGTCGTTGATGAAGAAAGATTCGTCCAAGCAAACAATTTCTTCATCTTCTCCTCCTCCTCTTTCCATTTCTCTTCAATGATTCTTGGTTCGTTTACAGGGAACAAAGACGAATAAGTTAAAAGGGGCTTTTATTGACTTTGGTTCTGTGGACTCCCAGTCGGCAACCCAAAGTATGGATGACAAGAAAACCGAGACCGACGGGAAACCCGATCTTAATGGGTAGGAGCGGGGCAGGCATTAGCGGGTTACAGGTGGGGGATGGGAGTGGGGATTTTTTCAGGGTTTGGGGGTAATGACTGGCTGACCGCTCCCCCGATATCATATTATATATTTTTTATATAAAAAATTATATATATATTTTTTCCGGCATACCTCTTTATTTTTATCTACATATTGTGTTTATATTTTGATAAATATTACCTAGCAATTTCGGGTTATGGAGTAAAAACGAACGGAGCGGGGTTCGGGTAAGCTGTAGCCCTAATGGGGCGCCCCGATAAGATCCCCGACGTGGAACGGGGCAGGGACGGGGCAGATTTCAGATTTTGAGTTCGGGGACGAGGATAGTCTGCCCCGCTCCGAACCCACCTCATTGTCATTCCTAAGTTTGATCCATTTAGTTTGTTTAGTGTAGAAATGTCAATTTTATCTACCGATACTATCTGCCGGATAAATTCGTAAATTGAGTCGGATATCGGTCTAACTCGAGATTTTATGATCGAGTATGGTAGAGTATTAGTCAATGTTCTAAAAATCCCCGCACAGACCGACTAATCTTCCGATTAATCCCTAGAAGGTCCTCTACCATTCCGATTATGGCCTAGGTGCTTGTACTGGGCGTTTGGGTGATTAATCGATCGTCTAGGCTGGCTGGACGGGGGCCTATGAATGCAAGCTAAGATACTATGGACTACTTTATATCTATATCAATGTTTCAAATTTCCCAGTTACGTGGGTGACTAGGCGGGATGCCTAGGCTACTTTTTTTTTTGTTTTAATAGTACTATAAATTCCTAAACTAAGAAATTATGGATATTATGGACTCCCTTATATCTATATTAATATTTTAAATTTAATATATAATTGTTATTTATCTGTTTAAATTATTAAATTTTAATTATTTTTAATTATTTTACATATATATAATTTTTTATATATAAAAATGATTAAAATAATAATAAAAAATAAATCCGCCTAAATTACATTCCCGATTACTCCCGAGTAATCATACGGCCAAGGCGTTAGCAATCCGAACGCCTAGCGCCTAGCGATTTTTGGAACCATGGTATTAGTATAGTATATATTACCAGACTTCCCGACCCGATTACTCGACCAGATTATTCATTTGAATTATTTAAATATATTATACATATATTATATATAACATTACAGTAAAAAATAAGATACGTTTTCGTGGATGAAGGAGTATATTAATCGATTAAAAAAATTAAAAGTATGTTATTTCAATTTGAAGATGGATAAACAGAAATTTTGAGAAGAGCCAGAAATGTTATGTTCCACCATGCTCGTTTTCTCCGTATAGCTTCTTCCACTCGCATTCGCCTACAAGCTCTCGCTTTTCTCTCATCAACACCACCTTCACCACCGCCGCCTACACAATGGCCGCCGACGGGCGACATCCTTTCCATCTGCACGTCCGCGCCGTCTCTTTCCGCCGCGCAGCAAGCCCACGCCCTCGCCGTCGTCCATGGCCACTTGCCTTGCAGCGTATCCATCTCCGCCGCCCTCATCCTCTCGTACGCTAACCACCGTTCTCATCCTTCGACACTCCAATCCCTCTTCAACCAGACAGCCCCATTCTCTTGCTCCCCTTTTCTCCACAACACCCTCATTCGCGCCTATACTATTTTATCAACTGGGCCGCAGAAGAGATGTGTTTCTGATCTTGCGTTTTTGTTGTATAACGATTTGTTGAGGGATGCTGGTTTAAGGCCTGACGATTACACCTTCCCCTTTGTGCTCAAGCTCTGTGCGGATTTATCGCGTGTTTCAAAAGGTTTGGAAGTGCACGGGAGGTTGATTAAGGCTGGTTTTGATGGCGATGTGTTTGTGAATAATACACTGATTCTCTTTTATGGAAGTTGTGGGATTTTATGCAGTGCGACAAACGTTTTCGATGAAATGCCTAAAAGAGATTTGATCTCGTGGAATACATGTATCCGGGTATTTTCAGATAACAAGTATTACTTTGAATCGGTTGATTTGTTCAAGGATATGATCTCGACATCCATCTTTATGCCTAATGTGATTACTATTGTGAGTGTCCTGCCGGTATGTGCAGGGCTTGAGAATGATAGGTTGGTTAGTTTGATTCACTGTTATATCTTCAAGGTCGGTTTTGATGGTGAAAAAAGAGTCAGTAATGCATTGGTTGATGCTTATGGAAAGTGTGGGGATATTGAGGCTTTAGAAGGAGTGTTTGATGAAATGGTTGAGAAAAATGAGGTTTCTTGGAATTCAATTATCGGTGGCTTTTCATATAATAAAGGTTACAATAGCAATGCGTTGAGTTATTTTAGGGAAATGATAAACGAGCGTGTGAAATTGAATACAGTTACTATCTCCACAGTGTTACCGACATTGTCGGAACTAAATTTATTCGGCAAGGGTCGGGAGCTTCATGGTTTCTGTGTAAAAATGGATATGGATTCTGATATTTTTGTTGCCAATGCGTTGATTGATATGTATGGTAAATGGAATCGATTTCTTGAAGCTTCACATGTGTTTGATAAGTTGGATGTGAGAAACATTGTTTCGTGGAATACAATGATCGGCAACTGTGCCCAAAATGGAGTCGAGCTGAAAGCTTTAGAACTTCTTAGAGAAATGCAAGCTCATGGTGAATTTCCTAATTCCGTCACCCTAACTAATATTCTCCCTGCTTGTGCCAGATTGAGTTCTCTTCGTCATGGGAAGGAAATACACGCAAGATCCATCCGATTAGGATCGGCTTTCGATTTGTTCGTCTCAAATGCTTTAACAGACATGTATGCTAAATGCGGTCGCCTAGATCTTGCTCAAATTATATTTAATGTGTCACCAAGAGATGAAGTATCCTACAATATACTTATAATGGGGTACTCTCAGACGAGCGAGTCCTCAAACTCTCTAAGCTTGTTTGCCAAAATGGAAACCCTAGGATTGAATCTCGATTCAGTTTCCTATATGGGAGTTCTGTCGGCCTGCACAAATATATCCGCAATTAAAGAAGGAAAGCAGGTACACGCATTTGCAATGCGGAGATCTTTTTACGAACATCTTTTCGTGGCGAACTCACTTCTCGACATGTACACTAAATGCGGACGGATAGACATCGCCATGAAAGTGTTCGATCGAATCCCCAAACGGGACACTGCATCGTGGAATACTGTGATTTTAGGGTTCGCGATGCTCGGGGAGTTAAATACCGCGTTCCAACTCTTTGAATCTATGAAAGAGGATGATGACAACGTTGAGTACGACTCGGTTTCTTATGTAGCCGTCCTGACGGCTTGTAGCCATGGCGGATTGGTCGAGGATGGCAAGATGTATTTTAACGATATGTTGGCTAGAAATATAAAGCCCTCGGAGATGCACTACGCATGCATGGTGGATATTCTTGGTCGGTCGGGACTTATGAAGGAGGCAGTAGAGCTTATTAACGGCTTGTCTATCAAACCAGGTGCTAACATTTGGGGCGCTTTGCTTGGGGCAAGTAGGATTCACGGGAATGTGGATTTAGGGTTTTGGGCAGCTGAGAGCCTTCTTGAGTTGAAGCCGGATAATCCGGGGTATTATGTTTTGCTATCGAATATGTACGCGGAGGCAGGGAGGTGGGATGAGGCGGATAGGGTTAGGAAAGTGATGAGCATGAGGAATGTGAAGAAGAATCCTGGGTGCAGTTGGGTTCAGGTTGAGGATCAGATGCATGGTTTTGTTGCTGGGGAGAGGTTTGATCCGTGTAAAAGGTTTTAGCTAGAGTTCTTTTTTGGATTATTTTTTCAAGATTGTATATGGTTATGGTTGATTATACATCGAGATCGTTTTTGAACATTTCATTATTTTCATCATATTCATGGTTAATTAATATATGTCACGAATTAAATGGCATTGGGAACCCTGAAATTGCTCGAGCGACTCGCGATTTACTAGGAGTGGGTTCATTGAGGGACTAGGATTAGTCCGGCTAAGCTGGGATCACCTAGTTATCAAAAAAAATATATATATATGTCACGAATTAAATGGCCTCATAAGTCAACAATCATCCACAAAAGGAACCAAGAGAAAATATATTTCCATTTTAAAAAAACCACCACATTTTGTTTCTATGGTAATTGGTACAAACTTCTTGAAAATTGCAGCATCCACTCTCTCTGCTCCTAAAAACCGAGCTTCGGCACACTAACATTGTTCGAAAATAACCTCATTGCCGATAAAACAAGAATATTCGTTCGAACACCATCTCCGATTTCATGGGAAGTCGGACCATCTAACACGGAAGAATCTGACAAGACCCATTCGTCTGCTTTCGTTCCACGAAAAAAACACAGCCCAAGACCCATGCAGAGTAATCACGTCGATCCAGTCGAAACAAATAACTCAAATTCTACGACTGGTGACAGAAAACCCCAGTACACGAAAAATCAGTATCCACAACCCACATATCTAAATCTGCAAGCCGTCTCTCTATCGTATCCAATGCTGTTTCGGAAGACCCGAAAATAAATTTATTTTTCATCCCGAACGAGGTTTCGTTAGCAGGGAAAGTGCTAAATTTGATATTCCGTTTCTCCAATAATTTCTCAACCGCATAGAAAACAATTGAGTCGTGAGAAACCGATTCTTTCATAAACGTATCCACTAACGAAGCAATGTCATATACAAAACCGCTGCCGGCCCAAATCTTGGAAGCAGACGACGAGCCCCTGACGAACAGAAGCCCGTTAGTCTTCCCGATATAAAAATCATTTGACGCGCCGAACGAGTCGGAAAACGAGCCGCCACTTATCGGAACCGTGCGTGCGTCCACCAACCAAGTGCTATAACCTAATTCTAAGCTCATTTTGGTAGCGTACGCCTCAACTAAAATCTCCCTGATCAGGTCCAAAGTCGAATCTTGAAAATTAATAGACTTGGCAAGCTGACTAAAATCGGAAAACTCGCCCGCGTCGATTACAGGATTGCCCCTTCTAGCAAGATCGAGAAGGAAACTAGAAGTCGGGCCGATTAGGAGATAGTTCCGTATGTTCAGCCTTTCGAAATGGCAGAGAATATTCCTTATAATAATTTCGGGCTTTCTATATAGACTCACTAGTATAACGGAGTTATTTTTCTGCACGGTCCGGAGAACCGGTCCGAGCTCGTCGGAGCTCCTCACGATTCTATTAACGAGAACTTCTCTAAAACAGAAGTCGTACCACTTGAGGCTATTCAAAGGGTGAAGTTCCAGTAAGTCGAAATCAAGAGAATTTTCATTGAGTAATTTGGAATCAGGACCTGCTGTTTTTCCATAATTCACGCCGGCGTCCCTATGAGAGATGCTGAGCGCTCTCTCGTGAAGGAAATTCGTGTAGATATTGAAGTACCCACGGGACTGAATGAATTTAACAAACCAGGGAGTCCAGATTTTCTCGCCCATCTTTTTGTACCATCCAGTTGTCACCTAAAAATATCACAGGCCATTAGGTCCCAAGAGAAACAGATTAATTACAAAAACTACTCCTAGGTTTTGCCTAATCACGAAAATACCCAGTTGCCTTTCAAAATTACAAAAACCGCATTGAAGTTTGTTTCGCTTCTATGGAAATACCAAGCCATCTCCCTACGTGATATTACACTTACCGGGATTATAGAAATTTCACTTTTTTTTGCAATGCAGGTTAAAAAGAAAAAAAAAACAGGACTAACTCCAAAAAAAATGAGTTTGAAATTACTTGCTATTTATTGAAATCGGAAAGGATTATTTATTGTTATTGAGAGAGATTTAACTTTTCAAACGTAGGTAAAACTAAAAGGATTCATTATAAAAACTTCTAGCGGGATTTTGCCTAATTACAAAAGTATCGGTTATCTGTCAAAACTACAAATAGCCCATCGACGTTTGTTTCTCTTTTATAAGTTCACCCTCAAGAGGGAGTATTTTGTTTCGTAAATACAAACTTCAAGGGTGTCTTTAGAATTATAAACGATAACTAGAGTTTTTTGTGATTAGGCCAAACATCAAGGTAGTGTTTTCTAATTAATCCAAAAATAATGCAAACAGAGATGATTGTACACTGTTGTAGATTTAGGATGAAGCAAGGCAGAGTAAAAATGTAGTTATTGAATAAATTTACCATTCCGTCCAAGAAGGGCTTCACGCCTTTAGTTTTGTGTTCGTCATACCACAAACGAAACTCTTTCCAGGGTCTCGGAAAAAGAAGCTGGCCCCAAGTGCCGACAAGCTGATATAAGAAAACCCGACCCACACCATCTAAATGCATTTTGTTTCCATGTTTACCTATCCATCAAATTGCAGACTTTTAAGCCTATGTACTTGATAGAACGAAAATAGTGTGCTAAAATCATTGTTAATTATAAAGTTTTAATGAATTTTATGTTGGCACACTTGGTTATTTTCCATACATTTGTATTTTGGATGCAATTTACTTCACTTGGCAATTTGTTGTTTAATTTAGGTGTTTGATGGAGTTTTTAAGCTTAAGGAATAATTTGGATCATCAAACGGACCAAGCCAAGGTGATTTGGGCTTAACATGAAGAAAATGCCGCGCGACACTGGGTGACCCAGTGTCAGTTCGCTGACCCAGTGTTAGTCCTGTTACGAAAATAATCTTACTTGGGGCCCAAGAAACGACTCAAAAATCGCCCAATCAGTTCCACAAGGCAATAAATCGGTCCATAGGCTGGAAAAAAGAATTGGAATAGATTTGGGAAGAAAGACTCCAAGGAAATTAAAACTCAAGAAGGAAGGAGTTCTAATTAAAGAAGGAAACTAGGAGATAAGGAATAAATATAAAAGGAGAGGAGGGCTGGAATTATTTTTCATCTTGGAGCATCACTTTTTACGGCTGGAGCAGAAGGAGAAGAGCACGACCGAGCTGATTTTCTCGCCGGAGCAACCGAGCCGATTCCGACGTGCGAAGAAGAAGACTACACCGTTTGAATTTCTTTCTTTTCATGTCTATCATTAAATTGCTGTTTTCTAAAGCCAACATGTCCGGCTAATTTTCTATTCTAGTTCTTAGTGAAGTTTGAAACCGTATTTGAATTATTCATGTTTTAATCCCGTAGCGTATTCTCAACTCGAATTCTCTTAAATTACTTTTGTGTTATTGAATTCACGACTATGCCATTTAATTTCTTGATTTGGTTTGGCCAACTAGATTAGGAGTTTTGTCTTATGCTAGAAATTGAATTGTAATCCGTAATTGTTGCAATTTTAATTTCACAAGTAGCAAACAATTGATTTTTCCCAATTGAGTAACACAAAATCGAGATCCTTTAAGTCGAGCTTATGAACTTAATATCTTCCCTATTCCATTATTTTGGTTTTTAATGCATCTAGCGAGCGAGATTTGAAGAGCTTGTTTTGAATCCACCGCATAGATAGGTTCGATTAAAGAGCTTGTTTTAATTGAATAAACTTAAAAAATAATTGGGGTCAACAGAGCTTGCTGTTGGCTTCGGAATAGGAGTTCATGAGATTAGAGAAGAGATAAGTGCTGCATTGAAACTTGAATTAATTCGAAACGGTGGATAACGGAGCTAAGAACTAGATTATTCAGTTAATTGATATTTTCGATTTTTGTTCCTTTGCTTATTTTATTTTATTTTATCTTATGCAATTTATTTTAGTTAAGATCAGAAATAATCCCCCCCTTTCGTTTTATTTTATTGCACAAAGTACTTAATCCTTAATTAGTATAATTGATTTACCGTTCTCCGTGGGATCGACCCTTACTTGCCGATACTACTAGTTAGTAGAAGTAAGCTGAGGAAAATAAAGATAACTAATTTTGGCGCCGTTGCCGGGGAACGATGTTAAATTAATTTTACTTATTTTGGGTTAAAAACTTTCTGCAATTTCGACACTGGGCGACCCAGTGTCAGTTCTGGAAATTCATTATAATTGTCAGTTGTGCACTAATCCGTTTGTTTTAGCTTTGCATGAATACAAGGTCCCGAGGGGATAAAGATTTACAATACTTTCCAGAAATCACCAAACGATATCGAATTTTCAGACGAAAAGCAAAAGAAACCAAAGAAGCACTCGAGCACTTACCATTTTCTTTCGAAACATCACCCAGTGAGTCGGAGGACGAAATTGGAGTCATGGCAAATAACGCTGAAAAGACGCTGAAGCAATTAGCCAACCCAGAGCTACCGCAACAACCACTGTGCATCATGATCCCGGCTATTGACAACAACACCTTTGAATTGAAGTCGGGATTGATTCATTTGCTACCTGCATTTCATGGTCTATCAGGAGAGGATCCGCACAAACATCTCAAAGAATTTCATGTCGTTTGTTCAAGCATGAAGCCGAACGGTGTCACCGAAGAACAAATCAAGCTTAGAGCCTTCCCATTCTCATTAAAAAATTCGGCTAAGGATTGGTTATTTTATTTACCGTTGGCCACCATCACAACGTGGAACGAGATGGAGATCTTATTTCTACAAAAATATTTTCCAGCCTCTCGAGCGGCCAACCTAAGGAAAGAAATATGTGGTGCAAGGCAAATGACCGGAGAAACATTGCATGAATATTGGGAACGATTCAAACAATTGGTATCTCGATGCCCGCAACATCAAATTAGCGAGCAGCTCCTTATTCAATATTTTTACGAAGGACTTAATCCGATGGAGCGGAACACGATAGATGCGGCAAGTGGAGGAGCTCTAGTGGACAAAACTCCCACGGCCGCAAGGGCTCTCATATCCAACATGGCGGCCAATTCACAACAATTTGGATGTCGCGAAGCACCGATCAGGATGGTGAAGGAGATCCATGACTCGTCCCTTGAGGAAAAATTGAATGAGCTAACTACTTTTGTTAGAAAAATTGTTGTAGGTAATAGCACGCCAGTCGTACCCTGTCGTCTTTGCCAAACGACGGAGCATACAACGGAGAATTGTCGGATTTTGCTTGATGAAATCGAGGCGCACGCCAATGCAATTGGAACTGAAAATTCTTATGGGAGGAAGAACGATCCATACTCGAACACATACAACCCAGGATGGAGGGATCACCCTAACTTTCGATGGAAAAACCAGCAAGAGACGCCTCCACAAAATAGGGGACAATTCTACAAGCAACCTACCAAAAATTCGACACCATCTTTGGAGGAAATGATGAAGACCCTTGTGGCAAACACTATGCAATTCCAGCATGACACTAAATCAAGTATCAAAATTCTCGAAAATCAAATGAGTCAACTAGCCACCACTGTGAGCCGCTTGGAAAACCAAAATAGTGGGAAATTGCCATCCCAACCTGAACCGTACCCAAGGAACGTGAGTGCTGTAACTCTAAGGAGTGGGAAGCAGCTTAAGGAGCCTAAGGAGGTGGAGGAAGCTGAAAACGAGGAGGAAAAATTCACTGAACAGATCAACACTGGGACACCGGTGCGGAATCGGCTGAGTGCGTAATCGCTGGACAAAGAAGGTAAATTCGTCTAAAACTGCTCCTTTTGAGACTAACGAATTACCTTTTCCATCTAGGCTCAAAAAGGCAGCGATCGTGAATAAAGAGAAGCAAATCCTCGACGTATTCCGAAAGGTTGAGATCAACATTCCCTTACTCGACGCAGTTCAACAAATTCCAAAATACGCAAAGTTCCTTAAAGACTTATGCACCAGCAAACGGAGGTTAAAAGGGAACGCGAAAGTGGTGATGGGAGAAAATGTGTCCGCTGTATTCCAAAAGAAACTGCCACCAAAACGGGAAGATCCAGGTATGTTCGCTATTCCTTGTCGAATTGGAAATACGGGTTTTGAACGAGCTATGCTAGATTTAGGAGCATCAATAAATGTTATGCCACGCTCTATATACACCTCCTTAAATCTAGGGCCTCTTCGGGAAACAAGGATAATTATACAATTGGCGGATCGTAGCCTTGTGTATCCCGAAGGGGTAATTGAGGACGTTCTTGTCCAAGTCAATAAGCTCGTATTTCCAGCCGACTTCTATGTTCTCGATATGCAACATGAGTCATCAAATTCCACACCTATTTTGTTAGGAAGGCCAGTTTTAAATACGGCCAATACCAAAATAGATGTTCGTGAGGGATCCCTCACGATGGAATTCGACGACCAAATTGTACGTTTTAATATTTATGATGCTATGAAATTTCCTGAGGAAGATTGCTCCCTTTTTGCATTAAGCGTGATTGACCCTCTTGTCGAGGAAGTGTTTGATTTGAATTTCAGGGACGCACTCGAGGTAGCACTCACAAGGGACGTAGGAACCAACGAAGAGGAAGTATTTGGAATCTCAAAAGAGTTGCTCGAAGTCGTAGGCGCCTTGAAAGGGGCGGGACTGATCAGAACAAAAAGGGAAGCAAATTTCATTCGACTTAATGAGGAACGCCGGAAGATCGAGCCTTCGATTACGCACGCACCCGAGCTAGAGCTAAAACCTTTGCCACAACACTTAAAATACGCACATCTGGGAGCCGACGAAACCTTACCCGTCATTATCTCGGCCGAGCTGAGTCCTAATCAAGAGAAGGCATTGCTAAAAGTTCTCAAAGAATATAAGGAAGCCATTGGGTGGACTATAGCCGACATTAAAGGAATTAGTCCAGCCCTATGCATGCATCGAATTCTATTAACGGAGGACGCCAAGCCCACACGAGAAGCACAACGGCGGTTGAATCCACCAATGATGGAGGTAGTGAAAAAGGAGATTCTTAAGCTCCTCGACGTAGGGCTGATCTTTCCAATATCCGATAGCAAATGGGTAAGCCCAACGCAAGTCGTCCCAAAGAAATCAGGAATTACCGTGGTCGAGAATCAAGAAGGCGAACTTGTTCCTAGCCGTATACAAACTGGATGGAGGGTTTGCATCGATTTCCGCAAGCTGAATTCAATGACCCGAAAAGATCATTTTCCCTTGCCATTTATAGATCAAATGATTGAAAGGCTTGCCGGACACGCGTACTATTGTTTCTTGGATGGGTTTTCGGGATACTTTCAAATTGCAATCGCACCCGAAGACCAAGAAAAGACGACATTCACTTGCCCCTTCGGCACATTCGCCTATCGACAGATGCCCTTCGGACTATGCAATACGCCCGCTACCTTCCAAAGGTGTATGGTAAGCATTTTTACTGAGTACGTAGGTAATATCATTGAAATATTCATGGATGATTTTAGTGTGTATGGGGATTCATTCGACATATGCCTAGAAAATCTCACACTTATTTTAAAACGTTGTGTAGAAACTAATCTCGTACTTAATTGGGAAAAATGCCATTTTATGGTAAAACAAGGAATAGTTTTAGGGCATGTAGTCTCGGAAAAAGGAATTGAAGTTGATAAAGCAAAAAATGATATTATTGTCGCTTTGCCTTACCCCGCCACGGTGCGGGAAGTACGTTCTTTTCTTGGCCATGCAGGATTTTATAGAAGGTTCATCAAGGATTTTTCAAAGATAGCGGCGCCCTTATGCAAGCTTCTCCAGAAGGAAGTGGAATTTAACATGAACGACGAATGCAAGGCCGCCTTTGACAAGTTGAAGCAATTGCTGACGACATCACCCATAATTCAACCACCAAATTGGGATTTGCCATTCGAACTGATGTGCGGTGCAAGCGACTACGCGGTAGGGGCTGTCTTGGGCCAAAGAGTGGGGAGAGCACCCCATGTAATTTATTACGCCTCAAAAATGCTGGACCCGACCCAAGCGAATTATTCTACAACCGAGAAGGAGTTTCTGGCCGTGGTTTTTGCACTAGAAAAATTTTGTTCCTACCTACTCGGGACCAAGGCCATTATTTTCTCAGATCACGCTGCCCTACGATATTTGTTAGCCAAAAAGGAGGCAAAACCGAGACTTATTCGATGGATCTTACTTCTTCAAGAATTCAACGTGGAGATCAAGGACAAGAAAGGGTCCGAAAATTCCGTGGCCGATCACCTGAGCCGGTTAGTCTTAGAAAATGATGGGAAACCTATGTGTGACAGTTTCCCCGACGAACAATTATTTTCCGCCTCTCAACACTGGGAGGACTGTTCGACACTGGGTGACCGAGTGTCAGACTCTGCAGCACCATGGTATGCCGATTTAGTGAATTTTCTCGTAGCCAATATTTTTCCTGCTGGTATGACACGGGCCAGGAGGGATAAACTCAGAAGTGATGCCAAATACTACGTATGGGATGATCCTTATCTATGGAAGCATTGTTCAGATCAAATGATTCGAAGATGTGTACCAGGAGAATTTCATTCAATTCTCGCTTTTGTCACTCGTATGCATGCGGAGGACACTTGGTTCAAGGAGAACAAAGACTGAGTTTTGGAGAGTGGTTTTTACTGGCCTTCGCTATTTAGAGATGCTTATGATTTTTGCAAGACGTGTGATAATTGTCAAAGAACGGGTAATATCTCTCGACGAAATCAAATGCCTCAAAATCCTATCTTGGTTTGTGAAATCTTCGACGTCTGGGGCATGGACTTCATGGGACCTTTTCCCTCCTCATATGGGAATCTCTATATTTTACTCTTCGTGGATTACGTATCCAAATGGGTGGAGGCGACCGCCTCACGGACCAATGATTCTAAAGTAGTGGCCAAATTTATTAAAACTAATATCTTCGCTAGATTCGGAATTCCAAGGGCTATAATAAGCGATCGGGGAAAGCATTTCAAAAATCGAATAATTGAGGCACTCTTAAAGAAATATCGAGTCTTGCACAAGGTGTCCACTTCTTATCACCCGCAATCAAATGGGCAAGCCGAAACATCTAATAGGAGATAAAAGCAATCTTGGAGAAAACAGTTCAGCCACATCGGAAGGTTGGAGCTTACGACTCGACGACGCGTTTTGGGCTTATAGGACGGCATATAAAACACCAATTGGCATGTCACCGTATCGCTTGGTTTATGGCAAACCTTGCCATCTTCGCGTCGAGCTCGAGCATCGTGCCTTTTGGGCAATCAAGAAGTGCAATATGAATTTTGACGAATCAGGCACCCACCGGAAGTTGCAATTGCAAGAATTGGAAGAGATACGAAATGACGCGTTCGAAAATGCAGCAATTTACAAAGAAAAGACAAAGGCGTTCCACGATTCAAAAATAATAAGGAAAGACTTCGTCGTAGGTGAACAAGTGTTACTCTACCACTCTCGACTCAAATTATTTCCGGGCAAATTGCGATCCCGCTGGATTGGTCCATTTATAATTATCAATATTTTTCCTCATGGAGCGATTGAAGTTCAAAGTCTAAAGAAACGAAAAACTTTCAAGGTTAACGGCCATCTCCTAAAACCCTATCGCGAAGGACTTACGACGGCTAATATGGAAGAATACAAACTCGAGGACCCATCCGAAATATAAACAGGGAGTTCGTCGAGCCAACGACGTAAAAAAAAGGCGCTTATTGGGAGACAACCCAATTTGTTTTTTTATTTTTCGCATTTTTTCTTTATTTTTTTTTCGTCAGTTTTTTTAGTAAAAAAATCTTTTTTCTGCCCTTTTAAAAAATATTCTGCCTGTTAAATTTTTTATTAGTTATTAATATTTTTCCTAAAAAACAACCCCATCTCCCTCATATATCAGTACTCGATTACCCCCCCCCCCCCGCTCGGTCTTCCCAACTGACCTATCCATCTCTCTTTTCTGCAGCCACCATCGCCGACCGTCATGACCGAAAAAAGGACAAGGAACGTCAATCGACCACTGAATCGAATCACTCGAAGCGGCGGTTGGAGGCATAACCCTAGGGCTCCGACCCACTATGACCTCACCGAGCCCGAGACGCCCGCGACGAAACCCTCCACCGCCGGAAAACGAAAGGTCGGCCGAACAGCGTCCGACGAACCACTCACCAAAAAGCCGAAGCGGCGTCTACCGGGTCAAACTTCAAAAGGGGCGAAACAAACCCAGAAATCGCCGGGCCGTGGCTTGAAAGACGAACCCACACCGCCACCATCGTCGACCGCACCGCCAGTCACCAGCGACGATATGGCTCCTCAGCTAATCTATCAACTATTACCGCCGCCCCCATTGTTACTCACATGGTATGGAGCAGAAACATCGAGCCCCAAAACAGTCGATGGGAATGGTTCGGAACATCCACCTCAACCCGAACGCAATTCAGAAAACGAGCCGCGACCGACTACCGAACGAGGAAATGAAACGAAGATCGAGTAGCAGGACGGTTTCACACAAACCGAGAGCCCAGCTCCACCTCCAGTAAGAGAAAGGCGCAACAGTCTCCTCGGCCTACCGAACCGTTATAATGTCGCCTTCGGATCCCCCGGACAAGTTACACGCTACCGCAAACTCACGGAACGAAAGATAATCCCATCGGTCTATCTTGATGAAATTATTTTGCGACAATTGGGATTGTATGATGACGTCATGGCATTGTTGAATGTACTGGGGTGGGAAAGGTTGGCAACGGGGAATTGGGAAGTTTATGAGGATATGACATGAATTTTTTAGCTCAATTTGGAAAGGGGATTTTGAAAAAAAAGGGACTTTTTATTTTCGTTTAAATGGTAAGGGGTATACATGGGGGGTCGAGCAGTTCGGCCGAGCACTTGGGCTGACTGCCGAACCCGAGGAAGAAGATGCCATACCACCCGAAAATGAGATTTGGCAAATGATTACGAATGATGTCGGTCCATTTGTTGCGGGAAAAACTAAGGCCACCGCCATTCGAAACCCGGTGATCCGTTACGTTCAACGACTTATGGCATATACGGTCACCGGGAGATATTCAAATCGGAATGTGGTGCAGATTTTTGAGCTGCGGATGATGTATGCGATGGTTTTTAGAAAAAGGGTGAAATATGTTAAGAATTTATTGATGATGTCTATTGGGGATGATGTTACGAAAAATCCAATAGTGATGGGAGGTTGGGTCACGACAGTAGCTCGGATGCTGGCCGATTTGATTTATTGATCGGTTCGGTCGGGCGGTGGAAAAATTGGACAGAACTCTTCTTACGAAAATGGGCGTTTTAGAAAAAAATGAAAGAACTTTTAAATGGCGAATATCAGCAAGTGAGATGATAGCTCTACCAAACACCGCATACACTTCGCCATGGGAGGAGAGAAATTTAAAAATGTTGCACAGGAGCCTCCCTTCCACTCCTTCAGACAGCCCGGGGGCAAGGGCTCAGACAGCCGGTGCGAGCACAAGCAGAGCAGGAGAGTCGGCTACAGAGGCCGAGCTGAGGCGTCAGATCGAGCAGCTTGAGGAGGGGCATCGCGCACTTCAAGCCAAGGTGGATCGTTTGACCGAGCAGCTGGAGGCCCTTCTTCCTCATTAGCCCAGTGATTCCTATTCTAGACTTTCTTTTACTATCCTTTATTTTTCTTTTTCTTTTCCTTCTTTTATTTGGAGTATGTACTTGATTTTAAGTTTGGGGAAGTTGGATTTGAAACGATTAGTTGAATTTGGAAATTGTGATGAATTTAATTTTGCGTCCTTAGCTAAATTTGTGTGATTGAATCAAGTTCGTGTAGGAAATGAATATGATTGACTAGTTTGATTTTAATTAGGGTAGTACTAGTCTTGATTTTGGATTTGGATAAAAGTGTGAGGGATTCATGACACAAGCCCTTTTTATTCGTGAGTTTTGAGCCGTAGAGCAAAATACACATATATAAATAATTATACATATACATGCTCACTATTTCTTCTTGTGGGGTCGAACGTGTTGTGTTCATACTTGAACTTAATCAATTATTCATGTCAAGACTATGTTATTGTTCTCATGCAGTAAAGTGATAAAGGCAAATTAGGAATAACCCACTTGGCTTATATTTTCCCACCTCGACATAATCGCCATTAGAAGCCCATTTGGACCTAAGCCTTATTCTTTGATCCAGCACATTTTATTAGCCATTATCTAATTTTTGGTGAAAATTCATCCGTTTGAACCCTTGGTCAAGATTTGGTTGTGAATTAGGTGTATAACAAGTCGAGCAAAGGACGAGGAATTATCAAAAAGTGGGTGGTGAAGTGAAAAGAAAAAAAAGTGCTGAAATTAAGATGAAAAAAATAAAGGCCGAAAAAAAAATAGTGTGCTAAAATCATTGTTAATTATAAAGTTTTAATGAATTTTATGTTGGCACACTTGGTTATTTTCCATATATTTGTATTTTAGATGCAATTTACTTCACTTGGCAATTTGTTGTTTAATTTAGGTGTTTGATGGAGTTTTTAAGCTTAAGGAATAATTTGGATCATCAAACGGACCAAGCCAAAATGATTTGGGCTTAAAATGAAGAAAATGTCGCGCGACACTGGGTGACCCAGCGTCAGTTCGCTGACCCAGTGTCAGTCCTGTTACGAAAATAATCTTACTTGGGGCCCAAGAAACGACTCAAAAATCGCCCAATCAGTTCCACAAGGCAATAAATCGGTCCATAGGCTGGAAAAAGGAATTGGAATAGATTTGGGAAGAAAGACTCCAAGGAAATTAAAACTCAAGAAGGAAGGAGTTCTAATTAAAGAAGGAAACTAGGAGAAAAGGAATAAATATAAAAGGAGAGGAGGGCTGGAATTATTTTTCATCTTGGAGCATCACTTTTACGGCTGGAGCAGAAGGAGAAGAGCACGACCGAGCTGATTTTCTCGCCGGAGCAACCGAGCCGATTCCGACGTGCGAAGAAGAAGACTACACCGTTTGAATTTCTTTCTTTTCATGTCTATCATTAAATTGCTGTTTTCTAAAGCCAACATGTACGGCTAATTTTCTATTCTAGTTCTTAGTGAAGTTTGAAACCGTATTTGAATTATTCATGTTTTAATCCCGTAGCGTATTCTCAACTCGAATTCTCTTGAATTACTTTTGTGTTATTGAATTCACGACTATGCCATTTAATTTCTTGATTTGGTTTGGCCAACTAGATTAGGAGTTTTATGTCTTATGCTAGAAATTGAATTGTAATCCGTAATTGTTGCAATTTTAATTTCACAAGTAGCAAACAATTGAGTTTTCCCAATTGAATAACACAAAATCGAGATCCCTTAAGTCGAGCTTATGAACTTAATATCTTGCCTATTCCATTATTTTGGTTTTTAATGCATCTAGCGAGCAAGATTTGAAGAGCTTGTTTTGAATCCACCGCATAGATAGGTTCGATTAAAGAGCTTGTTTTAATTGAATAAACTTAAGAAATAATTGGGGTCAACAGAGCTTGTTGATGGCTTCGGAATAGGAGTTCATGAGATTAGAGAAGAGATAAGCGCTGCATTGAAACTTGAATTAATTCGAAACGATGGATAACGGAGCTAAGAAATAGATTATTCAGTTAATTGATATTTTCGATTTTTGTTCCATTGCTTATTTTATTTTATTTTATCTTATGCAATTTATTTTAGTTAAGATCAGAAATAATCCCCCCCCTTTCGTTTTATTTTATTGCACAAAGTATTTAATCCTTAATTAGTATAATTGATTTACCGTTCTCCGTAGGATCGACCCTTACTTGCCGATACTACTAGTTAGTAGAAGTAAGCCGAGGAAAATAAAGATAACTAATTTTGGCGCGTCACGACAGCGCGGTCAAAATTTTGGCGCCGTTGCCGGGGAACGATGTTAAATTAATTTTACTTATTTTGGGTTAAAAACTTTCTGCAATTTCGACACTGGGTGACCCAGTGTCAATTCTGGAAATTCATTATAATTGTGAGTTGTGCACTAATCCGTTTGTTTTAGCTTTGCATGAATACAAGGTCCCGAGGGATAAAGATTTACAATACTTTCCAGAAATCACCAAACGAGATCGAATTTTCAGACGAAAAGCAAAAGAAACCAAAGAAGCACTCGAGCACCTACCATTTTCTTTCGAAACATCACCCAGTGAGTCGGAGGACGAAATTGGAGTCATGGCAAATAACGCTGAAAAGACGATGAAGCAATTAGCCAACCCAGAGCTACCGCAACAACCACTGTGCATCACGATCCCGGCTATTGACAACAACACCTTTGAACTGAAGTCGGGATTGATTCACTTGCTACCTACATTTCATGGTCTACCACGAGAGGATCCGCACAAACATCTCAAAGAATTTCATGTCGAGGATACCGCAACAACCACTGTGTCGTTTTTTTTTTCGGCCTTTATTTTTTTCATCTTAATTTCAGCACTTTTTTTTCTTTTCACTTCACCACCCACTTTTTGATAATTCCTCGTCCTTTGCTCGACTTGTTATACACCTAATTCACAACCAAATCTTGATCAAGGGTTCAAACGGATGAATTTTCACCAAAAATTAGATAATGGCTAATAAAATGTGCTGGATCAAAGAATAAGGCTTAGGTCCAAATGGGCTTCTAATGGCGATTATGTCGAGGTGGGAAAATATAAGCCAAGTGGGTTATTCCTAATTTGCCTTTATCACTTTACTGCATGAGAACAATAACATAGTCTTGACATGAATAATTGATTAAGTTCTAGTATGAACACAACACGTTCGACCCCACAAGAAGAAATAGTGAGCATGTATATGTATAATTATTTATATATGTGTATTTTGCTCTACGGCTCAAAACTCACGAATAAAAAGGGCTTGTGTCATGAATCCCTCACACTTTTATCCAAATCCAAAATCAAGACTAGTACTACCCTAATTAAAATCAAACTAGTCAATCATATTCATTTCCTACACGAACTTGATTCAATCACACAAATTTAGCTAAGGACGCAAAATTAAATTCATCACAATTTCCAAATTCAACTAATCGTTTCAAATCCAACTTCCCCAAACTTAAAATCAAGTACATACTCCAAATAAAAGAAGGAAAAGAAAAAGAAAAATAAAGGATAGTAAAAGAAAGTCTAGAATAGGAATCACCGGGCTAATGAGGAAGAAGGGCCTCCAGCTGCTCGGTCAAACGATCAACCTTGGCTTGAAGTGCGCGATGCCCCTCCTCAAGCTGCTCGATCCGACGCCTCAGCTCGGCCTCTGTAGCCGACTCTCCTGTTCGGCTTGTGCTCGCACCGGCTATCTGAGCCCTTGCCGCCGGGAAGGAGTGGAAGGGAGGCTCCTGTGCAACATTTTCAAATTTCTCTCCTCCCATGGCGAAGTGTATGCGGTGTTTGGTAGAGCTATCATCTCACTTGCTGATATTCGTCATTTAAAAGTTCTTTCATTTTTTTCTAAAACGCCCATTTTCGTAAGAAGAGTTCTGTCCAATTTTTCCACTGCCCCGACCGGGAACCGACCGCTGAAATCAGCCCCGGCGTACCGAGCTACTGTCGTGACCCAACCTCCCATCACTATTGGATTTTTCGTAACATCATCCCCAATAGACATCATCAATAAATCCTCAACATATTTCACCCTTTTTCTAAAAACCATCGCATACATCATCCGCAGCTCAAAAATCTGCACCACATTCCGATTTGAATATCTCCCGGTGACCGTATATGCCATAAGTCGTTGAACGTAACGGATCACCGGGTTTCGAATGGCGGTGGCCTTAGTTTTTCCCGCAACAAATGGACCGGCATCATTCGTAACCATTTGTCAAATCTCATTTTCGGGTGGTATGTCATCTTCTTCCTCGGGTTCGGCAGTCAGCCAAAGTGCTCGGCCGAACTGCTCGACCCCCCATGTATACCCCTTACCATTTAAACGAAAATAAAAAGTCCCTTTTTTTTCAAAATCCCCTTTCCAAATTGAGCTAAAAAATTCATATGTCATATCCTCATAAACTTCCCAATTCCCCGTTGCCAACCTTTCCCACCCCAATACATTCAACAATGCCATGACGTCATCATACAATCCCAATTGTCGCAAAATAATTTCATCAAGATAGACCGATAGGATTACCTTTCGTTCCGTGAGTTTGCGGTAGCGTGTAACTTGTTCGGGGGATCCGAAGGCGACATTATAACGGTTCGGTAGGCCGAGGAGACTGTTGCGCCTTTCTCTTACTGGAGGTGGAGCTGGGCTCTCGGTTTGTGTGAAACCGTGCTGCTGCTCGGTCTCCGTTTCATTTCCTCGTTCGGCAGTCGGTCGCGGCTCGTTTTCTGAATTGCGTTCGGGTTGAGGTGGATGTTCCGAACCATTCCCATCGACTGTTTTGGGGCTCGATGTTTCTGCTCCATACCATGTGAGTAACAACGGGGGCGGCGGTAATAGTTGATAGATTAGCTCAGGAGCCATATCGTCGCTGGTGACTGGCGGTGCGGTCGACGAGGGCGGAGACGGTGGCGGTGTGGGTTCGTCTTTCAAGCCACGGCCCGGCGATTTCTGGGTTTGTTTCGCCCCTTTTGAAGTTTGACCCGGTGGACGCCGCTCCGGCTTTTTGGTGAGTGGTTCGTCGGACGCTGGTCGACCGACCTTTCGTTTTCCAGCGGTGGAGGGTTTCGTCGCGGGCGTCTCGGGCCCGGTGAGGTCATAGTGGGTCGGAGCCCTAGGGTTATGCCTCCAACCGCCGCTTCGAGTGATTCGATTCAGTGGCCGATTGACGTTTCTTGTCCCTTTTTCGGTCATGACGGTCGGCGATGGTGGCTGCAGAAAAGAGAGATGGATAGGTCAGTTGGGAAGGCCGAGCTGGGGGGGGGGGGGGGTAATTGAGTACTGATATATGAGGGAGAAGGAGATGGGGTTGTTTTTTAGAAAAAATATTAATAACTAATAAAAAAAAAAGGGGGGGCGGCCGTAAAAATACCTCCCTCGAATGTTGTTAAAGCCACTGACCTCAATTGATCTTTCGTGGCTATGCGATTACATATATGTACACAAAAGGGTGCGAAAGGAAGGACGGTGATTCATTACTTGTAGGATTTGTTATGGGCTTAATTTCATGATTAGTCTCGGCCAGTGTTTTCAAAGGCGCCAATTTGCGCGCTACATTGCGCGCTATTGCGCAAATAATTTCAGCAACGCTACGTTGCGTAGGAATTTTTACTCTCTGTCATGTTCTGCGCGGGCGATTGCTGACGTGGCGGTGGAATTGCGCGAAAGCGTGCGCTATATGCGCAATTTCGCCAAAGGCGCACGCTATAAGGGTAAAATTAGAAAACCCTAATTTCTAATTATACTTACCTGCGCCGCAAGACAAAAGAGCGGGAGTACAAGAAAAAAAAAAGAAAATAGCGAGAAAAAAGCAAGAAAAACAAGAAAAAAAAAAAAGAAAGGCAGGAACTGGTCACAATAACAGAGCCGACCTGGAAGGAAGTGGAACACGAAAAAATATTGCGCAAGAACTTACCGATTTTAGGGGCTCTTTTCTATATTTTTCTGCTTCTCACGGATTATTATAAGATTTCTAGATTGTTTTGATTATTTGATATATTTGCTTTAGTTATTTACCTATTGTTCCTAAGTTTAAATATTACTCCCTCCGTCCGCCAACCATGTGCATTGTTTTGACCGGCACGGGTTTTAATATTTCAGTTAACTTAGTTGGTAGGATGTGTTATGAATGGAGTAAGAGGCTCACTTGTGGTAAAAAATTTTGCCAAAAATAAACAATGCACATGGGTTGCGGACGGACGGAAAAGGAAATTGTTGCACATGGGTAGCGGACAGAGGGAGTATTTATTTATTTTAACTAAAAAAATGGCATGTTCAAATTACTTACGCTATGCGCTACGCTATTTTGCGCTACGCAATTCCGTATAAAAACGATATGTGCCTGCGCAACGCAACTGAAAACACTGGTCTCGGCCAACGAATCCTTTATTTATCCTTTTTATCCTACTCATACCTAAGGCCCCGTTACAACCATAAAAGCCCTTTTGATTATATGCATGAGTTCTTCTACGTAGTGGAGATTTGATTTTTGTGCGAGTATGTGGTAATGACACACCATGTTTTGACGTGAGTGATTGCTTAATAATCCCTATATCTACTTCAGCGAGAGTGACCCCTTGTGAAGCCATCGAATTTTCTCTCACTTGATGCCAATGAAAATGTTGAGATTGGTTGAGGTACTTTAATTTTCTTCTTACTTGTTCATGATTATTTATTCTCCCTTGAATATGGCTATCATCTTGGATTTTTCAATACATGCTTCTTGAAATTCTTTCACTCGAATTATGCTTGAGGACAAGCATTGGTTTAAGTTTGGGGAGATTTGATAGAACGAAAATAGTGTGCTAAAATCATTGTTAATTATAAAGTTTTAATGAATTTTATGTTGGCACACTTGGTTATTTTCCATATATTTGTATTTTGGATGCAATTTACTTCACTTGGCAATTTGTTGTTTAATTTAGGTGTTTGATGGAGTTTTTAAGCTTAAGGAATAATTTGGATCATCAAACGGACCAAGCCAAGGTGATTTGGGCTTAACATGAAGAAAATGCCGCGCGACACTGGGTGACCCAGTGTCAGTTCGCTGACCCAGTGTCAGTCCTGTTACGAAAATAATCTTACTTGGGGCCCAAGAAACGACTCAAAAATCGCCCAATCAGTTCCACAAGGCAATAAATCGGTCCATAGGCTGGAAAAAAGAATTGGAATAGATTTGGGAAGAAAGACTTCAAGGAAATTAAAACTCAAGAAGGAAGGAGTTCTAATTAAAGAAGGAAACTAGGAGATAAGGAATAAATATAACAGGAGAGGAGGGCTGGAATTATTTTTC
This sequence comes from Orobanche coerulescens, assembly GCA_033398695.1. NCBI lineage: Eukaryota > Viridiplantae > Streptophyta > Magnoliopsida > Lamiales > Orobanchaceae > Orobanche > Orobanche coerulescens. The sequence goes on from CM065817.1 coordinate 8,544,968, forward strand.
ATCTTGGAGCATCACTTTTTACTACTGGAGCAGAAGGAGAAGAGCACGACCGAGCCGATTTTCTCACGAGCAACCGAGCCGATTCCGACGTGCGAAGAAGAAGACTACACCGTTTGAATTTCTTTCTTTTCATGTCTATCATTAAATTGTCGCTTTCTAAAGCCAACATGTCCTATTAATTTTCTATTCTAGTTCTTAGTGAAGTTTGAAACCGTATTTGAATTATTCATGTTTTAATCCCGTAGCGTATTCTCAACTCGAATTCTCTTAAATTACTTTTGTGTTATTGAATTCACGACTATGCCATTTAATTTCTTGATTTGGTTTGGCCAACTAGATTAGGAGTTTTATGTCTTATGCTAGAAATTGAATTGTAATCCGTAATTGTTGCAATTTTAATTTCACAAGTAGCAAACAATTGATTTTTCCCAATTGAGTAACACAAAATCGAGATCCCTTAAGTCGAGCTTATGAACTTAATATCTTGCCTATTCCATTATTTTGGTTTTTAATGCATCTAGCGAGCGAGATTTGAAGAGCTTGTTTTGAATCCACCGCATAGATAGGTTCGATTAAAGAGCTTGTTTTAATTGAATAAACTTAAGAAATAATTGGGGTCAACAGAGCTTGTTGTTGGCTTCGGAATAGGGGTTCATGAGATTAGAGAAGAGATAAGCGCTGCATTGAAACTTGAATTAATTCGAAACGATGGATAACGGAGCTAAGAAATAGATTATTCAGTTAATTGATATTTTCGATTTTTGTTCCATTGCTTATTTTATTTTATTTTATCTTATGCAATTTATTTTAGTTAAGATCAGAAATAATCCCCCCCCTTTCGTTTTATTTTATTGCACAAAGTACTTAATCCTTAATTAGTATAATTGATTTACCGTTCTCCGTGGGATCGACCCTTACTTGCCGATACTACTAGTTAGTAGAAGTAAAGCGAGGAAAATAAAGATAACTAATTTTGGCACATCACGACAGCGCGGTCAGTACTTCTACAAGTTAAAAAATAATAATATGCACAACTTTAAGCATAACATTAGAAAAAATACAACAAGATTCTCACCATCCGACTTTTTTTTATACACACAAAGGTATATCAAAGAAGACATATAACACGGGCTATATATGACCGAAAAGAAGTGACATACCTGGCACAAACCTAGGCCTTTGCAATGATGCCCCATATATGTAAGGGCTGAAATTTGATGCATTATAGTAAAATTTCAAGATCACAGCTTTTAGGAACCTATCAAAAGATACAAATTTAATTTTTAATCTTTCACGTTCTAATTCCCTGTAATTTATCTTAAGAAAGTTATCCAAATAAGAAATAATAATAGTAATAATAGAAAGACTGTGGAGAATATGAATGGCATTCACAACCCAAAAACAAAAACAATAAATACATGTTCAGCTGGGCAGAAAAAATGGATTTAGGAAAAAACCCGAACTGAACCGGTCGGACTCGGACCGATTAGGCCGATCCAGGCTTCATTTCGGTCCCAAACTTTTTTGCTATCATTCCAGGCAGGTCCCAACTACACCTGGGCCGGTCCCGGTCTCAACATTGACACGAGTTATTTGTAGGACTGGACAGAAACACTGTATTTAGCAAACCTGATCCGATCCTGTCGTTCCGGCCCGGGCTTTTCTGGTCCCAGACTTTTTTGCTAATACCATGGCCTAGCAAATATTGTCCGGTTTTGGGACCGAGTCCAACCATGTCAATCCATATAGCTCTAAATCAGAGAAACAACTGAAGAAACCAGCATAAAAAATCGACAGATATCCACACAAGTGAATCACAAAGCAAAGATGATCCTCACCTTAGACATTCGCATAACTCTTTTAGAGTGATATTTTTAATATCTTGTCTAATACTACTCTGTCAGCAATAGATCATCCATCCAATCAATGTTGTATTCACTAATTTCCTACCATATATATGAATAAGACAAAAAAATGAGACTTAAATAACTTAATAAATTATGTGGTACACTAAATTAATAAGAAATGAATTTAAAGAAAAAGTTAAGCTCAAACAGAAAGAACAAGTGATTTCCTTCAATTTTTTCACCTTTTTTTTTAAATTGCCTTATAAACCGGCCTTACAACAGGATTCGAACCCCCCGACCTCTACCTACCAGCATAGGATCCGTTAGTGAAATTCAATACTTTCACCGGATTTATCACAATAATTGAAAAACATGATTTTTTTAAGACAAGTACACAACAGCATTCTCATATTAACTAACGTGAAATCCATCAATGGCTGAGAACAACATAAACACTCCATAAACAAACCAATAATGATCAGAGAGACAAACACAAATAAACCTGTAATAGAGAGGCGAAACCTCCAGATCATCCTCAACAACAAAAGCAAACTCATGTTCCGAGGTGGGCCACCAGGCCTCAAGCCACTGGGCCTGGAGCCCAGCATTGGAAGTCCGATAATGCACCAACTTCTCTCCGAATTTCCAATCAAATCCATCAACAAAATCAACAATTTGCTTTGAAATATTCAGTCTTTCGTCCAAATCCGTTAACCCAATTTGGGAATCTAGCTGGAAATGGTCGATGAATACGTGGAGATGAACTTTGTCTCCAGCATCGTACTGGGCTTTAGAGAGAGAATTGAGACACCGGGAGAGAGAAGGCAGTCGGTTGAATGTAAGGACTTTGATAATGAAGGTGAAGTTCGGGCCTGGGTTCGGGCTCGGGATTTGGTGGATTTGGGTCTGGATTTGGGTCTTGGAGTTGGAGGAGGAGAGAAAAAATATCAAGAGGCAGGAGAAAGAGAGGACAATGAAGAAAAGCAGCGGGAGGATTTGCTTCGGCGGCCCCGGCGCCATTAAAATCTTTGCGAAAATACTCTCATCCGCATAGTGGAGGTGTGTGTGTGAGATAGAGAGAGAGAACTTGAAGGGCTTTTACAAAGCCCGTCACGACCCGGCTTTTCTATTTATAAATTAATTTTATGAATATAAAACAAAATAATTAGGACTCGTATTTTTACCCGAAGAACTGAATTTTAATAAGAACCGAACCGAAAAATTCGGTTCCGGTTCCAGTTTTTTATTATTGACCGGTTTCGGTTCTTAATTCGGATCCTTTTTAATAAATCGGCCCGCCTGCCTCGTTTTATGATGTTAGAAAACCTTGGAACCAGGCCAGATATATTATATATATATAATAATAAAAATAATATTATATATAAATTTTTTCTAGGTATTAAATAAAGTAAATTAAATGTATTTTGTTCAAAATATTACACATTAAATTCGGTTTCTACTCAAAATTCGGGGTTTTTTTTACAAAATTCGGTTTTTTTTTTTGCACAATTGGTTCCTAAAAGAACCGAAAAACTCAATTTTTACACATTAAATTCGGTTCCGGTTGTTAATTCGGTTCCTGGAGAAAAAATCATTTTTTTCCAGTTTCGGTTCCTAATTCGGTTCCTGAAAAAAATGGTCAAAAACCGAACCGATTCATGTATTTAAAAACTGATTCCGGTTCTTTAATTTTTACCAAGAACCGAACCGGTCCCGGCCCTAAAAATAATTACAATTATAAATGAGATGCAAGAAATATATAGTAATTTGATTAATTCAAAACTATTACTTCTTTGAATATCAATTGTTCAATAACTCAATGGCCAATGTCTAGTAAAATACATTATTTTTAGATGTTTGTAAGTAGTGATTGAGTTACTGAATATTGAATACGAGCCTATCTCGTCATTCTTGTTAATACTGGCAATATTTTTGTAATACTTGTATAATATATTAGACAGTGTAAATTACCCAATCAGTCATAGTATCGTATCAGCTTCTCTACATATGATTAGACCTTTGAGCACATATAGACTTATCTAAGGTCCCCGTTGGCACCAAATCTGACAACAAATCAGAATTAACTAGCTAGGGACGCCGTGGCTCTTGGAGGCGACAATGCAGAACCTACCATGTAGTCGATGCAAAATATTTTATCCAATTCAAAAACCTCGGAGTCGAACATTCGGTATTTCGGGGATCTACAACAAGTAAATCTCTGACTCGCTAATAATTCAAATCAATATACTATATCAAATTCTAAATTCAATCTACTCAAAACTTCTTGAAAGCTCATTACTTATTGGCAAGATCATGTCGAACAATTTACCACACTTAAGATATGTCAAGTGGTTTCTAATGTATTGTGACTATTGTCATATTGAGTATATTCCTTGATGAATAGGTTTCACGTGTGATGGTTTTAGGATCAAGATCCATCAGACCGATTCTTGAACTGAATTTTAAAATATAAGAATTTTGAAAAATACAAAAAAAAAAAAAAAGAATATTCTAAGAAAATCTAAACTAACTAAAGTATTCGTAATTTGTGATCTGGCATACTAAAATCATAACAAAAGCAAAAACAGTACACATGTATGTAACCACGCTGCTATAATACCCGTACTTTTTATTGACAGTTTGACCTTGCCGTTCTTCCTATTTCGTCGCTCTGTAAACTCTTTGTGATGTTGTCGATGTTGACCTAGAGTTTCGTACCTTGTTTGGATCATGATCGTGTGGTTTAGACCTTTCGGAAGTATCATGGGTCACGGATATAGCGCACGCTAGGAGTACGCTAGCGCACGCTATTCGTGTTCAGTAGGGTGCGCTAACACCGTTCGTACCGCGCGCTAACGAGCTGGGTCGGAAAGGGCAGTGAGGTTTTCAGACTCTCTGGACTATCAGATAACGTATGCTAGGCAGCGGCTAGCGCACGCTATAAGTGTTGCGTAGCGCACGCTAGGCAATATCAGCAGCGCACGCCAAGGCTCGAGCAGGGCAGAGGACAGTAGGTTCTGGACTTCCATTTATGGGCAACAACTACCAGGTAGCGCACGCTAACTCTTAGATAGCGCATGCTACCGTAAGGCTGTTGGGAAAAATAATGTTATTTTGATAATTACCAAACAACAAAGCTTGATACAGCAGGCTAGCATACAGCAAAATAATAAATACCCAGCATACAGCATGCAGTTGTATCGAAAGTCCGATCGAAGTTGTCAATCTCTGTATCGAAGACCTTCTCATAGCTCCAGCATACAGCGAGCTCTCGTGCTACCCAGATACAGCAACAAAGTCTAAGTAAACGCCAAGTATGGAAGCTATCCGAATACAGCATCTTTCCATACAGCATCGGACTACTCCAATATGCCTACAGCATAATTGGATACAACATTCACATCGGAACAGGATTGAAGACCGTTTGGAATGGAATCTTTGGTATTCACTAAAGTCAAGTCCCATTTGATAAAGAAGTATTTAAATACTCAAAGGATAAAGTATTTAAATACTGAAACCAACAGAGATCTTCAAATCCCGCAATTTTCGGATCTTGGTCCTTTCAAGTCAACTATCAAGTTGTCACAGAATCTTGCTCAACGGATATATTACAACGGATATATTTCAGAAAACTATATATATCCCCAGCCTTTGAAGATCTAAATAGAGACACAGACTTGCAACAACAATCACTAAGTGCTTACACGAATATTCAGAGCAAACATATTTCTCCAAGTATACTGCATATTCTGAGAGAAGAAATATCCAAGTGCTCAAATCTTGAACAACACACCATTAGCTAAAGATCAAGAAAGTCAAGCTGTTGTTCAAACCATCGTTCTATCATTGAACAAACCCATCAGTCCTGTATGGACTAAGAAAGCCTTGCTTTTCCTGAACTGTGTGTGACGGATCTGCATTGAAGAGACGAAGCTTCGGAACTGTGTGTAAAGAAGCCAGTCAAGTGGAAGCTTTAACCAATCTGTGTGAACGGTTGAAAGCGACGGTCTTTGTATCTATCTGTGTGAACGATACAAGGATAGGTTTGATTATAAATACATAGTTGTGTACGCAGTATTTATAATAAATGTTTTACTCCTGTGTGGAGGACCAGTGGACGTATAAGGGTTTACCTCGAACCACTTAAATACTGTGTTATTTACCTTTTGCCGTTACTGTTTTCATAAACTGTAATTTATACAAGTATACACTGCAAAACCCTGTACGCACCAAGCTAACACGAGATTAGACCGAGTTGCTGTATCGACAGCAACTTACTGTTGCAAGACTTCCGCTACACACTCCGATTAGAAAAACGTACAGCTTGTTGCTTAAAACACTTTCAAAGATGTATCCTGTATACTTAGTGGCCAACAAATGGTATCGGAGCGGTTGATTTTAAAAAGAATCAGTCGTATTTTTAACTGAATCAGATCCTTAAAATCACTTTATTTTTTAAAACTTCGTTATTTTTTCTATTCTTAGACATGGATACCTCACTGATTAACAAGGTACCAATGTTTTCTATTAACGAGTTTGATGACTGGAGAAACGGGATGAAGAACAAACTCAAGGCCTTCATTGGAGAATCAAAAGCTACACCCGCATCAACAAAGACTGAGTGTCTTCAGGTGGTCACTGACACTGACTCGTCCGATGATGAGCTAGAATACAGAGCCTATATGTGCCCTATGGCCAAAGTTAACGAGGAAAATAAAGATGGCGATGATGATGAGGTAAGCTCTACCTCAACTATTGCTGTAAATACATTTCATACCTTTGAAAATATGTTGAATGAATTTAATAACATTCAAAAGGCCCATGAGATATTGAAAAGAGAAAACATACAGCTTGAAATTTCTAACTTAGAGGTGAAGGAAGAAAACGACTTGCTGAAGGATAATTACGAAAATATGTTTGTCGACTGCGAAAACAGCAAAGTCAATTTAGAAAAAATTATGGAGAGCAATCATCAACTTGCTCATGACCTAAATGAGACTAAGTCTCATCTTGAAAGCAAGACAAATGATTTGGCTCTACTCGAAGTCAAAGTAAAATCTCTCGAGAAACGTGAAGGAGAATTAGAGACAATCTTGGATTCTTTCGAGAAATCCTCTAATAGAATGGAAGAGATCCTAAGCATTGGGAAACATGCTCATGATAAACGTGGCTTAGGGTACAACTCGTTCTCCAACAAAGGAAAATCTAGTACGGTATTCGTCAGAAGTGTGGAACCCATTCCTGTATCGGAAGAAATTCCAAGTCCTGTGAAGGAACCTGTTGCACCGCGAACAGCAAAGGCTGCCATTCCGCCACCACAGTCATATTTCAGACAGCGGAATCACTAGCTATTCAGACCTGTAAGGCGTAACCAACAGCATGCTCCCAGAGCATATCAATAGCGCCAACAGCCATTCAGAAAGAAGGTTGTATCCAAATATCAAAGGCCCGCACGACAGTACTTTCAGTACATCGCGCCTAGATATTGGATTGATGAGTCGATTTTTGATCGTCTCATTCTGTTCTATCGAGTCGCACTTTCATTTGTTTTCGAGTGTTTTTGCCCTTTTACGCGTGGTATGTTGTGTTTATGTTTTGTAGGTATCCGGACGAAGATTGTGGTGAAATATGCGCTTTCATTGCTAATATTGGAGTTTATGACAATCAAAAGCTAAAACGGGGCCTAAAACGATGAAAGATTTAAGCAGTATCGGCCGAATCTCCTAAATACCAGAATCTCCACTCCGAATTGAGATGTATTCTCCTTTGATATAAATTCCTCGTGAAATTAGCTTCGAAACGGTATATCATATGCTAAAATCCGAGGTGAATTGATACAAGAACGAAGGATCATGCCGAAGAAGACTAAAAACCGGACTAGCCGCACTGTGCAACCGGACTAGGCTGCACCAGGCAACCGGACTAGGCTGCACCAGGCAACTCAATTAGGGTGCGACAGGCGCTCGGCAGCATCAGGTAACTCGGTCGTGCCATGGGACACGGCCGGGTCTCATTCCAGCGCGAACTGCACTTTCCGGATGAGAAGGACTCGACCGTGCCTTTTGGGACACGGCCGAGTCACTTTCGGCCATTTCGCCTTTCCCGCATAGTGCTGCACGGCCGTGTCACGGGACACGGCCGAGCCTCTCGACAGACTACTTTTCGATTATTCAGCGCAGTGCGACACGGCCGTGTCCTAGGACACGAACCGTGCCACTTTTTGTTTCATGTCACTTTCCTTGACATCTTTGCATATTTTAAGCCTTTGTCTTGATTTTTTGGCTATAAAACAAAGTGGAGTGACCCCTTGAGAGGTGTGCTTGTCTTGTGAAGAAGATATTTTGTGGAAAAACACAAGATTAGGGAGAAAAAAAACACCAAAAGAGTGGGAAAGAGAGAGATTTTCGTCATCTTCCTTGTGTGTTCTTGGAGTGAGAAAAATACTTTAGTGAGATATAATAATTCCTTGTATAAATTTGTTGTGAGTTCTTGTAAGAAGATCATCAAACCTTTTTCGGGAATTCGATTTCGGCATTTACAAGGGAAGTTTTTACCATGTTTTGTTCTTCAATTTCCATTATTGTTGTTGAATTAATCATGTGTGGCTAAACACTTCATATGGGTTTTTAGATATAGCCACACACATGTTTTTGATTATTAGTTCCTTTTGATTTTCCGGATAAAGTTTGGGATTGTTCCTCTTGTTCGTTCTTCGTTTAAGAACTTTTGAATTAGATCATCAAACCTTTTTCATTGTTGTTATTATTATTCGAATCGAGGGTTTTTATCGGTGTTCGCCATCAAACGACCCGAAAGAAACGATTGTGAATGTTCTCGAGCTTTTTCGCGCGATCTTTTAACGATTTACCTCATCAAAAGTAGTCGGTTAATTGATTGTTACCTAGGGTTTCGTCCCCATCAAAAGAGTATCCCTTAATTTTCGTTGAGAACAATCGTGATTTTTAGAATTTCCGCCATCAAACGGATTTATTTTAATCGTGAGCAATCGATAATTCCTAACCTTATTTATTTGAGTATCGGAACTAACAATTGATTATGTGTGTGTCGGTGACTCTAAATTCCCATATTAATCTCATTATTGTTATCTCTCATTTATCCGACTATCAAATTGGTGTTGTTATCACTTAGTTCAATTTAAATTTTGTGCATTAGTAATTGTAATCATAATCAACCAATGATGTATTTTAATTTAATTTACTTTTGTTCATTCGACTATTTGCCGAACATTATCGAATTTTAAACCGTTTCCAATTCCTCGAGAGATCGACCTCGGAGTTACTTGCCGCTTACTACAAGAGCGATTCGTACACTTGCGAGTATTTAATTTGAATCCATCAAGTTTTTGGCGCCGTTGCCGGGGAGTCGTTGGGTTGTGAGAACAAAATTAATAAAATCCGACCAAGCTTGGAAAAGTATCAAAGTATCAACCAAAAGTACAAGGTGGTGACCGAAATTTATACGGTTTTCGGCCGTGATGTAGGATAGTGTATGGGTTTGAATGTGTTTTACCGAATTAGACCTATATCTCGATAAAGATAATCTCTCCTCAAGACCTATTGAGAATCGATCAAGTTATAATTCGAGACGCGTCGAAATAATAACTAAAGTTTTGTTGAACTCGTTCAACGTATATTTCAAAGAAATACAAGGTTTATTAATATTCAAGATTCAAGATATGTTACAAATACAACGAGCACTACTATATATAGTAGTTTCCAACCGTAAGAAAATACAACAAAACGAGAAAACGAAACTTCCTAGCAACTTCCATTTCGGCCGAAATATCTAAAATGAGATACCAAGTATCTTGGTTTTATTAGGTGATTAAGACATGAGGTAATCTTGGTCTTGTGATGGTGACATGAAGGAGATCTTCACCAAATGTTATCCTTGCATCTTCAATTCGGCCGTATGTAGTGAATAGGAGGATTTTTGTGAAGATTTGATATCACCCTTTTTGAATTGTTGTGGTGATTAGGACATGAGTAAAAATGACATGAAGGATGAAAGTCTTCTTCAAATCTATGCATGGGCCAATTTTGTTATTATGGTGGGGAAGGAAATATCTTCATGCATCTTGACAAATCATGAGTCCCTTTCAAGCATGATATGGCCGAATTTCATGCTTTCGGACCGATTCCGTCGTCGAGTTTTACGTTACTCCGATTCCGATTAACAATGTAACTCCAATCTGCGTATTCTTTTCTCCCAAGTATAATGATGCATGACCATGCGAATTTGTATCGTCGTGGATGTCGATTTTTATTGGAGCTTCTTCGATTTAGATATCGTATCAAGTCTTGAAACTAGAAGAGACAAAAATCTTCATGATCTTGGACCAAATATGATGCTGTCGGTTTTGTCATTTCTGGGATCCAATGAGTCCGAATTTGGTCCTATGGTCTCATAAGATTTGTAGCTCTCTTTCTTAACTTTCCATGGCCACTTGAATCACACAGATCGGATTTCGGACGAGAAAGTTATGGACAAAATACTAAAAGCAAGCTACGAAGTCGTCGTGCGCGCGAGAATTGGTAATTTGTCCATGTATTTTGCATGAGGATTTTATGTATGCCTGCGACTCAACCAAGCTTGGTCGGATAATCTTCTTTTTTGTATTTGATGATGTTGACCGATTCGTATCAGAAAGACACAGGGACGATGCCAACGATATTGATTTCTTGGCCAAATTCCGCAGCATACCGGAATTTCACGGAGATAGTAATCCAAATGCGTGCATAGATTGGCTTCGTGCTTGTGAGGAGCACTCGGACTTCAAGGCTGCCCCGATCAACCGCCGCGTTTCGCTGGTGACAAAGCGCCTCCGCGGTAGCGCCGCCGTCTGGTGGCAAAAATTGAAACAGTCCCGTTCACAACAACGTAAGCCTAAAATCCAAGATTGGCTTAAATTCAAAAAATATTTCAATCGAAGGTTCAAATCCCCATCTCACCACCAATCCTTCGACGCCCCGCCGCCAACCTTTGATCAAAGATTTTTTTTTCATCGAAGAATTTCCAGCGAAGCTTTTTTTGATGAAGACGATGTCCCTACCACCATTTTCAATGAGGTAGACGAGATAGAGTTTTCAACGGAGCAATTCAACGAAGAAGATGAGTTGAGCCGTGTCTCCCTAGTCGACGAACCTAGATCTTGCTACTTTGATCATGGGTTAGTTGGTTGTGTTGGCCAAATTGACCAAAATGGACCAAATTATTTTAGTAAGACGAAACAAGATCACGGCCTTATGCTTTCTGAAACGGCTAATCTTGAAGATGAACTCTCTGTCACTGACGACTTTGATATGACAGAATTTCCTGCGGCATTTTTTGATGACAAAAAAGACGATGGTTGGAGTCGAGCTGCCCTATCGGAGCAAAGTGGGTCGTATGACTTTGTTGCGGATGCAAGCGAGCCTAGTGGATTAATTTTTGATGAGACATTATTGGAGGAGCCCGGCAATATTGAAACGGAGTGTTGGTTAGATTATGACGGACTTGACATTTGATGAGGAACCAATTGATGAAGAGGAATCGTAATAAATCCTATGGTTCCCACCGTAATAAATTCTGTGTTTTCCATTTTTGATGATGAACCCGAGAAATCGGTGTTTCCACTGGAGGAGGAACCCGATGTGGAGTTAGCAGTGCGTCCCATTTCGTATATCCACTCATGTCATGATATCGGTATTACACAGCGGAATAATTATTATTATTTTATTAATAATGATAGTTATTTTGTTGGTGATTCTCGAGGGCCGCACTACCTATCGTCTCAAGATTTTGGGCCATGTACGCATCGGACATCTTCGAGATCAAATACTTAGAGGCTTTAGTCAATTATCTTGGTGACGAAGGGAGTTCGGAATTGAGGACAATTCCCTTTAAAGAGAGAGGGTATGATACGAATCGGTCAACATCATCAAATACAAAAAAGAAGATTATCCGACCAAGCTTGGTTGAGTCGCAGCATACATAAAATCCTCATGCAAAATACATGGACAAATTACCGGTTCTCGCGCGCGACGACTTCGTAGCAGTTTTAGTATTTTGTCCATAACTTTCGTCCGAAATCCGATTCAGTGATTCAAGTGGCCATGGAAAGCTAAGAAAGAGAGCTACAAATCTTATGAGACCATAGGACCAAATTCGGACTCATTGGATCCCAGAAATGACAAAACCGACAGCATCATATTTGGTCCAAGATCATGAAGATTTTTGTCTCTTCTAGTTTCAAGACTTGATACGATATCTAAATCGAAGAAGCTCCAATAAAAATCGACATCCACGACGATACAAATTCGCATGGTCATGCATCATTATACTTGGGAGAAAAGAATACGCAGATTGGAGTTACGTTGTTAATCGGAATCGGAGTAACGTAAAACTCGACGACGGAATCGGTCCGAAAGCATGAAATTCGGCCATATCATGCTTGAAAGGGACTCATGATTTGTCAAGATGCATGAAGATATTTCCTTCCCCACCATAATAACAAAATCGGCCCATGCATAGATTTGAAGAAGACTTTCATCCTTCATGTCATTTTCCCTCATGTCCTAATCACCACAACAATTCAAAAAGGGTGATATCAAATCTTCACAAAAATCCTCCTATTCACTACATACGGTCGAATTGAAGATGCAAGGATAACATTTGGTGAAGATCTCCTTCATGTCACCATCACAAGACCAAGATTACCTCATGTCTTAATCACCTAATAAAACCAAGATACTTGGTATCTCATTTTAGATATTTCGGCCGAAATGGAAGTTGCTAGGAAGTTTCGTTTTCTCGTTTTGTTGTATTTTCTTACGGTTGGAAACTACTATATATAGTAGTGCTCGTTGTATTTGTAACATATCTTGAATCTTGAATATTAATAAACCTTGTATTTCTTTGAAATATACGTTGAACGAGTTCAACAAAACTTTAGTTATTATTTCGACGCGTCTCGAATTATAACTTGATCGATTCTCAATAGGTCTTGAGGAGAGATTATCTTTATCGAGTTATAGGTCTAATTCGGTAAAACACATTCAAACCCATACACTATCCTACATCACGGCCGAAAACCGTATAAATTTCGGTCACCACCTTGTACTTTTGGTTGATACTTTGATACTTTTCCAAACATAATAATCTTCCGTTGTATTTCATACGCATTACGTACACTTACATACGTAATTCGTATCACTTTCTTGCATACGTTGCTCCGGTAAGCCGTTTAGTGCGTCACGGAGTGTCATCAAGAAATCGAGCTCGGAGAAATCCATAACAAGAATCAAGAGATAGTTCTTGACAAGAAATCGGACAGAAAATTTTCCCAAGAAATCCGTGAAGAATGAACCAAGAAGATGATCAAAGAATCTGATCTCCACCGTTCAGACTGTAGTTCAATGAGTTGGCTTACCTTTGTCAAAATTTCGTGATGATCCAACGGTCGAATCCACGGGAAACTTTGTTTTCTTCCGACTGCGCTAATCTGCCAATGTTATGCGAAAATTCTTCTAACCGTGAAGAACAACCCAAGAAGGTGACTAAATACTTCAAAAAAAAAATTCGGTGAATATAGTTGATCGCCCAGGGAGATGACCTTGGGCTCCGATACCACTTATGATACGAATTATCCGGGAGAAGCGGATACGTATCGGTCGGAGTGATTGTAGGAATATTGTAGCGGAAGGCTTTTATACGAGTTGATACGAATTACGTATGTAATGCGTATAAAATACAACGGAAGATTATTATGTCTTGATAAGTATCAAAGTATCACTCAAAATTACAAGGTGGTGACCGAACTTAAATGGATTTCGGCCGTGAAGTAGTATGGTATACGGATTTGGATGTGTTTTATCGAACTAGACCTATAACTCGATAAAAGTAATCTCTCCTCAAGACCTATTGAGAATTGATCAAGTTAAAATCTCGAGAGATTATATGGTATCATTAGTTAAAATCCTATTGAGAATTGATCAAGTTAAAATCTCTCCTCCGATGCCACTAATGATACCAATTAGACCTATATAAGTGTACGTAAAACGTATAAAATCCAACGGAAGATTATCACGGCTTTTACAAGTATCAAAGTAACGATAAAATAAAAGGTGGTGGCCGAAATTATATGGTTTTCGGCCGTGAGGTAGGATAGTGTATGGATTTGAATGTGTTTTATCGAATTAGACCTATAACTCGAATTAGACCTATAACTCGACCCTTTTATGATACGAATCGGTCAACATCATCAAATACAAAAAAAAAGATTATCCGACCAAGCTTGGTTGAGTCGCAGGCATACATAAAATCCTCATGCAAAATACATGGACAAATTATCAATTCTCGCGCGCACGACGACTTCGTAGCAGTTTTAGTATTTTGTCCATAACTTTCTCGTCCGAAATCCGATTCAGGTGATTCAAGTGGCCATGGAAAGCTAAGAAAGAGAGCTACAAATATTATGAGACCATAGGACCAAATTCGGACTCATTGGATCCCAGAAATGACAAAACCGACAGCATCATATTTGGTCCAAGATCATGAAGATTTTTGTCTCTTCTAGTTTCAAGACTTGATACGATATCTAAATCGAAGAAGCTCCAATAAAAATCGACATCCACGACGATACAAATTCGCATGGTCATGCATCATTATACTTGGGAGAAAAAATACGCGGATTGGAGTTACGTTGTTAATCGGAACAGGAGTAACGTAAAACTCGACGACGGGATCGGTCCGAAAGCATGAAAAAATCGGACAAGGCATGCTTGAAAGGGACCTCACTTGACTTCATATCTCTGACAAGATAATGAAGTTATTTTCCTTCCCCACCATGGTAACAAACGGCCGAGACACCAAGATTTGAAGAAGACTTCCATCCTTCATGTCATTTTCCCTCATGTCCTAATCACCACAACAATTCAAAAAGGGTGATATCAAATCTTCACAAAAATACTCCTATTCACTACATACGGCCGAATTGAAGATGCAAGGATAACATTTGGTGAAGATCTCCTTCATGTCACCATCACAAGACCAAGATTACCTCATGTCTTAATCACCTAATAAAACCAAGTTACTTGGTATCTCATTTTAGATATTTCGGCCGAAATGGAAGTTGCTAGGAAGTTTCGTTTTCTCGTTTTGTTGTATTTTCTTACGGTTGGAAACTACTATATATAGTAGTGGTCGTTGTATTTGTAGATCTTGAATCTTGAATATTAATAAACCTTGTATTTCTTTGAAATATATGTTGAACGAGTTCAACAAAACTTTAGTTATTATTTCGACGCGTCTCGAATTATAACTTGATCGATTCTCAATAGGTCTTGAGGAGAGATTATCTTTATCGAGTTATAGGTCTAATTCGGTAAAACACATTCAAACCCATACACTATCCTACATCACGGCCGAAAACCGTATAAATTTCGGTCACCACCTTGTACTTTTGGTTGATACTTTGATACTTTTCCAAACATAATAATCTTCCGTTGTATTTCATACGCATTACGTACACTTACATACGTAATTCGTGTAACACCCCAAACTAGGAGGATAATACAGTGCCGTAGATCCCCAACTGGGACCCACCAGGCAATTGAAAATGAATGAATTATACAGGATAAATGTAGTACCGAACTACATTACAACAATAATTACTCCGATGAGGAGTTTAGTTACAACCCACCAGGACAATACCGAATACTAGTGTATTTTATATGAAGATAAAATACACCACACTGGATGAAACGGAGTATTCAAATGAAAGTCTGCAGCGGAAAATAAAGGACAATAACATGAATAACTGAAAGATCGGGGCCCCCTACTAGTATCACTGGGACTCCTCGACATCAACCTGCTATTCCCGTGGGCCTGAGATGCCGCCGGGGCCGACTTGGAGTCCTTTCGGCAAAAACGGGCCTTATGCCCAGAATTCCCACAATTATGACATGTGATAGACGGCGTCGTACACCTAGTACTGAAATGGCCCGGCGCCCCACAGTTGAAACAGATGATGGCCGAACTGACTGTTCGGGACTGTGATCCCGCAGGATTAGGTGCCGTAGGAGGTCGCTCAGAAACGATAGGACCCGCACGAGGTTTCTTGGAGGTTGACCGACCGCTCTCGGACCGATTACGCTTCGTTGATTTCCTGCTGACAAATGAAGGTTGTTGTTCAGCACTTTCATTAGCAGCTGGCTCATACGGGAGAGTTCTCTCGATTAATCCGGCCAGAGTGGCGCAATGATGATTGAGCAACTGCACATGGGTCATCATGGCCTGCATAAAAGTGAGTGGATCAACCCGAACATCTTCTGATCGAGCCGAGTCCTGGGCACGATTTCCCGGCAGTGAGTGATTATTCCTCGGGTTTCGGCCCGCACCGCGGCCTCTTCCCGTGCATCCCCTGACAGCTCTGTCCATACTGAAGTAGGAAGGTCGCAAAATGATTATATTTCCCGCATGATTATCATGTTATGATTACGTCATGAGATGATGAAAATGAGTATACATGCTCTAACTTAGTGATTATATGAATGATTTACTGAAGTGACATGATTATCTGAGGAAATTCTTGAAATGATTATCCTGAATAACTTAACAAGATTAAAAATATGATCATCCAGATCGACAACTGAGTAATGAAATGAATTGAGTAATAAATGAATTAACAAGATCGTCCTGATCATTAACTGAGTAATGAAATGAATTAAGTGATTAATGAGTTAACATGATCGCCTAATCACAATGAATGATGATGTTTGAGGATTGTTAAATGATGAATGATGAATGAATAACTATTGCCGAAATTATACCATGGCGTTAGAAATCTTACAGTTCTTAGGTCGATTGGCTCGGCATTTGCACAGTCACACGTGGCCGAAAGTCCAATGATACTAGTCGATGACGATGATTTCAAATGAGACAAGACTCGGAAGGTAGTATTCAAAACCACGCTCGATACCAACTCGTAACACCCCAAACTAGGAGGATAATACGGTCTGTAGATCCCCAACCTGGGACCCACCAGCAATTGAAAATGAATGAATTATACGGGATAAATGTAGTACCGAACTACATTACAACAATAATTACTCCGATGAGGAGTTTAGTTACAACACACCAGACAATACCGAATACTAGTGTATTTTATATGAAGATAAAATACACCACACCGATGAAACGGAGTATTCAAATGAAAGTCTGCTGGAAAATAAAGGACAATAACATGAATAATCAAAGATCGTGGCCCCTACTAGTATCACAGGACTCCTCGACATCAACTCGCTATTCCGTGCGTTTGCCTTGCCACGACACGAAAAACAAAATCCCGGGTCGATTAAATGAACAACAATCCTCAAGGGTTGAAAATACACAATTATGAATTAATCAAGTTATGAAATATTCTTAATTATGAATTACGTCAAGAGGAGTATCATAGTACGCCCGTAATGTTCTGTGCAAGTGTACAACATCCGTCCGTGTACCTAATTAGTCTCACGGTGTAACGCTTTCCCGTGTGCACGGTCTAATGTATCGGTGAACCCAATACAATAACCATCGTGTGCCCGACTAAAAATTCCACACACCACACCCGGCCACGCAATATGAACCCAGAAGGTCATATGAACGAGAATGACCATAATGAATATCAATGAATAATAATTAGACAAGGCCAAGAATGACTCACCGAGATGAGAGTAATAATGAAATGAATGATAGCTCAACGAAAAGATTGGAACCGCTGTTCCTTATGATCAAGTGATTAATTGACAATAACAAGTTTTAATATGATTAATACAATGATGAATGAGTTATGATTATGAATGATCAACAACAAAAGGTATGAATATCCTTTTAACCGAGTAAGAATTAACTTACTCAACACGGTGACAATTATCCTTCCACGAACAATGTCCTAATTGAGATATCGGTCGCTCGAACAACCTTGAACAATTCAATAACCAACAATCCGATTAATATACGTACAAACATGAATATAACGAACTCAACACGTCGATCGACTAAACCAAGTCCATTGAGGCATTAAATCAAACACGTTGCGTCAAACTCCGATTGTTTACAATCAAACCTCAATATACCAATACCAAATCCCCAAGAAGTGTTTCAAACCAACAAAACATCTTCAATACGATTAATTATCCACAACGAATATCCAAAAACGTGATTATAACAACAATTAGTCGAAAATCTCCAAATCCAACTCGATATTCAAAGTGTTCTTGAATAATCCCTCAATAATCCAATGAATCCTTATACAAACTCATAATCATACACATATCCCTTCATATAACATGATTATAACGTCCAAAACATCATATCTCAACACAAAATCGAAATCCAAGATGTTGAAGAAATTACCTCTAGAAGATCCAACCACTTCGATCCGAAGAACACGAGTTAAAGCGAGTATCCGAGCTATATGATCGAATGGAAATGAAGAAACTCAAGTACACAAGTGTTTGATGAAGGAAGAATCCCTTTCCCCAAGCTCTCTCTCGGACAAAAAGGAAGAAGAAAGTGAAAATGAAGAAAATGAGGAAAAAGTGTCGGCAAACTATAAATCTGCCGGAAGTTACTAGTAACTCGGCCCTCTTACGTAGTAACTTTCCAAGTCAACGGCCTTACGGCCGTAACGCCAACTCATACGGCCGTAACTCGTCCGAAAGCCTGCCGACAGACTTACGGCCAGTAGCTCTGAGTTACGGCGTAACCCGCCTTAAATCAAAAACACCCGTCAGCGACCTTACGGCCGTATCGCACACCTTACGGCCGTAACTCGGATGATACGGCCGTATCCGGCCAACCTTACGGCGTAACCCGCCTTCGTCAAAAATGGCGGACATCCTTCTGCAGCGTACGGCCGTATCGGCCAAGTCTTACGGCCGTACTGCCTCGACTTACGGCCGTATGCCGCAACCCTTACGGCCGTAAGTCACCCTGGTCGACAACACCCGAAATATACGAACACCACTTACGGCCGTATCTCATCTTCCTTACGGCCGTAACTCACCTTCGCCAAAATGCAGGTAGCTCTTTGGATCACTTACGGCCAGAAGCCGCCACTTACGGCCGTACCCGTGACTTACGGCCGTAGCCCGAACCTTACGGCCGTAACTCGATCTTGGCCAAGGTGAATCAATCCGACAATTCCGATTCCTCGCTACGATGATGAATGATCCGACATATCATACGAATGTGGAAGTGAACAAGTCTAAACACGATCCAAAGATGATACTCCCGATCTGAGGCTATCAATCACAATGAAAATGATCATACTCCGTCTCGATCTAAAAGCGGAGATAAAATGACGATCGGTAATCGATATACGATTACAACATGCCAACATTGAGCAAAAGAGTGATTCATGAATGATGAGTGATTATTAATGAGTGAAAATTAATGAGTGATAATTACAGATCGATAATTCTTGAGTGGTACGGAATGAATTATAGCCGGGTATTACATACTCCCCCTTAAAAGAGTTTCGTCCCGAAACTAAGGGTCAAACAACTCGGGATAACTCCCCATACTCTCCTCGGTTTCCCAGTGGCCTCTTCGACTCCGTGTCTAGACCACGAAACTTAACCAAAGGAATCGCCTTATTCCTCAAGCTGTTTGATTTGCCGCTCCAACACTCGTATGGGGCTCTTCTCATACGAATGATCATCTGCGATCTCGATTCCGTCGAACTGAAGTATGTGCGAGACGTGAAACACATTATGAATTCGGCCCAACAACAGAGATAGGGCCAAACGATAAGTTAACTCGCTTACTCGATTCAAAATCTCACGGTCCAATGAATCTCGAACTCAACTTTCCCGTTTTCCGAAGCGGAGAATACCTCGACTCGGGGATACCTTGACCAAAACGGGATCACCCGTCTCGAACTCTAGTGGTCGATGACGATTACCTGCATATGATTTCTGTCGACTCTGAGCAGTTAACAGACGTCTCCTGATCAAAGCTACCTTCTCACGGGCGGCTAATAAGCATATCGGGCTCGGTCTTGATTGATTCGATGGGCCGTCCCAACACAAGGAGATCGACAACGATGACCGTACCGGGCCTCGTAAGGTGCTACCTTCATCGCGAGATGCTAACTAAAGCGTACGTGGACACAAACAACGATGGTGGGCTTCCCAATCCTCTACTAATCGAGGACGCATGCCCTCAACATGTCCTCCAATGTCGAAAAGTCCTCTCGATTGTCCGTCGGATGAGGATGAAAAAGCAGTAATGAGATTCATTTGAGTTCCCATAGCACGATGAATCGATTTCCAAAATGGGACACGAATCGTCGTCACGATCGAAACGATCTTGTTAGGGGTACCGTGAAGTCTCATTATTTCCTTGATGAACAATCGCGGTCTCTCGGGACCCACATATTCTTGATTTCAAGGAAATGAGCTAATTAGTAAAGTAGTCGCGATCGCTCGGATCGTATTTATGCCACGACGACTCGTCGGCAACTCGTGATGAATTCCATAGAAATGTCTTCCCACTTCCATTACGGAATAGGGAGCGGTATCGACATACTCGCGGTCGCCGATGTTCCATATTGACTTGCCGATAGGCTAAACATCTCGAAACAAATTCGCGACTTCTCGCTTCATATTACTCCACGTAAATTTCGTTTCAAGTCCTTGTACATCTTACTAGACCGGATGAACCGGATATGGGGTAGCATGAGCTTCTCTCAAGATCGAGTTTTTCAACTCATCATTCACCGTACGCACAACCGATTCTCAAATCTCAAGAGTCCATCTTCGTGGACCACAAATCCAGGGCTTTCCCTGTACTACATCCTCGCGGATGATCAACGAATGAATCGAACCACGATTCTCACGATTTCCTTCTCAAGAGATGATGAAATCTCTAACATACAAGCTTCTGAACTCGCTGGCCGGACCTCGATCTCGGGTCTAAGGAATTCTAGAAGTTCCTTCTGAACTGTTAAACGAGCAAGCATCTGCTCTAGAACGGACTTACGACTCAAGGCGTCGGCGACAACATTCGCCTTGCCCGGGTGGCAAAGGACCTCGATATCATAATCTTTGATTAGTTCCAACCATCGCCTCTGTCACATATTTAACTCCTTGTGAGTAAATATATACTTTATCTCTTGTGATTGGTGAATAACTGACAGGTGACGCCATAAAGGTAATGACGCCAAATTTCCAACGCGAAAACCACGGTTGCTAGCTACAGTCGTGGGTTGAATAATTAATCAACTAATCCGAGGAAACTTCGGATTTACTTAACATCTTTCGGAGGTTGCCAATCTCGGACGACCTCCGTCTTACGAGGGTCGACACGAACTCGTCGGATGAAATTACATGCCGAGAAAGTCATTTCGGACCTCGAACTCACACTTGGAAAACTTTCCATAAAGTTGCTCTCGTCTCATCACGTCGAGAACCTCGATGAAGATGAACCTCGTGTTCCTCTCGGCTACGAGAATAAATCAAATGTCGTCGATGAAGACAACAACAAAGCGATCAAAAAGTCGATGAAAACCCGATTCATTAACTCCATGAATAACGCAGTGCATTAGTTAGCCCGAGCGACATAACTACGAACCCATAATGACCATAGCGTGTTGAAACGCCGTCCTCGCGATATCCGACTCTCGATCCGCAATCGGTGATATTCGGATCTTAAGTCGATCTGGAAGATCTTGAAGCTCCACGAAGTTGATCTAAAAGATTATCATTACGGGTAAGGGTACTAATCTTGATCATCACCTGTTCAACTCTTGATAATTTATACACACACGAGACAAGCCATCCTTCTCCTTGACAGATCACACCGGTGCTCCTCACGGGGACGCAAACGGTCGGCGATAACCTTTCTCGAACTACTCCTCAAGTTGAGTCTTCCACTCCTGCGTGCAGTGGGGCCATCCGATACGGTGCCTTCGATTAAGGGGCGTCTGGCTCCAACTCACTCCTGAACTCCACTACTCTATGTGAAGACAACCAAATAACTCGTCTGGAAATACGTCGTCAATCGATGACAATGATACCACAAATGATCGAACATTTCGATTTTCCTAGAATGGTCAATCGATAAAAAGTGATACAATGAATGTTTGAATAATTCGATTGCCTTAGAAAGGCGATCGATGAAAATGACACAATGAATGATTGAATAGCTCGATTGCCTTAGAAAGGTCAATCGATGAAAATGACGCAAATGAATGATTGAATAACTCGATTGCCTTAGAAAGGTCAATCGATGAAAATGATACAATGAATGATTGAATGACTCGATTGTCTTAGAAAGGCCAATCGATGAAAATGAAACAATGAATGATTGAATGACTCGATTGCCTTAGAAAGGCCAATCGATGAAAATGATATAATGAATGATTGAATAGATCGATTGCGGAATCCCTCTGCTTCCGCCCTAATAATAATTCTACTGGAACAACGGGGATTACTCCCCTGAAGTACACATTCGACAACCAACGACGGAAAGATAGCGACCAAATGCTAACAAACATAAAGGATAGTATCAAAACGATCAACCCAACTAACACCGAAAATTACATCGTCCTAAGATAAAATTCACCACGATTAGGTCCATCAATCAATCGCGGTCACTAAGCTTACTTCGGTATGATTAGAAAATTCTTCCATCGACTTGTAGACCGATGGTATGAGGTCCACAAGCAATAGGACTATCCCAAAATAAGTCTATTACAACATGATTCGAAAATGAATGAATGCGGTGTACCAGAATCAAAAGGTACACACAAGTTGAAATAAAATTACGAGTATACCTGAAATCATTCGGTCCACCGGATCGTCGATCCTCCCCATCATATGAATCTGGGACTTGGCCCCGAACCGGACGCTCCGTCGATAAATACGAGCTCCAACTCTATTTGCTTCCATTGTCTTAAACGACGTTGACAAAGTAGTCGATTCAAACGCCGATTGCTTGGGCACGAGATGCGCGGGCCGACTTGGAGTCCTTTCGGCAAAACGGGCCTTATGCCCGAATTCCCACAATTATGACATGTGATAGATGGCGTCGTACACCTAATCTTGAAATGGCCGCGCCCCACGGTTAAACAGATGATGGCCGGCCCATCTGATCGGGGACCGAGATCCGCGAGGATTAGGTGCCGTAGGAGGTCGCTCGAAACGATGGGACCATACGAGGTTTCTTGGAGGTTGACCGACCGCTCTCGGACCGATTACGCCGTTGATTTCCTGGCGACAAATGAAGGTTGTTGTTCGGCACTTTCCTTAGCGGTGGCTCATACGGGAGAGTTCTCTCGATTAATCCGGCAGTGGCGCAATGATGATTGAGCAAGCGCATGGGTCATCATGGCTCGCATAAAAGTGAGTGGATCAACCGAACATCTTACGATCGAGCGAGTCCACAGGCACGATTTCGGCGTGAGTGATTATTCCTCGGGTTTCGGCCCGCTGCGGCCTCTTCCGTGCATCCACGGACTCTGTCCATCCGAAGTAGGAAGGTCGCAAAATGATTACATTTCCGCATGATTATCATGTTATGATTACGTCATGAGATGATGAA
Source organism: Orobanche coerulescens (assembly GCA_033398695.1). Classification (NCBI taxonomy): domain Eukaryota; kingdom Viridiplantae; phylum Streptophyta; class Magnoliopsida; order Lamiales; family Orobanchaceae; genus Orobanche; species Orobanche coerulescens. The sequence goes on from CM065817.1 coordinate 8,568,406, forward strand.
AATGAGTATACATGCTCTAACTTAGTGATTATATGAATGATTTCTTGAAGTGACATGATTATCGAGGAAATTCTTGAAATGATTATCTGAATAACTTAACAAGATTAAAAATATGATCATCCGGATCGACAACCGAGTAATGAAATGAATTGAGTAATAAATGAATTAACAAGATCGTCCCGATCATTAATCGAGTAATGAAATGAATTAAGTGATTAATGAGTTAACATGATCGCCTAATCACAATGAATGATGATGTTTGAGGATTGTTAAATGATGAATGATGAATGAATAACTATTGCCGAAATTATACCATGGCGTTAGAAATCTTACGCTTCTTAGGTCGATTGGCTCGGCATTTGCACAGTCACACGTGACGCGAAAGTCCAATGATACTAGTCGATGACGATGATTTCAAATGAGACAAGACTCGGAAGGTAGTATTCAAAACCACGCTCCGATACCAACTCGTAACACCCCAAACTAGGAGGATAATACGATGTCGTAGATCCCCAACTGGGACCCACCGGGCAATTGAAAATGAATGAATTATACGGGATAAATGTAGTACCGAACTACATTACAACAATAATTACTCCGATGAGGAGTTTAGTTACAACACACCAGACAATATCGAATACTAGTGTATTTTATATGAAGATAAAATACACCACCTTTGATGAAACGGAGTATTCAAATGAAAGTCTGCGACGGAAAATAAAGGACAATAACATGAATAATCTGAAGATCGGGGCCCCTACTAGTATCACTGGGACTCCTCGACATCAACTTGATATTCCGTGCGTTTGCCTTGCCACGACACGAAAAACAAAATCCCGGTAAATGGTCGATTAAACAAAACAACAATCCTCAAGGGTTGAAAATACACAATTATGAATTAAGCGAAGTTATGAAATATTCTTAATTATGAATTACGCGAAGAGGAGTATCATAGTACGCCCGTAATGTTCTACGTGCAAGTGTACAACATCCGTCAGTGTACCTAATTAGTCTCACGGTGTAACGCTTTCCGTGTGCACGGTCTAATGTATCGGTGAACCCAATACAATAACCATCGTGTGCCCGACTAAAAAATCCACACAGCCACACCCGGCCACGCAATATGAACCCAGAAGGTCATATGAACGAGAATGACCATAATGAATATCAATGAATAATAATTAGACAAGGCCAAGAATGACTCACCGAGATGAGAGTAATAATGAAATGAATGATAGCTCAACGAAAAGATTGGAACCGTCGTTCCTTATGACTGAAGTGATTAATTGACAATAACAAGTTTTAATATGATTAATACAATGATGAATGAGTTATGATTATGAATGATCAACAACAAAAGGTATGAATATCCTTTTAACCGAGTAAGAATTAACTTACTCAACACAGGTGACAATTATCCTTCCACGAACAATGTCCTAATTGAGATATCGGTCGCTCGAACAACCTTGAACAATTCAATAACCAACAATCCGATTAATATACGTACAAACATGAATATAACGAACTCAACACGTCGATACGACTAAACCAAGTCCATTGAGGCATTAAATCAAACACGTTGCGTCCAAACTCCGATTGTTTACAATCAAACCTCAATATACCAATACCAAATCCCCCAAGAAGTGTTTCAAACCAACAAAACATCTTCAATACGATTAATTATCCACAACGAATATCCAAAAACGTGATTATAACAACAATTAGTCGAAAATCTCCAAATCCAACTCGATATTCAAAGTGTTCTTGAATAATCCCTCAATAATCCAATGAATCCTTATACAAACTCATAATCATACACATATCCCTTCATATAACATGATTATAACGTCCAAAACATCATATCTCAACACAAAATCGAAATCCAAGATGTTGAAGAAATTACCTCTAGAAGATCCAACCACTTCGATCCGAAGAACACGAGTTAAAACGAGTATCCGAGCTATATGATCGAATGGAAATGAAGAAACTCAAGTACACAAGTGTTTGATGAAGGAAGAATCCCTTTCCCCAAGCTCTCTCTCGGACAAAAAGGAAGAAGAAAGTGAAAATGAAGAAAATGAGGAAAAAGTGTCCCGGCCAAACTATAAATACTGCCGGAAGTTACGGCCGTAACTCGGCCCTCTTACGGCCGTAACTTTCCAAGTCAACGGCCTTACGGCCGTAACCGGCCAACTCATACGGCCGTAACTCGGCTTCGTCAAAGCTGCCAAGCAGACTTACGGCCGTAACCGCTCCTGAGTTACGGGCGTAACCCGCCTTCGTCAAAAACACCCGTCGACAGCCTTACGGACGTACCGCACACCTTACGGCCGTAACTCGGATGATACGGCCGTATCCGGCCAACCTTACAGGCGTAACCCGCCTTCGTCAAAAATGGCCACACATCCTTCCTGCAACGTACGGCCGTATCCGGCCAAGTCTTACGGCCGTACCTGCCTCGACTTACGGCCGTATGCCGCAACCCTTACGGCCGTAAGTCACCCTGGTCGACAACACCCGAAATATACGAACACCACTTACGGCCGTATCTCATCTTCCTTACGGCCGTAACTCACCTTCGGCCAAAATGCCTCGGTAGCCTGCTGGATCACTTACGGCCGTAACCGGCCAGCCTTACGGCCGTACCCGCTGACTTACGGCCGTACCCCAGAACCTTACGGCCGTAACTCGATGATGGCCAAGGTGAATCAATCCGACAATTCCGATTCCTCGCTACGACTGATGAATGATCCGACATATCATACGAATGTGGAAGTGAACAAGTCTAAACACGATCCAAAGATGATACTCCCAGTACAAGGCTATCAATCACAATGAAAATGATCATACTCCCGTCTCGATCTAAAAGCGGAGATAAAATGACGATCGGTAACTGATATACGATTACAACATGCCAACATTGAACGCAAAAGAGTGATTCATGAATGATGAGTGATTATTAATGAGTGAAAATTACTGAGTGATAATTACAGACTGATAATTACTGAGTGGTACAGAATGAATTATAGCCGGGTATTACAATTCGTATCATAAGTGAGAAATAGGCCAATATCATAAGAATTACACTTAACAAGGCCTAGAAAAAAAAAGAGGGAGATATATATACGGGAGAATTGAAGTAGAATGATCGATCTTGCTTTGAGTTTTTATTTCATATATATGAGGATCGTATATGCTCTACTTGGACTGAACTTGTAACTACTAGCCAAATTTTCCCAACCTGAGCCACAGCCCTGTTACAACCAAAAGTAAGACACTATGACTCATGTTTTGTGAATATTGATGCGTTTGATGAAGAGAAGAAGTGCAAGCATATAGTAGAACTTTCCATTTGAATCGAGTTGAGCGTATTGACCTATCTAAACACTTGAGAGATGAGTGAATCGATATAATTCAGTGAGGGATTATTAAGACTTGTTTTCTTGCATGTTCGATCTAGTGCCATTGCTTTCCACTCATTTGTGAGTTTAGGCTTCCATGATGAATTACGAGACTTTACGATACTTTTACATCCCGGTTGATTGTATGTATACCCGATGCTTAACTTGATTATTCAATCCTTCTCGTTTTCTTTGTCGTGTGTTTTATTTATTTTTGCTTGGGGACAAGCAAAGTTTAGGTTTGGGGGATTTGATGAGTCGATTTTGATCGTCTCATTACATTCTATCGAGTCGCACTTTCATTTGTTTTGAGTGTTTTTGCCCTTTTTACGCGTGGTATGTTGTGTTTATGTTTTGTAGGTATCCTGACGAAGATTGTGGTGAAATATTCGCTTTCATTGCTAATATTGGAGTTTATGACAATCAAAAGCTAAAACGGGCCTAAAACGATGAAAGATTTAAGCGGATCGGCCGAATCTCCTAAATACCAGAATCTCCACTCCGAATTGAGATGTATTCTCCTTTGATATAAATTCCTCGTGAAATTAGCTTCAAACGGTATATCATATGCTAAAATCCGAGGTGAATTGATACAAGAACGAAGGATCATGCCAAGAAGACTAAAAGCGGACTAGCCGCACTGTGCAACGGACTAAGTGCACTGTGCAACGGACTAGGCTGCACCGTGCAACTCAATTAGGGTGCGACAGCGCTCGCGGCATCAGTAACTCGGCGTGCCATGGGACACGGCCGGGTCTCATTCAGCCGCGAATCGCACTTTCCGGATGAGAAGGACTCGACCGTGCCTTTTGGGACACGGCCGAGTCACTTTCGCCATTTCGCCTTTCCCGCATAGTCTTTGCGGCCGTGTCACGGATACGGCCGAGCCTCTCGACAGCACTACTTTTCGATTATTCAACGCTGATGCGACACGGCCGTGTCTAGGACACGCCGTGCCACTTTTTGTTTCATGTCACTTTCCTTGACATCTTTGCATATTTTAAGCCTTTGTCTTGATTTTTTGGCTATAAAACAAAGTGGAGTGACCCCTTGAGAGGTGTGCTTGTCTTGTGAAGAAGATATTTTGTGGAAAAACACAAGATTAGGGAGAAAAAAAAACACCAAAAGAGTGGGAAAGAGAGAGATTTTCGTCATCTTCCTTGTGTGTTCTTGGAGTGAGAAAAATACTTTAGTGAGATATAATAATTCCTTGTATAAATTTGTTGTGAGTTCTTGTAAGAAGATCATCAAACCTTTTCGGAATTCGATTTCGGCATTTACAAGGGAAGTTTTTACCATGTTTTGTTCTTCAATTTCCATTATTGTTGTTGAATTAATCATGTGTGGCTAAACACTTCATATGGGTTTTTAGATATAGCCACACACATGTTTTTGATTATTAGTTCCTTTTGATTTTCCGGATAAAGTTTGGGATTGTTCCTCTTGTTCGTTCTTCGTTTAAGAACTTTTGAATTAGATCATCAAACCTTTTTCATTGTTGTTATTATTATTCGAATCGAGGTTTTTATCGGTGTTCGCCATCAAACGACCGAAAGAAGCGATTGTGAATGTTCTCGAGCTTTTCGCGCGATCTTTTAACGATTTACCTCATCAAAAGTAGTCGGTTAATTGATTGTTAGCTAGGGTTTCGTCCCCATCAAAAGAGTATCCCTTAATTTTCGTTGAGAACAATCGTGATTTTTAGAATTTCCGCCATCAAACGGATTTCTTTTAATCGTGAGCAATCGATAATTCCTAACCTTATTTATTTGAGTATCGGAACTAACAATTGATTATGTGTGTGTCGGTGACTCTAAATTCCCATATTAATCTCATTATTGTTATCTCTCATTTATCCGACTATCAAATTGGTGTTGTTATCACTTAGTTCAATTTAAATTTTGTGCATTAGTAATTGTAATCATAATCAACCAATGATGTATTTTAATTTAATTTACTTTTGTTCATTCGACTATTTGCCGAACATTATCGAATTTTAAACCGTTTCCAATTCCTCGAGAGATCGACCTCGGAGTTACTTGCCGCTTACTACAAGAGCGATTCGTACACTTGCGAGTATTTAATTTGAATCCATCAAGTTTTTGGCGCCGTTGTTGGAATTGGCGTTTAATTTTTGATCTTGTTTTAATAATAGTTGAATTGTTTTTCTTGATTATTTTTCCGTTTTCATTATTTTCGATAAAGTCTAAAAATTCGCTCTAATTTCTCTTGTTTATGCTTGGTAGGAGATCGTTGGGAAACCCGATTCTTCCACCCATAGATGAGGTTCAAAGAATTAGAGCACCAAAAATAATAGCGCAATCATCAATGGCAAACAGCGAAAATAACCGGATCTTGAAGAGCACCAATTGCTTGAGAGAGAAAACATTCGTCAACCAAGGTTTCCGAGATATGATAATGTTGGGCGCAATCAAGGGATGCCGAAGCTCAACAAGGGAGATACTTCTATCCGAGACAACCACCGTTGGAGTGCAATATGGAGCGAATTATTATCCGGATCTCAATATGGGATGGAGGCGAACTATAACATGCCGCAACAACCTCCTGGTCGAACATCTTATGAGGGACTATGCAAAGCCCGTAGTGAACACCGCCATTTCATGCATCCAATTAGCACCGCCGCAAGGAACTACCACATAAGCGGATTTCACATAGAGCAATTGCCCTCATTTCACGGATTAGCACGAGAGGATCCGTTATCATTCATTCGAGATTTCTATGTGGCGATTGATAACTTCCCATTGAACGGGTTGAGCGAGGATCAACTACGAATGAAGTGTTTCCCTAATACACTCAAGGACGGGGCGAAACAATGGTTGATGACTTTGGCGCCCGGATCGTTAAGAACATGGGATGAAGTTTACGACAAATTCATTACCAAGTACTTCTCTCATTCGAAGACTAAACAATTGAGAGCCCAAATCTCAACATTCGGACAACAAGAAGGAGAGGCATTTCATGAAGCATGGGACCGATTCAAGATGCTCCTCATTCAATGCCCACACCATCACTATCCGCTTCAACTACTTAATCAATTCTTCTATGATGGGTTGACACAATATTGCCAAGGAGCGGTAGATAACGCCACCGGAGGGTCGTTTTGGGGGTTAACGGAGAGACAAGCTTATGACGTATTTGAATTATTGGGGGCTAATTCTCAACAAAAAAATGTGCGTGTTCATAGAGGAGTTGTGAACCAAGTAAGCGAGAAGGACGAGATGCAATATAAAATCGATGAGTTAATGAAGGAACTAAGACAACTCAAGATTCAAAATAAATCTTCGAGCTCACGAGTTTGCGAAATTTGTTGGGGACCCGGACATCATGCTAATTCTTGCCCTTATATTTTTCCGGGAGAACAAACCGAACAAGTTAATTGGGCTATGGGACAAAGCACGGGAAGGCCCGAGTGGGAGGAGAGGAGGAATAATTATGGCGGAAACACAAGAAATGCACCTCTCCCAAATACTTATCACCTGATGGCATACGACGCAAATGTCCAAACTCAATACAATGGAGGAAACCGAGCCCAACAACCAACGCGAAGTGAACCACCTCCACAACAAAGGAACTCTCTTGAGGAGAGTATTGCGGCATTCATTAAGGAGGGCAAGGAAAACCGAGTGGAGAACAATAAAAGGTTTGAATCTTTAGAAGTTTCGATGAAGAAAATGGAGATTCAAATTGGGCAACTTGCTACCGAGGCATGCAAACAAGAAACGGGTAAACTACCAAGTCAACCCAAGCAAGTTCAAGCTATTACCACCATCCGAAGTGGTAAAGTGATAAATAAAGAAACAATTACCGAAGCGAAAGAGAGGGGCGGTGAGAAAGAAGAATTGCCGAGTCAATCGGAGAAATCTATGGTGATTGAAGAGGATGAGTCGAACGATGAAGAAATCCGAGTAACTGCTACCCAATCTTGCGAGACTCGAATTCCTTGGGACAAATCTAAAGATCAAATCGAGAAGCCAATTGAAGAGAATAAGAGCGAACCACCAACTCAATGCATCAAAAGGAGGACCTAGAAAGCTTTGATATGGAAGTTCTTTTCGTGGAGAAAGAAGTTCCCGTTGTGAACTTAGGAGCGAGTATTAATTTAACGCAAAATCAATATACTCGCCACTAGATTTGGGGGAGGTGATAGCCCCGATGGATTTCGTGATACCAAACATAGAAGAAACATCACCAACAAAAATCACGTCACTTATTCTTCAAGGAAGACATTTCATGGTAACGATGATACTGAAAATTGAAATGGTGACAAAAGCGCTCACAATGGAAATCCATGGAACCACTCTCCGCATCCTTACAAAGGAAAACGAGCGAAAAATGACGAGCTATATGGTTGGACCTAGCACATTTCCATTTAATCCCGGATAGAAGAATCCGAAGAAGTCGAGCTAAAGACTATAAAAAAGCGCTGCTTGGGAGGCAACCCAAGGGAGTTTTAATTTTTATCGCTTTTATTATTATTATTGCATTAATTTTGTTTTTGTCTGTGGCGTGTGTAGGTAATCTAATAAAGGAAGTATTCATCTGAGGAAGAAACCTAGCCTATTGAAAGTAGAGACCCGAGCACAAAATCATGGTGCCCCGCGATCGAAAACCACACATCTTAATCCGGTATTTTTATTTTCTTTCTTTTTAATTTGCGTTTTTGTATTTTACATGACTTAATCTTTTTGCTTGGGGATAAGCAAAGGTTTAGGTTTGGGGGGGGTGCAACTTCTTCGATTTTTATTTATTTTTTGTTTGCGTGATGTTTGTTTCCTTTCTTTATTTTTTTTTCTTGCGTAATGTCGTAGTTGGATTGCAATAACCTTGTTAACTGTTGGGTATATGGATGATTAATCGTGTTTGTGTTTGGCTCGTAGAGTTTAATAAATCTAATTGATTGCTTGACCTTGCGTGTGAATGTATAGTTTTTGGTTACTTGATTTGACATGTAAGGAATGAGTATAGTAGTCCAAAAGCCGTGAGTCCTTGTGCCTAATTAAACCGTTCACTTTTAGCGGTAAAATTCTTTCATGAGTGATTTCTCTTCTTATGGATTGTATTCTTTAGAACTTGCATGATTCTGTCGGATGACGTGTTGATATTTACATACACGAGGAATGATTAGGGCCGCCCTTTTTTTGTCTTGAACCTACTTATCTAAGAATATCCACCAATTCATATCAATATCCTTTGCTAGCCTCGTTGAGCCTTTAGCCGTAATTTTGTTCGAAAAACCCGCATCTTATTGCTCCATATCCAAAAGCCATAACTTACCCAAGTATTGGTCCACGTAAGAGCACGAGAGGGTATATTTGAAAAACGAAGGTGTGCAAAGTTTGTGGTGTATAGAGGCAAAAATCTTCTCTCCCGTTCCCCTGAAAATAATAAGCCCCATCCTAATAATAATAGTGGGATAGAAAAAATAGGGGAGGAGAGGAGTGAGCCTAAGAAAAACAAAAGGGAAGTCGTTGGGTTGTGAGAAATAGGCCAATATCATAAGAATTACACTTAACAAGGCCTAGAAAAAAAGAGGGAGATATATATACGGGAGAATTGAAGTAGAATGATCGATCTTGCTTTGAGTTTTTATTTCATATATATGAGGATCGTATATGCTCTACTTGGACCGAACTTGTAACTACTAGCCAAATTTTCCCAACCCGAGCCACACTATTCTGACCAAAAGTAAGACCCTATGACTCATGTTTTGTGAATATTGATGCGTTTGATGAAGAGAAGAAGTGCAAGCATATAGTAGAACTTTCCATTTGAATCGAGTTGAGCGTATTGACCTATCTAAACACTTGAGAGATGAGTGAATCGATATAATTCAATGAGGGATTATTAAGACTTGTTTTCTTGCATGTTCGATCTAGTGCCATTGCTTTCCACTCATTTGTGAGTTTAGGCTTCCATGATGAATTACGAGACTTTACGATACTTTTACATCCCCGGTTGATTGTATGTATACCCGATGATTAACTTGATTATTCAATCCTTCTCGTTTTCTTTGTCGTGTGTTTTATTTATTTTTGCTTGGGGACAAGCAAAGTTTAGGTTTGGGGATTTGATGAGTCGATTTTGATCGTCTCATTACATTCTATCGAGTCGCACTTTCATTTGTTTTCGAGTGTTTTTGCCCTTTTTACGCGTGGTATGTTGTGTTTATGTTTTGTAGGTATCCGGACGAAGATTGTGGTGAAATATGCGCTTTCATTGCTAATATTGGAGTTTATGACAATCAAAAGCTAAAACGGTGCCTAAAACGATGAAAGATTTAAGCAGTATCGGCCGAATCTCCTAAATACCAGAATCTCCACTCCGAATTGAGATGTATTCTCCTTTGATATAAATTCCTCGTGAAATTAGCTTGAACGGTATATCATATGCTAAAATCCGAGGTGAATTGATACAAGAACGAAGGATCATGCGAAGAAGACTAAAAACCGGACTAAAGTGCACTGTGCAACGGACTAAGCCGCACTGTGCAACCGGACTAGGCTGCACCGTGCAACTCAATTAGGGTGCGACAGGCGCTCGCGGCATCGGGTAACTCGGTCGTGCCATGGGACACGGCCGGTCTCATTCCCAGCTATCGCACTTTCCGGATGAGAAGGACTCGACCGTGCCTTTTGGGACACGGCCGAGTCACTTTCGGCCATTTCGCCTTTCGCATAGTCTGCACGGCCGTGTCACGGACACGGCCGAGCCTCTCGGCAGACTACTTTTCGATTATTCAACGCGATGCGACACGGCGTGTCTGAGACACGAACCGTGCCACTTTATGTTTCATGTCACTTTCCTTGACATCTTTGCATATTTTAAGCCTTTGTCTTGATTTTTTGGCTATAAAACAAAGTGGAGTGACCCCTTGAGAGGTGTGCTTGTCTTGTGAAGAAGATATTTTGTGGAAAAACACAAGATTAGGGAGAAAAAAAACACCAAAAGAGTGGGAAAGAGAGATTTTCGTCATCTTCCTTGTGTGTTCTTGGAGTGAGAAAAATACTTTAGTGAGATATAATAATTCCTTGTATAAATTTGTTGTGAGTTCTTGTAAGAAGATCATCAAACCTTTTTAGAATTCGATTTCGGCATTTACAAGGGAAGTTTTTACCATGTTTTGTTCTTCAATTTCCATTATTGTTGTTGAATTAATCATGTGTGGCTAAACACTTCATATGGGTTTTTAGATATAGCCACACACATGTTTTTGATTATTAGTTCCTTTTGATTTTCCTGATAAAGTTTGGGATTGTTCCTCTTGTTCGCTCTTCGTTTAAGAACTTTTGAATTAGATCATCAAACCTTTTTCATTGTTGTTATTATTATTCGAATCGAGGGTTTTTATCGGTGTTCGCCATCAAACGACCCGAAAGAAACGATTGTGAATGTTCTCGAGCTTTTTCGCGCGATCTTTTAACGATTTACCTCATCAAAAGTAGTCGGTTAATTGATTGTTACCTAGGGTTTCGTCCCCATCAAAAGAGTATCCCTTAATTTTCGTTGAGAACAATCGTGATTTTTAGAATTTCCGCCATCAAACGGATTTCTTTTAATCGTGAGCAATCGATAATTCCTAACCTTATTTATTTGAGTATCGGAACTAACAATTGATTATGTGTGTGTCGGTGACTCTAAATTCCCATATTAATCTCATTATTGTTATCTCTCATTTATCCGACTATCAAATTGGTGTTGTTATCACTTAGTTCAATTTAAATTTTGTGCATTAGTAATTGTAATCATAATCAACCAATGATGTATTTTAATTTAATTTACTTTTGTTCATTCGACTATTTGCCGAACATTATCGAATTTTAAACCGTTTCCAATTCCTCGAGAGATCGACCTCGGAGTTACTTGCCGCTTACTACAAGAGCGATTCGTACACTTGCGAGTATTTAATTTGAATCCATCATGGATACAGGAGCCCCGTTATCCATAAAGAAAATAGGTCGCAGTGCAGTATCAACAACAACTTTGGGAATTCAACTGGAGACCCAGGAGGCAATATGTAAGATCTATGAAAATGGCTCCACCTCCTAGACAACAATCGTACTGGAATAATAACTACAACTCTCGATTTTACATGCATAATAATCATGATTACTGCAACCACGTGCTTGCCCCACGTAGACATTGCAAAGACGAACCAAAAGTAACCTACAGCAAATCAATTGCTGTCCGACAAATTTGGGTACCGAAAGGCACTATCACACCAGGACCCAAATTTACTTGATTTCTTTGCTTCGACAAGAATTGAGAACACTACAGCTAGACCCCCTGTAAGTTCTTATGCTTTTACTCATTAATTGAGGGGGAATGCTGTAAGACCCAAGAATACAAGATTCATTATTAATTAATCGTACACTCGTAATAGTCAAGACAAGATCAGGACAAAGAAGGCATGAAACCTTCCTATAGCTGACGTGTGCATTAATTAAGGAGGAATACAGTACGACCCATGAATACAGTGTTAATCCTAACAATAATATAAGAATTGAAACCTGTATGTACCTTTTAAGGGGGGACGCTACATTATTCGCGGATACATTATTTACACTACAGGACATCAATTACGCTTGATAGTTTTATTCTATTGTGTATTGCAAACAGTTTTAAGTCCACATGTCCTGTTTTTATATTCAAACTTTGTTTTTAAACACTTTGCACGACATCTGGACTTCTCTATCTCGAACGACGCGAATTTTAACTCTATCAATTTTTATTGCTGCAATCCAACAAGTTTAAGTATTAAGCTGTAAGAACTTGTCTGCGAACAGTTCATAGATTCAGTTGTGCTCAACTAGATCACACTGTAATATTGTGCCTGCGCGCCAATCATAAGTTTAAGATGTAATACACTTCCCTCTTAGATGCTATTACTTTAGAACTTGCCTGCAAGCAGTTCACATTTCTTTTAGACTAAGTGGTGAAGACCAGATCATTCGAACGGAAGATCAAGAAGTCTGCTCTTGACATTGTCGAAAAAGAGGGAAACAGTTGGGATAAACAACTCATGTATCGAACTCTTCTCAAATTGTCAAACATACAGCAAGTAGCTGTCCCGAAGATGATCGTACAGTTGGATAAACTTCCTGTATCTTGCGTTGTCAAACATACAACAAGATGACAAGTGCCTCAACCATACAGCAGAAGGTTAATCGAACATTCGATAGAAGACCAAAAAGAAAGTCTCTCATTTAAGATGTTTCAAAGAGGTTTTGGCACCATCAAGAAGTTTTGAAAATTATCAAAAGGGGGAAATTGTTGGGAAAACAATATTGTTTTGATAATTACCAAACAACAAAGCTTGATACAGCAAGATAGCATACAACAAAATGATAAATGCCCTGCATACAGCAAGCAGCTGTATCGAAAGTCCGATTGAAGTTGTCAATCTCTGTATCGAAGACCTTCTCATAGCTCCAGCATACATCGAGCTCTCGCGCTACCAAGATACAGCAACAAAGTCTAAGTAAATGCCAAGTATGGAAGCTATCCGAATACAACATCTTTCCATACAGCATCGGACTACGCCAATATGCCTACAGCATAATTGGATACAGCATTCACATCGGAACAGGACTGAAGACCGTTTGGAATGGAATCTTTGGTATTCACTAAAGTCAAGTCCCATTTGATAAAAAAGTATTTAAATACTGAAAGGATAAAGTATTTAAATACTGAAACCAACAGAGATCTTCAAATCCCGTAATTTCCGGATCTTGGTCCTTTCAAGTCAACTATCAAGTTGTCACAGAATCTTGCTCAACGAATCTATTACAACGGATATATTTCAGAAAACTATATATATCCCCAGCCTTTGAAGATATAAATAGAGACACATACTTGCAACAACAACCACTAATGCTTACACGAATATTCAGAGCAAACATATTTCTTCAAGTATACTGCATATTGTGAGAGAAGAAATATCTAAGTGCTCAAATCTTGAACAACACACCATTAGCTAAAGATCAAGAAAGTCAAGCTGTTGTTCAAACCATCGTTCTATCATTGAACAAACCCATCAGTCCTGTATGGACTAAGAAAGCCTTGCTTTTCCTGAACTGTGTGTGACGGATCTGCATTGAAGAGACGAAGCTTCGGAACTGTGTGTGAAGAAGCCAGTGAAGTGGAAGCTTTAACCAATATATGTGAACGGTTGAAAGCGACAGTCTTTGTATCTATCTGTGTGAACGATACAAGGATAGGTATGATTATAAATACATAGTTGTGTACGCAGAATTTATAATAAACGTTTTACTCCTGTGTGGAGGACCAGTGGACGTAGAGGGGTTTACCTCGAACCACTTAAATACTGTGTTATTTACCTTTCTCCGTTACTGTTTTCATAAACTGTGATTTATACAAGTATACACTGCAAAACCTTGTACGCACCAAGCTAACAGGAGATTAGACTGAGTTGTTGTATCGACAGCAACTTACTGTTGCAAGACTTCCGCTACGCACTCCGATTAGAAAAACGTACAGCTTGTTGCTTAAAACACTTTCAAAGCTGTATCCTGTATACTTAGTGGCCAACAAAGGCGTTAGCGCACGCTACCGTATATGTAGCGCACGCTAACTAGGCTCGCAGTAGCCACTGGACTACCGGGTGACCCGCTAGCGCATGCTAATATTGAGGCGTAGCGTGCGCTAGACTGGCGTAGTATATATGGTACAGTCAACCCCCTGTACGCCTCATTTCTCTCATTTCTCGCCCATTCGACGGGAGCATCGGGTTTTGGGCGATTCAGAGCGTTTGGAGGTGATCCTTCTTCAGATATCAACATCTTTGGTTGGATAACAAAGATTTCACAACATCTAATCCATTTCTATCTTCCAAATCAAGGTAAAAATCCTTAGAACCCTAATTTTGGGAATTTTAGGGGTTTTCTTAGATTCGTCCGATTTACCCATTTTGGAGCTTGAGAACCTTGAGATTATGAATTATCTACCCTGTATACATGTTTTCCCTACGATTTTATGGATTGTTTTGTATCTTGTTCGGATGTGAGAGGGTTTGGTGATTTTCCAACCTCTAGATGTTTACCCTTGTAGTTTCGTGAATCGTAGGCGGGTTTCGGGAGTTTCTTCGTGTGATTTAAGTATGGATTGTTGATTATCGTATTCCTTGCGAATCGTTTAGGTGTAGGAAGTGCGTTCTTGGACCTACCGAACTTATACTCTTTTCCGTTCGATTTCTCGATGACCCAAAGGCAAGTATATATTTATGATTGTACGTTCTCGACTTTGAAAGTAAGATATATGAATGGCATGATGAATTATATCCACTCTGGGATGGGCCGACGGTTCCTCTGAGGGTTTCGTAGCCTCTGGTGCGATTCCATGGATAATTTGAGTTAACCACTATGGGACGGACCGACGGGTCCTCTGGGGGTTCCGTAGCCTCTGGTGCAGTTCCACGGTTGATCATGTAAGTATTGATGTGATGCTATGAGATTTAGTTATTCCGGAATACTAGTCTTGAAATGATGAATTGATAGTTACTTTACTTTATTGTCGAGAAGTATTGTGTTTCATATTCGATATACTTGCACTAGCTATTCGACGGATAACCCCTTTATGGGGAAAATACTTTTTATGTATTTCAGGTTCCAGGAGAGCGGACAGGCAGGTATCGGGTCGACATGAAGATGATGGGCAAGCGTGATACTGTGTCTTATCTCCGGTTATATTTTGTGTTCCTCCATTCAGTGTTGTTGTACTAGAATGATTATTGATTATTCGAGTATTGTTTGTCAGTTTCCTTGATGTTCCGGCCTGTGTTGCCGAGGTATTGATTTGTGTTGTGATGTATTTGGATACATTGGATATGGTTTGAATACCATTTGTATTGTCCTTCATTCGTTGTATTTGGACATTCTCGGTCAAGTTTTGTAGTTCCGCGTATGATTAGCCTTGTGGATCCCACGGCGGGGCTCACGGCGCTGTAATATACCCTGAATAACTTGGGGGTGTTACAGCTGCCTCGTGTAATTTGACCTGATGCTCTTTTCAGCCTTCTCCATTTAATACAGAAATACACATTAACACTGTCACACATGCTCTCAATGAACTCAGAAAACGCTTCACTCCACGACTAGTTCGAAAAGAATATAGTGAAAAGTTCCACGGCGCATCCTAAAGATACGAATATGTACAGCTATTGTATATGCGACTTATCACCTTATTGATCTTGATCCCCCGCTCGTGCTGTTCCAGTGGCATTACCTTCATTGCTGCAAGAGGGGTTAATGGCGGATTACTCAATGTGCTTTGCAAAATGAGCTATTTACCTCATGTAAATTAAGTAGACCGATTATCCCCATGTGTTTTTACAAAATAGGCTGATTATTCCTCAGTAAAAAATAAATAGGCACATTACCCCAATTAAATAGGCACATTAACCCCTGTATTCTCAGAATGTTGCAGATTGGCCCCCTATATTGTATAGGGACATTGCAATTCACCCCTTGTGCATAATATGGTTGAGGTGACATGACACACCTTTTTGAAAACACATGAGATATAGTGTCTCTATTTAATTTACACATGGGGGTAATCGACCCATTTTTAAAAAACAGAGGGGCTAATCGGCCTATTTAATTTTCACACTAGAGTAAATGACCTATTTTGTAAAACACAGGGGGTACTCTGCCAAAAACCCCTTCAAGATATTATCGGTGGAGGGAGACAAAGATTGTCCATATGAATCTCGACTCGTTGAGCTTCGGGAGCTTGGTGCTTTAATTTGGTATTCTTCATGTCAAGTTATTGTGAGACAGATTCTGATAACTCAAAAAAGACACGATTCATGTTGAGATGCTCTATTTTAGAAAGCAACGACAAGATTCCCAGGCTACTGACATCCAGAGGATTGCCTCCCGACACTAGTGTGTAGACTAGAAAAGTTTCCGATATCATTTTGTGGAATCTTTTCCGTAGAATCCCACATGAGATAAATTCAAGTACTCGAGGCTTGTGAGCGATCCTATGAAGGAAGGGAATAATGTTCTTCGGAAAAATTATTCCGTCTCAGGTCGAGATACTTTAGATGCTTCTAATTCGAGCAGAGACTTGTTTATTATGTTGGAAATAAAGAGAAAAATGGGCTGTTTTGAGCAGCCCACTTGAGAGATAATTTTGAGTGGGCTCGACTACGAGTTAAAGTCGGGACTTAGTTGGAATACGTAGTACTCCGTAAGAGGTTTCCAAAATATGTAAGAACACTCAAAATGATCGAGGTATGAATAAGATATAATGTTCCAAACTGAACCCTTTGGGAATGAGTTTGTGATTCTATCCCATATTGGAAAATTATAAGAAAAATTGTGAGTATGTAAGGTGATGTGAACAAACTCTTGTTCACAACAACAAGTGAGATATGAGTGGATGTGTGGTTGGGCGCCCCTCGCGCACACACACACGCGCGCGCGCGCCGTCGCTGCCGTTCGGCTCGGCTCGACTCGGGATGGGATGGAATGGGATGGGACGGGATGGGTCGGGTCGGAGGGCGATTTGGGCGAAATGTCTCGGCGTCTCGAAGTTATCTTTTTACTGCAATTTCATTCGGCAAAAAATCATTTTGCTAAACCTCCTCAATTATAAAATCCGATTTTTTGGATCAGGATAAATATCGATTTAATTGATAATTATCAAATTAATATATTAGGATAACTATCAAGTTAATTGGTACTTATCGGACTAATATATTAACAGAGATTAGGATAAGTATTAAAGATATCAATCCTAATCAGTTTAGAGTTCCTCCAACACATGTCTTTTATAATACCCTGAATTTCTACTATACTTGTTTAATGTTATCTTATCCAAGTTATGCTGCACACTGTAGAATTTGTTTAGTAGGGAAGGATTGAGACATCTGTATTGGTAAAATTATCGTACTTGATCGATAATTGCATCTGAAGATATTGTGTGTGAGACGTATTGTATGAGAATATTATTGGAAGGAGTATGTGTATTCAACATGCCATGTATACGTATATAGTATGTCGAGACGACGGATAGGAACAATTGGAATTGGCTAAGTATAGCCTGATTAACATACGCTAGCGCACGCTAATGTGCAGGCTTAGCGCACGCTAAAGACGAATGATAGCGCACGCTAGTGCAGAACAGATCATAGGGGATTTACGTGTGGACTCGGCTATTTTCTGCGCATGTTCCGATAAGATCAACAGATGTTTGCTATGAAGGATTAGCGCACGCTAAGCCAGGGCTTAACGCACGCTAATTGTAGATCGGTCAAAGGGAATCTCGGCTTTGTCGGTTGCGTTCGGCATATGGACCCATCTTCGGAGTAGGTGCAGACAAACAAGTCAACTATGAGTAGCGCACGCTAAGGTCGGAGACTTGCGTACGCTAAACAGAGAATTTACATACGTTATTGTATGGGCATTGCGTACGTAAATCATTGTACGAAGTAAGGCAGTAGCCTCTGGACTACGATAGCGCACACTAACAAAGTCAGTTAGCGCACGCTATGGCAAGTAACGCACGCTACTTTGTGAGAGTAAAGTGCAGTATATATATGTGCAGTCGGGCATTATTTTTCATTTCGTCCATTTCTTTCTTTCAACCGATAGAGAGAGTTCTTGGAGGATACTGAGGTTCCAACACTTGAGTAATTACGGAGTTGATCGTCTTTAACAACATTAAGCTTGGAATCGATTGGAAATGGATTCAACCTTGAGAATCAACTCATTTCTTCGAAAAGGTAATTACTCTTCACTTCGGGATTTCTTCGAAAAAATTCCAACGGTAAAATATTGATGCATACCTTGTTTATGAAAAATATGCAATTTTAGTACCGGCCTAATATAAAACAAGTTTTCCTGACCTGACGATAAGAAAATATATTTTAATTATACTACATATTTGTACATATTTGTCGATTCAATTTGTATATTCTTCTTGTTAGGTGTGAACCATGCAGATTGAAATCGACAAATATGAAAACATATGTAATTTTAATACTGACTTAGTCCAAGTTTTTCTGGAATAGAAAAACCCATGTTACATGTAGACATAATTAGACATGTTAGCATAACCAAGAAGAAAATGGTAAAATCCTTCAATATGGTAGACCAAAAAACTCACCTTCAATTTAATGGAGGCCGTGCTCAATTTCTAGCAACACTTCTAATCAATTTCGCGCCGATGATCCCTTAGTCTTTGACTAAGTGTTAGGCTCTAGCCTCCCAGAATGCAGTGGAACAATTAAATATTGAGGCGCTGTGGGAGACCAGGATCTCGGTGGGAATCATGCGGATTTGGGGGTCAGCATGGAGAATCACTGGGACGACTCGCATGCGCGGTAGTTGAGGATATTTAAGAATGGGAGCCGTGACACATCTCGCGATTTAACCTGGCCGCAGATCAGAGGCATGTTATCCCATGACTAATGTAAAGTTCTAACATCGGTATAAAAAAAAAAAAAAAAACTCACCTTGGCTGTTGCTGCTCTGTAATACATACACAAACACGCCGTTTTTTTAGAGCAACAGTCAGGACCACTTTTTTTTTTTCCGCTTCTTGTAAAAGGCAGACAAATAAAAAATATTTATACCTTTTTTTTCTTTACATTCTCTCTCCCTGTACTTGTACTACATCTAACATCTGCGCTTTCTCCCTCTATATTCCAACGCTGTTGCTGTGAAGTGTGAACGACTGCTCAGGTTCACATTTTAAGAACCAAAAGTCGCAACCCAGTTTCTTGTATTTGCATCATCTGTGAGTTCGATCCTGGGTTAGGATGGTTTTTGCTACATATATACATGGTTTTGTGGGTTTTATTTCTTTGTTTCTGTTTGTTTTCTGCATCTATTTGCTAGTTTTCATTCAGTATATTTTCTGGGCTTACACTGATGTTGATGCTAGTTCTGATTTTTCTTGTAACATTGGGTTAATTTTGGAGTTTTCTGTGGGAATTAACTAATTAAGATGTATTCAACCCAATAGGGGAGAATTGGGATCTTTGATCTGCTGATAACCTTTATTTCCTCTGTATATAAATTGGTAAGAAGCTGCTGCTATAATTTTGAAAATCAGATAGGGTAAAAATATGCGGTTGAATTATATCCAATTATTGTGAATTTTTCTTGGAATGAAGCTGGAAGTTGTCATAACCGGTGGATCTACGGAGGATGGGGGGCAGCCACCTCCCGTAAATCTTAAAAAAAATGTACTAAATATAGTAGTAATTTTATATTCTTATATAAATTTACACGGGTTTGCCTTTCAAACCCGGCATTCTGGCTGTCCTTACTTAGGCCAACAGTCGTAGCTTAACAATCATTATTCTGGCAAATATTTCAGGGAAATCTCAAAAATGACAATGTTAAGCCGTGGTTTTAGTTACACATTGCAAAAAGATGTAGCGTCGCCTTTGTCACGGGATGTGATTTTCGCCTCCAGTCGTTTTCCGAAATATAGAATCGGAGCTAACAATCAGATAGTGGAGGTGATAGAGGATTCAAACGCGTTGCCTACAAAAGAAATGGCCGCGCGTGAAACTACCTTGTTGCGCGAGCATCAACAACGCCTTTCAGTACGTGATCTTGCTAACAAATTCGAAAAGGGTTTGGCGGCCGCTGCAAAGCTGTCCGATGAGGTATGGTCTTGGTCTTGTTGAATTTGCTCGGTCTTTCTAAAGTTTACAGTCTCGGGTTTTGATATGTTCACAAGTTTAGCTAGATTGCGTTGTCGGTTCTTGAAACGTGTTTCATTTAAGATGTGTAATGTGTTCGCAGTTGGTAAAAAAAATCCAAACAAAAAAGATGAAGTGATTATGGGCTTATGGTTGTGAAAAAAAGTTGTTTTTAACCAAAATCTAATATCTGGCATGGGGTGCTTTAGATTTGTGATTCTGCTTTTGGTTTGACTTTTATGAACAAATTAATACAAAAAAAAAAGGCAGAAGTGATTCTCGGCTTATGGTTGTGAAGAAGTTCTTTTTAACCAAAGTCTAAAATCTGGCAAGGGGGTGCTTTAGATTTATGATTCTGCTTCTGGTTTGACTTTTACGAACAAAATAATACGCACTCCTACTACCTGCTTTCTAAACACTCTTCTTTAACTAATTTAACGTTTAACTTACAATAATTTGCTTTTTCTAAACGCAGATGCTTATAAGTTGATGATGAAGAAGTGAAAATCAGTTTTTTTGAACTTGGGTTATTTAATATGTTGATTCTGCGCTCGAATAAGATGGTAATATTTATCTCTATGTAGAATGGCCCGTCGTTTAGATGCCGTAATCGTGCTTTGGTTTCCAGGCACGACTTAGAGAGGCAGCCTCATTGGAGAAACATGTGCTTCTAAAGAAACTTAGGGATGCGCTTGAAGCTTTGAGAGGGCGCGTAGGTGGCAAAAACAAAGATGATGTGAAGGATGCTGTAGCAATTGTGAGAAATTCTCCATCTCCTTAACTATCGCATTTCCCATTTAGGGAAATAAAACTATCCTCCCCCCAGCCCCACACCCTCCCCTCCCCGCCCCACCCCAACATACACACCAGTAGTAAAACCTCTCAAAAAGAATACTCTATTAAGGAATAAACTCTATTTAGGAATAAAAATTTATGGTCCCAACTTGGGACTAGTTATAATTTGGAATAAACTCCATATTGTCATAATTCATATATTTTCAAATCTCAACATAAGGAAATACACCTCCATTTAGGAATAAATCATAATAAAATACACATATATATATATATATAATTTTACAATAGATTTAAGTTGATCTAAAATACTTGTTCAAGGTTGATTGTGATAAAGATTTAATCTTTTGTGTTGTAACCATATCCTTCAACTTGCGTGTGCCCATTAGCTCGTCCAAATGACCACCTTCTTGTTGAACCTAAAACATTTCCAACTTGTCGAGTAAGCTTAAAGCTTCTTCACATGAAATTTTTTGTACTTCTATGCTATCATCCTCCGGATTATTTTTCTCATTTTCTTGCCTAATTCCTTCAATGATTTCTTCATCGGTTAAAGCATAAACAATTTTCTTGCCTAATTCCTAAGTTTACAACATATTACATACATGTATCTACTAATTATAATATTTATATATTATACATGCACTTTAAAATTTAAAAAAAATTCTTCTTAAAACTCTATTTAGGAATAACCTCCATTTAGGAATATTTTTTTATGTTCCCAAGGATATGACTTTAGAGAGGTTTTACTGTAGTAATTAAAAGAAGAGTAATTAAAAGAAGAGTGGTGGATTACTGGTATTTTTGGCCGTACAAAAATGTCGTTTAGCCATGTCTTATAGTCAAAATGCATTATCAACATTAGGCTGGCTTGTGAAGTGCTAATTTATTTACTTCTCGCTGAATAATTATGATGAATTGTTTCCGTTTATCCATTTGTCAAATATTTGGATGTTTGTAGGTTGAAGCTTTAGCAGTTCAATTAACTCAGAGGGAAGGAGAGCTAATCCAAGAGAAGGCTGAAGTGGAAAAGCTTGCGACTTTCCTAAAGCAGGTTAAACTATGTACATTATGTTTTGTTAAAGATGTTTCTGTTTCCTTCTCTCTCTAGATGCGTATCATTGAGGGGAAAAAAAGAGTAAATTTAATCTCTTTTTTAGTCTACTTACTGTATTGATGGTGAATAAGGCTTTTTCTGGAGAAAAAAATCTAGTTCCTTTATTGTCCCTTTTCGTAAAATTCCATACCTTTTTGTTGCAGGCTTCAGAAGATGCTAAAAAGCTTGTTGATGAGGAGAGAGCTTTTGCACGTATGGAAATTGAGAATGCAAGAGCAGCCGTGCATAGAGTGGAAGAGGCTCTTCAGGAACACGAAAGAATGTCGAAAGCTTCAGGAAAGCAGGTCCTGTTGTAAATCCCGAGGAATTAAAATAAAATAAATATTAAAAGATTTTGAAAAAAAAAGGGACTTTCTGCTCTGTTTATGAATTCGATCTCTTGTTAGACTTGGATGTGTGATGTTTGTGCTTCCGTTTTTCACAAACAGGACTTGGATGAATTGTTGAAGGAGGTTCAAGAGGCTAGACGAATCAAAATGCTGCACCAGCCTAGTAGGGTAAGTTACATTCTCATCCTAGTATAGTTTATTTAAGTGAAAGCGGTCGTCAGAAGTATGTTTCTATTTTACGAGTTGCATTTGTTGAGGGGTATTTGTAAAACAAACTCAAACCTCAAGGGGGTATTTGTAAATTTAAATAGTTGGATTTTTCTTTTTTTGTACCTAAAGCTAAGGGATTGTTTGCAAACTCTAAAAAAAAAGTATTTCTCAGCATATTCTTCGGGCGACGAGCTGAGAATCACTTTTCGGAGTTTGCAAACATTCCCTAGACCTTGAGGGTAGATTTGGTAATTATCCCTTTCTTTTCAATAAGAGGGAGTAAGTTTTTTAGGACTTATTTCTTGCAAAAATATTTTGTAGCCACAAGTTAAGAGAACATCTTTTCTGGCCCTTTTAGGGTGTAGAAATACTAAACCCCCTTAGGGCCTGAATTGGAGCACAAGATGGGGCTAAGAAGAAAATAAAATGGAGAAATTGTCTCCAATTTTCAGACAGGAGACGATTTTTTTTTTTTTTTTTTTTTTTGAGAAATCATCTCCAGGAAAATTGAGAAATCATCTGGCCAAGTTCCAGAAACAAAAGCTGGGGAATATTTTTTGTTTTTCATTTTCCAAAAACCTGCTCCATATGTTTGACATCAATGAAAGAAGAATACGTCAGCTGCAATTTTTAGAAAATCCATGTTAAGATAAAAAAAATTGCAAATGTAGGGGGTGAAGATGATGAACAGTGTATTTGGCTCGAGAAATATGATTGGGCTCGAGCAGTGTAAATTGCTATGGCTGGATGAGTACAAATATGATTTGCCTCGACCAGTGTAATTTGATTTGGCTAGATCAGTATAAATCATTTGGCTCGAGCAGTGTAATTTGATTTGTTTCGATCAGTACGACTCTCTAACAGTGTAATTTGATTTGGCTCGATTAGTGCAAATCATTCGGCTCAATCAGTACAAATCATTTGGCTCGACCAGTACAAATCATTTGGCTTGATTAATACGAATAGAACTGATCGAGCCAAATCATGCAGATAGAAAATTTACCACTATTTCTCACAAGCTAAAGTAAGGGTATTTTAGTCTTTTTACACCTTGAAATGTCTGAAAACATTTCTTCTTAACTTGTGGCCAAAAAAGAGTTATGCAATAAAAATAGTGGCTAAAAACATACATTTCCTTGTTGAAACTGGAAGTTTCGGATGGTAATTTGTGTATAGTGTATACTATCCTATGTTTTCAAAAGCCACTTGATTTGAAAACTTCTATGATTCAAATTTTTTTCCCTTTTGGCTGTTGTAGTTGTTCCGATTACCACCCATTTTTCGCAGATATCTAGTTATTGTATTTGACATTGTTTTTGCAGGTCATGGACATGGAACATGAGATTAATGCATTAAGGACTCAACTTGCAGAAAAGGCCAAGCGTTCACTGCAGCTCCAGAAGGAGGTTCCTTTCTTATTTTGTCTCTATTTCTGTTTTTCTGTTATGTTTCTTCGTTTTAGTAAAATACATCATTTTATGCATGGGATATTACATGTATGCTTTTTTGCTTTTTACTTTAAGAAATGTGTTTGATGGTAGCTTGCAGCAGTACTTGATCTTTTTAGAAGAAAAATGATGAGATATTGACTAAAGGAAATCGTTTTACGTTATAAGATAGTTTGCATATGGCAAATGGGTTGAATCAACATCATAATCTGCACTTTATTTCCAACTATGTTGTGGTCGGTGGCATGAAGGTTGTAGTGTCAATTAACTGTCAAAGTTAGTTAACACTGTAAAATCATGCTAAAAGCAAAGAAGCAAAATTGTACGCCAAATGCCCTTCCTGTCGCAACCTTCATACGAAGGAGAAATGAGATGAAATTCAAAACCCTCCATCACCATAAGTTTTTCCACATGCACGGAGAATATCATGAGACGACGATGAATTAAGATAAATGTGTTGAAATAATTCTTGTAGCAAAATCTCATACCTGGAAAATTAAAATTTTGATGAACTCTATTTATGAACGACCTATTATATCTGAAATATGCTACTCTATCATCTGCATATAATGATATACTTCCTCCGTTCTTTTATTATTGCAACGTGTTGACTATTACACTGTTCACATACTCTATTTTGACCATCTTTTGTGATTTATACATATCCAAAAAAATAGTCATGTAAGATCTTGTTAGATTCATCTCGAAATATACTTTCAAAATATCAATTTTTTATAATTTTTAAAAGTAAAGAATTGAAGATATTAATAATCAAAGTTGTGCATTGGCAAACGTGACAGTCCAGATGTTGCAGTTATGAAAAAACGGAGGTAGTAATAATTGCAGTTATAAAAAAACGGAGGTAGTAATAACTTGTACATGACATTCTTTTTCCGACATACTCTTTGTTGGCATTATATTCTTTTGTTCTCATCAGCTTGATATTATTAAAGTCCAAACATACGTCAGCTTTGGTAACTAAAATCTTCATCCATGTATATTTTCAGCTGGCAATGAGGAAGAAGGGTGATAAAGACACACTCCATTTGTACGAAATAGATGGCATAGAGGCATTGGGTTCGTATCTGCAAATATATCCATGTTCCGATAGTGCTCCAGATCTTTCAGAATGTACTATTCAATGGTACCGCTTGGCATCTGAAGGTGGTAAAAAGGAGCTTATATCAGGTATCTGTGCAAGGACAATTAGTCACAACTAAGCTCTTTCACGATAATATATATATATATATTACATATATATGGATTTTTATGCTTACAAAGATGCACTTAAGATTCAGTTTCCTTACAACAACAAAAAAAAACTGTCCAAAAATCACAAATATGCCCTTGATATTTGCTTCTGTTTTACGAACCACACCCTAAGATGTGGTATTTGTAAGTTTGAAATATATAGCCGGAATGTTTGTAATTAGACAAATTCATGGCAGTTGTTTGTAAATTTCCCTGGAAGTTACCCTCTCCCTTCCTAATTTAAGTGGGAGGTTTCATTTTTTTCCAATTCCCAAAATAAGAATCACTTTTGGATATTATCCACCTTTATCCCTAACTTACCCCTATTTTAACAAATCGTGTACCTCATAAAAAACACCACATTACTGCTATTTTCGACCCGTTTCGTCACGCAATGTTATTTTGGCCCGTTTCGACTCGAGACCTGATTTTCGACTCGTTTTACCCAAAGGCGTCATTTTCGAGCCGTTCCACCCGGGACGTTATTCTCGACCTTTTCGCACCAGTACGTTATTTTCAACAGTTTTCGCTCTGGGACGTCACTTCGACCCGTTTTGCCCGAGGATGTAGGACCTCATTTTCGACCAGTTTCGCCTCAGAACTACATTTTTAACCTGTTTCGTCATGGGAGGCCATTTTCGACCCACTTTGCCCTGGGGCGTCATTTTCGACCCGCTTCGCACCGGAACGTCATTTCCGACTATTTTCGACTCGGGACGTTATCTTCGACATGTTTTGTCATGGGTAAAAAATGACGTCCCGGGGCGGAACAAGTCGAAAATGGAAAGTTGAAAATAAATTCCTGGGGTGAAAATTCTAAAGAAAGACGTCCCGAGGTGAAACGAGTCGAAAATAACGTGCCTGCATGAAACGGGTCGAATGGGTCGAAATACATTGTGTGACGAAACATGTCGAAAATAGCCGTAATGTGTTTTTTGTGAGGTACAATGCGAAACTTATTACAAAAATTGGAAAAAAGTGAAACCTCCCACTTTAAGTGGAAAGGAGTGAGTAAAATGTCAAGTGTGAAATTGGAAAGTCAGGTTTTAAATTTTCAATCCTTAATAATTGGAGAAAATGGAAACCACCCACTTAAATTGGGGAGGAGTATTAAAGATCTACTCATGTTAGCAGATACCTTTATTGCTGTGGTTTCTTTTCCCTAGTATTGCACGTTAATCAATCAACATTCAATTTCAATGGGGTTTGCCACTATGCGTGAATCCTAGTTGCATTACCTCAAATAAACGTGTTCGGTATACTCATATGAGGAAATTATCGTTGCAGATATGTGATTTAGCCATAAAATTGAATCTCTAGAAATGGTGTTTTAATATCAATGGCTTCATATTGTTAGGGGCCACAAAATCTACATATGCTCCAGAGCCTTTTGATGTTGGACGACTACTGCATGCTGATATTTCGACTGATGATCGTACAATAACTGTGACAACATCTGCTCCTATTGATCCTGGTCTGTTTAAATGTTTTAAAAGAATAATAAAAGTCCCTAATCATATTTCAAAGAGTTCATTATGACCAAAGAAATACCCGAACTTCTCACATTTTCACAGTTCTAGCTCAAATTTCACCTTTTTTTAAGAAAAAACAATGGCTTCTGGCAAAAATATTCGTCCCAAAAAAATTCTTGTGTGGTGTGCGGAAGTCCCGACTCAGATTTTTCATTTTCTTATTAGATTAATAGTTACGTCGCATAAGCATTTTGTCCGAGAAAAGTCGTTGAAAGCCATTTTGGGATTTTTGTTTGAAAGTTTGAGCTAGAATTATGATCAAGAGTGAAAAATCTGGGTATTTTGGTAATTAACTATATTTCTAAAACTAAATCATTTTCTCGTGCAAAGCTGCTGGACTGGGAAACTATGTAGAAGCATTGATGCGAAGGCACGACACTGAATTCACCGTAAGTAATTTTTCTCATTACACACGCAAAAAAAAAATCCACGCGTAATATGCATGCCGTGTCTTGCTGCATGACCGCAACAAAAAAAAAAGAACAGTTTTTCTTCTCTACTTTACCTTCTATATGTTTAAGAGAAGAAACACTCTGCAGGTTGTTCTCGTCCAGATGAATGAAGTTGATCGACCGTCCGAATCTATCCATGTCCTACATATAGGGAAGATGAGAATAAAACTTCGGAAAGGGAAAACAACAATGGCGAAGGAGTACTATTCCAACTCAATGCAGGTATTGATTCCAAATCAAATTAAATAGATTATTTTATACACTACACCAAGAAAAAATTTATTTATGCACCAACCTTAAGTTTGAGCCTAAGTGCAAGAAGAGTAAATTACCCTAAACTCTCTGAGCTATGGTTTTTATCGCACTTTGTCCACTAGACTTTCTTTTTGGTTGCACTTTAGACCCTAAACCATGGGTGTGACTTTTTTTCACTTTGCTCACTGAGTCATCTCATTATTTTATGGACGCGTGTCGTGAACATCGGACACGTGTCAAATTCTGATTTGGCTAGTGGGCATAGTGGGAGAATGCGTAAAATTCAACAAAAAGAATAATGGGCATAGTATTTACTCTTAAGAAACACAAAGTTGTATTTCAAAATTACTAATATCCCATTGGGATTTGTTTATTTTGTTCTACAAATTGCATCCTTAAGTAACTACAAACGTCAATGGGGGTGTTTGTAACACTTTGAAGGGGTATTTTATAATTTTAAAAGATAATTGAAGCTTTTTTGTAGTCAAACTAAACCTCAGGGGCACTTTTGCAATTATTTATTTCTACAAAGCTTGGAAATCTCAGACCAGTCTGTTATTATCTCAGCTTTGTGGGATTAGAGGTGGTGGAAATGCTGCAGCTCAAGCAGCATATTGGCAAGCAAAGCTAGGATTGTCCTTTACTTTAGCATTTGAGTCGGAGAGAGAAAGAAACGCGGCTATCATGTTGGCAAGAAGATTTGCATTCGACTGCAATGTGAGTGTCGAATTCTTGATTGCGGAAGCAAAAAAAAAAAAAAAAAAGGCAATTTACAAATACTATTTTTTGATATACTATTTTCTAATTTTTTATATAGAATCCGGCTGATTTTTGGCCGTTCATCTTTTCACAAAATATTATTTAGCCATTTTCTATAAAAACATACTATTATTTTAATATGGCAGTCAAACTTCTTTAAAAAAATAACAAATTTACATTTCTTGGACGCGTAAATGATTTTTTGGTACTGTGAAATGGATGATTCAACCAAAAATGTCAAAAAACATTCGAGCAAAGTACAAAAAATAGAAAGCTCTACGAAAAAACTAAAATGCTTGAAAAGTGAACTCTAAAAAATTGAAATTGAACCTCAAGAAATGAAAAAAAAAAGGACGGAAAAATAAAAAATAAAATAAAAATAACTAAAAAAAATAAAAAAAATAAAAATCTGAAATAATCCTAGGAAAAATTAAAAGAACTAAAAAATAAAAATATCCCTCTAAAAACTCAAAAAAAACAAGGATTTCAAAAAAATAAAGCTTAGAAATAGGGATGCAGTCGTCCCGACCTGTCGTGCGGAATAGAATTCACATGACGGACGGTCTTATACAAGTTTTTGCCTCTACATTTCTTTGAAAAGCTGCATTACTCATCAACATTTATCCTTTATATATAACTAAAAATAACCCATTGGCCCCCATTTTTTACCAGATTGTGCTTGCTGGCCCTTATGACAGATCTGCATGAGGAAATTAGTATATACTTATTTACTGAACCCCTAGAGTAGAAAAAAATGTAATCATATAGATAGCCATTTCCAAGGGTGAATGTGTCTTGTTTTGATTTTCTCAGTTGCTAGGCAATTTTTTTTTTCAGTTGCCTTGTTCAAATTTCTTTTTTTTATTTTAATTTTATTTTTGTCATTATCTTATTGTGACAGTCATGGAGAGTGTATCAAAGTCCTATATTTGTAACAAATTATTACTACATTATTAGTTTCAATATTATGGTCTAATGGTGTGAGACTTTTGGTGATGTTTATATTTGTTATATAATATGATGTCTATTCCTTTTCCATTGTTTCTGATTGAGCTAAAGACTCCATATTTCTTGGTTCTGAATTATGATGAAATAAATCAAAATGGCGTGCACTTCTCTTTATCGTAAAGTAGTAGTCGTACTTCCATGCAATCCTCAATACAGTTTCATTTTGGATTGTCCGGAAACAGCCTCTTTGGTGTTGAGAACATAGGGGTAGGGATGCGTACATCCGATCCCCTTTATCCCGCTTTCTGCGGGAGTTGTTGAAGCATTGGGGTAATGTTGTTGTTGTTGTTGATGATGTCTAATCTAAGAACTAAAGAAAAATACCGAAAAAGCCTCGGAATCTAATTAATGGGAAGTTTTAAAGTACGCATATGAGTACCATGCCTACATATTCATCATTAAATTTGCAGATGATGTTCATTATGAAGTCGATGGTGAAAATACAGGCACATATAGTTACCGTCTGAGTATCTTAGAATTTCCCATAATCAGTTTAAATGATGCCCCGATTCTTATTTCTTTATTGTTTAAAATTTGTTTTATTTTCTTCTTACTCATTTTATCTTCAATAAAAAAAATATTTTTTATTCTAAATTTATTTGTCTTATATCTGTCATACCAAAAAACTATCATAAAGATTTCATGAAACAGTTGCATTTTCATTTTTACATGAAAATTCAGTAAAATTATTTTCAGGTACAAAAACTTGAAAATGAGTATGAAAATGAATCCCAAGCTGATTTAAATTTTGTTTCTTTTTTGAGATTGTTGGGATGTTGCAACTATGGCTGTTAGCGGTTCAAGTATATTCGAGAACTGCCCGAGAACCGTTCGATAATATCTGGAATCGATACTCACCCGAAACGTTAGCGGTCCGGATACTGGTACCGAAATTAGAACTGAAACAGATAAGGACCGAAATCGTTAACCCGGTAAAAAATCGGTAATTTCTAGTAACATACATTTTACAAAATATTGTATAACGTATTAGTACATATAAAAAAAAATAAGTTTAAAAGATTTTAACTCTTAATTTTCTTAGCATACATTTGAAAAAAACCTCAATTCTTGTTTCGATTATGAGGTTTAGGTGATTAGGACTTTTAACGATTCAAGATACCCGAGAACCCACCCGAAATACCCGGGATCGGTACTCACCCGAAACGTTAGCGGTCCGGATACAAGTATTGAAATTGTGATCCGAAACCGGTAAGGACCGAAACCGGTAATACTCGATACCTTAAAGGTCCAAACCCGGAAAGACAATACCCGGACCGAACCGGATCGAGAACAGTCCTAGTTGCAACCACCATCAAGAAATATACTACATATAATAGTATTCGTTTCGTCCATCAAAAGATTATTCCTTTAATTTCTGTAGGAGTTTCAAGAAATTAGTTGAGCTGTGTTGTGTTTTTGGAATAAAATCATTTTTATTATAGTTTTAAAGTGAAATGAGTGAAGTATACGAGTAACTTTTTGATGGACATAATGAATACTATTATATGTAGTAATTTCTTGACGGTGGTTGCAACAACCCAAGGTTTTAAGAAATTAGTTGAGCCGTGTTTGACATAAAAGTTCATTTTTATTATAGTTTTAAAGTGAAATGTGTGAGGCATACGAGCAACTTTTTGATGGACGGAACAAATACTGACGGTGGTTGCAGCAACCCAAGGTTTTAATAAATTAATAGAGCTGTGTTGTGTGTTTGGAATAAAAGTTCATTTTTATTGTAGTTTTAAAATGAAATGTGTGAGGTATAATTACTAAAAATGGAAAGAGGTGGACGGACCAAAATAACAACTAGGGTAAGTAGTTTGTGGATGGAGGGAGTAATTGTTTCCCATCCTCGAAACTCAATTGATGCCCTTCTCGTGCCAACGTCTGATATTAAATTATGGTACAAATGCTTACGTGATATCTACACGGTAGTTATATGTGTGTTAGTTATAAGAGTAATACTACACACACAAAAATGCACATTCCTGTTTTGTAGGGGTTGTACCAAGTGCTTTATAAATTTTTTATTATAATATTATTTAATACCCCTACTACCTATAAAGCACTCGGTACAACCCCTACAAAGCAGCAGTGTGCATTTTTGTGTGCATTTTTGTTTGTTTGTAGTATTACTCTAGTTATAATACACATGTAGTTTGAGTTAATTTGATAGAAAAACAAAACAAACGGACCAAATTATAAATTAACAATTATAACCTAATTATAATATTTTATTTTTTTGCACTTTCGGATTTCCTTTTTCAAATTTCTTGTCTCAGTTAATAGCAAATTACAGTTTAAACATTATAATCCAGGGCAAACAATTATTATAAGTTCTTACTTTGGGGGGTTTATTTCAGTCATTATGTTAATAAATGTATATTTTTAATTGTTTAAATTATATTTTGTTAATTATTTTATACATTTGTTTTTTGCATTTCCCATTTGTTTTAATTATATTGTTTGATTTATTCTGTTAATAATTGCATCTTTTAGTTGTTTCAATTAAGTTTTGTAATTAGTTTGTTGCATATATTTCATTAATTATTTTACTTCAATTTTAGTTTGTCAAATATTTTTTTTTTCAAAGTTAGTTACATTGTTTAATTATTTTCTTGTATTTTTGGATTTTCAATTTATTTCTAAATTTTTAGTATTTTATTACAATACCCGTGGTGGCGTTGGTATGGTGGATATGGGATTCGGATCAGTGCAAGATCACTACGCCGTGCACTGAATCTGCCACGGATCACACGCCTTGCACACACACCGTGCGGGTGTGTGTGATCCGACGCAGTGCGTGCGGCGTAGTGCACTGCAGAGATCCCTTCCGTGGATATGTGGTTGCTAAGTAAACATCATGTAATTCTCAAAAAAAAAAAAAAAAAAAAAAAGTAAACATCATGTAAACGTCCAGTATCATAATTTGGCAGCAGATGGTACTAGAAGGGATTATATGCTTACTAGTGTATAGTCCGTCGAAACTCGACGGGTAATCACTTTACATTGTAATTTATAAGTAAAATCAAAAAAATAATTTAATATTTTCTTAGGGTTCAACACGTGCAATTGTACAACGGAACACACCAATAAACAAAAATAATGAGTATGAAATTCAGTCACCCGAACTTCTTTAGAATTTATGTACTCGTACTCGTCATAAACTCAATTGAAAGATAATTTTACTACTTATTCCAGTTCAAAACTCATATAGTAACACATGAAACAATGAAAGTATGGTACATATATTCAAACTTGTTTAAAATCTTTATACCCAAATTCATCAAACTCGATTAAAATATGACTTATTAACCGTTTATATCCCAGACCCTATATAATACAGTAGAAACTCGATAATTTAATACTCGATTATTTAATAAACTCTCTAAGATAATAGTTTTGGACGGTCCCGACTCAGGAATAGGGTGCTAAATTAATAATTCGCTAAAATTATAAGATAATACATTTTTGATAATTTCTATAGGTCCCATATAAAATATAAATTAATAATTCCTTATATATTGTACATATTATAGGAATAATTTATGAAGGTTTCTTAAAAAATTACTCAATTGTATTTCTTTTTTGTTGGAATCAATTTCATCTTAAATTGCATCTCTAATTTTCCTTATCACTATAAGAACTTCTAGTGTTGTATTCTCATATAGGCTCAGCAATAAATTATTCAATATGATAGCCGCTTTAATGTTCGCATATTTTGATTTTGTATTTATAGAAAAAATATACACTGATATATTCAACACATGACGCATAATAAGGTGAGAGATTGAAGGGTTATTTAAATTGGACCCTTCATTTGATATGTACATGCATTGTACAATAATTAAGTGAAAGTTTGAAAGTTGTTTGTAAATTAAGTATTTCATTATAAATTAATAAAATATTAATTAATATATAAATTAATAATTATTAATTTATCGATTAATTAATAACTCTTTTAATTAATAAATTTTGATTATCCCAACAGTATTAATTTATAGAGTTTCTACTGTATCCGCTAATTACTCAACGTATTTAAATTTATATAATTAAATAAGTAAACATAAGTTGCTATGGTAATTGATTAATCCATCTCTATGAAAACTCAAACATTCTAAAGTAAAGGTTAAGAATAAATATTATAAATGAGAAAAGATTAAAAGTTAAATTCCTAGTATAATTTTGAAATTATACAATCTTCAAAATCCTTTACAACCTATATACCTATACTCTGATGTTATTCAAGATTTTAGATAAATAATAAAAATAAAAATAAAAAACTTCATGTAGGAGAGAGGGTTAACGTGGTACTTCGAATTCATATTGTTATTAGATACTTTATATATTTATTTGTAAGTGAAGAGAATCGAGTTTATTAAAAAAATATAAAAATATAAAAATAATATTATTCATATATAAATTAGATACTAAAAAGTAAATATGTACATATTTGGGCCAATGAGGTTTAATTAATAATTTGCCAAATTTATTTGTTTAATAAGAATAAAATAATTCATTTGGCCAACTCAATAGATGACCAAATTAACGTGGTGGTGTAAAATAATTATACTAAAATACATATTTATGTTAAGTATTTATTTAGTTATTCATTGAGTGGAGTTTCATTTAAAATCAAGATGGGATAAAAGTTTTAAATAAAATAAGAATTTAGAATATAAAAAATACCACATGTGAGAAAGTTAACGTGGTGTTCCGAATGCGTAACGGTATTATATATAAATATAATAAAATTATATTTTTAATTAAATTTATTAATACAAAAAACTCGTCAATTATATTTATTAGTTAGCATCAGCCATTCGGAGTTCCTCACCGCGGCAGAACACAACGAAAAACCAAAAAGATGAGGCAACGATTCAGTCACTCGAACTCGTTTATAATTTATATAACCGTACTCGTCCGACATCTGACTTAAAGGTGAATTTAATACGTGTTTTCATCTCAAACTCATATAGTGATACCCGAAACAATACAGCTAGGGCTCAGCCATCTGAAATCCATTTAGATATTATATACTATACCCGTCTCAAACTCAATTAAAAAGTAATTTTAGCACATGTTCTCCTCGCAAATCTATATAGCTTTATGCACTAATTTACCAAATCTACTAAAATATATAAAATCTAAATAATTGAATTTAAGTTGTTATAATAATTGGTTGTTATGCCTGACTTCAAAAAAATCAAATTTGCTCAAATTGTTATATGTTGATACACAGATGAAGTTAAACGTCAATAAGTTAGCCAAATTAATTTCTTAATAAAAAATATTTATTTGGCCAACTTAATAATTGTCCAAATTATATTTCATTCAACATAATATTATTTATTTAGCCAAGTCGATAATTGGTCAAATTATTTGGAGATGAAAAATATGATGGTAACATACATATTGATTATACTAATAAATTACCCGAATCCATGAAAACTTATAAAATCTACATAATCAAATATAAGTTGTTACAATACTTGGTTGTTATGTTTGACTTTAAAAAATCAAATTCGCTCAAATTGTTAGACATTGATAAATTGGACAAACTAAATTAAATAAAATAAAATTTTTCAAAAAAATAAGATTATTTATTTGGCCAACAATGATTGGCCAAAATTCATTTTCAATAAAAATAACAATATTTATTTAGCCAATGGTCAAATTAATTGCATATGAGAAATGTGATGGTAAAATACAAACTGATTATATATATATATATAAAAGTAAAACTATTTATTTCGTTAACATAAAAATTGACCCAATTAATATTAGGCAAATTTATTATGTCTAGGCAAAAATATTGATCAAATTAAATTTTCCAATAAAAATAAAACTATTAACTCGTGGTGCAAAATAATTGTGAGGTGCAAAAATACATATTGAATATGAGTATTTATTTAGATTTTCCAATCAATGGAGTCTTTTTAAAACTAACGTGGGATTTAAATTTATATATAAATACTATTAATACAAAACTAATAATTAGCCAAATTAAATTTTCAATAGAAATAAAATGATTCATTTGGCTGAATAATCGGCCAAATTAATATTAGCCAAAATATTTTTTTCTCAATAAAAATAAAACTATTAAACGTGCAAAGTAATTATGGAGTAAAAAATAACATTGATTTTAAATATTTATTTAGTTCTCCAATCGACATAACCTCATTTAAGATCGATGTGGTAATTTTAGATAAATACGATTAATGCAAAATCGATATTTGGTAAAATTAGATTCTGAAATAAAAATAAAGTAATTTATTTAATAAGTGATATTATTAATATTTATCAAATTAAATTTTTTAGTTGAAATAAAACTACTAAATAAAACAGATATGAGATTCAAATTTAGACAAATAAATTAATGTAAATTTAATAATTGATCAAATTAAATTTTCACAAAAAATATCAACTATTTATTTGTCCAACTTAATAATTTTCCAAATTAAACACAATAAAAAAAAATTCTTAAGCTTGCGTGTGAAATATAAATATGGAGTTGAGAAATAACGAGGCATTCTGACTAGTGCGATGCACCGGTTTTGTTTTTCGATAAAAGTTTGAACTTTTGTTTATGTTTAAAACTCAACATTTTATTTGATATTATAATTTACGAACGGCTTCAAGTCAAAATTATGTATGTTTTCCTTTCTATTCATTCATCAATGTAAAACCAAACCAAACCAAACATACCCAGTATATCCCGCTCAGAGCAAGGTCTGGGGGGGGGGGGGTAAGATGTACGCAGACCATGCCCCTACTTATTACGGTAGGGAGGCTGTTTCCGTGAAGACCCCCGGCTTAGTGCACAGCAGAATCTTGTGTGATAAATACAAAGGAAAACATATGATTCGAAAAAGCTCGAGACCATACCTGAGCCCATGGCTTGATCCACATGGGACTTACCTAAGCGGAATTTGGCTACTTCACTCCCGATGAACGCTACTCTAACAACAGAGAGGTTGGCTCTGCGCACAGCTCCCTGTCAAAAATACACCACACGCAAAGGCAATAGGATAAAATATACAATAAAAGTAACAATACAATGCTCTAGGTCAAAGCTAACCGAGACAACCCAACCCTGAGGCTCTCAACTACAGCACCGCTCCCTACAAAAGAATCCACAACTCTGATCTGGCGCCTCCAAGCGCACCTATCAACAGTCATGGTCTCGGAAAGGTTTAAGGCCTTCAAATCTAATCTCAGTTGCTCCTCCCACGTCCTCCTCGGTCTGCCTCTCCTCCTCTCCCCGACAACCATTAAACTCTCGACCCTCCTCATCGGAGCAGATGTCTGCCTCCTGCGGACGTGGCCAAACCATCTCAATCTCCCTTCCCTAACTTTCGCTGAAATGGGCGCCACTTCCAGCGCGTTCCTGAAAACCCCATTCGCAATTCTATCAAACATTGTGCGACCACACGACCAACGTAACATTCTCATTTCAGCCACTTCCAACTTGCTCTCAAGCGACTTCTTCATCGCCCAACATTCGGAGCCATACAACATTGCAGGTCGGATTGCCGCTCTATAGAATTTACCCTTCAACTTTAGAGGGACTTTCTTGTCGCACATGACCCCTGTCGCTGCTCTCCACCTTAGCCACCCCGCCTTGATGCGATGCGTGACATCATTTTCACACTCACCTTCCTTCTGAATGATCGAACCCAAATACTTGAACTTATCCGTACGGGGTACGATCTGATCCGCAATCATTACGTCAACATCTTCCTCGTTGGCCTCACCACTAAAGTTACACCAGAGATACTCGGTCTTAGACCGGCTCACACGCAAGCCCTGGGATTCTAACTTAGCCCTCCAAAGCTCCAACTTCGAGTTCACCTCCCTCCTCGACTCCGCCACTAAAACAATGTCGTCAGCAAAAAGTATGCACTGTAACACCCCCAAATCCCATTGGGTCATTACAGTGCCGTGGACCCCCACACCAGGTGATCCACCAGGCGAACACGACTAAAATACAACAACCTGTCCAAAATAGGAGATCACAGACCCTACTATGACGTCCGACATACTATTCCGATATGGAATTTCAACGACAAGGATGGGCCTACATGGCCAAAATAAAAATACAACAACATCCACGAGCCTTGCTCGGATAATACAAAACGATAACGACTGAACAAAAATGGAGTACTCCAACTGTCTGACCAACATGAACACCAAAATATCTCGGACTAGTATCGCTCGAATGCCTCGTCGCCATCGTCATGCCCCTGTGTCTCAACTCTCTCCTCACAAGTACCTAAAACATGAAAACATGTTCCCCCACGGGTCACCATCCAAGATAATGAATATCAAGTACATGCACAACATGATATGCATCCAAAGGCGAATAAAATAAGACAACAATGGTAGTACGAGATGCTCACAAACCAAAGTAAGAATCGAGCATTCGTGGAATACTATGCCCATGGCATACGATCAATACCTGCTCAATAGGTTATAACATAAGTGCCCAACGGCGAATCATCAATATAGAACACAACAATACGTTACCCGAAGGTAAATCAAGCAACGCTGAAATAAATAAGGATCACAATGCCCGAAGGCTCCAACGGAAATACCGATACATCACAATGGCCTAAAAGCCCTCAAATAAGCCGCCAAAATATCACGATGGCTCGAAGCCAACGGCCGAAGCTGCCAAAATATCACGATGGCCTGAAAGCCGAACAGCCCGAAGCTGTAAATCATCACAATACAGATCTCAAAGAAACAAACATGACTGTCGAACATACCCCTCAGGCGTATGAACGCTCAATCACAAAACGTCAAACTCATCCAATACTATGGACGATCAAAGTTTATGGCTCAAAAGATGGACATCACAGTACGCCCGATTCGGAAATGTGTCCGTGCACATGTCCGCCCCGTATATGGAATCCAGAATATACGTAGGACAATGTACCTAATTAGCCTCACGAAACTACGTCCCGTGTGCACAGTCCAATACGGAATAATATCCGCCAATGACTATATGTGCCTGGCTAAAAATCCTACACAATAACCAATCGGAACGCAGATATGATTCCGGATATGTCACGATACAACATGACAACGAAACTCAAAGGATAACACATCCAAAACAAATCATACGACTCACCAAGTGAACGATGACACACGAATAATGAAAGATCGACACGACCGACAATATTCGAAACAACCATCCTGGGATCAAAATCCCTAAGGACCGATCAACACGAGCAACGATCACAACACACAGTTCGGGAAAATCCTCAACCTTTAACGATCACAAAATTACCGAGTTTACAAGAATAATAGTGTGCTGCCTTGAATCGGTCAACACGACAATAATAATTCAGCGGATGGGAATTATCGTTGATAATCCCAATTCAATACTTCGATTACCGTAGAATGGCCAATCGATAACAATTATACAACAGATGGGAATTATCTTTTTGACAACGGATGAGAATTATCTTTGATAATCCCAATTCAATATATCGATTACCGTTAGAGCGGACAATCGATAATAATTATACAACGGATGGGAATTATCTTTGATAATCCCAATTCAATATATCGATAACCTTCAGAACGGTTAACCGATAACAATTGTACAACGGATGTCTCGGCACCTTTAACCGGTTACCGATAACGAAGATGATAATCGAATACGTCAATGCCTTCAATGTAATACCCGTAATTTTGTTTCCCGGAAATTTTCTATTTTTGGCGGAAGTCCGTTTTTGACAACTTGCTTGGGACCGTTTCGTCATCCCGAGAATGATTAATTCTACACTTTTTGTCATCCGAGTTCATTTCGGTATCGTTCTGTTGAATTCCGTGTTCTTTAGCGACTTTTCTACGTATGAGTTCGACTTTGTTAAATCACCATAAATTCTTGGAAACTCCAAAAATTCTGAATCTTGGCAATATTATAAAGCATCGAGTTAGCTTTCCAATGGTTTAAACGGTGAGTCAATCGGAGTCCAGACGAGGGAGTTATGGTCGAAATAGCTAAGTCACTCTCATTTTCCAGATTTGGCCAAAAACGCCTGTACCCGGTGCCGCGGCACACTGGCTGAGCCGCGGCACCTTTGCCGAGCCATGGGAGCGAATTTTGGAGTCCGTGCGCGGCACACATATACCGAGCCGCGGCACACATGACAGATTACCCCTATATCTGCGTTTTTTGTGCGATTCAACCTATACTTTTCCCATTTCTTCACTTGGGCGAGAGAGGAGATTTGAGAGGAAGATGTTTCTCCACCTATCACTTGAGTGAGTGATTTCTCTTCATCTATTCTCGATTTTTAAGCCCGGATCATCGTTCTATCGCGTGCTCTTGAATCATAGTGCTTGGATCTTCAAGAGGTAATTTCTTCAACATCTTGGATTTCGATTTTGTATTGGGTAATGATGTTTTGGATGTTAAAATCATGGGGTATGAAGTGATATACGCATGATTATGGTCTTGTTGGAGTATTCATCGGATTATTGAAAGATTATTCGAGAACACTTTGAATTTTGTGTTGGAAATTGGGGATTTTGTTTGACTTCATCCTTTTAATCCGTAGTAATTTAGATTAGTGATGGATTGATGATGATTTAGGTGTATTCTATCATTCCCATCGTTATTCCTTGGTTGGAGTGTATTGATTCGTCGTTTTGGTTGAGTTATTAGTCGACGCCTTCAAGGTGTCCGACAAAAGGTCTAAGAGGGGGGGTTTGTGCGTTGTACGATTATTATTCATCGTACGATTGTTGATTTATCATTGATATGACTTAGGGACGACATCCTTGTGAAGAACTCAAGTCGGAACCCTTCCGTTCGTTGTCTTCTTCGTGGTTCAAACTTTCCGGTCGAACCGTGTTCTTGGGATCTTGATGCGTTTATTAAGGCAAGTATACATTTATGATTATGCGTTCTCGACTTTGAAAGTAAGAAATATTGATGGCATATCATGAACGAACCGTTTTACGGCATTCATAGATATATTGATTGGCATGTAATGAGCGAACCGTTTTGACGCATTCCTACATGTATCGGCGTATGAGGTGAACGAACCGCTTTGACGGCATTCACATACGTAACGGCGTATGAGGTGAACGAACCGTTTCTACGGCATTCACATACGTCTTATGAGATTTAGTTATTCCTAATACTAGTCTTAAATTGATGAATTGACGGATATTGATGAATTGACGGATATTGATGAATTGACGGATTACATTTACTTTATTGTCGAGGAGTATCATGTTTCATATTGTTATACTTGCACTAGCTATTCGACGGCTAACCCCTTTATGGGGAAATACGTTTCATGTATTTCAGTTCCGGGAGAGAGCGGACAAACGGTACCGGTCGGCATGAAGATGATGGGCAAGTGTGATACCGTGTCTTGTCTCGGTTATTTTCTTGGATTCCTCCATTCGGTGTTGTTGTCTTGGAATGGATTTTTAAATACTCGAGTATTGTATTTCAGTTTCCTTGATGTTCCGGCCTGTGTTGCCGAGGTATTGATTTGTGCAGTGATGTATATGGTTTCATTGTTTATGGTTTTGAATACCATTTGTATCGTGTTTCATTCTATTGTATGTAGACCTTATCGGTCAAGTTTATAGTTCCGAGTATGTTTAGCCTTGTGAGTCCCACGGCGGGGCTCACGGCGCTGTAATATACCCTGAATAACTTGGGGGTGTTACAGAATATGGTATCAGAGCTTAGGTTTATGGATACCTAGGCTGTCGGTCTTTTAGTCGATTAGTCGGCATTTGCCACGATATCACTACTCTGCCATCATCACAGTGCGACCGGTACTTGTAAGTCCTCTCACTCTTCTTGTATTCTTCTTAATCGTTTCGTCTATAGCTTGGTATTCTTGGAAATTGGTCACTTCGAGAATGTACGATTCGGATTATATTTACGCATGTATGTGCCCTTCAGATTGTTGGCTGAAAGTAGGAAGAATCGTGGCCGTGGTCACGGACGTGAACTCTTCCTTGAGATTTTGTTAAGTTGCTAATTTCGATAATGGTGTGTATCGGTATTATGTTGAGACTTTGTTTAGGAGTCGCATGCTAGTATCACGGGAGATCTTCGTCTTCACTGACCTGTAAGTATATTGTTCGGATTATTCGATAATTCTTGGTTATCTTGGTGATTTTGGATTTTCCGTTGAAATGTTGTTTGTGCGAGTGATTGCAAGTTTCGAGTACGCTACTTATTTTTTAATTGGGGTAGTTTGTAATTACCAGATTTTTCGGATATATTTTTCGTTTATATATTGGATATCGTGGATGGTTAATTATGCTCGAGGACGTTGGGAACGTTTGATAATGTTATTGAATTGAGTATATGTATTGATTCTGCCGTATGTTCGTATTTGTTATGTCGAGACGTTGGACAGGAATTGCCGTAAATGGCTAAGTATGGAAGCCATTACGTACGTTATGTGTTGAAGCTTACGTACGTTAAATTGGTAGAGTTACGTACGTTATGGCCGAGACATTACATACGTAACATGGGGATCCGACAATCGAGTCGTGGTCGGCAGGTGGGACCCTATGTCGGCAACTCTCGGCGGAGGATGTTGACAGGTGAGTCAACGTACGTTTTACGTACGTTATACAGGACGTGTTACGTACGTTATACAGGACGTGTTACGTACGTAACACAACCATTGTACCGTAGCAAGTCAACTGGTCTATTACGTACGTTTTATGGTATGGGTTACGTACGTAATGGACTGCACGGAATGAGACAGTGAGTTGGTTACGTACGTTATGGATATTGGATTACGTACGTTAAAGTTGTTACGTACGTTAAGAAAGGACACTTACGTACGTAATGAGAGTGCAATTTATATATTGAAGTGTTGTCTTTCATTTCTCTCACGATCCTTTGAGATATTTCTCTCCAAAACTCGTCCCTCTTTACTTTTAAGAGTGTTCTAAACGCTTTTAACATGATTGTGAGCTTGGAATCATGGAATTAGAGCTTGGTTATGGAACTATTGTTGATTCTTGAAGTGATTTCTTGTGTTATCCATATTCTATGAGGTTTATGTTGAAGGAAGATAATGATATGCTTTGAATATGTTGATTATGATTATGGAATCATAGAGATCTTGATGTTCTTGAGGCCATATGATGACTATGATGATTTAATGATTCTTGGAATGGAGTTCAATTATTCTTTCTTCGTGGTTCGTCCATACAAGGTAATCCTCGTATCCCTTTGATAGTGGCTCATTTTTTTTTCTTTTTGGATTACTACTTGGGAGGGAGTATGTTGGGAATCGTGTATTTTGATGTTCGTCTTATTTCAATGAAAATGCATAAATTGGGTTACTTTTATCCATGGCGGGAGTATTTTTGAAATGGATTTTGGTATTTTGCCATCAAATTTTATTTTGTAAAACCGATTCCCTAAACCGAGTTTTGGCATTTTAACCTTGATCGCTTTGACGGTATTTGGAAAACGATTTTTTTAGTATTTGAAAAATATTACCGTCATCATCTTTTTGACATTTTTTAAATGACGTGGAAAATTGTGCTTAGCACAGTAAATCCTAGTGATAAGGGTTTACGGCGTGTAATACTCCCGTAAAGTTTTGGGGTGAAGATTGTAGTATTCGGATATTGTTGATGTCATTTTGGATATTCTTGGTCTATGGTATACATTTCGGAAGGAAGTCCGGATAGAGGTATGTTTTGTGGTAATCGTACATAGAAGATTGTGTACGGGAAGGTATTCGGTATTGAGGTATTATATGGTATCATGTGATAATGCTATACGAGATTTATTGGAATCGTAATAAGAGATTTCGGATGATGATATGATTATTGAGATCTTCTTCATATGACGATAAGGGTTCTGTTGTGATTCTTGAGGTTGTATGAATGACATGATGAAGAAAATGGTAACATGGAGATATATACCTCGGATATGTTGTTCTTCAAGTGTTTTCGGATATTTCATGTTCTTGAAGAACTCTTGAATTATACGAGGTGATGAAAATTTTTAAGAAGTGTTGATGTTTTGAATATGAATATGGAATATTCATATCTAGAGCTAAACTATGTGTTGGAAATAATATTCGTATAGGAAATACGAATGTGATTATGAGCTTGATGAGACTATTATTCATCTCGAATTTGGAAGCCCATACGTACGGAGCAAATATTCAAATCGAATGATTGGAGTGTTTGATAACCTTAAAATATGATTATCTATAATCTTGAACTAATTGGATGGTTAGAATTAACGATGATCATCGGAAAATTTTAACTACGGATTTACGAGAAGGGAAACTTGTCAATTCGTGTTTAAGAATTGAGTTTGGAACCGATAATATTTAGACCCTTA
The DNA here is from genome assembly GCA_033398695.1 of Orobanche coerulescens. Classification (NCBI taxonomy): domain Eukaryota; kingdom Viridiplantae; phylum Streptophyta; class Magnoliopsida; order Lamiales; family Orobanchaceae; genus Orobanche; species Orobanche coerulescens. Next base: position 8,612,030 of record CM065817.1, read on the forward strand.
TTATTGGTCCGAATTGATTGATGATATGATCATCGGATTTCGGCTCGTAATGTGGACATGGATTCGTGAGGGTCTGAGTTGGACAGTTCAGACTATGATTGGTCGAGATATGGTGAAACGATTGAGTTCGTGGTTTGGTGGTATTGATATTGGTCGTCATCGAACCTGATTATCAATCCTTCGCTTTCTGAAGACATGATGTTTGATCATAGATTATGACTTTTGTGTTGCGGTTAAGGTTGAAGGGTTCGTAGATTAACTTGGTCGAGACTCGTAAGACGAAATCGACTGAATTGGTAACAGTTCGTTGTATTGATATCGAGGCAAGTTTTATACTCGTACTAATCAATGAGACTAATGTTATTGTGTAGGCGTACGAATGTGTGTATCATTTCGGGACTTGGCCTCTTTATGATTGTATTGATATCAGGGGATCATTGATACGACGCCCGTCGGAAAATTATGCCAAATGTTACTGTTGGTTGTAAATGGCCGGTTCAAGGCATTACGATACTTGTTGGTAAAGTTGCTGTCGATAGCCGGTTCGCGGTATCGATGTATCGATTATTATTGTTCGCGATTAATGTCGTTCTGAGACATCGTTGAATCTTTGTCGTCAAATTGGAACTGTTGCTATGATGTTGCGTTAACCGATCGGGGACGTTTGATATATCCGTTTGTCATCTCAGTTTCGGTGGTCGGTTTAAGACACCGGGACTTCTATTCTATCGTATCATTGATTATCGATTGACCGTTCTAAGGTAATCGATATATTGAATTGGGATTATCAAAGATAATTTCCACCCGTTGTCAAAAAGATAATTCCCATCCGTTGTATAATTGTTATCGATTGGCCATTCTACGGTAATCGAAGTATTGAATTGGGACTGTCGAGGATAGTTTCCATCCGTTGAATTATTATTGTCGTGTTGGCCGATTCAAGGCAGCACACTATTATTCTTGTAAACTCGGTAATTTTGTGATCGTTGAAGGTTGAGGATTTTCCGAATCATTGTGTTGTGATCGTTGCTCGTATTAATCGGTCCTTAGGGAATTCTGATCCCAGGATGGTTGTTTTGAATATCGTTGGTCGTATCGATCTTTCATTATTCATGTGTCATCGTTCACTTGGTGAGTCGTATGATCCGTATTGGATGTTTTATCCCTTGAGTTTCGTTGTCATGTTGTATCGTGACATATCTGGAATCATGTCTGCGTGCCGATTGGTTATGTGTAGGATTTTTAGCCAGGCACTCGATGGTCATGCGTGGATATTTCCGCATTGGACCGTGCACACGAGACGTAGTTCTTGAGGCTAATTAGGCACATTGTCACACGTATATTCTGGATTCCGTATACGGGGTGGACATGTGCACGGACACATTTCCGGATCGGGCGTACTGTGATGTCCCTCTTGAGCTTTATTGATTGATCGTTCGTAGTCCATGTTGTATTGGATATGTCCGACGATTTGCGACTGGTTGTTCATACGCCGAGGGGTATGCCCGACGATCCACGTTTGCTTCTTTGAGATCCGAATTGTGATGATTTACTGACTTTGGGCTGTTCGGCTTCGAGCCATTGTGATGTATCGGTATTTCCGTTGGAGCCTTCGGGCATTGTGAATTCGTATCTTTTCGGCATTGGTTTGGTTTACCTTCGGGTAATGTATTGTTGTGTTCTATATTGATTATTCGCCGCTTGGGCGTACGTTTCGCCTCGTGTATCTCGTTGAGTTTTTCTGGCGAAATATTTCTTCTCCTCGCTGTTTTAAGTTTCGGGACGAAACTTCTTTTAAGGAGGGTAGAATGTAATACCCGTAATTTTGTTTCCCGGAAATTTTCTATTTTTGGCGGAAGTCCGTTTTTGACAACTTGCTTGGGACCGTTTCGTCATCCCGAGAATGATTAATTCTACACTTTTTGTCATCCGAGTTCATTTCGGTATCGTTCTGTTGAATTCCGTGTTCTTTAGCGACTTTTCCACGTATGAGTTCGACTTTGTTAAATCACCATAAATTCTTGAAAACTCCAAAAATTCTGAATCTTGGCAATATTATAAAGCATCGAGTTAGCTTTCCAATGGTTCAAACGGTGAGTCAATCGGAGTCCAGACGAGGGAGTTATGGTCGAAATAGCTAAGTCACTCTCATTTTCCAGACTTGGCCAAAAACGCCTGTACCCGGTGCCGCGGCACACCTGGGCTGAGCCGCGGCACACTGCCGAGCCCTGGGAGCGAATTTTGGGTCTGTGCCGCGGAACACATATACTGAGCCGCGGCACACATGACAGATTACCCCTATATCTGTGTTTTTTGTGCGATTCAACCTATACTTTTCCCATTTCTTCACTTGGGCGAGAGAGGAGATTTGAGAGGAAGATGTTTCTCCACCTATCACTTGAGTGAGTGATTTCTCTTCATCTATTCTCGATTTTTAAGCCCGGATCATCGTTCTATCGCGTGCTCTTCGAATCATAGTGCTTGGATCTTCAAGAGGTAATTTCTTCAACATCTTGGATTTCGATTTTGTATTGGGTAATGATGTTTTGGATGTTAAAATCATGGGGTATGAAGTGATATACGCATGATTATGGTCTTGTTGGAGTATTCATCGGATTATTGAAAGATTATTCAAGAACACTTTGAATTTTGTGTTGGAAATTGGGGATTTTGTTTGACTTCATCCTTTTAATCCGTAGTAATTTAGATTAGTGATGGATTGATGATGATTTAGGTGTATTCTATCATTCCCATCGTTATTCCTTGGTTGGAGTGTATTGATTCGCTGCTTTGGTTGAGTTATTAGTCGACGCCTTCAAGGTGTCCGACAAAAGGTCTAAGAGGGGGTTTGTGCGTTGTACGATTATTATTCATCGTACGATTGTTGATTTATCATTGATATGACTTAGGACGACATCCTTGTGAAGAACTCAAGTCGAACCCTTCCGCTCGTTGTCTTCGTGGTTCAAACTTTCCGGTCGAACCGTGTTCTTCGGGATCTTGATAACGTTTATTAAGGCAAGTATACATTTATGATTGTACGTTCTCGACTTTGAAAGTAAGAAATATTGATGGCATATCATGAACGAACCGTTTTTACGGCATTCATAGATATATTGATTGGCATGTAATGAACGAACCGTTTTGACGGCATTCCTACATGTATCGGCGTATGAGGTGAACGAACCGTTTTGACGGCATTCACATACGTAACGGCGTATGAGGTGAACGAACCGTTTCTACGGCATTCACATACGTCTTATGAGATTTAGTTATTCCGGAATACTAGTCTTAAATTGATGAATTGACGGATATTGATGAATTGACGGATATTGATGAATTGACGGATTACATTTACTTTATTGTCGAGGAGTATCATGTTTCATATTGTTATACTTGCACTAGCTATTCGACGGCTAACCCCTTTATGGGGGAAATACGTTTCATGTATTTCAGGTTCCAGGAGAGCGGACAAACGGGTACCGGGTCGGCATGAAGATGATGGGCAAGTGTGATACTGTGTCTTGTCTCCGGTTATTTTCTTGGATTCCTCCATTCAGTGTTGTTGTACTGGAATGGATTTTTAAATACTCGAGTATTGTATTTCAGTTTCCTTGATGTTCCGGCCTGTGTTGCCGAGGTATTGATATGTGCAGTGATGTATATGGTTTCATTGTTTATGGTTTTGAATACCATTTGTATCGTCTTTCATTCTATTGTATGTAGACCTTATCGGTCAAGTTTATAGTTCCGAGTATGTTTAGCCTTGTGAGTCCCACGGCGGGGCTCACGGCGCTGTAATATACCCTGAATAACTTGGGGGTGTTACATTCAATTGGCCAAAACGACATCAATAGAAAAACACTGATATCAATAACGACGATTCACAAAAATATCTTGATGGAACATCAATCAATAACAACAATCGATACGTCGATGCCGCGAACCGGCTATCGACAACAATATCTCAAAGAAATATCAATCAACAATAACAATCGATATGTCGATACTGCGAACCGGCTATCGACAACAATATTACCAACAAGTATCGCAATGCCTTAAATCGGCCATTTACGAACAACAATCATATTTGGCATAATTTGCCGAATGGTATTGTATCAAACAATCCCTTGATGTCAACAAAATCATAAAGAGACCAAGTCTCGAAATGATACACACATTCATACACATACATGATAACATTAATCTCATTGATCAGTACAAGTATAAAACTTACCTCAAACCGAAGGTGAGAAAGTCCTTCCACGATCAACGTCCTACCACGAATCGATCAACGCGTCCTCCGACAATCACAAGCACTCGAACAACCTTGAATGAAATACAATTCATTCGATAACACGATATCGACCGAAAACAATACAATAGATAATTCCGATTCCAACACGAACACATACTATACTCGTATTAATCCGTATACACACATATATATAATATACATACATCACATATATATATATATATACAACTCACAATATCTATATATATATATAAATATATATATATATATATACTTACTGCACTCACACATTAAATATATATGTATATATACCACTGTACTATATATATATATATACCTACACACTATATATATATATATAACAACACACACAAACCAAACACACCAACCACATATATATATATAACAGCTTTATATATGCATTATATATATATATATATAGGGAGAAGTGTGTGTGGGGCTATCACACACCCAAGTTGGGTGAAAAACCCCTCACATTTAATTTTTTAACATTAAATTCTGGGGGGCCCATTTTTGTTTTAAATTAATATTAAAAAATTAGATGTGAGGGGTTTCACTAATTGGCTGTGTGTATTTATTTACACACACTTTTCTATATATATATATATATATATATATATATATATATATATATATATATATATATATATATATATATATATATATATATGGGAAAAGTGTGTGTGGGGCACACACACACAAAAATCACGAAGCACACACACATACAAACTAACAAAACACACACATAAAAACTAACCGGAAGAGTCGATCGGCTAGGTCCGAAAAACTCCCATGCCGGAAATCAGCCCCCGGAAAATGACCCGCCGGACCTCTTCCAACTCCGGCCCGTTTCCATCTATGGCCGGTTTTCACCATCTCCGCCTGCAACTCTTCGCCGGAAGTATGTCAAACCTCCGTTCCGCCGTCCGTTCCGGACAAAAACCACCTCCGGTCGCCGGAAACAATGGAGAAACGTCCATGGCCGGAAACCATGAAGAACGCCGGTGCCTGCTCCGTCTCGCCGGAAGAAGAAAAAATGCCGACTGGATTCTCCGTTCGAATCAGATGTCGACGAACAGCTCGACCGGATTTGCAGCCTTCCGATTCGGAAATTCCGACCAGGCCGCCGCCGAGCTCCGGTCGCGAGCCGCCTGCCGTCGCCGAGCTCTACCTCGCCGGAAAAATGGAGAAGCCGGCCGCCCGTCCTCAAGCTCCACCTTGCCGGAAAAAGAAAGAGATGGAGAGAAGGGAGAGAGGGCGAGAGGGAGATGGCAGCAGAAGAAAGAAAAAAAAAATAAAAAGAGAGAGAAGGTGGCGAGAGAGATGAGCGATGATGATGATGATGATGTTAATATATATATATATATATATATATATATATATATATATATATTTGTTGAGGGAGTTAGCATGAGGGAGTGAGAGGGATACACGTGAGGGAGATGACAAAAGTGGACTATATATATATATATATATATATATATATATATATATATATATATATATATATATATAAATGAGACCCCATATAAACACTCGCACCGAAAGTTGAGTTAGAGGAAAGGTCCCACCACCTACCACACGCATTACGCACGTAACCTCGCGCGTAACGCATTTAACGCAACAAATCGCAGACGTAATGCTACACGAATGACGCTATGGCTATAAACTTAGCCAAAATTCTAAACCCGCCAAGCAACAACCAAACGACGAAACCAAACCGTCGACCAGTATAAATATTTCGATCCCGAAATATTCTAATACAATATACATTGTATCGGCCCAAACAACAATACTTGTACAATTCCAAATGAATACGTACAACTCAACAGTAACACGAAAAAAAAATTACCCCCGGATATTACATACTCCCCCCCTTAAAAAGAGTTTCGTCCCCGAAACTCAGGGTGCACAATTCGGGGCACGGACTATTCATCAGGGTAAGAAAACAACATCTCCAGGAATACTCCTCAATGCGAGCAATTCTGCCTGAGTAACTGGGCCGACCCCACGGGTCCCCACGTCTCCTCTGCCTGAACAAGGCGAAAAAAATCAAGTGATAAAGACACTCAACCAAATGCGAGATTAGCCGAATCATGACTCTCCTGCTAGAGACCAGCCAGGAAGTCGCACCAAAAAGAAAATAACAACGCACGAATAGTCCTCGGGACCATATCAATCGCGCACCCAAGTCCTCACGACTTGATGTCTCGAATCACAGTGAACGATTACCCAGATCATCACAAAAATCTCGGGTACAGGACCAAAAGGAAAGAAAATCACATCAAATGACTCAAGTGTCAAGATTCTCAGATACAATGATAACAAGATAGATCAATAATAAATGGTTCACAACCGCAATATTAAAATACAGACCGAGTCAACATCAATTCGAACGACAAAGAAAATATAAATCAAGGCTACATCTCAAATGTACCCGGAATCCACATCCTCCAGATCATCGAGTTCCTCGATCCCATCGACTCGAGGAAAACACAAATCTGAACTCGCTACTCCCCCTCGGGTGTCCATACCTCTGGCTCCCGAAGCCCGATATGACCCCTTGGATGAAGTACGGACTGAAGTGACAAAATCTCTCGAGGCCCGTGAGATCTCTCGAGATCTACTGGCACTAGAACTCCTGCAGTATTCTGAAGGTGTTCCTGCCTCCCACACAGAAAATAAATAATAGCTGGCACCGTACATCGAGTACTCACATGCCCCGCTGAATCACATTTAAAACAAATAACAGTCGAACTCGTCGCCTGAGAAGAAAATGCTTTCCCAGTACAAAGCCGACTAGGAAATGACCTCTTGGACGTCGGAGTTCGATGTCCCTCCGAACGAATCGGCATCCTAGTCCTCTCACCAAGAAAATCAAGGATCCTTCGAGTAAGCTCCTCGATCGAAAGTTCTGCTCCAAGAGCCTTCTCGATGAATTCGCCAAGTGAGTTACAATTGTGATTGAACAACTGTATTCTCAACCGCGGGTTCAACCTCTTGTTAAAATACTTGATCTTATCCGCCTCAGTACGGATAACAGATGAGGTAAACTGAAGAAGTCCTTAAAACTTTTCAGCAATAACAATAACACCCCCGTTCTCGACGGATTCGGGGTTCAAAACCTCCGACAACTTGGCTTCACGAAGTGGAGCCAGATAATATTTCTCTAACATGAGAGTCTTGAACTCGATCCAAACACAATCACGATCGGTGGGTTCTCGAGCACAACTCCGAAAATGATTCGTCAGCCACCAAATTATAGGTACGAGGTTTCGGGTTTTAGCCCACTCTGCGGCCTCTACCCCCTCTGTCACGTCCTCTTTCCAGACTGAAAGAATAACGTTCAATCATGACCACAACACAATTACGCCTCAACGGACAGAATGCTAGGTCAACGCCAAACATGAGTATACATACTCAACAGATAAAGGATCACATCGATCGCGCTAATCATAGCCGATACAGAGCCCACACGCTCCAAAGCAAATAATCATAAATCAATCGTACCCGATCGTCACATACAAGTGCCAACAAAACAGGTTTAATCAATGACATAATGAATGTATGCACATAAAAGGGAATAGAGTCCTTACACAGGTCATGCGAAGCTTCGAGGTCTTGCGATACTAGTCTTCACTGACGACGACTCGATGAAAGAATGACTCATACAGTCGTCCAACTATCACGACTCACAAAACCCGACTGTCCAGATTGTCATAACCTGACAGCCTCACTACTACCGCCTTGGTAGAGCCACATAACACACAACTCAGGGTATCTCACAACCCAATTCTCTGATATCATCTTCTGTAACACCCCCAAATCCCATTGGGTCATTACAGTGCCGTGGACCCCCACACCAGGTGATCCACCAGGCGAACACGACTAAAATACAACAACCTGTCCAAAATAGGAGATCACAGACCCTACTATGACGTCCGACATACTATTCCGATATGGAATTTCAACGACAAGGATGGGCCTACATGGCCAAAATAAAAATACAACAACATCCACGAGCCTTGCTCGGATAATACAAAACGATAACGACTGAACAAAAATGGAGTACTCCAACTGTCTGACCAACATGAACACCAAAATATCTCGGACTAGTATCGCTCGAATGCATCGTCGCCATCGTCATGCCCCTGTGTCTCAACTCTCTCCTCGCAAGTACCTAAAACATGAAAACATGTTTCGCCCCCACGGGTCACTATCCAAGATAATGAATATCAAGTACATGCACAACATGATATGCATCCAAAGGCGTAATAAATAAAAGACAACAATGGTAGTACGAGATGCTCACAAACCAAAGTAAGAATCGAGCATTCGTGGAATACTATGCCCATGGCATACGATCAATACCTGCTCAATAGGTTAGAACATAAGTGCCCAACGGCGAATCATCAATATAGAACACAACAATACGTTACCCGAAGGTAAATCAACCAACGCTGAAATAAATAAGGATCACAATGCCCGAAGGCTCCAACGGAAATACCGATACATCACAATGGCCTAAAAGCCCTCAGCCGAAGCTGCCAAAATATCACGATGGCCTGAAAGCCGAACAGCCCGAAGCTGCCAAAATATCACGATGGCCTGAAAGCCGACATCACAATACAGATCTCAAAGAAACAAACATGACTGTCGAACATACCCCTCAGGCGTATGAACGCTCAATCACAAAACGTCAAACTCATCCAATACTATGGACGATCAAAGTTTATGGCTCAAAAGATGGACATCACAGTACGCCCGATCCGGAAATGTGTCCGTGCACATGTCCGCCCCGTATATGGAATCCAGAATATACGTAGGACAATGTACCTAATTAGCCTCACGAAACTACGTCCCGTGTGCACAGTCCAATGCGGAATAATATCCGCCAATGACTATATGTGCCTGGCTAAAAATCCTACACAATAACCAAAAGGAACGCAGATATGATTCCGGATATGTCACGATACAACATGACAACGAAACTCAAAGGATAACACATCCAAAACAAATCATACGACTCACCAAGTGAACGATGACACACGAATAATGAAAGATCGACACGACCGACAATATTCAAAACAACCATCCTGGGATCAAAATCCCTGAGGACCTATTAACACGAGCATTGATCTCAACACACAGTTCGGGAAAATCCTCAACCTTTAACGATCACAAAATTACCGAGTTTACAAGAATAATAGTGTGCTGCCTTGAATCGGTCAACACGACAATAATAATTCAGCGGATGGGAATTATCGTTGATAATCCCAATTCAATACTTCGATTACCGTAGAATGGCCAATCGATAACAATTATACAACGGATGGGAATTATCTTTTTGACAACGGATGAGAATTATCTTTGATAATACCAATTCAATATATCGATTACCGTTAGAGCGGACAATCGATAATAATTATACAACGGATGGGAATTATCTTTGATAATCCTAATTCAATATATCGATAACCTTCAGAACGGTTAACCGATAACAATTGTACAACGGATGTCTCGGCACCTTTAATCGGTTACCGATAACGAAGATGATAATCGAATACGTCAATGCCTTCAATTGGCCAAAACGACATCAATAGAAAAATACTGATATCAATAACGACGATTCACAAAAATATCTTGATGGAACATCAATCAATAACAAAAATCGATACGTCGATGCCGCGAACCGGCTATCGACAACAATATCTCAAAGAAATATCAATCAACAATAACAATCGATATGTCGATACCGCGAACCGGCTATCGACAACAATATTACCAACAAGTATCGCAATGCCTTAAATCGGCCATTTACGAACAACAATCATATTTGGCATAATTTGCCGAATGGTATTGTATCAAACAATCCCTTGATGTCAACAAAATCATAAAGAGACCAAGTCTCGAAATGATACACACATTCATACACATACATGATAACATTAATCCCATTGACCAGTACAAGTATAAAACTTGCCTCAAACCGAAGGCGAGAAAGTCCTTCCACGATCAACGTCCTACCACGAGTCGATCAACGCGTCCTCCGACAATCACAAGCACTCGAACAACCTTGAATGAAATACAATTCATTCGATAACACGATATCGACCGAAAACAATACAATAGATAATTCCGATTCCAACACGAACACATACTATACTCGTATTAATCCGTATACACACATATATATAATATACATACATCACATATATATATATATATATACAACTCACAATATCTATATATAAATATATATATATATATATACTTACTGCACTCACACATTAAATATATATGTATATATACCACTGTACTATATATATATACCTACACACTATATATATATATATAACAACACACACAAACCAAACACACCAACCACATATATATATATATACAGAACACACAACACACACACACAAAAATCACGAAGCACACACACATACAAACTAACAAAACACACACATAAAAACTAACCGGAAGAGTCGATCGGCCAGGTCCGAAAAACTCCCATGCCGGAAATCGGCCGCCGGAAAATGACCCGCCGGACCTCGTCCAACTCCGGCCCGTTTCCATCTATGGCCGGTTTTCACTACCTCCGCCTGCAACTCTTCGCCGGAAGTATGTCAAACCTCCGTTCCGCCGTCCGTTCCGGACAAAAACCACCTCCGGTCGCCGGAAACAATGGAGAAACGTCCATGGCCGGAAACCATGAAGAACGCCGGTGCCTGCTCCGTCTCGCCGGAAGAAGAAAAAATGCCGGCTGGATTCTCCGTTCGAATCAGATGTCGACGAACAGCTCGACCGGATTTGCAGCCTTCCGATTCGGAAATTCCGACCAGGCCGCCGCCGAGCTCCGGTCGCGAGCCGCCTGCCGTCGCCGAGCTCTACCTCGCCGAAAAAATGGAGAAGCCGGCCGCCCGTCCTCAAGCTCCACCTTGCCGGAAAAAGAAAGAGATGGAGAGAAGGGAGAGAGGGCGAGAGGGAAATGGCAGCAGAAGAAAGAAAAAGAAAAAGAAAAAGAGAGAGAAGGTGGCGAGAGAGATGAGTGAGGATGATGATGATGTTAATATATATATATATATATATATATATATATATTTGTTGAGGGAGTTAGCATGAGGGAGTGAGAGGGATACACGTGAGGGAGATGACAAAAGTTGACTATATATATATATATATATATATATATATATATATATATATATATATATATAAATGATACCCCAAAGATACCCTCGCCCCGAAAGTTGACTACGAGGAAAGTTCCCACCACCTACCACGCATTACGTACGTAACCTCAGGGCGTAATGTACGTAATCGGAACAAATCAGCGTACGTAATGCTATACAGGTAGCGTACGCTATGGCTATAAACTTAGCCAAAATTCTAAACCCGCCAAGCAACAACCAAACGACGAAACCAAACCGTCGACCAGTATAAATATTTCGATCCCGAAATATTCTAATACAATATATATTGTATCGGCCCAAACAACAATACTTGTACAATTCCAAATGAATACGTACAACTCAACAGTAACACGAAAAAAAATTACCCCCGGATATTACATGCACCACGGGATGCCATCTAGAATCCCTCGCGAAATGACGTCAAGGATTAGAGCGAAGAGAAGAGGACTTAGCGCCGACCCCTGGTGTAGCCCTATCTCAACCGGAAAGTACTGGGTGTCACCAACTGGGGTCCTAACGCACGTCCTAGCTTGGGAGTACATGTCTTGGATCGCCCTAATGAACGGCAACGACACCCTCCTCTCTACTAGGCTCCTCCAAATAACATCGCGTGGGATGCTATCATAAGCCTTCTCTAGATCTATGAACACCATATGGAGGTCCTTACGCCGCTCTCTAAACTTCTCCATAAGGCGTCTGACGAGATGAATGGCCTCAGTTGTGGATCTCCCTGGCATGAAGCCAAATTGGTTCTCTCAGATCTCCACTTCCCTTCTAACCCTGCATTCCACCACTCTTTCCCAAAGTTTCATAGTATGACTGAGGAGTTTAATACCCCTATAGTTACTACAACTCTGAGCATCGCCTTTGTTCTTGAAAAAAGGCACGACAATACTATGTCTCCACTCTGTCGGCATCTTAGAGCCTTTGAGGAGGATGTTGAACAGCTCTGCTAGCCACTGAACTCCGACTTCCCCCAGACAAAGCCACACCTCAATAGGGATCTGATCCGGGCCCACAGCCTTAGCTCTACCCATTTTCATTAGGGCACCCTTTACTTCCTCCTTGCTGATGCTCTCACAGGAACTAAACGAACGAGCAGAAGATAGACTAACTCCTTGCACCACCGAGTCACTACCTCTAGCCTCATTGAAAAGTTCGAAAAAATACCTATTCCACCGCTCCTTAATAGCCACATTGTTCACTAACACTTGACCCAAATCATCCTTGATAAACTTAACGGGACCCAGGTCGCGCCGCCCTTTTTCCCTAGCTTTCGCTAGTTTAAAAATAGCATTCGCTACTTCTTTGGTGTCTAGGCGCTTGTACATCTCCTCGTAAGCCTCACATTTAGCCTTAGCCACTGCCTTCTTAGCCTCTCTTTTCGCCACCTTGTACGCTACAAACTTCAAGGTTCTCTCCTCCCCATCACTAACCGACAAAAGCTCCTTAAATAGCGCTTGTTTTGCCTTAACCTTGTTTTGGACATCCTCATTCCACCACCAAGCCTCCCTAGGTCCACTAGACCTGCCCGAAGAAACCCCTACCACCTTCGCGCCCACTCTCCTAATAGCATTGGCCATGCTGGTCCACATAAGGTTAGCATCGCCCGCACGCAAAAAACCTCCTTCGCGGGTCAGAGACTCCTTGAATACTGCCGCCTTCTCACCCTTCAGATCCTTCCAGAGAATCCTAGGTCTAGCTTCTCTAATCCTGCTAACAACACGACCTCTCATTGATAAATCCATAGCCAGCAGCCGGTGTTGAGAAGCACATGCCTCGCTCCAGAACACCTTGCAGTCCACGCACGCCCTAGCATCCCGACTGCGCAAAAGAAGGTAGTCAATTTGCGTGTTGTGCCCCCCACTACTGAAGGTGATGAGGTGCTCAGCTCTCTTCTGAAAAACAGAGTTAGCAATTACCAACTCATGCGCAGTGGCAAACTCCAACAGTGCGGAACCTCCTGCATTCCTAACTCCGAAGCCGAAACCCCCATGCGCACTATGATAACCATCCACCCCCTCACCAATGTGCCCATTGAAATCGCCCCCCAAAATAATAAATTGATCGTCCGGAATACACCCGACCAACTCATCTAAACAGACCCAAAAGGCTTCCTTATCAAGCACACCCAAACCAACATGTGGGGCATACGCACAAACCACATTAACCACCTTCTCCCCAACCACCACTCTAACGGACATAATCCTATCATTGCACCTCTTCACTTCCACGACGTTGTCTTTAAGCTCCTTAGACAAAAGAATGCCCACACCATTGCTCGAGTTAGCAAGACCTGAATACCATAATTTATAACCGTTCACCTCCCTGGATTGCGACCCCTTCCACCTAGTCTCCTGAATACAAGCCACATCAACCCTTCTCTTACCCAAAACATCCACAAGCTCCAACATGTGATATTTTTAATATGTTGTATTTTGTTATTATAGAAAACTCATTTAATTTATCTGTGCAAATCGGATGTACTAACACTCACCACAAAAGGGTGTAAATATTGGTTTCTCACTAATGATTCTACATATAGAAAAAGAAAACACTTTGCGATGCGCGAATCTTCTTTCTTTTCAATAATAATTCATTGCACATGATAAAATCAATCTAATATTTCTCAAAGAGTATTCGAAAGCAACTACTTAGCAGAAGCAATCATAAGATGCGCAAAATACATAGTAATAACCTACATGAATAGTGTGATTTCGTAGTAATAATAACATGACCTTTGTAATTCCACAGTAATAACCTACATGAATATTTTGAAACGTGTGATTTCATAGTAATAATAACATGACCTTTGTAATTCCATAGTAATAACCTACATGAATATTCTGAAATGTGTGATTTCATATTAATAATAACATGACCTTTGTAATTCCATAGTAATAACCTACATGATTATTATTATTACGATGATTTGTAACCAAATTTAGAGTCATTCACTCACCTAAAAACTCAATTAATATAGTGTCATTAGATAAAAATTAAAGTCATTAAGACTTAACATTTATAGTACAGGATTGAATCTTTAAAAAGTCCCATGTAGGTTTTTTAATTGCTAAAGATCAATGATGGGTTGCTTGCATATATCACGAAATGAAAAACCTGAGAAGTTAAGTAATCCGTTTGAAAATGATCAAGTGTTTGCGTAGTAATTCAACATATATCATGACAACCAATTTTTTTGACACTTTCAATTCTTGTTGACTGACTTTATTCCTTTATACTATATTATTTGATAAATAACATAAACAATGGACCATTTACCATATATAGTACATTCCCCAATATATAATTTTATAGTACTTGTATAATTGAAAAACAACTTTCTACTCCACATCACCACAGCCACCCTACGAGCACCTTTCTTTTGTTATTGACTATTTCTTTTCGGGATTAATTTAAGATAGTAGATTATCTTCATTCAAGCCCAGTTCAATATTGCATATAAGCCCAATAATCGGAGAAAGCAATCAGCAGCCCAATAAGCAAATCTACCAATACGATCCAAACACACAACCGGTTATAGATTGATAACTTAACACACAAATCATTTTGACCTAAACCTAAACACGCAACTCTCGTTTTATCCGCCGACTACACACTTCTGTCACCTAACATTTCTTCCACATTCAACTCATCACGTCACAGATTCATCTCAGTCTTAATCTTCATCAATCAAGCGATTAACACAAATCACAAAAAGACCTTTCGAAACACAACCATAATCAAGAACCCACCTATATCTTTCTTGCCCAATCGTTCGTGGCACAACTTCAAAGGAAACGGCTTCAAGATCATTTTGAAATGGTCTCGGGTAGGATTTGTTTTGTTTTTGTGTTTGTATTTAAGTCGACTGTAAGTAATGATTATAACACTCTTGTTATAATTCATTCTTTCATTTACGGATATTGAGAAAGAAGCTAGGCTTCTAAAACGTCTATGATGATATGTGTTTAACTAAAAATAATCTTTTAAAGATTATACAAAAAGTCGAACCGAATCTGAGATCTATTTGTATTTTCTTTTCTTTTCGAGTCTTGGTTTGAGCTAATGGAGATGGGATAGGATACTAAAGGTTGGTGTTGTTTGAAGTGGGTTATGTCTCGATTTAGGATTTAGTTTTGTTTTGAATTTGACTTTGGCTGTGTGATGATTGTGTTTATATAGGGCAGTGAAATGGAGGATAAACTTGGGATTAAATGCGAAACTTTTTATATTCTTTTTTTGTTGGTAATTGTGGTTGTAACTTGAGAATGGTTGGTATTCATATTCCTCCACATTCAATTGCTGCAAATAAATGGTTGTAATTCTGCAATCCTTTTGGGTTCCGTAACCCCATGGTTGAGGGCATCCAATTGAAACCTCCTTCGTATTTTGTGGAGCTGTGACATGTTTGTACCGTACAGGATTTTATAGCATATTAACACTTGCACAATAAATTAAGGTGTAAATAATTATTTATAATTTTTAATCCCCACACTTATTTTTATGCACATTCACTCTTCCACAATAAATTAAGCCACTCAATCTTTAAGTAGTATAGATATTGAAGTTCTATTTTAAATCGATAAGGGAATGAAGACAATGAATTCTATTTATTTAGGTTGTCTATCAGTTAAGTTAGGGATGGCAACGGGGCGGGGATGGGATGGGGTTCACAACTCCGGGCCCCGATCCCGGTTTTTGATTCCTTCCCCCGGCTCCGGCTGGGTACGGGGATTAATATCCCGTCCCCGGTCAAATTCCGGTCAAACCCCGGTCAACCCCTGGTCAAACCCCGATCAACGTTCCCCGATCCTTACCCGGTCCCCCAGTTTGCCGCCCTGCTGTTTTTATAGCTATTTTCAGCTATTTTTCTGATGTCTTTTCAGTCAAACACACATAAAATAGTAATTAAGTAACTGTAAAAAATTACATAAGTTCATAAAAGTCCACAATAAAAAATTACATGACTTAAGTTCATAACCACAATAAAAGTATCACATCATTCGACATCTTCATCGTATTCAATCGTTTGATCAAATCCTTCTGGCTCTCCGTCTTTTTTTTATCTAAAATTAAAAATAATACGAGTTAGAAGTGATTTATATAAGTGTACGAAATACGATATAATAATTTATATTATTCAATTTTTTTAAAAATTAAATATTTAATAAATATATGAACAATTAAATTTTTAATTATATATATATATATTTATATATATATATATATATATATATATATATATATATATATATATATATATATATATATACTGGGTCCGGGGCGGGGCGGGGGATAGGCATTCCGACCCCTGCCCCGGTTTCATGTAAGCGGGTATCCCCGACCCCGGCCCCGGTACTCGGTTTGGCGTGGAATCTCCGCCCCCGGTCGGGGCGGGTCGACCGAGTTTCCCACCGGGTCGGGTCAAAATGCCATGCCTAAGTTAAATACCATTTTAAATTGATGTAGGATTTAAGATTTTAGATAAATAAGAATCCAAAATTAATTAAAAGAATGCCACATAGGAGAGAGAATTAACCTAATGCTTAGAATCCGTAGCTATATATATATATATATATATAGTGTGAGGTTATTCTAAAAAGGGTCTTATAATAAAAAGTGTAGGAATGATTGTGAGAGTGACATGTGTCACCTTGCCACATCATCATGCCACATCATATGACATGTGGCACCCCCCACCCCACCCCCCGACTGTTAGGCGTATTTTTATACGCTTATTTATCATTATTTCGTAATATTTTGGAGAGTGAAATCGTCTAAATGAGCTTTTAATGCCTTAATTTTGTATGATTGACAGGAAATTGAAGTCCGGAAGCTAAAACGAGGCAAAACAGTAAAACGGCAAAATCGACTCGAGCCGCAGACAAGGAAGCCGAGCCGCGCACATGAAGACACCAACCGGCGCGAGTAACTCAGACTCTGGCCGCGGCACAACCAGTGAGTCGCGCACGTAAGAATTAATTAACGCCTGCATTCAACAAGGCGATGTGCCGCGGCACAAGTTTAGTGAGCCGCGGCACACTTAGCGGGTTTGGTAGGTCTGCGCGATTTTGAGTCAAGCTTCGCCGACCGACTAATACGGACGCGATTTGCTGATGTGTTGAGCTATAAATAGGGTTTTAGACCCTAATTAAATCATCTTGGAATCATTGGAGCTTTAACTTTTGAGAGCTTAAGCTTGGAGACGGCAGAAGAAGAGGGAAGGTATATTCAAGGGCGAAGGCGGAAGTCAAGAACGGAGGAATCCGCTTCATCCGCATTTGAATTTTATGCTTTCGTTTATTTATTCTGTATTTTCGTTTTTAGTATGTCGGGCTAAAGCCCTAATCTAGGGTTTTGATGAAACCTTTGTTTTGACGAATTGATTGAGATTATCCAATTTATTACCTTTTTATTGAGTTTTCCCAATTATGTTTAATGCTTGCGATTATCGGCCAATAGTTGTATTGATTTAATCATTCACTTCGAATCGGGAGAGGAGATTTGGTGAGGAACTATTGGTGAGGACCGTTTTATTCTGTGAGATAGGAATATACTCATAGGAACTACGTGGCCTTTAGGAGATTTCATGCTTTTTGCCTATCGACGAAATAATTCACCTAGGGATAGAGTGCGTTAGTCGCCGTTAGATAAATCTATTGACCTCGGGAGAGGCGGTAGAATATATTAGCAATCTCCGCCTTCAATAAATTGGGAAAATTATTTATTACAGATAATCGAGAGTAAATTCGGATTAACTAAGGTGGATTCAGAACCCTAGACTTCTTTATCATTTGATTTCTTTTATCCAAGATATTGTTTTCTACTGCTTAGTCTTTTAGTACTTCTTTTAGTTATTAATCGCAAAACCCAAAATTTGATTGTTTAGATAAAACTGGAATACGAAAACATCCGTAGTTAGAGATTCAATCCTCGTGGGAACGATACTCTACTTATCACTTTATTACTTGTAAACGATGATGTGCACTTGCGTGTAGGAAATATTGCAACAAGTTTTTGGCGCCGTTGCCGGGGATTGAAATTTTCTAATATCGATTTAAGTATTTCCAGTCTTAATTTGAACATTTTATTTTTATTTTTGTATTTAATTTCGTTTATTTATTTTTCCTTTCAGGACCTTTCGTGTAGTGCATGAGAAGACTCGGTAAAGAAGGCTTACTACCTTTGGATACCGAGCTCGAGCGCACGCTAAGAAGGAACAAAAAGGAGAAAAGAGAGTTGCAGACGACGGTCAACATGGCCGAGAATATCGAAATCCAAGGAGGAGACAACCAAGTGCGGCAAGTTCAACCGGAACTAGCTCTTCGTGATTATGCCATGCCGCAGGTCAACGCTAATTTTTCGGGAATTCGGCGTCCCACTATCCAAGCTAATAATTTTGAGATCAAGTCCGCCATTATTCAGATGGTGCAGGCGAGCACATTCTGTGGACTGCCGAAGGACGACCCGAATGCCCATATTGCTTCTTTCCTTGAGATATGCGACACATTTAAAACTAATGGTGTCACCGACGATGCCATCCGATTGAGGCTTTTCCCTTTCTCTTTGAGGGATAAAGCAAAGTTTTGGTTAAATTCATTACCGCCGGGGTCGATTACAACATGGGAGAGATTAGCGCAAGCCTTCCTTGCCAAATTTTTCCCACCAGCTAAGACGGCGAGGTTGAGGAACGAAATAACCACCTTTTGTCAATACGATATGGAATCGCTCCACGAGGCGTGGGAGCGATATAAAGAATTGCTACGAAAATGCCCTCATCACGGCATTCCTGATTGGCTTCAGTTTCATACGTTCTATAATGGTTTGAATGCTTCTACACGCACTCTCGTGGATGCGGCCTCTGGTGGGACCTTCATGGGAAAATCTATGGCCGAGGCACACGTGCTTTTGGAAGATATGGCCGAAAACGCATACCAATGGCCATCGGAAAGATTGACACCGAAGAGAGTCATGAAAGTTTCAAGCAATGATCCGATTTCCACCTTGTCAGCTCAAGTCGCCGCTTTCACACAACAGCTCCAGACATTTTCGCACGCACCAGCCCCCGTTACCATTGAGACATGCAATTGGTGTAACGGATCACACCCGAGCGCGGACTGTCAAGTTGGAAATCCGTTCGAGCAAAATCTGATGGAGCAAGCTCAATTCGTGGCCAATGGAAATCGACAAAGCAATTTTTACCCCAGCACTTATAATCAAGGGTGGCGGAATCAACAAAATTTTCCATGGAGAAATGGGCAAGCTATGAAGCCTCCACAACCTCACTTCGCGCAACCCCCACAGCAGCCCCCTCAATCACCAAAGGTATCTTTGGAAGATGCTCTTGCTCAATTGGCGGCTAACACAAGCCAATTCATGACCCGCACCGAGACGACCCTCCAAAATCATTCGACCTCCATCAGAAATCTAGAAACACAAATGGGGCAGATTGCTAATTTATTGTCCTCTCGGTCTCAAAGTGCCTCGCCCAGCGCAGCCGAAGTGAAATCCAAGGAAAATGTGCAAGCGATCGAATTACGAAGCGGAAAAGAGTTAAAAGGGCAGCCTAGTATTGACAAAGAGCAGCAGATCGAGCACAACGAGAAGGAAAAGGAAGAGGCGCCCAAGCCAAAGGAAGTATCGACCACTCAGCCCACTCCTCAAATTCCATTCCCACAGCGTTTCCAAAAGCAAAAACTGGACAAGCAGTTTTCAAAATTCCTAGACGTTTTCAAGAAATTGCACATAAACATTCCGTTCGCCGACGCATTGGAACAGATGCCGAGTTACGTCAAGTTCATGAAAGAGATCTTGTCCAATAAACGAAAGCTCGAGGAATATGAGACGGTCGCTTTAACGGAGGAGTGCAGCGCTATTTTACAAAAGAAGCTCCCACCTAAATTGAGAGATCCGGGAAGTTTCACCATCCCTTGCATCATCGGAAATTCATCTTTTGAAAGAGCCCTATGCGATCTCGGGGCCAGTATAAATCTTATGCCCCTTTCTATTTTTAAAAAGCTGGAGATTGGGGAAGCCAAGCCGACGACAGTCTCTCTACAATTGGCCGATAGATCCATCAAATATCCGAGGGGTGTGATAGAGGACGTTTTAGTCAAAGTTGATAAGTTCATCTTTTCGGCCGATTTCATCGTACTTGACATGGAAGAAGACCAAGATATCCCAATTATTTTGGGAAGACCATTTTTGGCAACAGTAGAACGTTGATTGATGTGGAAAAGGGAAAGCTGACTTTGCGTGTTCAAGAGGAGCAAGTAACGTTCAATATTTTTCGATCCGTAAAATATCCAAGTGACGCTGAAAATTGTTTCCAAATTGACGTCATTGACTCGTGCGTGAGTAGAACCTTTCGAGAAAATTATCCACCCGATCCATTGGAATCCGTTTTGATTGAAAGCTTCAACCAAATGGAGAGCATGCAGCCTACGTACGACACATGGATGCTTCCCCGCCAATTTTTATTCGTAAACCATTCGAGGAGCTAGGAAGTTCACTAACTCGACCGAACCCATCAATTGAAAAACCTCCAAAGTTGGAACTCAAAAAGCTGCCACCTCATTTGAAATATGCATTCCTGGGGCCCGACAACTCCCTTCCAGTTATTCTTTCGGCCACTTTAGCAGGAGATCAAGAGGCAAAATTATTAAGAGTTTTGAGGGAATACAAATCTGCTCTTGGATGGTCTATTGCGGATATTAAGGGAATCAGCCCATCGATTTGCATGCACAAGATCTTGATGGAGGAAGACTACAAACCATCCGTGGAGCATCAACGCCATCGAATCCTAACATGAAGGAGGTGGTAAAAGTCGAGGTTTTAAAACTCCTCGACGCAGGTATGATCTTTCCAATTTCTGATAGTAAGTGGGTAAGTCCGGTTCAAGTTGTATCGAAAAAGGGTGGGATAACAGTTGTTCAAAACGATAATAATGAATTAATTCCGACTAGGATTGTTACGGGGTGGCGTATGTGCATAGATTATAGGAAATTAAATAAGGCCACTAGAAAAGATCATTTCCCCTTGCCCTTTATTGATCAGATGTTAGATAGATTAGCCGGACACGATTTCTATTGCTTTCTCGATGGTTATTCAGGGTATAATCAGATTTACATAGCCCCCGAAGACCAAGAGAAAACGACGTTTACATGTCCTTACGGCATTTTCGCTTATAGGCGCATGCCTTTTGGATTGTGTAATGCGCCGGCGACTTTTCAACGGTGTATGATGGCTATTTTTTCTGACATGGTAGAGCAGTGTATTGAAATTTTTATGGATGATTTTTCTGTTTTTGGAGATTCATTTGACATTTGTTTGGAAAATTTGCAGAAAGTCTTGCGAAGATGCGAAGAGACCAATTTAGTCTTGAATTGGGAGAAGTGTCATTTTATGGTGCAGGAGGGCATTGTGCTTGGCCATCGAATATCCTCACATGGAATTGAAGTCGACCGAGCGAAAATTGAGACAATTGAGAAGATGCCTCCACCCACTTCGGTCAAGGGGATTAGGAGTTTTTTGGGACATGCCGGTTTCTATCGCCGATTTATTAAGGATTTTTCAAAGATCACGGTTTGTGCAATTTACTCATGAAAGATGTCCCATATACTTTCGACGAGTCTTGTAAAGAAAGTTTCGAGTTGCTGAAAAAAGCTCTAAGCACGGCACCGGTGATAGTCGCTCCGAATTGGGACCTTCCGTTCGAATTAATGTGCGATGCTAGCGACTTTGCCATTGGGGCTGTTTTGGGGCAGAGAAGAGGGAAGGTGTTCCATGTCATATACTATGCGAGCCGAACACTCGATGACGCCCAAAGAAATTATGCCACAACGGAGAAGGAATTGTTGGCGGTGATCTTTGCATTTGATAAATTTCGGGCTTATCTACTAGGAACGAAAGTGATAGTGTGGACCGATCATTCGGCAATAAAATACCTCTTGGAGAAGAAGGATGCCAAACCAAGGTTGATTCGGTGGGTGCTACTCCTTCAAGAATTCAACTTGGAGATTCGGGACAAGAAAGGGACAGAAAATGTTATAGCCGATCACCTTTCGCGATTAGAGAGTTCCCTCGAGAAGGAAGAAAGTCAGCCACAAATTATAGAAACCTTCCCCGACGAGCAGCTCTACAAGTTGGATTCAACACATGCGCCTTGGTATGCTGATCTAGTGAACTACTTAGCAAGTAAAACAATTCCGAACGACCTCTCACGTCATCAAAAGAAGAAGCTAATCTCGGATGCTAAGTACTATTTGTGGGACGATCCTTTTCTCTTCAAGCGATGCCCCGATCAAATTATCCGTAGATGCATTCCGGATGAGGAAATCCACAGCAGGTCTTGAACCATTGCCATGCATCACCCTACGGTGGACATTTTAGTGGAAATAGAACAAGAAATAAGGTCTTACAATGGGATTTTATTGGCCGTCCTTATTCAAAGATGCTCACTCCTTTGTGTCTACATGTGATCGGTGTCAACGGACAGGAAACATCTCTAGACGACACGAAATGCCGCTGAACACCATACTTGAAGTCGAATTATTTGATGTATGGGGGATCGACTTCATGGATCCATTTCCCCCATCAAACAAGAATCTCTATATTTTGGTGGCCGTAGATTATGTCTCAAAATGGGTTGAAGCGGTGGCACTACCTACGAATGGGTCCAATGTCGTAATCAAGTTTATTAAACAACATATCTTCACACGCTTTGGGACTCCACGTGCTATTATAAGTGATGGTGGGTCACACTTCGACAACAAATTTCTTGATGCGGTTTTGAGAAAATACGGAGTCAATCATCGTGTTGCAACAACATACCATCCGCAAACGAGTGGTCAAGTCGAGATATCAAATCGAGAGCTGAAGTGGATTCTAGAAAAGACGGTCAGCTCGTCTCGAAAAGATTGGGCATTTAAACTCGATGATGCACTTTGGGCGTACCGGACTTCGTATAAAACACCTATCGGAATGTCGCCCTACAGATTGGTCTATGGGAAAGGTTGTCATCTACCCGTAGAGATGGAACACCGTGCTTACTGGGCGATAAAGAAACTAAACTTTGATCTAAAATCCTCTGGGGAAAAGCGTTGTTTGCAGCTGAACGAGTTGGAAGAAATTCGCCACAATTCATACGAAAATGCAAAACTTTATAAGGAGCGGACAAAGATTTGGCATGATAAGCACATCACGTAGAGAGAATTTTTTCCGGGTCAAGAGGTGTTGCTATTTAACTCACGCTTAAAGTTATTTCCCGGGAAATTGCGTTCACGATGGTCGGGACCGTTCACCGTAGTTCAAGTGTTTCCACATGGTGCAGTAGAAGTTCAATGAGATGGCCGAAAATTCAAAATTAATGGACAACGGTTGAAGGCATACTTGGGAAATCCAATAGACACGCAGAAAACGAGCGTCACCTTATCCACCGCCGGATGAATGCGAGAAAAGTCCGGCTGAAGACTATAAACTTAGCGCTCCTCGGGAGGCAACCCGAGTATTAGTTGTAGATTCTTTGTTGTTTTCTTGCATTTTTAGAGTCTCTTTTTGTCTTCTTTCTTCTTTGATCCATCCTTCCCTCTCGTCTTAATGTTTTCGTGAAAAATTTTTGTGCAGGAATCAGCAAAGGGGAGAAATTCAATGATGGGCCGCGGCACAGTTTAGGTGAGCCGCGGCACACACCAGCGGATGAAAAATGGCCGATCAAACTGTACCCTGTGCCGCGGCATGATCTTACTGAGCCGCGGCACACTAGGTCGCTGAGCCGCGGCACAAG
Organism: Orobanche coerulescens; assembly: GCA_033398695.1. Classification (NCBI taxonomy): domain Eukaryota; kingdom Viridiplantae; phylum Streptophyta; class Magnoliopsida; order Lamiales; family Orobanchaceae; genus Orobanche; species Orobanche coerulescens. The sequence continues at coordinate 8,636,295 of CM065817.1, forward strand.
AAAACTGAGCCGCGGCACACTAAATGGCCAAGAAACACCTGTGGAGCTCAGATTTGTGCCGCGGCACACTATACCTAAGCCGCGCACACTAACATACCGAGCCGCAGACACGAAACCGAGCCGCGGCACCCGACGACATGACAAAACGTCCCCAGCCTCTATCAGACTTTGGGCCGCGGCTCACTTATATTGTGCCGCGGCCCCCGTCGCAAAATAAGAGCAACGAGTAGGGCTCTTTCAATCGATCGGCCTGCATAGGATACTTCTTCCCTCCCTTCCTTCCTTCCTTCACACAATGAGGTCAAGTGATGCCATTCTATTGTATCCTTCTCAAATTCTCCAGGTAATTGTTGATTTCTAAATCATAAGTGATTCTTGATGTGAAAAGATTTGAAGTTCTTTATTGCTAGTTGTTCTTCACTTTTGTTTCTAAAATGGAGTTGGAATATGGGGAATTTGATATTGTGATGGAATTGATGTTTATGAATGAACTGTTGATGATAGTTGTTGTGATTCAGGGTTATAATCTGTGTTATTATTTTTGGGATTTAGAATTAACCATCAAAATTCTTGTTCTTCATTTTAACTTGTGCACACAAGGTGTTTGATAAATTGCAGCAATGAAAAATTGGTAAGCTAGGCATTTTCAAACTTATATGCAATGAATCATGTTGTCGAATTACATTATCCCCAACCCCTACATCATATTCAACTTGAGAGCTCGTACTTAACTTCCTTGTTGATGATGCAAGCTCGTTTATTCACATTCCGCATGATGTAGTCAAGAAGCATGCAAGCTTACCGGACGATGCCGGCACTAGCTCCTGAGCAGACTGGAGGGGAGTACTTGACCTTTTACTTTTATTGCATATCATTTTTGTCCATTGAGGTCAATGTACGTCCTAAGTTTGGGGGGGGATTTACATTCATTTTGTACATTCATTGTTGTACTTTATTTTATTGCTGTACATTATTTCGTTGCGCTTTTCATTTCTTTGCGCGTAAATTTTTTTAGATAGCCTTGCTTGTCGTAGTTTTTCTTTATTCGTGAATTTTCGTGCTTCTATTTGTGTGATACTGATGTTACGACACTGTCTTTCTCTCTGAAGAAGCGGGCGAGTTCTAGTCGAGTTGTAGTCAGTTATTTCTGTTCTGCTTAGTATTCAATTAGGTCCGAAATTTTTCGTGAATGTAGAGGTCTTGGCAGATAAGAGACGATACATACTTGTCTCGAAATCCCCATCAATACGTTTGGCTACATTTTCCGGATAGAGAGTCGTACTGTTTTTTTCACTGCTTTGGCACTTAGATTGAGTTTAGAGTCGGTCGCTTTTCCCTAAAAGTCGAGATAATGTGTTCTATGAAGGGAAGTCTAGTAACCGGGGTATTCGCGTAACCCGTTGTTTACTCTCGCGTAAAACGACGACCCCGATTAGACTAGTGATTTAGATATTTCACATGTGCCAATGATAGGAGCCTAGTAACCGGGGGTATTCGCGTGACCCGCTGTTTACTCTCGCGTAAAACGACAACCTTGATTCGGACATGCGGAAATTATGTATTCGAGTTGTTTCTCCGCTGTAGACGGGAACTTAGTAACTAGAAGCATCCATGTGCCCCATGAGTGTCTTTTACGTCAAACGGTTTTCCAATACATGAGAATGGAAGTTCCACCCTAGGATTATCCCGATGAAACATCCCGAGATCCTAACCTAGTGGTCGACTCGAATCAAATTCTTGAGCATATATATAAGGGGATACTGTCCGAGGCTTAATTGTTATAAAACTCGTAAAAATTGTGCCTTTCGACTGTGGAACGGGACGAACTAGCTTGGTTGTGTTAGCCTTTCTTATTGACGGTCGATTTGATTCACGTTTTGTTGATCTTTGAGCTGAATTTTCTGCATGAACGAGTGATTGGGACTGAATTTGATTACTTTGCGGAATCATTATTCTGAGTGCAGCTCGCTTTTATGACACTTGTATTATTTAGAGAGAATCACAGGATAGTATTGATTAGGTTGAACACTATGAGTTGCACGATTATTCACGACATTCTTTTATTGAATTTAATTCTTTTTGCTTGAGGACAAGCAAAGGCTTAAGTTTGGGGGTATTTGTTAGGCGTATTTTTATACGCTTATTTACCATTATTTCGTAATATTTTGGAGAGTGAAATCGTCTAAATGAGCTTTTAATGCCTTAATTTTGTATGATTGACAGGAAATTGAAGTCCGGAAGCTAAAACGAGGCAAAACAAAGTAAAACGGCAAAATCGACTCGAGCCGCAGACAAGGAAGCCGAGCCGCGGCACATGAAGACACCAACCGGCGGCGTAGTACTCAGATTTGCCGCGGCACAGCCAGTGAGCCGCACGTAAGAATTAATTAACGCCTGTGCATTCAACAAGGCGATGTGCCGCGGCACAGTTTAGTGAGCCGCGGCACACTTAGCGGGTTTGGTAGGTCTCGCGCGGATTTTGAGTCAAGCTTTGGCCGATTTCGACCGACTAATACGGACGCGATTTCTTGATGTGTTGAGCTATAAATAGGGTTTTAGACCCTAATTAAATCATCTTGGAATCATTGGAGCTTTAACTTTTGAGAGCTTAAGCTTGGAGACGGCAGAAGAAGAGGAAGGTAAGGATTCAAGGGCGGAAGGAAGTCGAAGAACGGAGGAATCCGCGCTTCATCTGCGTTTGAATTTTATGCTTTCGTTTATTTATTCTCGTATTTTCGCTTTTAGTATGTCGCTAAAGCCCTAATCTAGGGTTTTGATGAAACCTTTGTTTTGACGAATTGATTGAGATTATCCAATTTATTACCTTTTTATTGAGTTTTCCCAATTATGTTTAATGCTTGCAATTATCGGCCAATAGTTGTATTGATTTAATCATTCACTTCGAATCGGGAGAGGAGATTTGGTGAGGAACTATTGGTGAGGACCGTTTTATTCTGTGAGATAGGAATATACTCATAGGAACTACGTGGCCTTTAGGAGATTTCATGCTTTTTGCCTATCGACGAAATAATTCACTTAGGGATAGAGTGCGTTAGTCGCCGTTAGATAAATCTATTGACCTCGGGAGAGGCGGTAGAATATATTAGCAATCTCCGCCTTCAATAAATTGGGAAAATTATTTATTACGGATAATCGAGAGTAAATTCGGATTAACTAAGGTGGATTCAGAACCCTAGACTTATTTATCATTTGATTTCTTTTATCCAAGATATTGTTTTCTACTGCTTAGTCTTTTAGTACTTCTTTTAGTTATTAATCGCAAAACCCAAAATTCGATTGTTCAGATAAAACTGGAATACGAAAACATCGGTAGTTAGAGATTCAATCCTCGTGGGAACGATACTCTACTTATCACTTTATTACTTGTAAACGATGACGTGCACTTGCGTGTAGGAAATATCGCAACACCGACCCCCGCGAAAAAAAAATTTCCCTGCCACAAAAAAAATTGGGGGACAAATTTTTTTTTTCCCGCCAAAAACTTATAAGTGTGATGCACCATTTTTTTGGTGCATCATGGTTATAAGTTTTGGTGCATCACACTAATAAGTTTTACTGCATCACAATTATAAGTTACTGCATCATAGTTAACAGTTAAGTGCATCAACTATGATGCAGTAACTTATAACCTTAATGCACTAATCATAATTGTGATGCATTAACTTTATAACTGTGATACAGTAATAATAAGTTTTACTGCATCGCAGTTATAAGTTACTGCATCATAGTTAACAGTTAAGTGCATCAACTATGATGCAGTAACTTATAACCTTAATGCACTAAATCATAATTGTGATGCAACAGCTTTATAAGCGTGATGCAAGAATTTATAAATGAGATGCACTTATAAATTTTGGCGGGAAAAAAAAAATTTTTGCCCCCAAAAAAAAATTTTGGCAGGAAAAAAAAAAATCCGCGGGGTGGGTGGGTGGGTGGGGTGGGTGGGGGTGGGGGTGACACATGTCATATGATGTGGAATGGGGGATGACACATGTCACTCCCACAATCCTTCCTACCCTTTTTATTATAAGACCCTTTTTAGAATAACCCAAACATATACATATATATATATATACATAATATATATATATAGCGTAGTACCCGTGGAGATTCCACGGGTTGTTCAAAATTTTTGTATTTAACAGTTTTATAAATGCATAACAACATGTATATATGAATCTAACAGAAAATGGGTAATTTATCAAAAAATCAAAATGTATACCAGAATGTTATTTCTAATATACCAACAAATTACACCGTTACTATCAATCGTAATAAAAACTGAATTTGTAGAAACAGGAAAAACAATAATGTACTCACTGAGCATTGCGAAGATGTATGGTTTGCCTTTTCGTATCTTCACCACTCCTTTTCGATATATCAACTATAATTCACTAGCACCAATCATCTGGCCAATAACATCTGAAAAAATAACAACTTCATCGACTAAACAGATATCATATAAAAACTATACGGAAAAGGTGATATAAAATTTATAATACGCACCAACTGAAAGTTTTAAATCCATTGCCCCCTCGTTGATCTTTTCAAAAGTAACAAACTGAAATCCATATCTCGATATTTCAAGGCGAGGACATGGTTTCACAGTAGTATATCTGTGAAACCCTAATCGATATGGATGACTTGTGCACAGAAAATCATCCACGTTCTGACCAACAGTGTAGTTCTGCAAACCATAAAGGAAACCCTCCTTCATGGTTTGAGAAATCTTACCAATTTGAGTACGGGGAACGGAAGCTTGAATCTTAGTATTCTGCATTGAAAGTGTTATAGAAAAATTACATATGGAAAAAATACAATGCACTTCCAAACCGTTTAATAGACATCTCAAATTAGTAAATGTGCAACTTAAAACTAAATGAAGAATGAAGAATCTGAAATAATACACAGTAAAAAATGAACAATAAAGAAAAGAACATCTAAAATCATGTTTATTATGTTCAGTTTAAAAGTCGGCATATTAAACATTAAAACATATTGTTTTAAAACATATTAAACATACTGTAAAAGTTAGTTTTAAACGACTTAAGCTGGAGAATTAAAATAATATCTATAAATAAATTATCAAAGTTCGCTATGAGAAAAAGTCAAATAAGCATTTATTCAAAACTGGAGAAAGAAGGATTCAGGTGATTTATTACATGTAAGAAACTCAAACATGACCTCATGTATTTGTATTCTTTTTTTTTTAACTTAAGTTTGATTCACACAGTGGATATTAACCACATTAAAATATCCTCTAAATATTAAACCATATTAAACACAAACAATCAGCATATTAAACATTAAAATATAATCAACATGAAAACATAATCAATACACACAAATACATGCCCTTCAAATACCATAATTGCAACAGTCTAACACAAAATCTCATAAAAGTGGAAAAAATACCTCTTCATCACACAAAATCATCTGCATTGAATAAAAATCATTCGGATTGTCATTTCTCGGAACAAACCAAATCCACTGAACGCGTATCCTAATAAGTTTCATTTCCTTCGAAGGATCTATACGACGAACAGAAATTAAATCTATACAACTTAATAAGTTTCGTTTCCTTCGAAGGATCTATACAACTTAATAATTGGCCAAATTAAGCAAAATAAAAATCATATTCTTAAGTTTCTGTGTAAAATAACTACGTATGTGGTTGAAAAATACACATTGAATTATAGGTATTTATTTAGGTTCTCTATTGGTGGAGTTTTATTTTAAATCGATGCGGGATACAAGATATTGAATTCTATTTATTTGGGTTGTCTATCGGTTAAATACTATTTTAAATTGATGTGGGATTCAAGATTTTAGATAAATAGGAATCCAAAATTAGGAGAATGCCACGTAGTAGAGAGAATTAATCTAATGCTTAGAATCCGTAATTTTATATATATATATATATATAGATGTGACGTTTACACTGCAGCTACATGTGCGTTGGTTATAATACACATAGTTTGAGTTAATTTGGGAGAAAAATGCACCATATTATAAATTACAATTATAACCTACATAACTATTATTATATTTGTAATTTTTGTATTTTGAGTGAGAAATTAATTTATTATTTATCAAAATAAATCTTTTTTCAAAAATAAATAATTGTATATCAAAATTATACTCAAATTAAAGATCTCGACAAATAGAATAACATAGAAGAAATAAAAATTAAAAAATTTAATTTTTATATCTAAAAATTATCCTCCAATTATGGAGGGTAAGTTCACCCTCTTTTTAGGAGGGTGAACAAAATCACGCTCCCGTAAACTCAACACCTTGACTCCATCTCTATCGACACCGAATTTTTAAATTTAGTTTGGATTTAGGATTTAGTTTTAATAAATATTAGAGTTCTCCACCATATTGTTATCTTTTTTATATGAATGATTAACTTTTCTTATAGGTTAAATAGTCATTTTGGTCTTTTATCCTTGGTCAAAGTTTTATTTTCGTCATTTATATTTCAATTATTTTGTTTTGGCCCCTCACGTTTCAGATATGTTTCATTTACGTTCTTGCCGTTAGTTTTCTTGACAACACCACGCAGGCAGTTAACTACTGACGTGGCATGCCACGTCATTAAAAAAACTGACACGCCAACAATGACGTGTAAGACGCCACATCAGCAATTAACTGCCAGCGTGACGTCTGTCAAAAAACTAATGGGGGGATGTAAATGAAACCTATCTTAAACGTGAGGGGCCAAAATGAAATAATTGAAAGATAAAGAACGAAAATGAAACTTTGCCAAAAATGAAGGACCAAAATGGATATTTAGCCTTTCTTACATGGCTGAGTTGCTATTTTATACAAGACTGAACTATAAACCCTAGTTCCAGGGTTAATATCAGCCGAATTAAATAACCAAATAATTTACGTCTTTCCTAATTGATTGATTATTTAGAAAACTTTGAATTATCTTAGGGTAATATTTGATATATTTAGCTAATATTATTGCTAGACTAAATTCATTTAGAGGTTAGATGTGAACCAGTAATCTATAAATATATAATTCCAGATCCTGTGTTCACACCTAAACCACTTATTTTTTAACTAAAAATTCAGTCTTAACCTTTTTGTGTTCACATTTGTTTTCACACCATTAACCTGATGTGAAACTTTTTTCTTTAATGTTTTTCTATATTTGAAAGATATTTTTTTATTGTTTTTCGATAAAAATAAATAAAACAAATAATGATTTAGAATTTAGCTACCTACTATCAATTAAAGCATATTAATTAATGGCCCGCGTTTATTGTTTGCTTTCATCAATGCGTTTCATCATCATTACCGAATACAGCTTCTATTATCAATGAACCTATTCCTATTCCGTTTTTTTTACTTTCACCCCTTCCCTGCCCGTTGGGTACCTTTTTTATATTTGTCAATACAATTTAATCTCATGCAGCATTTGTTTTCACACCATTAACCTGATATGAAACTTTTTTCTTTAATGTTTTTCTATATTTGAAAGATATTTTTTTATTGTTTTTCGATAAAAATAAATAAAACAAATAATGATTTAGAATTTAGCTACCTACTATCAATTAAAGCATATTAATTAATGGCCCGCGTTTATTGTTTGCTTTCATCAATGCGTTTCATCATCATTACCGAATACAGCTTCTATTATCAATGAACCTATTCCTATTCCGTTTTTTTTACTTTCACCCCTTCCCTGCCCGTTGGGTACCTTTTTTATATTTGTCAATACAATTTAATCTCATGCAGTTTCCTTTTACCTCATGCACATTAATTTATAATGTGCAACCTTGTATCTCCGGTCTTGCCTTCTCCATACCTGCTGTTTTTTCCACATTTACATTGTTCATTTATTTATTATACAATGCACTAATGAGTTACTTATACAATGCGCTGATAATTAACTTATTAATATTCCACCGTCTCATCCCTTCGTATGCCGTGTCACAGGCCAGTTTTTTTGTCTCTTCGTATTCTTCTTCCAGGTTCTTCTAGGAAGCTTATAAATAGGATTTGGCTTTCATCAACCTCATCGGTCTCTATCCGTAAATTTGCACCACCTGTGTTATAACATAATAAGCATATAGTTAGTTTATTGTCCGAGTTCAAGAATATCATGTCAAACTCCTTCACTAAATTGAGTGATTTGAATAAAAACAGGATTGATTGGAAAATTCAGGTACGTTGCTGTCGAAAGTGGCAGATTCCTGCTCATGGAAATTTTGCTGAATCGTTAGAGTTTTTGCTGGTGGATAAATTTGTAAGTTTTTACCATTAGTTTGTTTATTATAGATTTTGCTTTGTATTATTTTGTGATTTTATAACAATATATTTTAATTTGAATCAATAACAATATACTTTTATTTGAATCAAAGGGTACGCATTCAAGCATCGGTGAAGGGATATTTCATCGATTCTTGGATTTAATTACCGAGGTGGACTTTACCATGTTGAACAATTTTCGGTTGCCAGGATGACCTAGGAATTTTCCTGCAAGACATCCATACAAAATATCCTTCCATAAGAATACCTTTGTTGGTCCTACAGTTTCAACCAGATTTCCAAAGACAGCTTTCGATTGTAATTTTTCCGATATTAAAAGTGGTTCTTCAAGGGATGAGGCACCTTTGTTTGGTAAATTTCTTGAGCGCTTTTTTATTTTAATCTTCTGTTTTATTAATTACATATTATATATTATATTTGCGTATATTATTGGTAATATTGTTGATTTTAATGATTCAAGAATGAGAGAAGATGTGATTGTAAAGGGAATAGGAATATTCATCTTTTGTTGGAGGATTCGGAGTAAGATTTTATTAATATTTTTCGCATTTTATGCTACATAATTGTCTCTCGCTACATCATTTACTAATCTATTCTAATAATAAAAATAATGAATATATAGCAAGATTATAATATTTATATTTTGTTTTGTTAACATGTTTTAGGAAGACAAAATTGCAGTGTGTTTTGTGGGATCCTTATTGTAATCAAGTGCAGAGTCTCATTGAACAATTGAAGAATAGATCCGGAGGGTACTCTGTTATTATTGTTCAGTTATGTAGAGCTAAAAATATGAGAGGTTTGGTTTCTATATTGTTTACTGTATTTTAATATCACATCATCATTTGTACTATAAATAAAAATCTGCATATTATTTCATAGGTGAGGTTGGTGTTTCAAATACATTCTATGCTACAAAGGTGGTTGTTGATCAACAAGTGGATGAAATTGTTGAGTATATTAGCAAGTATTGTCTTTATCTAACAACCTCATTGATTTTTGTTGAATTCAATATATGTGTTGTTGAAAAAAGTTTGCAATTGTGTTCATTCAGGTTACCTGTCAGTGAGGCATTCAATACTTATGGTGGCAGTCAGTTATCAAATTCTTCTGTACTTAGTGTCAAGGAAGAGTTAGGGTCTGTCTCATGTGTTTTTATGACTCTTGATCAATTGAAGTCATTAGATACTGTAAGTATTTTGAAATTTTTCCACTATTTTTTTTTACCATTATTTTATTTTTAATTTGTTTTGTGTAAATTTATAGGCTGCCAAGGTTTGGGTTGTCTGCTCAATTTCTGATGTTTTGTTTGAGAAAGATTGGTGTTACACAAGTTGTTTAAAGTGTAGAAGGAAGGTTAGTGAGAAGGATGCCCAATTTTTTTGTGACAAGTGTGGAAATTACGTTGTTGGCAATGCTCGGTTCAAAATTCATATTAAAGTTGTGGATGGGAAATCAAGTGCAATTTTTCTTCTTTGGGATGACATAGCCAGCATGTTAATTGGGACCAGTGCTTCTAATGTTTGTGAAAGGCTTGCCTTGGTATGCTTATTTATGAGATTTTATTTGCAAAAATCAAGCATGATATGAATTTTGTCTGATGATTTTACTTTTACAGGAATCTGGTGCAGGAAATACTGATTCTGGGACTTCTTCTAAGGATGCTTGCAGGTTGGAACAACCTTATGAAGTTGATAATCTTATTGGAAGAGAGTTGCTTTTCAAAGTTAATATTGATGTTAGACATCTGGAGAATAGAGATAATGTGTATGTTGTTGAGAGGGTTTGTGAGGATGCAGCATTGATCAAGGAACATAAACTTACTGATCACAAGTCAACCTTTGTGACAAGACCCTACAAGGACATAGTTCAGGATAATGAGTGGGATCCTGAACCATCAGATTTTGATCAGGGGTTTAAATCTCCTGAACATGTGTTGGGAAAAAGAATGCAGTTTCCTCTGGTGGAGAAGATTTTTTGACTGATGGTGAAGGCTCAATTTGCTCAAAGAAGAGAGTTGTGAAGGAAGAGGATAATGCTGGTGAAAGGAATTGAGAGAAGTTTTTTTTTTTGTTGTTGTTTTGTTTTTTAAAAATTTGGAATTATTATCATGTTGGTTTGTATTTGGAAATTATTGTTTTTCGATAAAAATAAATAAAACAAATAATGATTTAGAATTTAGCTACCTACTATCAATTAAAGCATATTAATTAATGGCCCGCGTTTATTGTTTGCTTTCATCAATGCGTTTCATCATCATTACCGAATACAGCTTCTATTATCAATGAACCTATTCCTATTCCGTTTTTTTTACCTTCACCCCTTCCCTGCCCGTTGGGTACCTTTTTTATATTTGTCAATACAATTTAATCTCATGCAGTTTCCTTTTACCTCATGCACATTAATTTATAATGTGCAACCTTGTATCTCCGGTCTTGCCTTCTCCATACCTGCTGTTTTTTCCACATTTACATTGTTCATTTATTTATTATACAATGCACTAATGAGTTACTTATACAATGCGCTGATAATTAACTTATTAATATTCCACCGTCTCATCCCTTCGTATGCCGTGTCACAGGCCAGTTTTTTTGTCTCTTCGTATTCTTCTTCCAGGTTCTTCTAGGAAGCTTATAAATAGGATTTGGCTTTCATCAACCTCATCGGTCTCTATCCAGAAATTTGCAGCCACCTGTGTTATAACAGCATAAGCATATAGTTAGTTTATTGTCCGAGTTCAAGAATATCATGTCAAACTCCTTCACTAAATTGAGTGATTTGAATAAAAACAGGATTGATTGGAAAATTCAGGTACGTTGCTGTCGAAAGTGGCAGATTCCTGCTCATGGAAATTTTGCTGAATCGTTAGAGTTTTTGCTGGTGGATAAATTTGTAAGTTTTTACCATTAGTTTGTTTATTATAGATTTTGCTTTGTATTATTTTGTGATTTTATAACAATATATTTTAATTTGAATCAATAACAATATACTTTTATTTGAATCAAAGGGTACGCGCATTCAAGCATCAGTGAAGGGATATTTCATCGACAGATTCTTGGATTTAATTACTGAGGGTGGACTTTACCATGTTGAACAATTTTCGGTTGTGGACAGACCTAGGAATTTTCCTGTTGCAGTACATCCATACAAAATATCCTTCCATAAGAATACCTTTGTTGGTCCTACAGTTTCAACCAGATTTCCAAAGACAGTTTTCGTAATTTTTCTGATATTAAAAGTGGTTCTTCAAGGGATGAGGCACCTTTGTTTGGTAAATTTCTTCAGAAGCGCTTTTTTTTATTTTAATCTTCTGTTTTATTAATTACATATTATATATTATATTTGCAGATATTATTGGTAATATTGTTGATTTTAATGATTCAAGAATGAGAGAAGATGTGATTGTAAAGGGGAATAGGAATATTCATCTTTTGTTGGAGGATTCGGAGTAAGATTTTATTAATATTTTTGATTTTATGCTACATAATTGTCTCTCGCTACATCATTTACTAATCTATTCTAATAATAAAAATAATGAATATATAGCAGTATTATAATATTTATATTTTGTTTTGTTAACATGTTTTAGGAAGACAAAATTGCAGTGTGTTTTGTGGGATCCTTATTGTAATCAAGTGCAGAGTCTCATTGAACAATTGAAGAATAGATCCGGAGGGTACTGTTATTATTGTTCAGTTATGTAGAGCTAAAAATATGAGAGGTTTGGTTTCTATATTGTTTACTGTATTTTAATATCACATCATCATTTGTACTATAAATAAAAATCTGCATATTATTTCATAGGTGAGGTTGGTGTTTCAAATACATTCTATGCTACAAAGGTGGTTGTTGATCAACAAGTGGATGAAATTGTTGAGTATATTAGCAAGTATTGTCTTTATCTAACAACCTCATTGATTTTTGTTGAATTCAATATATGTGTTGTTGAAAAAAGTTTGCAATTGTGTTCATTCAGGTTACCTGTCAGTGAGGCATTCAATACTTATGGTGGCAGTCAGTTATCAAATTCTTCTGTACTTAGTGTCAAGGAAGAGTTAGGGTCTGTCTCATGTGTTTTTATGACTCTTGATCAATTGAAGTCATTAGATACTGTAAGTATTTTGAAATTTTTCCACTATTTTTTTTTACCATTATTTTATTTTTAATTTGTTTTGTGTAAATTTATAGGCTGCCAAGGTTTGGGTTGTCTGCTCAATTTCTGATGTTTTGTTTGAGAAAGATTGGTGTTACACAAGTTGTTTAAAGTGTAGAAGGAAGGTTAGTGAGAAGGATGCCCAATTTTTTTGTGACAAGTGTGGAAATTACGTTGTTGGCAATGCTCGGTTCAAAATTCATATTAAAGTTGTGGATGGGAAATCAAGTGCAATTTTTCTTCTTTGGGATGACATAGCGCATGTTAATTGGGACCAAGTGCTTCTAATGTTTGTGAAAGGCTTGCCTTGGTATGCTTATTTATGAGATTTTATTTGCAAAAATCAAGCATGATATGAATTTTGTCGATGATTTTACTTTTACAGAATCAGTGCAGAAATACGATTCAGGACTTCTTCTAAGGATGCTTGCAGGTTGGAACAACCTTATGAAGTTGATAATCTTATTGGAAGAGAGTTGCTTTTCAAAGTTAATATTGATGTTAGACATCTGGAGAATAGAGATAATGTGTATGTTGTTGAGAGGGTTTGTGAGGATGCAGCATTGATCAAGGAACATAAACTTACTGATCACAAGTCAACCTTTGTGACAAGACCCTACAAGGACATAGTTCAGGATAATGAGTGGGATCCTGAACCATCAGATTTTGATCAGGGGTTTAAATCTCCTGAACATGTGTTGGGAAAAAGAACAGAAGTTTCCTCTGGTGGAGAAGATTTTTTGACTGATGGTGAAGGCTCAATTTGCTCAAAGAAGAGAGTTGTGAAGGAAGAGGATAATGCTGGTGAAAGGAACTGAGAGAAGTTTTTTTTTTTGTTGTTGTTTTGTTTTTTAAAATTTTGGAATTATTATCATGTTGGTTTGTATTTGGAAATTATTTCTGTGTTTTCAATTTATTGTTTTTTATGAGGACATTATTTGAGGTTTGATAATTCTGATTTTAAAAACATAATAATTTTCCATTTGTCTGATAATTCTGGATTTTTAGAGCATGATAAGTCTGAACATGGCTTTGTTGGGTAGAGAGTTGAAGAATTCTGAACAGGGCTTTGTTGATGTGGAAAATAAGTTTTAAATTTAGATGATTTGAGTTTATTGTTTACATAATCTGTAATGTTAATTCAATATAAGTTTGCTGAATGCTGTAACATTATGCTTCTTTTAGCATATTTTTAGTTTTGATTGCTGTTTGAAATCTGAAGTTATCCATATAAAATAAACATTAAAATTGAAAAGTTGTTAACAAACTGGTATTGAAATGAAGATAGGCAAATATTTGTTATCCAAAATGACATGAAAAAGGTATTAATAAAATTATGTCTTATCCAAAAAATAGATGATGTTAACAGTCAAAGCTTTTATGTAGATAATGGTTTAATTCTAATATGCTACTATGTATGAAAATTTCAATTAATTTCTTACCTTATCAATTCATTAAAAACTTCTGTCCATATTTGAAGAAAATTTGATGATCCAATATGTCTCACCTGTATAACAAAGAAAATGTTAAGCAGATTAAATAGATATTATATATTGTTATAAAGGTTAAGCAGCTCCAATATTTCTCACCTTATCCAATATTTGATGATCCAATATTTTCTTTACTAAACATATTATTTATGAAACGAACACAGATATACAGATTTTTATTTATAGATTGTAATTGTGATTAATAATTTATGTTTAATTGTTATTGTTATTATTAAATAATGTACTGTTATTAATGAATTAAATGGTTTATTTAGTATGCATATACAAAGCTATGGCAGAAAAGTTGATCTGTCTTTCTTTCATAAATATTTGCTCTTTTTATAAAAAAAAAAACATGAGTTCTATATTTGTGAGTTTTCAACCTTCACTTATCTATATTTCATGTCCAAAAAGCGATAGGAAAGTTGTAAATTAAACCATTTTCATAATCCCATCAGTAAGATGAAATAGTTATTCAAAGCTTAAATGTAGATAAGTATATATTTCATAAAAGATTTGCATCATTGTAAAATATTAAAATTTATGTTTAATTATTATTGTTATTAATAATAGTATACTGCTATTTAATGAATTGAACATAAAAAATAGAATATCAAAGTGTAAATTGATCTATAAATGACATTTACTTTTACCATGTGATCAATTTTCTGTAGGATATGATGGGACTATAAACATTAATTATTCTCATCATCATTTAATTAGGGTTATTCTAGAGATAGTTGAATTTCCATAAATTTATATTGGGATCTATGAATAAAATTTCAATTTTCAAAACATCTTTTAGTATTCTGACCATTGAACTACACACTCATCTATATAATGACAGCAACCTCATTCTGTCCTCCTCAATTTCCTTATTGAATTTTCTTTAGTCTGCTATGTTTTCTCGGAAAATGCTGCAGTTCCTGTTCAAAATAATTAATGTTTGAAGTTAGTTTTCATAATGGATGAAGGCTACACACAACAATCTATGAAAAGGAATAGAAAAAGAAAAAATGATGCAACAAGTAGCAACATGCTGAACAGTGATTCAACAATGCATATGGATTTCAGTAAGTTGGAGATATTTTTGCTGTAGAGTTAAGTTCTATACATTTTCCTGTGAACAAGTATGGTTATATCATGTTGTCAAATATTTGTCAGGTCCTTATATTCTGGAATCTTATGATCCTTTGGGAACAGTTTCTGATTCAAGTGAACTTCATTCAGTTTCAAGATTATTGAGAAATCGATCAAACAAGAAGAACAAATACGAGTTTGGAGAAGAGTGTAGGCGGTTATGATGAATTGCCTACAATCTTGGAGTCATTTTCACATATGACTACATACAAAAATAAAAGACAACATGTGTTAAGTTCTGTATGAATCACAATCAATAACATGTTATAAGATTTGGCAATCAGTGTTTGTTATATAAGATACATAATTATTCAAATGATTTATATTATTTTGATAAAAACTTTTGTATTTGAGCAAGGTTCTTCATTTCTAAACTCATGCCTACAATGCAATGGAAATCCTTATATTGATGTGGTCACCTAAATCAAGGTCTTTGAAAGGGAACACGAGATATTTCCAGTTCGAAAGTATTATTTTTCAATTCTTTGTGTGTTTAATTTACAATGATGTAGAATATTTTTGGAGTAAGATAATAAGTACTAAATAAATGCAAACTCTTTTTTTCTTCTCATGCATGGTATTCATATTATTGGATTAAAACATAAATACATAGAAAAATATTCAAATGAGGACTTATCTCTGGGGATTCATATTCAATATCAGATCTTCAATTTGCTACCATAAAATCGATTGGATTGAATCGGGACTGCTATTGTTATTAACAGAAACCCGTATCGGTGATCCTATAAAATACAAAATTATATGATTAGTAAGAATATTATCAGATCTGGATATGATTAGTAAGAATATGAAATATTTATAATAAACTTTTACCGATTGAATCGGGACTGCTATTGTTATTACCAGAAATCCGTGACTGGCTGATCCTATAAAATACAAAATTATAGGATTAGTAAGAATATTATCAGATCTGGATATGATTACTAAGAATATGAAATATTTAAAATAAACTTTTACCGATTGGAAGAATCTGGATGAAATTCTGCATATGAATTGAACGAAGGAGACTTCTGCTATTCTTATCCGTAGAAAATCACCAGAATTTCCGCCAGCGGAAGAACGCGAGTTATGATTTATGTTGTGAGATTAGAATTCTTGGTGGGTTAGACGAAAAATCCAAAGGATTGTTGAAAGATTATCTGGAGATAAAGAATACAATTGGGATTGCCCAGAAATCTCAGATGCGGGTGTGAGGATGAGTTCACAAGTTCTATCTGGGAGGCTGGGGTAAGATGGAAGGTCCGGGGGCGGCCATTAACTTCTACGGGAATTAGGGTTGGGAGGGTTGGGAGGTTAAGAATGAGCAGGCGATTCGATATGTGAAGCTGGGGGAGGAAGAATGAGGTTGTCGGCTGCGGGATTTAGGGTTAGGTGTAGCAAAATAATAAAAAAAAAAATTAAAGACATTAATAAAGGTGAGGATAAGAATTGAATCCACCGATACTTGACTTACTCCACCGACTGCACAGGAAGCTGTGCAGGAAATTAATAAAAAAAAAAATTTTGTACGTCTGGTCATGTGTAATGGAAGCATGCTGCGGGATTTAGGGTTAGGTGTAATGGAAGCATGCTGCGGGATTTAGGGTTAGGTGTAGCAACTTAATAAAAAACTCCACCGACTGCCAAAGCACTCCACCGATCGAACTGTAGGAAATTAATTAAAAAAATTAAAATAATCTATATAATTGTCAAAGCTACAGAAACTGTGTAGGAAATTAATAAAAAAATTAAAATAATCTATAAATAATAAATACAACAGATAATTGTCAAAAAAGAAAAATTCTTCTAAAAAATATTATAGTTCAATCTACACATGAATAAATACATTTTGATATACATGATATATAATAAAGATATTTAAGTAAATATTCTTCTAACATTTTAGATGTTTTTTTATTTCTTATTATTAAAATTAATGTGCAGGTTATTATGATCTTGGGGATCCTAATTGGAAATGTAAATATTGTGGGGCTATTTTTTGGTACGATGAGAGATTGGAGAAAAGTACCTGTCTCGATTCTCCCATCTATTCTTTGTGTTGTACTCATGGTAAACTTTGTTATTTATTTGTAATCTTACACTATTAATATTTTTAATATGTAAGATTTTATTTCGTTGAAATGTTTTTGATTTATTTGGGAAAATACAACTACCATTTATGAGAGAGCCTCCCAATTGTTCAAAGATTTATTATATGGTACAAATAATTTAAGTAAGTACTTTATTGAGAGCATTCGAGTGTATAATACAATGTTCTCCTTCACGTCAATGGGTGGCAAAATAGATACGTCGTTAAATGATGGAAGATCGGCACCGGTGTTTCGATTGAATGGGGAAAATTATCATTTGATGGGCGGTTTGTTGCCGACTGGAACTCCGAAGCAATGTTTGCTCGATTATATATTTACGATACTGAAAATGAGATACGTAATAGAATGCGATTTGTAAGGTAACTTTTTTATGATTGTTTATAAGATTTCCGTTATTACTTCCTATCGAATAAAGTATTTTTATTTTTATATTTCTTATCAATTGTTTTTTTTTAACAGGCAAGAGGATAATGTTGGTGGAGTTCATAATGATATTGTTAAAATAATAAAAAAATTCTTGATGAAAATAATTTGCTTGTGCGTTGGTTTCGTTTCTTTGGAGAAAGATTACGGGATGATGCAACTATTGACCTTAAATTGAAATTGGTTTGTCGTAGAAATTCTGATGGGCGACGCTATAATTTGCCACAAGTTTCAGAGGTAGCAGCTTTAATTGTTGGAGATGTGGATGATATTCCTGGAAATAGAGATATTATTGTAGAGAGTCGATCGGGACGGTTGAGGCGAATAAGTGAGTTGCATGTGTCTTATTTGCCATTGCAATATCCATTGCTTTTTTTATATGGCGAAGATGGTTTCAGAGATGACGTTCCGCATTGCCAAACTGAAAAGAGTAAGGCACGTACTCAGAAAAACGTGACCTTACGAGAGTATTTTGTTTATCGCTTACAAGAAAGGTCTGATGAATCTCCTCATATCTTATTTTCGAGACGTTTGTTTCAACAGTTTTTGGTGGATGGCTATACAATGGTTGAGTCATACCGTATTACTTACGTAAGAAATCATCAATCGGACTTCAGATGTGATTCTTATTCTGCATTGGATGATGCTTTAAATCGCGGAGATACAAATTCTTATTCGGCCGGAAAGAGAATTATATTACCTTCATCATTTGTTGGTGGAGCGCGGTATATGATACAAAACTATCATGACGCAATGGGTATATGCAGATGTGTCGGCTATCCAAACCTATTTGTTACGTTCACCTGTAATCCTAAATGGCCAGAATATGTTCGCTTCATTAAGAAGAGGAATTTGCGTCCTGAGGATCGTCCGGATATTCTTTCGCGAATTTTTCACGCCAAATTGGACAATCTAATACGAGAATTTCGTCATGGTAATATATTTGGAGAGACCAAAGCCGGTGAGTTTATTTTATATTCTTTATTTTGTTCATTCAAAAACACGATACGGAAATAAATAATGGAATAAATAATTATGACAACAATTATATTCACCTGAACTATTTAATTTTTTTTTTAAAATGCAGTTGTATATACAATTGAGTTTCAAAAGCGCGGACTGCCACATGCTCATATATTGTTATTCTTGAGTAATTTCGATGGTACGTGTAATGAGGATGTTGCCGACAGTATAATTTCTGCTGAGATACCAGATAAAGATCTTGACCCTCTATACTACGATGCCGTGTCGGAATACATGATGCATGGTCCATGTGGATTAGCAAATACTAATTCGCCGTGCATGTCTAATGGGAGCTGCACTAAACATTTCCCTAAAAAATTCACCGATAGAACTACGGTGGATGTGGAGGGATATATAGTATACCGTCGTAGGGATGATGGAAGGCGAATTGTTAAAAACGGTATTGATCTCGACAACAGGTATACTACTTTTCATGTTATAATATTTTCAATTTTGGAATTCCTGATATAAACATTATTATTTTTATGAATGTAGGTTCGTCGTTCCTCACAATCGTTATTTATTGATGAAGTACCGTGCGCATATAAATGTTGAATGGTGCAATCAATCCCGTTCTATAAAGTATTTGTTTAAGTATGTGCACAAGGGCAATGATAGAGTAACAGCTTCATTTTATCGTCTTTGATGGGGATACTTCATCGAATTTGTTGATGAGATTAAGATGTACTACATTTGTAGATATATTTCTACTTCGGAGGCCGCTTGGAGGTTGTTTGGATATGAGATTCATTTTAGGAACCTACGGTAGTCGGGCTTGGGTTTCATCTTGAGGAGAGCAAAATGTGATCTTTCGAGAGGGAACTTCTTTTCGTATGTGTTGGATCGACATTCTTCCAAATGTACAATGTTTACAGACATGGATGGAGGCAAACAAGATTTATCCTCAAGCAAAAGAATTGACATATGCGAGTTTCCAAAGTGGTTTGTTTGGGATGCTAAATTACGACAATGGCGACCAAGGAAAAAGGGTACCGCATTTGGAAGGTTATATTATGTTTATCCGGATCCGGGAGCTATATTTCTTAAGAATCTTGCTGAACGTAGTGCGTGGATGTGAATGCTATGATGATATAAAGACATTTAACGGTACTTTGTACCAGACATTTAGAGATGCATGTTATGCTCGAGGATTATTAGATGATGACAAAGAGTATGTTGATGCTATAGTAGAAGCAAGTTCTTGGGGATCAGAAAATATGTTGAGATCATTGTTTGTAACTTTGCTCACTTCCGATTCTATGTCACGTCCGGAATTTGTTTGGGATAAGTGCTGGAGTTATTTATCTGCTGATATTCAATTTAGATATAGAATGAGATTGAGGCGCGAAGGTACCTATTTCGATATTTTTTCCATCACTCCCTCAATTTCTCTTCTTTTTTTGATTTTTTTCTTCTTTCGTACAGATTTGATACTTACAGATGATCAAATTAAGACTTTGTGTTTGCGCGAGATTGAGAATATCATGCAGCAAAGAGGTAGATCGCTTGAAGAATATCCGAGCTTGCCATATCCGGATAATATTGACGTTGTTTCTTTCACTAATCCATTAATAGCTGCTGAGCTTGCTTATGATAGAGATGCGCTTACAGCAGAATATCAAAAGTTTGTAAGCATGTTGAATAGTGAGCAGCGTCTTGTGCATAATACTATTATGAGAGCCGTCGATAGCCAACGTGGGGGAGTCTTCTTTTTGTATGGTTCTGGTGGGACTGGTAAAACTTTTGTTTGGAAGACACTTTCAGCTGCTGTTCGTTCGAGAGGTGGTATTGTATTAAATGTCGCATCCAGTGGCATAGCTTCATTGCTATTACCGGGCGGCCGGACAGCTCATTCCAGATTTGCAATTCCTTTAAATTTGAATGAGATTTCCACATGCAATATAAAGCAACCAAGTGCTCTCGCTGAACTCATTGTAAAAACGGATCTTACCATATGGGATGAGGCTCCAATGATGAATAGGTCTGATTTTTAATTTTAAATAAAATTAAGATATATTAATAGTTAAATTTGGTTAGAGATTTTTTTTCAATTGACGATATTTCTTGCATTTGATTGAATTTTTTTTAAACAGATTTTGCTTCGAGGCTCTTGATCGTAGTTTGCGCGATATCATGCGCATTGAAAGACCCGAAGCATATAATCAACCATTTGGGGGTAAGGTAATTGTATTTGGAGGAGATTTTCGTCAGATATTGCCCGTAATTCCTAAGGGTACTAGACAAGATATTGTACATGCTACAATTAATTCATCGGCTATTTGGCGTAGTTGCAAGGTTCTGCGCTTAACAAGGAACATGAGGCTTCAGAATTTGCAGAATGCAGATGTTGCAGATAGTTTAATAAGATTCTCTCATTGGATGACATCGATAGGTGATGGAACATTAGGGGGAGACAATGATGGAGAGGTTGAGGTTGAGATTCCTGATGATCTTTTAATAACTGAATCTAATGACTATATTCGTTCGATTGTCGATGCAACTTATCCTTCATTTTGGGATCACAATGGAGATTTATCATATTTGCAAGGAAGAGCAATTTTAGCCCCTACTTTAGACGAAGTTGATCGTATTAATGAGTATATGGTGTCTGCACAAAATTCGGATGAAAAATTTATTTAAGTGCGATTCAATTGCTACTATGGATAGAGGGATAAGTGCATTCGAGCAAATGCACTCTGGAATATTTAAATAGCATAAAGTGTTCAGGGTGCCCAATCATCAATTGAAATTAAAGGTTTATATTACTTAATTATATGATTTTAATTTTAGAAAATTAATTTTATTTTGTATTTTTTTTTATTTTATAGCATTGACAACTAATTGTTATTTTTTCTGTAGGTTGGGGTTCCTGTGATGTTGTTGCGGAATATTGATCATACGTCTGGTCTGTGTAATGGAACAAGATTAGTTATTACAAAGTTGGGATCTTATGTTCTTCAAGCAAGAGTTTTGGAGGGAAGTAATGCAGGAGATATGGTTTACATTCCTAGATTGACTCTTACTCCTTCTGATGCAAGATTGCCTTTTCGCTTCCAAAGGAGACAGTTCCCTATTATGGTTTCTTATGCTATGACGATAAATAAAAGTCAGGGACAATCTCTTTCACATGTCGGAATATTTTTGAGGGCCTTGTATTTACCCATGGACAATTATATGTGGCAATTTAGAGTAGTATGAAGTGGATTGAAGATGTTAGTTTGTGATGCAAATGGAAAATTAAGCAATAAAACTACTAACATTGTTTACAAAGAGGTTTTTAAAAATTTGTAATAATTTTTGAACATCATAATATGTAGTGGTTATTATGGATCAATAATGCTATTTTTATTTCAATTTCTTTTTTTTTTGCTGTTTTAATATATAATGACATATACAAGATCGTGGGCCGTGCATCGCACGGGTGAAAGATTTCTTTTTTTTTTTTTGCTGTTTTAATATATAATGACATATACAAGATCGTGGGCCGTGCATCGCACGGGTGAAAGATACTAGTATATTATTTAACTTAATCAGATTAATTTTTGGATAAACCCTTTTCTATAAGTGAATTTATAAATGGACGTTCTTTCAATATAATAACAGTACAAGTTGATGAAAAAGTATGAATTTTTAATACGTAAAAATGAATACATGAGAAGGGATAAAATGTGCTCCGGATCCAAATAAAAATTTAATTTAATCGATTAATTTTCGGGTAAGCCCTTTTCTATAAGTGAATTTATGAATAGACATTTTTCCAATATAATAACAGTATAAGTTGATGAAAAGTATGAATTTTTAATAGGTAGAAATTTATACTTGAGAAGGGATAAAATGTGCTTCAGATCCAAATAAAATTATATATAAAATATTTTATGATTAGGTTAAATAAATAATTTAAATGGCCGTCAAGCATCATATTAACGCTAGGCATATATAACCTTCGCAAAATGAGGGTACCGTCCATGGTACATGCCACGTGTAGTGCATCCGACAGGAGATGCACTACATGAGGTCTCTCAATGAACGGAACCGCAAAATGAGTGTTCTTTTTATTAATTATTATTATTATTATTATTTTTATTATTATGCAATATATATAGTGCATGTGACTACTCAATAGTATATGAAAAGTCATGTGGGGTTCTATCTTTAAGGTATAATCAAATTTCAAACGTGTCACACTCTAAAACTATTCATTCTTTTATACATTTGAAATTCTTACTCTCATGTGACACATTAAACAAATCTCATAACTGATGTAATGTTCTACATTTCCAATATAAAATAAAAAAAAAATGGACTAATGTATTTACTAATCTCAACTAAATTTTGGTAAGCAGATTACCGTGTGAATTAATTATTTGAGTTAATTGATATTATAATAAACAAAGTGATCATCATGTCCCAACTTTTGTATGAAAAATGAGATAATTCCAAAACCGCCAACATCATACGTTATTTAAGTTACATTGAAAATATCGTGAAACGGCGATAAATTGAGATATTTAATATAATCATGTTACATTATATGACCGATACTGTAAAAAGCAACACGTACATCGCTGAACATGACGAAAATTGGACATTCTTTAAAATAACTAAAAAAACTTAAAAAGTTGTATTTATCTAAACACACTATTCAAATTAGGGCTGTAAACGATCTGAACTGTCCCGAACCTTCACTGGGTTTGACTTGACTCGAACTTATTCGAACATTAGGTTCGATTCGGCTCGAAAATGTCGAACCTCGGAATTTAGGTTCGATTCGAATCGAAGGTAATTTCTTTTTATTGTTCGATTCGATTCGGCTCGAATTTTCGAACCGTTCGAATATAGTTCGATTCGACTCGAGTTAAAGTCCAGTATAACTCAATAAGTGCAGAATTCAAAATATACCAACCCAAACGGTTCGGTCCAATTCGCCGAAGCCTAATGGTTCGGTCTCGGATGAGAGGTGTTTATGTCTTGGGACAAAGCCCCTCGAATTGAGCCGAACCGTTCGGTTCGATTTATCGAATCCTATTTTATAGGGTTCAGCTCTATGTTTGGTGCCCCTAATCGAGCCACGAACCGAGCTTTTTCGAGCCGCGTCCCCTAGCTGGTCTACCGCGATCTCTCAACATACTGAAGAAAATAATTGAAAAGAACAAGATCAGAAAAATTCACAGTTTACAAGGTTAGTACCACCTTTCACAATTTCCAAACAACACAAGGTATAAATTACAGGAATATAAGAGTTCGAGGAGACTTACAGCCACGGGTCGCATGAAAAGACGGTAGCACGATGATATTAGGCTCAACGACTGACTCTAACGACATAACTGACAGATCCAAAATTAACCGACAGCCTAGGCATTCAAAACCTAAGGCTCTGATACCATAAATGTAACACCCCAAAACACAAATGGGACATTACACGCCGTAGACCCCTCATGAAGTTTACCAGACTAACACACGACACACAATCCGAATACGAAAACCCCCAAAAAGACACAATCATCATAGTAAAATAGGGTCGTGGCCTCAGCCAAAATATTTTAATCAAGAATCGAAAATTATAAATCCATCTGAATCCATTGCCCACGCAGGGTATTTACCGACGCCAGTAAAGGCGTTGGTATTTTTGACATTTAACGACGCCGTTACCGACACCCGTGAATTTGGACGATCCCCGACGGCTTTAACGACGCCATATCGCAGGTGTCTTCCCGCGAAATTTGCCGACGCTAGTACCGACGACTACCGGCGTCGGAAATATATCGACGACGCTTATGCCGTCGTTAAATGGTATGATTATTTTACACAATTACGTGACTCACCTGAATTAACGACGCCACTCCCGCCGTCGGTATTTGTTAAATTTAACAACGCCTTTACCGACACCAAGCTATCTGTCAAATTTAACAAGGCCATTACCGACGGCCCGTTGGCGTCGGCAAATTTTAATACATACTCAGCCCTCTGCCTATTCTGATTCGACCTAAAATCGTTCTAATTCACCTCTGCAAAACGCCTCTCTCCCCGCACCTCTGCAAAACGCCTCTCTCCCCGCCTCTCTCCCCGGCGACCTAAAATCCCTGACGAATCAGGTTAGTTTGTGCTTCAGTGGATCATTTAGTTTCTCCAACACCCTTCATTTTACTTGGGATTTAGAGAAGCAAGCTGAATAATATTAAATATAAATATCATTTTTTGCTTTAATTACAAATACTCCCATAAGTGGAGGTTTGTTTTGCTTGACGATATATGCCTCTGTTTTATATTATGAGATCTCTGTAATCCTTAAAGATAACTATTTTTTTTTAATTTGTGATTAGACTAAATCTGATGAATTTGTTTGGGATAATCACAAAATCTACCCTTGAGGTTTGTGTAATCACGAAACCCCCCTAGAGAAGTTCCATAGTTACGAAAAAAACCTTGAGAGTTTTGTAGTCTGTAAATTAAAGGGTGGTAACTGTAAGATTTTTATGACTGTAAGGGATTGTTTTCATAATGTTCTTCATAAGACGAAATCGTCAGACCTCAATTTTTTTGGGGGTAATTTTAAAACTTCTGAATTTTTTTTAAATACCCAAAACCTCAAGGGTGGTTTTGGTAATTATCCTTCTCTTTGTACAACCCTTCTACTTCTGTCTGTGAAATTTACTTCACGTTGGCATCCATCTGAGCAAGATTCTACTCGGAGCAAGAAGTGAGTCTGTCTCTCTCTATTTTCATTGTAATCTTTTTTGATGTATACTTGTGGTTATATGTGCAATAGCTTCGGATTCTTGAATTCTGTTCCGCAGATTGCTTTAGTTGGGATTTTTTAATGGAAATATGTTCTAGATAATATTTCCTTGTTTCACTTGGATAACACAGAGGATTGACATTATTTTTTGCTGTATCTTATTTTTATTTTCTTTTTATTTAGTAAGTTTGACATTCACTAAGGGATTTCTTCTTAAGCACAACAACAAGAAACTCAAAAATGAATTGTATATTCTTCTGAATTACCACATCATATCCATGGCATGATTCACAATTTCATGTATACCTCGCATTTCGCCGGTGATCTATTTCATCAGCCATGTGGTACCATTTCTCACCCCTACTCTTATACCTCGGATTTCTCCAGTAGTTTCATGTATCCAGATTACATATTCCATAGAAGAGTATTATAGTTCTAGATTAACTCATATATTATGTATATGTACATGTATAGCTATACTCATATGTTATCTTCTTTTTTTTTTTGATTATTTTGTTACAATTTTTAGAATGGGTGACAACCGTGACTGGATGTATCGCCGGAAACTTGATGGTTCTTGGAATCCTGCATTCCTCTCTGGACTTAACAACTTTATCGAGTATGCAAGTAGTCAGCCGCACTGCATGTCGGGTGACCAAATAAGATGTCCATGTAAAAAATGTGATAATATACAGTTTCATGATACAGAAAAAGTTAAGTATCACATTGGGAAATTTGGGTTCATTAGGGAGTATAAAACTTGGATTTTTCACGGCGAAATTGAAATGGATGAGGGATGTGAAGATATGGATGAATATGTGAATATGGATACCAACGAGTCGGGATCCAATTGCACTGCATTTACGGTCATGGAGCATGTCGGGCCACAATTTAATGTTGAGAATGTGGAAGAACCACCAAATCCTGAAGCAAAACGAATATATGACATGTTGAATGCTGGAGACAAAGAGTTGTGGCCTGGTTGTGCTAATTACTCCCAATTGTCTTATATGACTCCTTTCATGAGTTTGAAAGCAGAGAACCACTTATCAGAAAAGTGTTTTAATCAGTTTGCAGAGTTCATGAAAGACAGTCATCCAAAAGGGAATCTATGTCCCGATAACTTCTATAGTACAAAGAAATTATTGTGTGGGTTGGGATTACCTGTAGAGAAGATTGATTGTTGTCCAAACAGCTGCATGCTTTATTGGGACCATTACAAAGACAGTGAGAGTTGTATATTCTGTGGTACATCACGCTACAAAGATATGTGTCGTGCCTCAGGAAGCCGTAGGAGGAAAAAAGTGGCAGCCATGAAGATGTACTACTTTCCTCTTATTCCCCGATTGCAAAGGCTATACATGGCAAATGCTACCGCGACAGATATGAGGTGGCATGCTTCATGTTCTGGTTCAAATGATGGAATTATGCGTCATCCTGCAGACTCTCCAGCATGGAAGCACCTTGACACTATTTATCTAGATTTTGCTGCAGAGGCTAGAAATGTGAGATTAGGTCTTTCGACTGATGGTTTTGCACCTTTTGCACAATCAGGGCGACAATATTCATCGTGGCCAGTTATAGTCACACCCTATAACTTACCACCTTGGCTCTGTATGAAGGAACAATTCATGTTCCTAACAATCTTAGTACCAGGGCCACGCAATCCTAAGATGCAATTGGATGTGTTTCTTCAGCCACTCATAAAGGAGTTGGTGAACTTGTGGGAAGAGGGTGTTCCAACATTTGACATCTCATTGAAGCAAAATTTTCAAATGCGAGCAGTGTTGTTGTGGACTATTAGTGATTTTCCAGCGTATTCAATGTTGTCTGGATGGAGTACTGCTGGAAGATTGGCATGCCCTCATTGCATGGATGAGACTGAAGCGTTTACTCTTCCTAAGAGTGGTAAACAAACATGGTTTGATTGTAGTCGGAAATTCTTGGAGCCGGATCACATGTTTAGGAGGAACCGACGAGCATTTAGAAAGAATATGACATGTGAAGTACCTACACCTGAGAAAAGGTCGGGCGCTGAGATATTAAATCAAATAGAGGCACTAGGTCTTGTGAAAGTGACAGAGGACTACAATGACACAAACAAAGAGATATCCAAGAATTCCAGGAACGGGTGGAAGAAAAGAAGCATCTTTTGGGATCTCCCATATTGGAAAGAACTTATGATTCGTCACAATTTGGATGTCATGCATATTGAAAAAAATGTGTTTGACAATGTGTTCAACACTGTGCTTAATGTGCCGGGAAAGACCAAGCATACCACCAAGTCTAGAGACGAGTTGCAATTGCTCTGCATCAGACCTGAATTGAAGAAAAATGAGACGACAGGAAAGTATCCGAAAGCTTGTTACTCACTTGACAGAGATGAAAAGAGAGTACTATGTGAATGGATGTCTCGTCTTAAATTTCCTGATGGCTACATGTCCAATATTAGAAGATGCGTGGATAAGAAAGAACTACATATGAGAGGGATGAAAAGTCATGACTGCCATGTGTTCATGCAACGCTTGTTACCGATTGCGTTTCGTGAACTTCTTCCTCAAGCTGTTTGGAAGGCAATTACAGAGTTGAGTATCTTCTTTAAAGACTTGACATCTCGGACAATAAAAATAGAGTACATGTGTAGACTTCATGAAACAATTCCAGTTACTTTGTGCAAACTTGAGCGTATCTTTCCGCCTAGCTTCTTTGATTCAATGGAGCATCTTGTTATCCATCTGGATGACGAAGCCCGAATTGCTGGTCCAGTACAATATCGATGGATGTATCCATTTGAGAGGTATTTGAAGACATTGAAATATTTTGTAAAGAACAAAGCCAAAGTTGAAGGATCCATCACCAATGCCTACTTAATGAAAGAGGCATCAACATTTAGCTCATACTACTTTAAAGATTGGGTGACTACGAATGTAACACCCCCAATCCGCTCAGGGATATTACACGCCGTAGAACCCTTCCTCAAGGATCTACCAGGCTGGTAACAACATAAAACAACCCAACCATGCCCTTAAGGCTAAAATGACTCAGTAGACCGATTTGGTCTTTCAATAAATACATACAACTCAAATACAAATCATGCCCACGCAGGGGTCAAAATACAACCACACCCGTACAATGGGAAAAGTATAGCAGCGGAAAATAAAGTACAACTGAACCAATAAACAATATACGGTTCCTCATGTGATTAGTATCGATCATCTTTCATCATCCTTCGTGCCGTCCCTGTGTTATGCTCCAAAACCTGAATGCAAAAATAGACATCCACCCCCCGAATACTCGGGGGTTAGCAAAACTCCACTGTTTTGCTAGTGCAAGAACAAAGTGCAAATACGAGCCATACAATTCACATTCCACGAACGATAATAATTCGGAATCCTCAAAGGTTCAAATACAACAATATGAACACTTCCCGAGGCGAGAGTTTGAGTAAAGACTTCCCAAAATTTCAAGATCAAAATATCAAGGGAAACAATTTATAAAATGATTTGAAATACCATCGGGTAATAGGAAACAATTTAGGATTATCAAATCCTACTTTTCAAAATCCAAAAGACAAAATGGGGTCACCGCCCAAAAGGTTTACTTTCCGAAAAATGACCTTTACCAAACCGTTGGGATTTTAGCCCCAAATCCGTAAAATGACTTTTACAAAACCGTTGGGATTTTAGCCCCAAATCTCATCAACTCACAGTATACAAGAACGACCACAAGGTTCGTCTTCTAATGTCAAAATCCACAATTAAAGGATTTAACATAAACAACAAAATACTCTAGAGCCATCCTAGCCAAGTAGGCCAAACGAACAACTTACCTCTTACACACTTAGTCAATGCATGCAATCATGAAAACCGTTCAAAAGCACTCATTTCCGGAAATGCCATAAATAAGTCACATTTGTAAAATGCACCACAATTAACCGTCGATCCACGTCTTTGTGGACCCCTACCGAGACCCCGTCGGATCTAACCCGTAGTGGTTAAAAGCAAGCTCGTCGATCCACGTCTCTGTGGACCCCTACCGAGACCCCGTCGGATCTAACCCGTAGTGAGCATACACACACACACATTACTCATGCAAAACTAACATGCTAAAAATGTAAGTTCATTAAGAATACTCACTAGAGATGGCCATTAACTCGACAACATTATCAAACTCTTCAAAACACAATAACAAGATTAAATACGGAATACACGATTCCATAACTTTAAACAATAGTGGTATCATCATCAAATCCTTCAACGTTCAAAATAATCAAATCATAATCAATTCCCAAAACACGCCGTTCACAAAACACACACGCATTTGAAAGAAAGCCTTTAACGAGGCCAAACCGAAATCTTTTGAAACTTCATTTCAAACAACCAAACAAACACACCAAGACGATCACCGATCATCATATCCAAAAAATAAGAAAAGTATGGGCAAGGTACTTGCCTCGATATCACGAGCAATGGAAAAGTGAACGGATACGGCCGGGTAGCCCTCAAATTCCCGAACACTATCTAGAACGCGATAAAGACCAAATTACTATGGGAAAACACCACATGAATCATCAATCACCAACGGAATTCAACATCGGAATCATCGAGCACCTATAATCCTCCGTAAGGAATAATAAAACATGATTACGATGAGAATCAAGGCCGAAAACAACGGAAATCCCAACAAACTATCAAAGGGAACTCATTCGAACATTTAATCGAACATTAAATGTTCAAGACCCTTCAAGAACAAAGAAATTACCCCTCGGGTTGAACGAACCAAAGAAACGAGTATCCAATCCGTAGAACAAGTTCAAAACAACGTTTATACAACAATTAATTGATTAAAAACGGATTGGAATCGAAATCAAAAAGGAAAATCCCCAAATCTACAAAAACAAGGGTTCAAGCCAAAAATACCTTGATTTGGATGAAGGATTCAAGTAGAGGCCGAAAATCTACAACAAGACTTGAGGTGGATGATCTATACAAGTTTGGGAGCACTCAAATCGCCCAAAAATCGCCCACAAATCGCCCTAGATGGAAGGAGGAAGAAGAGAGGAGAAAAATGAAGTTTTCTCCTCGAAAATCTGCTAAAAAAACGCAGAAAAAGCCCGTGTGCCGCGGCACAAGACAAGTGTGCCGCGGCCCAGGGCCACCAAAAATGCCCAGGAATCAGCTTAGTGCCGCGGCACAGCCTGAGTGTGCCGCGGCACACGGTACAGCCCCCTTCAACACCAAAAAGGCACACCGTGCAGTCTTGACTATTTCGACCATAACTCCTTTGTATGGACTCCGATTGACTCACCGTTTGAACCATTGGAAAGCTAACTTGATGCTCTATAATGTTGCAAAGATTAAGAGTTTTTTGACTTTCCAAGAATTAATGGTGACTTTACAAAGTCGAACTCCCACGTGAAAAAGTCGATTAAGGACACGGAACTCAACAAAACGACACCGAAACGAACTCGGATGACAAAAAGTGCAGAATTAATCATTCTCGGAATGATGAAACGGTCAGGAGTGAGTCGTCAAAATGAACTTCCGCCGAAAAAAGAAAATTACCGAAATTCGAAATTGCGGATATTACAACGAAGATTAGAAGTGTGCCTCGAAATGATGAGGGGGGAGCCGATGAAAATGATGATCCGAATATGCTCTCAATTTTCAAATTGGATGGCCGTCCTTTTGGCAAAATGCCTTCACGATATTTTGATGCCAAAGAGTATAATGCAGCACATATATATATATTTTATCCAATTGTGCCGAGGTTTCAGAGACATACTTGACGTGAGTACCCTCGTGATATTTTATTTAATGAAGAATATATTTATTCATTAAATATATAATAACTCGTGTGTTTTTTGAAGATTGTTTGAAGATCAAATTCGAGCAACTAATCCGAATATAACGGAAAATGACTTACAAACAAGAGTTGAAAAGGAGTTTGCAAGTTGGTTCAAAACATATGTAAGTGTGGGGTCTCATATCAAATTATTTATAGACTAATTTCATATGTAGAAAGTTACATAACTAACATACTTAATAATTGTCATAGGTTAATGATCCTTCAAGTAATGCAAGCCAATGCATTAAGGACCTTGCAGAAGGGCCATTGTACGGGGTTCAAATTTATTATGGGTGTTTAGTTAATGGATACAGGTTCCACACGGTTGATCATGGGTCAGATAAAAGTACTATGAATAGTGGTGTCTGCATAAAGGGCGAGGTTTATAATAGTGATGAGCAAGATTTTTGCGGGCGATTAATGGAGGTGTATGTGGTAGAGTATAATGGTGAACCTACTAAAACAACTATGTTATTCAAGTGTGAGTGGTTTGACTTATCACCTCTAGGGACTTCGGTGAATACAGATTTCAATTTGGTTTCAGTAAACCACGCCCGTAAATACAAGAAGTACGAACCTTTTGTGTTAGCAAATCAAGCTACTCAAGTGTATTATGCTTCCTATCCTAGTATGAATCAAGCTAAGAAGGATTGGTGGGGAGTGTGCAAGGTCACACCTAGATCTAGAGTTGAAGTAGCTTGTGAACCATCCGCCTCGTCATTACATCAACCGTTTCAAGAGGATGCCGCGGTCATGAGGACTAGAGGTAGTCAAGCTACTATAGATGATGAGATATCAATATCGCATCCAGGAGGTGGACTTATTGATATTGATGATGTGGATGAGGCATCAGATGATGGATATATAATAACGTCAGATGAGGAAGATAGTAATGATGATGATGATTCTGATCATATGTTATAGTCTTTACGATCATGTCAATATTGTGATTTTCAAGCTAATGAATATTCTGTTTTAGATTGTTATATGAAGTGCACTTGAAAATTTGATTTAGATTGTGGACAGTTTGGTTTATTATTCTTTCTCTTCTTTCGATCTTTATTTATACGATGTTGCCTTGATGATTTTATGTAGATTGTTATTTGATGTATTGTCGCAATGTGTGCTGTGTATATGTTGATTTTTGCTTAACTTGTACTCTACTCATTTGCTTTGTTTGTAACAATGAAGGTTCCAAAGATTCACCTAGTCTATAACTAACATTTATTAGTGCTAATTAGTGATATACATTTCATGTGTAATAGTATTTTTCTGTCTCCACTCTTGCAAATGACCTGCTCATCGAAAGCCTTCACTCTGTTGCATGCTAATTGTTGTATAAGTTGGTTTAGTTTTCCTTTCAGACAAATATGGAACATGTAGTTTAATGAGAAATTTATGTGAAAATTGTCATGTATTTGTTGTACTGTTTAAACTTTAGGACGTAGGTATATATAGAGCCGAACCTCGAGATATATGTCTGAATTCAGCTATGTGATCCTTTGAAAAAATAAGGTTTATATATCACAACTCGATATGCAACATCGTTATCAGAAGCTCCCTTGCCATCTATGAAACAATACAAACCTCCCTCAAGTAAGACTAAATTTAACCCAATGGGGCTATTTGTAATTTTCGAAAATCAGGGGGTTTTCATTGTAATTGTCCAAAACAAATGCAGACAGAACCACCAACTATAAACTGGCATATTGAAACCAAAGATAGAGAGAACTGCAGTTAATGAAAAAGGGAAAAAAAAAGGCACGCCTGTCAGCAGAAGGCCGAAGCCATGAAAAATCCAATTAACGGCACTTGAAGCGTCCTACCTGTTGGTAGCCCATCCTACTCAAAATCCACGTAGACACTCCAGGCAGCTAAACCGGCCGAGCAGAACCCGAAGTCGGACCGGACAAAAAACCCGATTTCCAACCGGGCTCGCTAAAAACCGGAACGGACGGTGACTCCATGGCCGACCCGGTATCTGATCCAGAAAGGCCGAGCAGAGGAAGGACGAAAATGTCCCGGTTCAAGAGTACGGCAGGGCCGGCCCGAACGGCGGCAGACCCGAAGCCGACCCGAGCGGCGGGGGACCCGAGGACCGACCCCGTCGGATAGACATCTCCGGAAGTCGGCAAAACAGACCCGCATGCCAATTAACGCATGCAGTCACGCCCCTTCCCAAGACACTCCTTATAGGCCGCCACGTGTCCAAGATTTAAATGCAGACTGACAAGTGTTATGGGCGTATTCCCCAAACATGCGCCAGTTGTCATCTCCCCACTAGCCCAGACTGTCTATATATAGGAGAAATGTACAGTAAAAAAGGATCTTTGGATTCTGAGGATAAATAAGAGAGAGAAAGAAGAGAGATAAGAGCTATACTGAAAAAGAATAAAAAAAGACTTGTAATTAACAAGCAAATTGGATAGACCGGCACCCATTGTTCTGCTCGGCTCTATGCTATCAAAAGGTCATTAATAAAATTTAGTGATCAAATATCTTCCACTTTATTTGTTATTTTCTACGTGTCTTCGACCCATTTGTCCCGGTCAGTACACGTGACGTTGACCAAATCAGACGTCAACAGATTGGCGCTAGAGGAAGGGGGGCTTGAACCTCTGATTAAAAAAGGTAGAGATAGACCCTTCACCAGCAATGTCTCACAACAGTTCGAAAAACCCTCAGCCCGCGACGGAGGAAGAAAACCTCCTTAAAGTGGTTGAATGCTTCAAACACCCTGACTTCATCCAAGGCATGGCGGCCCTTATGGCAAGAGTTACAGGGGGCGGGACCCTTCAAAAACCCGAGGATCAGCTCGAGGCAGAATCTCAGATGGCCCGCCCCGCTGCCTCGGGGCGAAGCAGAAAAAGGGCGGCCTCTGGGGCCGCCGGCGAAAGGGCAGAGAGCCACGGCGAAAGCTCACATCCCTCACGGAAAAGTAAGCCTTCACGCCCCGTCCGTTTTGATCGCCTCGGGCGGGGAGGAAAATCGAGAAGGCAACACCGGCTCCTACTGTCCAGAGTCAGAGCCGCAAGGAAGAGAAGGCTCACCACCTGTCCCTAAATCCAACGCAAATATTGCCTCCCACTCCGGGCGATAATTCAAGCGAGATCGAGTTCCTAAAAAAGCACCTTACGGAGCTCGAAAATAAACAACTCCAGCCATCCCAAAGCTCGGAAGGGCTCAATAGCCAGGAGAGTCCCCTGGCCCCTAGCGTTCTGGCGGAACCTCTCCCGGAGAAGTTCAAAATTCCTCAAATTCCGCCATACAACGGAGAAACAGACCCTAACGCCCATCTAGGGCATTATAATTCTTGGATGGATCTACATGGGTCTCAGGACGCGTTCCGATGCCGCATGTTTTCCCTAACTCTGGGGGAGAGGGCCCAGAGGTGGTATCGGACGCTGCCCCGTCATTCGGTTCAGACATGGGCTCAGCTTTCGGCG
This sequence comes from Orobanche coerulescens, assembly GCA_033398695.1. NCBI lineage: Eukaryota > Viridiplantae > Streptophyta > Magnoliopsida > Lamiales > Orobanchaceae > Orobanche > Orobanche coerulescens. The sequence goes on from CM065817.1 coordinate 8,670,971, forward strand.
ACATTCCGATCCCACTTTATGGGGTCCTCAGGCGGGTCGCCCACGCTCATCCATTGCTTCCGTGATCCAGGGGCCAAACGAGTCCTCAAAGATTATATATCCCGTTTTAATAAACGGATATTAGAGACGGAGCCCATGTCCGACGATGCGCGCCATTATTGCCCAGCCGGCCTTCACAAAAATTCTTTCTTTCGCTGGACGGTGTGCCAGAATGTCCCACACACCTACCAGGAATTTTTGGAGCGCGCCAGCTCCCACATAGCTGCTGAGGAAGCCATGCCGGCGCCAATGTTAGTCATGTCCTCCGATCAGAAAGGATCGTATAAAAAAGAAGAAAGGCGTAACTACAAAGAGACCCGTCAAGAACCTCGACGGGAAAATAAAACCCCTGCCTCTTCCTCGGCAGCTCCGGCCACTCAAAGCTATCGCCGGCCTGAGCTCATGGCCAATTTCGCGGAAATATATTCCATTGGAGCCGCGGCGATATTCGATCAAATAAAAGGCAAAAACTTGCTCCCAGTCCCCCGGCCGATCTATAAAGATCAGAAGGACATGGACCAGACCCGCTTTTGCAAATATCATGAGTCAGCGGGTCACAACACCGAGCAGTGCCGAGACCTCGTTGCCGCCCTGATCGCAGCATGCGACGAAACGGGCTTGAGGCGGTTTACCCGGAACCCGCCTCGGGATCGCCAAGATAGGGCCGACCCGACGAGAGCCAAGAATGATCGGGTGCCTCCGGCCCCCAAATCCCCCCGGGAAATTCTAACGATTATGGGCACCGCCGAGGTCAATGATCCTCGGTCCAAGCGCTAGAAAAAGGCATCCATCCGAGAAGCCACCACTTCCTATCAGCGGACCGAGCGCCGAGCAGAAGGGTTTCTATCGGTGGCCGAAGAAGCCCCCAAAAACCCCCAACTGGCGGTTACTTTTGAGGAATCCGACGCAGGCGGCTTGGACCATCCCCATTCAGACGCACTTGTCATCACTCTGCCCATAATGGGGATCCCGGTCCACATGGTATTGGTGGACTCCGGGGCTTATGCAAGCATCATTTACCTTCATACCCTTCGTAGGATGAAGGTACACCAATCGTATGTCCGGCCCTGCAACGAGGACATCCGGGGATTTGCCAACTGCCGCACCTCCCCGCTGGGGGAAATTGACCTCGCCCTGGAATTTGGTCAGGGGCCGATCAGAAGAACGATGATCACAACCTTTAACATCATCGACGTGCACAGCGACTACAATGCCATCGTAGGCCGACCTGTGATGTCAAGGCTGAGAGCCACTCAGTCCACCTACCACCTGTGCATGAAATTCCCTACCCCGGACGGCGTCGGGGTACACAGAGGGGATCAAAGGGCGGCCCGGGAATGCAATCTCAGCATCCGGGCTCGCGAGATCAACGCCGCAGAAGCCATCCCGGAAAATCCGCCGGGAGAAATGGAGACTACCAACTCCGAGCAACAGACGGGAAATACCCTGCTTGACCGGGGGCCCGACGGTTCCGGGGACGCGCAAACCCCCAGAATGAGAATCGGGCAGGCGACGGACCGCGGTCGCAGGCCCGAGAAAGAGCCGATCTCAGAAGAAGATCCCATTGACCCGCGGTATCAAAATCCAAAAGGAAAAATCCGCCACGCTGAGCCAACAGAAGAATTGGACCTGGTCGACGTAGATTCATCTAATCCCGCCCGACGGCTAAAGATCGGCCACAACCTCCAAGAACCGATCCGCTCCGAGCTTGTCTTCCATCTAAGACAAAATTTGGATGTCTTTGCTTGGACCCATTCTGATATGCCGGGGATCGATCCGAATCGCATGCCACCAATCAACATCGACCCCAGCTCAAAACCGGTCGTCCAGAAGAGGAGAAAGATGGGGCCCGAGCGACAGAAAGGGCTGGAAGAGGAGGTAGAAAAGCTAATTGATAACGAGTTTATTCGGGAAGCCCAATACCCGACCTGGGTAGCCAACCCGGTTCTGGTAAAAAAGCCGACCGGGCTTTGGAGGCTCTGCATTGACTTCTCCAACCTGAATAAAGCCTGCCCAAAAGATAGCTACCCGCTCCCCCATATCGATTACATGGTAGATGCCATGGCCGGGCACGAGCTAATGAGCTTCATGGATGCCTATTCTGGATACAACCAGATTCCAATGCACCCCGCCGATGAGAAAAATACCTCCTTCTACTCGGCCCGCGGCTTATACTGCTACCGGATGATGCCTTTCGGGCTCAAGAATGTCGGCGCGACATATCAACGCCTGGTAAATAAAATGTTCAATAGCTTGATAGGTCATACTATGGAAGTATATGTAGATGACATGTTAGTTAAATCCCTGCGCTCGGCCGACCATGTACATGACCTCAATAAAATGTTTGCTATTTTGCGAGAGTATAAGATGAAGCTAAATCCGAAGAAATGTTCCTTCGGGGTAGGTTCTGAAAAATTCCTCGGCTACATGGTAAGCCAAAGAGGGATTGAAGCCAACCCCGATAAAATTAAGGCGAGTTTGAGCTTGTTCCCCAAACTCTGGCCAAAAGGTGCAAAGCCTAATCGCCGCCTAGCCGCACCGAGCCGTTTCATCTCCCGCACAACGGATAAGTGCAAACATTTCTTTGAGGCGAGAAAAAAGAACAAGGATTTTCAATGGACAGAACCTTGCCAAAAAGCCTTCGAAGCTATCAAGAAAGTCCTGGCGGAAGCCCCGACCCTGCAGAGACCGTCCCGAGGGGAACTTCTTAACTTATATCTCGCAGCCTCCGACTCCGCGATCAGCGCCGCTCCGATTCGAACGGAGAATGCGGTACAACACCCGGTCTATTATGTAGGTCGTGCCCTTCATGATGCCGAGCTCGGATATGCCCGATGGAAAAAGCGGCCTATGCGCTCATGATGGCATCCGGAAGTTGAGGCCTACTTTTGGAACACCAGTAGTCGTCTTAACCAACTATCCATTAAAAGCAGTTATGCACCGACTGATGTTTCCGGCGAATGGTAAAATGGGCCGTCGAACTAGGGCGATTTGACATAACTTACGAATCGCGCTTTGCTATAAAGGGCGAGGCCCTTGCGGACTTCATTGCGAGTTCACGCCCGCAATTGCCCGTGAGGACGACCGATCGAAGAATGGTCACTCTATGTAGATGGGTCCTCTACACGACCGATCGGGTGCGGGAATAGTCCTCGTCCGACTCCTGCTCGCATTTCTCGGCTATTCGCCTGAGTTTCCCAACCACCAATAATGAGGCAGAATACGAAGCTCTCTTGGCTGGTCTAGAAATGGCAACCTCTCTCGGCCTTACCCGCCTCACCATCCTGAGTGATTCTCAGTTGATGGTCAACCAGATCAACGACGAATACGAAGCCAAAGAGCCTAAACTGGTTAAGTACCTCCACCTGGCCCGAGCCCGGCTGCAAGGTTTTCAGGGGACTATACAGCATATTCCCCGAACGGAAAACATTCAGGCCGACTCTTTGGCCAAACTTGCATCCAGCGCCGGGGCCGAGCATATGGATGAGGTCAGCATAGGGCATCACGCCTCATCGGCCCTGGAAATGGCCGAAATCCGAGCAGCAGAGCAATCAGAACCACGAGGGTGGATGCAGCCTATAATGCAATACCTTCAAAGCGGCGTTTTGCCCGAAGACCGAGCTCAAGAAAGATCCTTACGAACTCAGTCTGCCCGGTTCACTATCATGGACGGAGCATTATATAAAAGAGGATATTCGGTTCCGCTGCTGAAATGCCTGTCCGAATCAGAAGCCGAATATGCCCTCAGGGAGGTGCACGAGGGTATATGTGGAAACCACTCCGGCGGCCAGGCATTGGCCTATAAGTTAATCCGACAAGGCTACTATTGGCCGGATCTGAAAAAAGATGCCATTGCGCTCGTGCGGAAGTGCGTCCGGTGCCAAATCTTTGCTCCGCAGATCCGATCCCCCCAGGAGACCCTCACGTCTGTATATTGTCCATGGCCATTCGCCAAGTGGGGAATAGACTTGATCGGCCCTCTGCCTAGGGGACGGGGAGGAGTGCAATACGCAATCGTCGCAGTCGATTATTTTACGAAATGGGCCGAGGCCGAACCTATGGCACGCACAACCGAACAGAAGATAGTCGACTTCATATGGAAGTCAATCATATGCCGGTTCGGAATCCCTCAATCCATTGTCTCGGATAATGCGAAACAGTTTGACAACAAGAAATTCCGATCTTTCTGCGACGGTCTCCAAATACGAAATAACTTTTCCACGCCCTATTATCCTCAATCTAACGGGCAGGTGGAGGCAGTCAACAAGATCTTAAAGCAACATCTCAAGACTCGCCTAGAGGAACTCAAGGGTTCCTGGCCAGAAGAACTCCCCGGGACCCTATGGGCCTACCGAACGACGCATAGATCCGCCACAGGAGAAACGCCTTTCTCCTTAGCTTTCGGCTCTGAAGCCGTTATCCCGGTCGAAATCGGGGCACCTACCTACCGAGTAGCACATTTTGAAGAACAGGATAACGACTTGGCCCTCCAAGTGAACCTGGACCTCCTTGCCGAAAAACAAGCTCAGGCAGAAATGCGAAACGCCATATACAAAAGAAGGAGTGAAAAATATTACAACTCCAAGGTTCACCCGAGAAGATTCCAGGTCGGCGACCTAGTCCTCAAGAGGGTTTTGGGGCCGGATCCCGGGCCGCTCAAGCCCAAGTGGGAAGGGCCGTATAAAGTTAGCGAAGTCCTTCAGAATGGAGCCTACCGGCTGGAATATCTGAACGGCCAGAAATTAACTTACCCGTGGAACGCTATGTATCTAAAAAGGTATTATCAATAAGAAGCCGATGTTATTCCCTGTCTCAATACTGGTACACCTCGAAATACCGGCTCCTCCGGCACTATAAGACTGAGCTCGTCTCGGCACCTCGAAAGACCGGCTCCTCCGACACTATAAGACCGAGCCCGTCTCGGCACCTAGAAAGACCGGCTCCTCCGGCACTATAAGACCGAGCCCGTCTCGGCACCTCGAAAGACCGGCTCCTCCGGCACTATAAGACCGAGCCCGTATCGGCACCTCGAAATACCGGCTCCTCCGGCACTATAAGACCGAGCTCGTCTCGGCACCTCGAAAGACCGGCTCCTCCGGCACTATAAGACCGAGCCCGTCTCGGCACCTCGAAAGACCGGCTCCTCCGGCACTATAAGACCGAGCTCCTCTCGGCACCTCGAAAGACCGGCTCCTCCGGCACTATAAGACCGAGCCCGTCTCGGCACCTCGAAAGACCGGCTCCTCCGGCACTATAAGACCGAGCTCGTCTCGGCACCTCGTAAGACCGCTCCTCCGGCACTATAAGACCGAGCTCGTCTCGGCACCTCGTAAGACCGCTCCTCCGGCACTATAAGACCGAGCTCGTCTCGGCGCGATCAACCAAGAACGATAAAAAAGCACAACGAAAACGGCAAAAGAGATCTTATTTCATCAAGTCATTACTACAAAATGCAGACGATTACAAAAAACCTGAACCAGGTTGGCACGCAGGCCGAACATCAGATGAAACAAAAGACAAAAATAGGCACGCAGGCCATGCTAGAAACGAAATCTAAAGGGAACTACTCGGCCCCGTCATCCTGGCCGGCCGCCTGAAAAGATGGCCCCTCGCCTTCCCGACCGACATCCTCACCCTCGGCCGCCTTCGGCTCATCGGCCCCAGCAATGTCGACATGAAGGTCGGCCGCCTGAGAGGTGATATAAGCCTCAATCTCCTGAACGGTCTTCCCACCTTTCATAAGATCTAAAATCTCGAAACAGGTGGAGACGTAGTTCAGATTGATCAGCTCCTCAAAGGCCGGCGTCTCCTTGAAGGCCTCCACCCCTTCAGCACGGCCCCTAGCATAGCTCGAAGCCTCGCAGGTGTTGAGCCGCTCGGTCAGGCTTCCGACCTGAGCCTTGGTCTCCTTCAAATAGGCCTCGTGCTCGGCCCGGATTTCCAAGCACCATTTCTGCGCCTGATCGACCGCATCGGTCAACTCCTCGGCCTTCAGCCTCCATATGTCGGCCTGGAGAGCCCGACCGTCCAACAGCTCCATCTCGCCCCTCAGGGAGGTTATCTCCCCCTCGAGAGACTTGATCAAAGAAGGGCACAAGTGATGCTCCTCCTGCAAAGCCTTAAGGTCGGCCTCCGTCTTCTTGTGCCTCTCGGACGAAGCCAGAAACTCATTGGAGGCCTTCACGTAGGTGCACATAGCCCGGCCGACCAGGGCATTCCCGAACTGGATCTGCTCGGCCGGATCCATATCGTTGGTCATCATTTCCAGCTTGGGAGTCCAACCCCGGATCGGAATATGACTAGAAACGGCCACCCCAGGAGGGACCCGACTGAGCATCTCAGGAGTCGGAGTAGCGGCCCGGACGTAATCCAGGAACCAGCGCGGCCGTCGCCCCTTCATCTGGTCACATGGCTCCACCCGCTCCTGGTTGACCGGAAGATAATGGCCCTCCAAGTCAATAACGGGCTCCTCCCGATCTGCCCGGACAGGAGTCGGGGCGGACACTACGACTTCAGGGGCCGACGAACCCTCGGCCTTGTTCGCGCTCTCTTCAGGCACAGGCTCCACTCTCTTGCATTTGCCAGCCCGCTCCCTCCGATCGGCGGCCTCAGCTGCCAGCCTTGCCACACGCTGAGCGGGCGTCTCCTTCCGACCGGATGAAGTCTTTCCCTTAGGAGCTGGAAAAGGAAGACATGTCAAAAAAAAAAAAAAAAAAAAAGGGGGGGGGGGGTACCTGAAGAAGACATTGTGCTCGGATCAGTCTCTCTAAGTCCGGCCGCCCAAAGATTCTCCTCGGACACTAAAAGGTGAGACTTCCTTTGCTCCAGAGGAAGGCCCAAAAGCTGCTCGACCCGGTCGTCGAAATCGGCAGATGTCTCTGACGCCGGAATGCGTTATGCACAGGCAACAAATGATGAGCGTTAGACAAAAAAGGAAACAAAAACAAAAAATAATACTCACCCATTTTGGCCGTAAAAAGCACAGGAATCCGCAGCTCGACATCTATCACCCCCGGCTCCCACTCATCCAAAGAACTCCTCCACGGCCCCCCAATAAAGAACCACTGTTCTTTCCAGCTATGAATGGTCTCGGGTACCCCCACTAGCTCCTTGTGCATAGCATGCCGGGCCGTCAGATAAAACCAGCCCGAGCCGGACCTACCAACCGACCTCCACAAATAGAGGCTGTTGAACTCCTCAAAGCTGGGCTCGGGCCAGCCGTGCTGATTAAAAAGAATAAAAAGGCCCACCACCCGAGCCCAAGAATTCGGATGGATCTGGGGGACAGGAAGGCCCCACTGCCTTAACCACCGGGAAAGAGTCAACGGAAGCGGAAACCGAAGCCCGGCCAATAAGGAGCGGTAGTACACCGCCGTGCAACCAACGGCGATCAGGGGCCTCTCCGGGATTCGAACAAACATCCGCACTCGCCGAATTTTAAATCGCACACAAAGCCGCCAATTGTTCCTCCGTAACGTTACTCGGAATTGAAGCTGAGTCCCAACTCGCCGCCACCAAAGGGGCCGGACGAGGGCGAGCCCGGGCCACCACCGGCTCAACTCTCTCCGCCGGAGTTTCTCCGACAACTGTCAACGGCGCCGCCATTTCTACTTCCCCAGATCCTGGCGACTTCACAAATTCATCTCCTTCTTCCTCAACACTCCAGTCGACGGGAGCTTCACCAATCGATAGATCCGCCACACCCGTGCGGTCCGGCGACACGGCCAAAACCACCTCCGTCTCGTCTCTTGTCTCCGACATTTTAAATAGATGAAGAAAAAAGAGAAAGAAAGAAAAGCGAGCTTACCGGAAAGGTCGGTGAAATCGGAAAAGAAGGAAAGGTCGTCGAAAAAATCTCTCTCTCTCTGCAACAATACGTAAAAATGGCGGAAGAAACACTGAAAGAGAAGACAACCTCTACTTATAGGGAAATGTAGGCATTAAATGCCAGGCGCGTGAAGCGAGAAATTCTACCGAACCGTCGCAGGATTCGAGAACGCGTGAGCGCGCCGCCCAGTATTCTTGCGCCACGCGTCCCCCCACATGATGACACCTAAAAACCAGGGAAGCGGTGCGACGCGACTCCCGAAGAGACGTCTGTTCGAAAGGTCTTATCCTCCCACAAACCGGATCGGTCTCAACATTGAACGACTCCAGCCCCGGCCAGCTCGGCACGGCCCTGGACTCGGGGGCCCTTGTTGGTAGCCCATCCTACTCAAAATCCACGTAGACACTCCAGGCAGCTAAACCGGCCGAGCAGAACCCGAAGTCGGACCGGACAAAAAACCCGATTTCCAACCGGGCTCGCTAAAAACCGGAACGGATGGTGACTCCATGGCCGACCCGGTATCTGATCCAGAAAGGCCGAGCAGAGGAAGGACGAAAATGTCCCGGTTCAAGAGTACGGCAGGGCCGGCCCGAACGGCGGCAGACCCGAAGCCGACCCGAGCGGCGGGGGACCCGAGGACCGACCCCGTCGGATAGACATCTCCGGAAGTCGGCAAAACAGACCCGCATGCCAATTAACGCATGCAGTCACGCCCCTTCCCAAGACACTCCTTATAGGCCGCCACGTGTCCAAGATTTAAATGCAGACTGACAAGTGTTATGGGCGTATTCCCCAAACATGCGCCAGCTGTCATCTCCCCACTGGCCCAGACTGTCTATATATAGGAGAAATGTACAGTAAAAAAGGATCTTTGGATTCTGAGCATAAATAAGAGAGAGAAAAAAGAGAGATAAGAGATATACTGAAAAAGAATAAAAAAAGACTTGTAATTAACAAGCAAATTGGATAGACCGGCACCCATTGTTCTGCTCGGCTCTATGCTATCAAAAGGTCATTAATAAAATTTAGTGATCAAATATCTTCCACTTTATTTGTTATTTTCTACGTGTCTTCGACCCATTTGTCCCGGTCAGTACACGTGACGTTGACCAAATCAGACGTCAACACTACCAACACATACCTAGACCAAGAATCGATATGAAAAGCACAACAGCCGCAACAGTGATCAATGCAGATCTCCTAATTACAAAAGAACCCAGTTATCTTTAAAATTTAGAACCCCAAGGCACTTATTTTTTTCTTACAAGAGGGATCATGACACATCAGGGGCCTATTTGCAAGGTAAATACAAACCATCTTTTTTTTTCTATGAATTGTTGTTTCTATGATCAGTGCACTCTTAAAATGCAAGGTTTAGTTTCCATAATTGGCTCCTGTCTTAACTATTATGAATTGTTGCTCATTTTAATTACAACCATCTTTTTTTTCCTCAGATGTTCTCGATGAGGAGAGGTGGTGGCGGGCGCCGCAGTAGCACGGGATCCTCACGAGCAGCTCCCGGACACTCTTCACCAGCTACGGACTCCCCACGAGAAGGTCCTGTTAGGTCTTCGTCTGCTCTCTACCCGAGACTCCGCCGATTGTTCTACTCCGAGACAGGGCAGACGAGGAGACTAGTGCACACATTTCTGAAGATGAGGATCGGGAGGTGATAGTTTATGAGGCAGCCTCAAGTGTTGTTTCCTGTAGAAAGATTGCTCTTGAAAGAGATACTAAAACCGGGTTAGTTATTTACTGTTTAATCATCAATTATTTTTGTTACAGTGAGTGTTCAAATTATTTAATCAGTTGATGACAATACTTAGAGGTCATATAAAATATATTTCTAGGACTAAATTTATTGGGGAATTGTATTTACTGTCATCAAAATGCTTAAACAAATGTTGATTAAATGCTATAACTAAGTATTGTGATGATCTAAATGATTAATTTGGTTTTGGTTACAGAGAGATAGTGATTCATCCCCAGATTTACAGGGTGTGCACGATGAGTTTTAAAAGAGTTCCCAATCCGACAGGATTCAACTGGAAAGATACTCCTAATAGCGTAAAGGCCCAGTACTATACCTTATTTAAGGTAATTTGTAATCATTATGTAAACTAATTATATTCAATTGGAAAGTTAGTTTTATTAACTTGATATGCAATATTTCATAGAAATTTTTCACGTGGCCTGTTGAGTGGGAACAAGAAGTCTATGATCTTTGGGAGTCTCGTGCACGGGTTAGGTTCAACAATTTCCTAAGTGATGCAAAAAAGAAAAGGGATCAAGGGAGGTCGAAACACATCCCTACTGATTGGTGGGAAGGTTTGTGTGCTTACTGGATACTCCCGAGGTGAGAGATGTATCTACGAGGGCGAGAGGCAACCGAATGGCTGAAGTGGATGGCCCTGGTACCGGGATAAGCAAGCACAGTGGAGGCTCTAAGTCTGTTAGCGTACTTGTTCGAGAGTTGGTTAGTAATTATCTGATTATTTTTGCTTGTATATGTAAGTGTGCATCGTAATAATTTCGAAGTTTTTTTAATAAATAGGCAACAAAGAACAATCTTCCATTAGAGCAGTGTGTTTATGCCTCTTTTCGGGCTATCCACATGAAAAAAGATGGAACTTTTACGACACAGAAGGATGCGGATATTGATGTAAGTATATATGCATTCGATTCATCTACGGTATTTTGGAATACATTCGATTCACACTTGTTTTGATTGTCATGGAAATAGTGTACTGTCAGTTGGTATATGGAGGATGTATTTGAGTTTTTTTTTTATTATAGACAACGGTGGTTGTTATGATTTAGTAAGAAAAATAATAATCAGGTATGTGGCTTGCATTTTTAACAAGATAAGTTCTTTACCTCTGATCTTTGATGCAAGTTACTCGTAGACACTTGATAATGCTTAATTAATTGTTACTTAATACTCAAACTATCTCGTTTTCTAAGAGATTATAAAACAGCAAAACAAAGATAGAGCAATATTGCAACCGAAAATACTTCTTATTGAAATTACATACTGGGCACATTCCGCCACTTTTCCCATGTTCTGACTTTCCATTATAGCCATGATCAAGCTTTTGTTCTCATCCAAATACTGCATAATATGCTCAATAATCAGATCTAAGAACAACTATTATTACATATCTATATGGTTCTTCAATAATCTGAAAGTGCATGTACATGTAATCAGGGGCTGAACCACACTATACTCGGGTGGTGTGGGGGTGGGGGTCAGTTGCACCCCCTGCAAAAAAAGAAAAATATTTACCACCCTATAAATAAATAAGCTCCACAGCTGGTAAATTTCCTTCCCAGATGGACATTTTTAAGCTTGCAAATGAACTTTGAATATATTCACAGAAATTGACAGAAATGTGGTGCTAATTTAATGATTTGGTGGAGAGTGTTGCTAATCATGTTTCATTTTTTTTTAATGCCCTTATATTGAGAAATATTCTAACTTTTAATACCCAAGATCCCTCTATTTTTTCTGTTTAGGCAAAGAATCTCATTCTACTTATCTTTTTGGTTTTAGATACTGAATTTTCCTTTATTCTCATAATTCCCTCAATAGTTTCTGTTCTTTCTGTTTTTCTCCCAACATCCGGACTGGACAAGAATACAAAACCTTTGATTCTAAAATATCGGCCATGGAGCTGTTGTAATATGTAGTTTTGATGTGATATGTTCATTTGTTTTCACATCCATTATTTTACATGCTGTCGGCTGTTTCATTTGTTTCATTTTATAATAAATAGTATAATATAAAAAGAATCCAGGATCTTGCAGTATGTATGTGTGTGTGTGTATATATATATATATATATATATAGTGTTGACAATATTAAATAACTCATTATTTGTTGCTGATGTATTAAGATAATATGAAGTAGTGTATTAATGAAGCCGCTTACCTGTCTTTATTATGAAGCTGCTTCACTTCTGCCCAAAAAAGTCTTTTTTGATTTAACCAAATGAATGTCAGATTTTATATTGTTGGTGTGAAAATAAAATGAATATCAGATTTTATTGCCATGGTCAACTATGAATTTTTATAAGGAACGTGTTGTGCGGCGATTAATACGCCTCGATAGGCGATCGGCATCACGATCAGAAAAGCCAACCATGGAAGACATACTCTGGACAAACGCCTAGAGTTCGGCACAATAAGGCGACCGTCTTTTGGTACCCAGCGATCGTCTTTTGATATCTGACGATCGTCTTTAATGAGCGGACCAGAGGCGATCATCTCGTGCCACGTATGGATCCAGCATCCGTCAAAGTCGTCGAAGACCGAATCTTGGACGGTGGCCCACGTGCGGATCTTCAAAGGATACCGACAGATAGGACCTTTGACCCCAGCCTGTCAGCTACCACACCTACCGACAAGGCCGCCGAAAGGTACAAAGTGGGTCCTCCTGACGATGACTCAAGACGCGTGCTGGCTTCCCATTGGTTCGCCCAGCTGGTCACCAGCAGCGACCTCGGACCTCAAGGGAACAGGCCCACGTGACGGGACGATCGGCCATCTTATTTTAACATAGAAAACGGCGGTCGCCCGCGATCGCCTGGGGAGTCCCAACTACCTTGTCCCCTATAAATAGAGGACTCACTACAATGGCCAATGGGACGCGAATTTTACTACGAATTCAGTGCAAAATACAAACAAAAGAGAGAATCAAAGACTCTTTTGGCAACCACTTATACATTCATAGTGATATTCATACATATCCATCATATATCCCAAGCAAGAACCCACAGATCTATCTATCTGGTTCTTCCGGCAATCTACGCGCTCTAAAGCCTAGATAACTAGAAGTCTTTACACTCCTTGTAATAGATTCTAACATTAATATTTATACTCGACAGTATATTTATTAATAACATCTCGCGAGAGCATTCAAGCCCGGGATTAAGAACCCCGGCAAATCTTGTGTTATCTATTTTCTCACGGAAGTGTTCTCGCATTTGTTTGTTACTCGATCATTCCAGCAATACTATCTCCGGATAATATTTTGGGTAACAACAGAACGGAGGGAGTATTAAATATCTTCTCTAATATAGAATGCAGACTCTGTAATCTAATCCAAAAATGTGTTATTTGGAAGTATTCTTTCATTTTTTTATTGATCTTGTGGTTATGCGAGTTTTTCTTATCCATTTCTGCTAGCTACAAAAAGGAAAACTTGGCTTTTCTCAGTTGCTCCTTGCAATGTAATTAGAATATTGGGCATGTTTTTCTTCTCAGGCTAGGGTTAAGGAGCTTGCTGCAGACCAAGGAGAGGGAGCAGATTTGAATATGATCTATAAGACTGTACTGCAGGAGAAGGAGGCCGCCAAAGAATATGTCAAGAAAAACAGGATGTATGGCACTGGCAGTCTAGCTCCCAGCATCATAAGCACATGCTCTAGCGGCGGTGGATCAACGACCTCATATTTTCACGCATCTGAAGAGATCCACACTCGATTCACATCCTTAGAGGAGCAGCTGATAGAGGAGCGCAGACTGAGAGAAGAGCAGGCAAAGGTGATTGAAGAAGAGCGCGTGAAGAGACAGCGCCTTGAGGAACAGTTGCAAGCTATTCAAGAAATGCTAACACAACAAAATCTTCCACCTCCGAGTCGCCCTTCTACTTCACCTTGATTTAGACTACTTATTTCTTTTTTACTGTACGATGAAATGATGACAACTCTTGATTGTGTACGACGATACAACTATGACGATTGTGTAAAATTGTGACGTTTTTGCTATTTATGACTAGTTTGTTTTATTATTCAGAAATTGAAAGCAGGTAATGGAAATAATTAAAAATTCAGAATAATTGTCAAAAAGAAAAAATACCGACGGCATTACCGACGGCAAAACTGCTGTTGGAAATTTACCGATGCCCTTTTACCGTCGGTAAAATGCGTCGGGATTTACAATTTTACCAATGGCAGCGAGGCCGTCGGAATTTGTAAATTAGCGACGGCTAAATTTCGTCGGCAACGACGTCGTCATTGTTCAATTTAACAACGACAGGCCCAACATCGTTATTGCAAAACTAACGACGGCAAAACAGCGTCGTAAAACCCGTCGGGTGTGGCGTCGGTAGTGGGGTCGGTATCCGTCGGCAAAACCGTCCCAGCTTCAGGCCACCTGGGGATTGCCCGACGCCAACAGCGTCGGGAAGCCGTCGGCAATTTAACAACGCCAAGAAATGGCGTCGGTAGTTTTTTACCGTCGAGTAGTTTTCCAACGCCCTGTTGCCGTCGGTAATAGCGTCGGTATTCAGTTTACCGATGCCCCCTGCTTATTTTGCCGACGGATTTTGGCGTCGGTAAACACTATTTTTTTGTAGTGTATGAATCTAACATAAAATAGGTAATTTATCAAAAAGATCAAAATGTATACCATAATGTTATTTCTGATATACCAACAAATTACACCGTTATTATCAATCGTAATAAAAACTGAATTTGTAGAAACGGGAAAAACAATAATGCACTCACTGAGCATTGCGAAGCTCACTGAGCATTGCGAAGATGTATGGTTTGCCTTTTCGTATTTCCACCACTCCTTTTCGATATATCAACTAATTCACCAGCACCAATCATCTGGCCAATAACATCTGAAAAAATAACAATTTCATCGACTAAACAGATATCATATAAAAACTATACGGAAAAGGTGATATAAAATTTATAATACGCACCAACTGAAAGTTTTAAATCCATTGCCCCCTCGTTGACCTTTTCAAAAGTAACAAACTGAAATCCATATCTCGATATTTCAAGGCGAGGACATGGTTTCACAGTAGTATATCTGTGAAACCCTAATCGATATGGATGACTTGTGCACAGAAAATCATCCACGTTCTGACCAACAGTGTAGTTCTGCAAACCATAAAGGAAACCCTCCTTCATGGTTTGAGAAATCTTACCAATTTGAGCACGGGGAACGGAAGCTTGAATCTTAGTATTCTGCATTGAAAGTGTTATAGAAAAATTACATATGGAAAAAATACAATGCACTTCCAAACCGTTTAATAGACATCTCAAATTAGTAAATGTGCAACTTAAAACTAAATGAAGAATGAAGAATCTGAAATAATACAGAGTAAAAAATGAACAGTAAAGAAAAGAACATCTAAAATCATGTTTATTATGTTCAGTTTAAAAGTCGGCATATTAAACATTAAAATATATTGTTTTAAAACATATTAAACATACTGTAAAATTTAGTTTTAAACGACTTAAGCTGGAGAATTAAAATAATATCTATAAATAAATTATCAAAGTTCACTATGAGAAAAAGTCAAATAAGCATTTATTCAAAACTGGAGAAAGAAGGATTCAAGTGATTTATTACATGTAAGAAACTCAAACTTGACCTCATGTATTTGTATTCTTTTTTTTTTAACTTAAGTTTGATTCACACAATGGATATTAACCACATTAAAATATCTCCTAAATATTAAACCATATTAAACACAAACAATCAACATATTAAACATTAAAATATAATCAACATGAAAACATAATCAATACACACAAATACATGCCCTTCAAATACCATAATTGCAAAAGTCTAACACAAAATCTCATAAAAGTGGAAAAAATACCTCTTCATCACACAAAATCATCTGCATTGAATAAAAATCATTCGGATTGTCATTTCTCGGAACAAACCAAATCCACTGAACGCGTATCCTAATAAGTTTCATTTCCTTCGAAGGATCTATACGACGAATAGAAATTAAATCTATACAACTTAATAAGTTTCGTTTCCTTCGAAGGATCTATACAACTTAATAATTGGCCAAATTAAACAAAATAAAAATCATATTCTTAAGTTTCTGTGTAAAATAACTACGTATGTGGTTGAAAAATACACATTGAATTATAGGTATTTATTTAGGTTCTCTATTGGTGGAGTTTTATTTTAAATCGATGCGGGATACAAGATATTGAATTCTATTTATTTGGATTGTCTATCGGTTAAATACTATTTTAAATTGATGTGGGATTCAAGATTTTAGATAAATAGGAATCCAAAATTAAGAGAATGCCACGTAGTAGAGAAAATTAATCTAATACTTAGAATCCGTAATATATATATACATGTGTATATATATATATATATATATATAGTTTGAGTTAATTTGGGAGAAAAATGCACCATATTATAAATTACAATTATAACCTACATAACTATTATTATATTTGTAATTTTTGTATTTTGAGTGAAAAATTAATTTATTATTTATCAAAATAAATCTTTTTTCAAAAATAAAAAATTGTATATCAAAATTATACTCAAATTAAAGATCTCGACAAATAGAATAACATAGAAGAAATAAAAATTAAAAAATTTAATTTTTATATCTAAAAATTATCCTCCAATTATGGAGGGTAAGTTCACCCTCTTTTTAGGAGGGTGAACAAAATCACGCTCCCGTAAACTCAACACCTTGACTCCATCTCTATCGAAACCGAATTTTTAAATTTAGTTTGGATTTAGGATTTAGTTTTAATAAATATTAGATTTCTCGACCATATTGTTATCTTTTTTATATGAATGATTAACTTTTCTTATAGGTTAAATAGTCATTTTGGTCTTTTATTCTTGGTCAAAATTTTATTTTCGTCATTTATATTTCAATTATTTTGTTTTGGCCCCTCACGTTTCAGATATGTTTCATTTACGTTCTTGCCGTTAGTTTTCTTGACAGACACCACGCAGGCAGTTAACTGCTGACGTGGCATGCCACGTCATTAAAAAAACTGACACGCCAACAATGACGTGTAAGACGCCACATCAGCAATTAACTGCCAGCGTGACGTCTGTCAAAAAACTAATGGGGGGACGTAAATGAAACCTATCTTAAACGTGAGGGGCCAAAATGAAATAATTGAAAGATAAAGAACGAAAATGAAACTTTGCCAAAGATGAAGGACCAAAATGGATATTTAGCCTTTCTTACATGGCTGAGTTGCTATTTTATACAAGACTGAACTATAAACCCTAGTTAGGGATGTCAATGGGTCGGGTAGGGTACGGGTATGCCTCCTCCATACCCTACCCTATTTGATTCGGATCGGGTTCGTGTATTACCCATCGGGTAATCGGGTACCCAATGGGTATTCGGGTACCCGTATACCCTATATTTAAGAATATAAATATTTTTAATATATATCATATATACATATAATGTAATTAATAAATTCAATTCATTATAATAAATATTTCAAATATAATATTTTATATAATAATATATATAATTTATAATACAATATAATGTTTATGTATAATATATAATAATATATTTATATAATTCAAATGGGTACGCGGGTCGGGTAATCGAGTCGGGTATTCGGGTAATATACTATACTCATACCCTATCCATACCCGACCATATAATTTCGAGTTCGGCCAAAACTCGACCCGATTTCGGGTTTATCCGACGGGTAGGATCGGGTATGGATAAAATTGACATCCCTACCCCTAGTTCCAGGGTTAATATCAGCCGAATTAAATAACCAAATAATTTACGTCTTTCCTAATTGATTGATTATTTAGAAAACTTTGAATTATCTTAGGGTAATATTTGATATATTTAGCTAATATTATTGCTAGACTAAATTCATTTAGAGGTTAGATGTGAACCAGTAATATATTATCTAACTTAATCAGATTAATTTTTGGATAAACCCTTTTCTATAAGTGAATTTATAAATGGACGTTCTTGTTGGAACATTTTGTTCCATACATAAATTAAAAGTATTTTGATGATTAATGTTGACAAACAAAACAAAACAACGAAGAGCCGAAGCAAGCATCGAAGGAAAACGAAGTGCAAAAAGCTGGAAAATCACAAAGCTAACGTACGTAATATGTGATCATTAACGTACGTAATGGTAGCAGCTTAACGTACGTAATGGATGAGAGATAACGTAAGAAAAGGAGTTCAATCAAGTGTTAGTTGGAGGAGTCAAAGTCGTGGCATCTGACGGATATATGACGTCATGAGTGACGTAATGTTAACGTCGTAACAAAGGAAAGGCTAACGTCGTAACTCAAATGACGAATCTCACCGACTATTTTGTGAAGATGCTAACGTCGTAACCAGCAGGTTAACGACGTAAAGGTGCTTACGTCGTAATGGAATGGATATAACGTACGTAATGAAGGTCTGGCAACTAACGGCTAGTTTGATCATGAAGCCTATAAATACCATCCCTATGGTATTGTTTGAGTACAACAACCTTGAGCAAATTGTCTATACTTGTGATATTATTACACACATTCTTGTTGTTGATATTGAGCTTAATTGTAAGTGTTTGAGTGAGTATTCACGAAACATACACGTGGTAAAAGAAAAGATACGATTGGATTCGGTGTTATTAGGATCGAGGATCGGCATTATTAGAATCGCAATCGATATCTAAGTGAGGTTTATATAGTACCATGTAAAGCTAGAGCGGTTGATTCCTTGTCCGATAGAAAAGGAAAGCGGTTTAACTTGGACCGACGCAAAGACAAATGCAGTGGTTTATCACGGACCAATAGAAGACGTGATTGTAAACGGTTATACCTCGACCGATAGAAGAGAGGCGTAGAGGTTTTTATCTTGATCCTATAGAAAAAGATACCGAGAGAGGACGTAGGCTCGTTTATAGCCGAACCTCTATAAATCCTTGCGTCATTTATTTTCCGCAACTTTATTTACGCTTCCGCAAACGGCGCAAATATCCGAATCGGTACCCAACAGTTCTTTCAATATAATAACAGTACAAGTTGATGAAAAAGTATGAATTTTTAATACGTAAAAATGAATACATGAGAAGGGATAAAATGTGCTCCGGATCCAAATAAAAATTTAATTTAATCGATTAATTTTCGGGTGAGCCCTTTTCTATAAGTGAATTTATGAATAGACATTTTTCCAATATAATAACAGTATAAGTTGATGAAAAGTATGAATTTTTAATAGGTAGAAATGTATACTTGAGAAGGGATAAAATGTGCTTCAGATCCAAATAAAATTATATATAAAATATTTTATGATTAGGTTAAATAAATAATTTAAATGGCCGTCAAGCATCATATTAACGCTAGGCATATATAACCTTCGCAAAATAAGGGTACCGTCCATGGTACATGCCACGTGTGGGAAACATATTTTTTTAGGTCCGTAATTTTAGCTTAATTGGGTTATAAGGACATTATCTTTTTGGGCCTGGAGAAGAAGAACATTAATTTAAAAGTGGAAAAACAAGGACAATTAAGCCCAAATGAGGTCCGATTGGGCTTAATTGTCCTTGTTTTCCCACATTTTAAAATTAATGTCCTTCTTCTCCAGGCCCGAAAAGTTAATGTCCTTATAACGCAACTAGGTCAAAGTTATGGGCCTAAAAAAATATTTGAGCCGTTCGGAATAACTCATCTAACATGAAAATTAAATATATTCTTAAAGAATGTAGTATTAAGAATTACATGTTTTAAGTTTTAACCGAACTATATTTAGGGCTAGTTTATAGCATAGTTTAACAAAATTAGCTAGTGAGTCCGCTAAATATTAATACAGACATAATTTTAATATCTTATATTTATCTTTAATTTATCCCTTATAATAAAATTAAATTTACTCATTTTTGTTGGGCATCACGATCGTTTTGAAATATTTTTTTCTAGTGTATGTAGTATTTAATTAAATTTTAAAAAAATTATTTCTAGTTAATTTTTTTAAAAATAATTATTACTTAAAATAAAATTTGAATTTAATTAGTTCTTAAAAATCATGGTTTAAACTGAAACCAAACCAAAAAATAAGAATCGAATAAAATCACACCGAATTTAAATAATTTAGTTTTATTTATAAAAATGAACACACCAAACCGAACTAAATCTATTCGTGCTCACTTCTAATCAAAAGAAATATTTCTCACTGTGTTAGTATTTTTTTAAAATACCTTTTCATTTTTTAGAAAATTTAAAAACACTTCAAATCTATTTATATTGTTTAGAAGAGTTGGAGAAAAAATATTTTTGTTAAAACATCAATTATGTATTTTTGTTAAGAGTATTGTAGAGTTATTTAAAATGGTCGTGTGAAGTAAACGAATGCTCCTGTGAATATCAAGATCTTTTAATAAAAAATTATTTAAAAATAAAAGAAAAGAACATTTTGATATCTTTTCCGTCCAAAAAATATTTATAATTCTCTTAATTTTTATATTTATATCGTAATATATGAACTAAAAAAATAATTTTAAAAATATTATTGATTAATTTATCAAAAAAATATTTCAATTATTTATAATTTTTTAAATCAAATCAATAAATTTTAATTATAAAATCAAATTTAATCGAGTTAAATTTTCGGGCCTGGAGAAGAAGGACATTAATTTTAAAAGTGAGAAAACAAGGACAATTAAGCCCAATCGGACCTCCTTCGGGCTTAATTGTCCTTGTTTTTCCGCTTTTTAAAATTAATGTCCTTCTTCTCTAGGCCCGAAAAGATAATGTTCTTATAATCCAACTAAGCCAAAGTTACGGGCCTAAAAAAACATTTTTTCCTGCCACGTGTAGTGCATACGACAGGAGATACACTACATGAGGTCTCTCAATAAACGGAACCGCAAAATGAGTGTTCTTTTTATTAATTATTATTATTATTATTATTATGCAATATATATATATATATATAGTGCATGTGACTACTCATAGTATATGAAAAGTCATGTGGGGTTCTATCTTTAAGGTATAATCAAATTTCAAACGTGTCACACTCTAAAACTATTCATTCTTTTATACATTTGAAATTCTTACTCTCATGTGACACATTAAACAAATCTCATAACTGATGTAATGTTCTACATTTCCAATATAAAATAAAAAAAAATGGACTAATGTATTTACTAATCTCAACTAAATTTTGGTAAGCAACGTGCAGATTACCGTGTCAATTAATTATTTGAGTTAATTGATATTATAAATTCACGCAATAAACAAAGTGAGAGGATATTCATCATGTCCCAACTTTTGTACGAAAAATGAGATAATTCTAAAACTGCCAACATCATACGTTATTTAAGTTACATTGAAAATATCGTGAGACGGCAATAAATTGAGATATTTAATATAGTCATGTTACATTATATGACCGATACTGTAAAAAGCAACACGTACATCGCTGAACATGACGAAAATTGGACATTCTTTAAAATAACTAAAAAACTTAAAAAGTTGTATTTATCTAAACACACTATTCAAATTAAGGCTGTAAACGATCTGAACTGTACCGAACCATCACTGAGTTTGACTTGACTCAAACTTATTTGAACATTAGGTTCGATTCGGCTCGAAAATGTCGAACCTCGGAATTTAGGTTCGATTCGACTCGAATGTAATTTTTTTTATAGTTCGATTCGATTCGGCTCGAATTTCCGAACCGTTCGAATATAGTTCGATTCGACTCGAGTTAAAGTCCAGTATAACTCAATAAGTGCGGAATTCAAAATATACCAACCCAAACTGTTCGGTCCAATTCGCCGAAGCCTAATGGTTCGGCCTCGGATGTGAGGTGTTTATGTCTTGGGACAAAGCCCCTCGAATTGAGCCGAACCATTCGGTTCGATTTATCGAATCCTATTTTATAGGGTTCAGCTCTATGTTTGGTGCCCCTAATCGAGCCACGAACCGAGCTTTTTCGAGCCGCGTCCCCTAGCTGGTCTACCGCTACCTCTCAACATACTGAAGAAAATAATTGAAAAGAACAAGATCAGAAAAATTCACAGTTTACAAGGTTAGTACCACCTTTCACAATTTCCAAACAACACAAGGTATAAATTACAGGAATATAAGAGTTCGAGCAGACTTACAGTCACGGGTCGCATGAAAAGACGGTAGCACGATGATATTAGGCTCAACGACTGACTCTAACGACATAACTGACAGACCCAAAATTAACCGATAGCCTAGGCATTCAAAACCTAAAGCTCTGATACCATAAATGTAACACCCCAAAACACAAATGGGACATTACACGCCGTAGACCCCTCATGAAGTTTACCAGGATAACACACGACACACAATCCGAATACGAAAACCCCCCAAAAGACACAATCATCATAGTAAAATAGGGTCGTGGCCTCAGCCAAAACATTTTAATCAAGCATCGAAAAGTATAAATCCATCTGAATCCATTGCCCACGCAGGGGACTCTAATCAATTTATAAAGCACTCAGTCTAACTCCAACATTAAGGTAATTGCAATAATAAAACATAAAACACGACTCGAGCCTCATCATCATGCTGGATCATCATTTGCATGCATATCCGGTGCCAGCTCCTCGGCTCGACCAATACCTGAAATGCATAAAACGCATTTCCCCTATTTAAGGGGTTAGCATTCGAATAGTTAGTGCAAGTACACAATTACACTACATTATATACATACAAGAATCGACACAAGGAATTCATTTGAGAGAAAATATTTGAAACCAATATTCCGGAATATCATATTAACACCAAAAACAGTATATCCTCAAGTTTTCCACATCACAACTATCCACGCTTGGTAACCCGCGGCCGTACCCATTAGTATCGACCCCCATAAGCCCCGTCGGACCGTCCCCGGGTGAGAAACCACTTCTGCGGCCGTACCCAAGTATCGGCCCCCAGAGGTCTCGTCGAACCATCCCCGGGTGGAAGAACATCAACACACGCAACCAAGTCCACTTCCGTGGTCGTACCCATTAGTATCGGCCCCAGAGGCCACACATGCCATCCCCGGGTGGAAGAACGATAACACATCCATGCAATAACAAGATTTACATCATTCGCATCAAAACCGTACACACATAACGAAATGTAATACATGTACTTGCCTTGAATAAAGTGAAGCGAAGGAAACGACGAAAGAATAGGTTCCGGTCCGAATAATCTTCACAAATCCGTTCCTAACATAATAATGGTATACAAACAATCTCAATATTGTGAAAAACGTAGGAATTCACCCTAGCTCTACCCGATGGGACAATTCGTCGAACACTACGTGATCATATAAGATCCTAGTCTATGAACGGTGAAATCCTTGAAATTTAATTCGTAAAACTATATTGGAAACAAGGAATCACGACTATACAATTGTATTCTAACAACTCATTGAAGCTGGATCGGTTCCAAATGGAAATTCATGACACAATCCCGAAATTCCCAAAAGTTAGGGTTTTAAGGGGAGAATACCTCGATTCGGAGGATGGAGGATGATTATGATGATGATAAACCTTGCTTGAAGCACAACAATCTATCTATGGAGGAACTTTATGGATTGTTCGGTACAAATCGCTCCAATCGCCCAAGGAACTCCCCGTCGCGAGCAAAGGAAAGAAAAAGAAACGAATAACGCATCTGAGGTCAAATTAGAATTTAAGCACCTGACAGTGCGTTACGTACATTAACACAAATTGTTAACGTACGTTACGACGTTTACGTACGTAATGTCTCACCAGTTAACGTACGTAACTGAACCGCCTGTACTATCTGATGAAGGCCATAACGTACGTTACCAAAAGGGCATAATGTACGTTTTGCAGGTGCCGATAGTGCACGTTAAGAAGCATGCATAACGTGCGTTATGCATGCAGCAGTCCCACACTACTGAACGTCGCTTCCTGTACAGACGATACAACGAAGGAACGCAACACAAGGACAGAACCAGAAGTGTAAACACGAGGTATCCATAACAACGAAGCTAAGTGCTGAAAGAAAATACCCTTCCGACTATCGGGGAATCCGAAATACAACAAACAAGATAAAATTACCTAAACTTCTAGGAAATTACAAAATGGCCCAAACATCCGAAAGTCGCGATACAACGTCGAATTAACAACCTGAAACTCACAACATGAGAAACTCATCCATACGAACTCACGGAAACAGAGAAATAATGAAATCGAACGAGTTTTATGAGAACCGAACGTACATGCGACAAAATATAATTCAAGATGAAAATACGTAAAAACATCCTCGAAACTCGTCCAAACGGAAAAACTCCAAGAACAAAATAGATTCATAATTCCAAAATAGTAACAAGCGAGTCGCCCGAAACGAACATACACCAAAATAGAAATTACCAAAAATAGAAAGTACGGATATTACATTCTCTCCCCCTAAAAATAAGTTTCGTACCGAAACTTACAACGCGAATAACTCGGGGTATCTCGACTTCATACTCTCTTCCGTATCCCACGTAGCTTCCTCGGATCCATGCCTCGATCATTAAACTTCAACCAAAAGGATAGTTTTGTGCCTAAGTTGCTTCACCCGATGCTCTAAAATCTGAATCGGCCTCTCCTCAATGGTAATGTCGGGTCCCAACTCAATCTCTCCAAAATCAATAATATGGCTAGGGTCCGGTACGTACTTCCTAAGCTGGGAAACATGAAATACGTTATGCACGTGACTCAAGGACGGCGGCAAGCCTAACCGATATGCAAGCTCTCCAACTCTCTCTATAATCTCGAACGGTCCAATATATCTCGGACTAAGTTTACCCTTCCGACCGAAGCGGTAAACTCCCCATGTCGGCGAAACCTTAAGCAAGACATGGTCCCCCACCTCAAACTCCAACGGCCCGCGACGTGTGTCGGCATAAGACTTCTGTCGACTCTGGGCCGTTAACAACCTATCACGAATCAAGGCAATTTTCTCTCTCGTCTCAACTACCATATCTGGTTCGGTACCAACTAACTCGGACGCAGCATGCCAACACAACGGTGATCTGCACCTCCTCCCATATAATGCCTCAAATGGTGCTATTTTGATCGAGGCGTGCCAACTATTGTTGTACATGAACTCAATCAATGGCAAGTGTGACCCTCAATCATCCTTCCAATCTAAAGCACGGGCTCTCAACATATCCTCCAGCGTCTGTATCGTCCGCTCTGACTGTCCGTCTGTCTGAGGGTGATAGGATGTACTGAGTCTCAACTCAGTCCCCAAAGCTTGATGAACAGCCTGCCAAAAATGTGATACAAACTGGCCATCTCGATCCGAAACAATACTCCTAAGAGTCCCATGTAACCTCACGATCTCTGCAATAAACACTCGTGCCAGCCTTTCTGGCCCCTAAGTGTCCTTAATACCCAGAAAATGAGCTGATTTGGTTAGTCGATCAACAATAACCCAAATCATGTTCATTCCAGTCCGAGTCCTAGGCATCCCGGTAATGAAATCCATAGAGATGTCTTCCCACTTCCATTCCGGAATGGGAAGTGGTCGTAGAAACCCCGCGGGCCGCTGATGCTCAATCTTAACCTACTGACAGGTCAAATGATAAGTGTCAGTTTTGTACACTTATCCTTGATTTGTATCGATAAAATTCACCCATAATTGAGCTAGTCTACTCGTTTTTTGCTTTTAATTATTTAATTTTTTTATTTTATTTTTATCGGATGATGATCGGATTAAATAACTGATTTACTAAAGAAATAACATGTTTATTAAATATTCTCTTTGTTGAATTTTGATATATTCATGTTGTAGGGCTTTCCGAGACGAATTCGACAGTCTTTTCGGATTCAAAATCAGAGTTATATATCAAAAGTTATCATCCGAAGAAGATCTGGGGCAAAAACGCAAAGTCTGAGAAATTCTGGGCTGAAAACGTAACTATCAAAGCATCCAGTGAGAAAATTTACGAAGTCAAGTTACGGCCGTAACATTCAGGAGTTACGGCCGTAAGTCATCCTTGTTACGGGCGTAACTCTTGACAGATTGTTATGATTTGTCTAATTTTTATACTTTTTGTGTATTATTGAGGGGATGACTGGCATTGATTCGATCTAATGTAATAATGCTGGAGTTTTGGAGCTATTAGATGACTTTATGTGTATAAATAGACCCCTTAGATCCTTCATCATTCATGATTCATCATATAATTTTTCACTTTTTGTAAACTTTTCTTTTTTGTGTGAAGAACACACTTGTGTTCTTGAGTGATATTTATAAGTGTGGTATAGCATATGTTGTTCAGAGAGTTTATTGCTTCTATCTCCTTTATCTACTAAGGGAGTTAGGATCAATTCTTTCTCTTGATTCAACTAATAATGACCACCAAAGCTTGTATTATGTGTAATAAACCCTTCATGGGCTAAGTAACTTTTAGTTGGGATTATAAACAATGTTAGTCATGTTATTTATGTTTGTATAAGAGATCTATTGTGAATTACTTATTATTGTGTGTGATTTTCATTGTTTTAACAATCTTTATTTATTTGGCCAATTCATGAAGATATTTATGGTCTTCATATGTTTCGAAAGAAAATATGTTTGATTAGATCAAATGATCTTCACTCTAAGTTGTTCTAGGGGATAAAAATATACCTCTAGTCCTTAGATGATTCTTTGAGTTATTTTCAATAATCCTAATGCTATGTATTGAAGCCAATCAGCATAGAAATATAGTGGATTGATTCAATATGTAAGGGGCGTTTTATAGTTCGAAAGAGAAACCGTCTTTTTAAGGAAAATCGAATTTACACAACATAATAAGTAAATTCATCTTATGATCTCCTATACATGTTTTATAACTAATGACGAACTAAGTTTGTAATCCCAACTATTTCATTTTATCATTAATCAATCTATTATTATTGCTATCTTTTTATTTCCTTAGAATATAAGAACTATCATTGCATTTTCTTTGCAATTATTAAACCAAACTCTTTAATTGTGTGTTTCACTAATCTTAGTATCTATAAAAATAGACTAATAGTGTATAATTCAAATTATAACCAAACTTCCTTGTGGGATCGATAAACCGGACTCAAAAAGTCCACTTTACTACTTGATACGATATCGTGCACTTGCGATAGTTACACTAAAAACGTGTCAAGTTTTTGGCGCCGTTGCTGGGGA
This sequence comes from Orobanche coerulescens, assembly GCA_033398695.1. Taxonomy (NCBI): domain Eukaryota; kingdom Viridiplantae; phylum Streptophyta; class Magnoliopsida; order Lamiales; family Orobanchaceae; genus Orobanche; species Orobanche coerulescens. The sequence continues at coordinate 8,697,762 of CM065817.1, forward strand.
AGTATAAGTTATATTTGAAATCTTACATTGTAAACTATTTTTATAGGTACAAATTTCTCGACGTTGTAACTTAGTACTCAATTGTGTTTGTCCGGTCAAGTGGCGGATAATGGTACTCCGTGACTATTAAAGTCGGATTTTTCAGTTTCCCACAACAACTGATATTTGTAGATATTTTATTCAATTATTTTTATTTATTTTTTTTTTATTTTTTTTTATCATGGAAGAAACGTTGTATAAAATTGAAAAAAAGATTCCCCTTTCTAAGCAAAAATGCAATTTTAAAAATTTACAAGGCAAGGCTTGAAAGGATGAGGTTGCTTATGAATAAAAGCATACCTTTTGACATAAGATTCATAATTGAAGCCAAAGTAAGAATAGAGGGTGAATTCACAGAAACACCGACAAGATTTTTACCAGGGCTAGGAAAAAGTTCATATGCGAAGAAACGACGAGCAAAGATGATAGCCGTTTGTTATAAATCTGCTAGATGGAACTGTAATTTAAAATGTCGATCTTTAGGAATTCCATCTACAAACAGAGAAGATAAAATTCAGTTCATTAAGGATGGTATGAATAAAGAGAATTTAGATGATATCGAAATTTCTCTTGACACGCATGCTAGTGGACTCGTACATTACGGAATTCGATGTTTGTGGAATAAATTCAAACCAGAATATGAACAACGTCTTGGGAATCTGACGTTAAAAGACCCTGTTTGCCAATTTGTAAGAAAATTGGATGGGAAGCTTCTCCCCGACTCATAGAAGGCGTTTAGGCCGTTTCTGAACGTAAAATCAGAGGAAGATGTGAGCCACAATCACAACTACTGTACATACGCGTAAGTATCTTTTATTTTTGTCGTGTGATGAGATTTTCTGAATAAAAAATATGATAAGTGATAAATGCTTTCATTATTCTATTGAGTAGTTGAAGCGCAATCAACGCAATCACAAACTTGTTAAATAATTTTTACCTTTTTTTTCTTCTATAAATAAACATTGTGCTTGTTTCTTTCATTCATCCCTCAAACTTGCACTTTTCTCTGTTTCTCTCTAAATAATTTCTTTTCAAAAAATGGAGTCATCATCTTCCACAAAAAAATTTAACACAGTCTGCATTTTTGGTGGAGCTAGTTCTGAAAAAGAGGCATGCTTTAGTGAAGCAGCCCACAACTTGGGTCGTACCTTAGGAGAAAAATGCATTCATGTAGTTTACGGAGGAGGAAGTCTATGATTAATGGGACGAGTCGCATACGCCTATATGGAAGGAGTAAGAGTGTTGGGAATAATCCCAAAACCTCTGGCCGAAAGTAAAATCACCGGGTCAACTATTGGAGATGAGTTTAGATCTGTAAATATGCAAGATCGCATAACTCACATGATAAATAATTCTGGTGCCTTTATCACCCTTCCCGGTGGTTTTGGCACCCTTGAGGAACTTTTTCATGTGGTTACCAGAGCCCAGCTAAATTTTCATCAAAAACCAATAGGTGTGCTTAATGTCAATGGTTTCTTTGATGGTTTACTGTCTTTCATCGACTACTCTGCTGAAAAGGGTTTTATTTCCGAGCGTGCTAAACGAATCATAGTCGTTGCAACAACACCAGAAGAACTAATCAAAAAACTCAATAAATTTGTTCCTCAACCAGATCCAGCTCTAGCTAAAATTGTCTGGGTAGAAGATTTTACCGTGAGAAAACGAAAAGTGGATTCATTCATCTCCCTTTGATAACCCATGTCGGACCTCTTGTATTTTTACTTTCTGTCGTGTGTAATAATCGTGCTAAATGATGGCAGCTTAAGGAGTTTCTTCTTGATCTCTTGACGCGCATCTATTCGCGATTTATGTATTGTTATTTTATTGCTGTAATTTTTATTGCGTGTTTTGCTTTTATAAAAACTTTGATGGCAGCGTAAGGCGACTCTTCGGACTTTCTTGATGCGCATCTTAAAAATTGTGTTATACTTACGAGTATATTTTATTTTATTTTGTTGTGTGCCTCGTATATTTATTCTCTTGCAGATTCTAAAAGGCGTTAACTCAGACATCAACTTTCTTAACAGGGAGTATTCTGCTTTTCTGCATTGATTTTTATTTTTTATTTTTAATCTGAGGACAGTTTAATTTTCAAGTTTGGGGGTGGTTTGTTTAATTATTTTGGTGTGTTTTGATTGATTTGGTTATTTGCCTTAATATATATATATATATATATATATAGTATTTTGATTTTTGAGATTTCTAGATCTGGCCATAACACCAATAAAATAGCTATATACAAGTTTCTAAAAATCATTTTAACCGGTTAAAAAATTGTATATTCTAAAATTTTTTAGCCTTAATCTCTCTTTCCAAACCTTGTAATTATCATATAAAATCGAGTCATTCGTTACCTTGAGAAAAGAAGAATCAATTGGTTGATGAAAAATAAAATTTACTTAATTTGTGGAGTTTTTGATTTTTCTTGCTTAATTAAAAAATGATTTTCTGCAAAAATTCTATTCCCTTAAAAAAAATGAGTCATTGGTGAAAAGAGCTACACGTTAGCAAATAACGGTGTGAAAGCTATCACCTAAAAAAAATGACGAAAAGGAGAAGTGTTGAGCAGCAACAGCTGCCTAATTTTTGGGGTCTTAAATTTTGCGAAAAATAAAGGACTAACCATTGTTGGTGCGTAGCTGCCGTCTCAGAAAAATTGGTAAAAAGAGCTACACGTTAGCAAATAACGGTGTGAAAGCTATCACCTTTTTGGGAAAAAAAAAATGAGATAGAAATTGTGTTAGTGAAAAGAGCTACACGTTAGCAAATAACGGTGTGAAAGCTATCACTAAAAGGGATGTAGTTTATGAATACTCAATTTCGTGAATGATCACAATATTTGATGACGCCAATGAAATTCTTCTTCATATTGAGTCGAAAAATAAACGAGTGATCGAGAGCAACCATTAAAGGGAGTCGTGTGTATCACGAGTGGGAAAGAAATAATCAGCCTTTTGGGGGGAAAACCTTGCATTTTGGAATTACAAAATAAAAACCGTGTTTTAACTTCAAAATCATCAGTAGATTTATTTTGAATCTTGATTCATGTCTATCTACTGTATATAGCTGGTTGTTGTGTATTAATGGCATTTTGATCTCCTTTTCTCTTTTTATATTTTAATTTATGTGTGTATTAATTTTCTTATTTTTGTTTTATTTTTATTTTTATTTTTGGAGTGTGATTAATAAAGAGTCTTGCTCGGGACTAACAAGAATTCAAGTTTGGGGGTGTGATAAGTGTCAGTTTTGTACACTTATCCTTGGTTTGTATCGATAAAATTCACCCATAATTGAGCTAGTCTACTCATTTTTTGCTTTTAATTATTTAATTTTTTTTATTTTATTTTTATCGGATGATGATCGGATTAAATAACTGATTTACTAAAGAAATAACATGTTTATTAAATATTCTCTTTGTTGAATTTTGATATATTCATGTTGTAGGGCTTTCCGAGACGAATTCGGCAGTCTTTCCGGATTCAAAATCAGAGTTATATATCAGAAGTTATCATCCGAAGAAGATCTGGGGCAAAAACGCAAAGTTTGAGAAATTCTGGGCTGAAAACGTAACTATCAAAGCATCCAGTGAGCAAATTTACGAAGTCAAGTTACGGCCGTAACATTCAGGAGTTACGGCCGTAATTCATCCTTGTTACGGCCGTAACTCCTGAATGTTACGGCCGTAACTCTTGACAGATTGTTATGATTTGTCTAATTTTTTATACTTTTTGTGTATTATTCAGGGGATGACTGGCATTGATCCGATCTAATGTAATAATGCTGGAGTTTTGGAGCTATTAGATGACTTTAGGTGTATAAATAGACCCCTTAGATCCTTCATCATTCATGATTCATCATATAATTTTTCACTTTTTGTAAACTTTTCTTTTTTGTGTGAAGAACACACTTGTGTTCTTGAGTGATATTTGTAAGTGTGGTATAGCATATGTTGTTCAGAGAGTTTATTGCTTCTATCTCCTTTGGGAGTTAGGATCAATTCTTTCTCTTGATTCAACTAATAATGACCACCAAAGCTTGTATTATGTGTAATAAACCCTTCATGGGCTAAGTAACCTTTAGTTGGGATTATAAACAAGGTTAGTCATGTTATTTATGTTTGTGTAAGAGATCTATTGTGAATTAATTATTATTGTGTGTGATTTTCATTGTTTTAACAATCTTTATTTATTTGGCCAATTCATGAAGATATTTATGGTCTTCATATGTTTCGAAAGAAAATATGTTTGATTAGATCAAATGATCTTCACTCTAAGTTGTTCTAGGGGATAGAAATATACCTCTAGTCCTTAGATGATTCTTTGAGTTATTTTCATAAATCCTAATGCTATGTATTGAAGCCAATCAACATAGAAATATAGTGGATTGATTCAATATGTAAGGTGTAATACCCGAGATTTCTGATATGTATTTGGAACTTGTGATATTATAATCGTTGTACTTGATCTGAGTATTATTCTCCGTATTTCGTAATCCGATGTTGTCAAGCGTATGATTTCATGTATGTGATTTAATAATTGTAATTCTGCGCATGTAGCGCACGCTATCGGCTATGTGTAGCGTACGCTAACATGAACTCAATAGCGCACGCTACAAAGGAACATTAGCGCACGCTATGCGTGGTCAATTTGATTGAGACATGCGGTAGGTGAGATCTGGTCGGGGACCCTTGTCGGATCGTGTCGGGATGAATCTGGACGGCTTTCGGGAAAAGCCGAGTCAACGCCTTAGCGCACGCTACAGGCATGTGCATAGCGCGCGCTAAGTGTTGAGTACAGTTAAGTCAGTGAGCCGTTAGCGCACGCTACGAGCAGGGACTAGCGCGCGCTAATAGCCATTTCTTATAAATAGGACAGCATCCTATTCGTGATTTCAGTTCCTTCTTCTCCCATACCCGAATTCTCACACTTAGAGCATAACTTTCTTCATCCTAAACACTTCATATCAACATCCTAGTTCGTGATTGAAGATCGTATATCATTGGAGATTGGTGTTCAAGCCTTCGGCGGTGGATTGCTTCGATTTCCTCCGTGTTCTTCACTACTTTGAGGTAGGTGATTCTTCACCAATACTAGTAGTTTTTTAAAGGACGTTTGATCATGCTTATCTTGTCAGTTAGATTCTTAAGTAGTCGAACATCATGTGTAGAAGGATATTTTCGATGTTTCGATACTTATTCACCGTATAAACCATTGAACCTCTTGGTGTTTGAACTCCTAGCATTTTCTGAAGCTTCAAACCTATTTGTGATCAGTAGATGGATTTACCTAGTTGTTACATTTTACACATTGGGATCATGCGTTTTGGAACGCAGGACGAACGGAACTTAGAGTATTTTCTTGAAGATCGAAGATGATTTATGATGTTGAGATGATTATCCGTATATTTGTATCTCATAATCATAGAACTTCCACAAACCTTATTAGCATGATATGCTCGAGGATGACTTGTTTTATCACCAGAGAATTCATGAGTTCATCACCATTCAACCCAGTTTTCTGTCAGTAGTAATCTGCCATGCACGATTAGCGCACGCTAACATACGTTAGTTAACGTGCGCCATCGGGGTTAAGTTAACGCACGATTACGTACGTAACGTACGTTATGAGATCAGCCGAGTCAAACTGTCAGTCCGTGGCTAGCGTACGCTAGGCTTATACGATAGCGTACGCTAACAGGCAGACTTAGCGCACGTTACGTAGAGTACGTAGCGCACGCTCATGATCGAGCATTGTTTATTTTGAGCTTTTGGCCGTAGACCGAATTGCTAGGCCATCGTTCGACTTGAGATGATTTGTATATCATTCCTTTTGTTAAGGTTCGAGCTGGTTACGTTGATTGAAGGAGGCGGCCTTCGAGTGTGTGAGATCATTGAAGTATTCCATTCTTGCCATTTTCGAGGCAAGTATCATATGTCGAGTTCGATTTATATTGAAACTTTGATCATGCTTGTGGTTTTGTTCATGTTGTTGAATGTGAGATGTATTTCTGAAATTTCTCGTGGTATTCGTTGTTATTTGTTCGTATTGATGAACATATTGAAATGCATATATGTATGCATAGTTGATTGATTTATGGTATAAATGATCCGAGGGGATCATGAGGATCTATGCTGAGGGCGCTGGATCGAATGTCCACCATGCGTTGGTCCGACGGGATCATCATGGGGATCTATCTTGAGGGCTGGATCGGCTGGACGGGTTTTCCACCATGCGTTGGTCCGACGGGATCATCATGGGGATCTATACTAAGGGCACCGGATCATTTGGATTACCTGTCTTGTGTTGATGGAATCGTGAGGATTCGCATCGTTGGATTCCGGTGGCGGAAGTCCGTTTTGCATGTTTTATGATGCATTGATGATTTATGTATTACGATACTTGCACTAGCATTGTTTTGCTAATCCCTTCGGGGGTGGACATTGTTTTGATGTTCAGGTAGCCGAGGAGCGGGGAAGCAACCACAGTACCGACAGGACGATGAAATGGCTCAGTGATGTGGTTGATGTTTATTGTTATTGTGATTTGTCTTCTTGGTCTATTTAGTACTCGAGTACATCTGTTTTTAATAATGTCTTTTCGATATGGTTGTATAAGTTAACTCATTTGATCGGTTGAATCAGATCTGTATTTGAACTTCAGTTGTACGATTGGATTATATTTACACTCCTTTTTAAAATTAGCCTTGTAAATCCTTACCTAAAGGGTTTACGGCGCTGTAATTATTCCGAATATCTCGGGGTGTTACAGAATATGGTATCGGAGCTAAGATTCATGGATATCTTGGCAGTCGGGTTAGTTGGGTCAGTTTACGTTATTTGATTATTAGTCGTTCGTAACATCACTGCTGAGCCAGCATCGTCGTGTGGACCGTGGTTGTAAGTTCCTAAATCTCAAATACTACCGTTTTATTTTATTCATGTTTTGTGAACATTGATGGATGTACTTTTAGAAAGTTTGCCCTGGATATTGAGTAGTTATGTTTACAGTATGTTGAGAGGAGGTCGTGGACGCGGACGCGGACGTGGAAATGCGAGACAAGAAGAGTCGGTATCTACCCCAGAGTTAACCGCTAGTCGAACGGATTCCCATTCCGGGGGACAGCAGGGATCGGCAAATAATAATGCAGATCCTAACGTGCCGAGAGTGCTTCAGAAGGTGGTTGCCCAGATAAACCAGTTTGCTCAAGTTGTGGATCGCATGCAGACGGCGATGGGACAGCAGCATAACGTGGATAATCGAGGAGATAAATGGCTTACCGAAGTGATCAAATTGCACCCTCCGAAATTTGACGATTCTGCTGAGACGCTTTCTTGGGATCACTGGCTAAAGGAATTAGAAAATATTTTTGCAGGGATTAACTGTCCCAACGATAGGAAGGTTCCGGTCGCCCAATATCTTCTGACAGGGGAGGCTTTCGACTGGTGGGAGGCCATTCGACCGGAGGAGCACAATGTTGACTGGACGGAATTCAAATTGATGATGGAAGCGCAGTATTGTCCTCGCCCAGTTTGAGAAGCCCGAGTTCGGGAGTTTTTCTCACCACAAAATTCAGAAGCATCTGTGACGGACGTGATTAAGACCTTTAATCACCAGCTGACTTATGTGCGCCACTTAGTCAGGACCGAGGCGGAAAGGATTTTCCATTTTGACATGCAAATGAAGCCGGAAATTCAGCAATATATGTCCGGATTTGAATGTACCACCTTGCGACGATGCTCGTGACAAGGCGTTGGCCTATGATATGAAGGAGGCGTGATAGAAAAATCGACGGAAGCAAAGAAACGAAGGTGTCCGGCAACTTCACGGAGAATAAGAGTAGCGGGCCTCGCAGGGTCGATCCTCTTTTCATTTATCCAGAGACCTCCGCATCCTTCTCGAGGTGGAAAGAAGTTCCGGCGGCACCAAGCTGTTTTGAGACGAGGAAGAAGTGTTATAAGCGTGGCAAAGCGGGACATGTTCGGCGTGATTATTTCGCGCTTTGTGACTGTTTGAGTGTGGGACAGGAAGGACATCGCGCAACATTTTGTGGGAATGCGACCCGATCTTTTGGTACTCGCACTCTGTCTGCGGTTTCAAGGACACTAGTGTAAATCGAGATGCACGTGAGCGGTTTCCCTTGCAGAATGTTGGGAAAAGAGAGGCATCCAACGCTGGTCCGTTCCTCCGCGTATTTACGAGATGAAGAAGGATGATCGAACGCACTGTTGCATCAGTGCGATTCAGATCCTTTTGCAACCGATTAGCGTCTTGTTCGATTCGGGAGCTACGCATTCTTTTATATCTTTGAACCGTGTTAATCGTTTGAAAATCTCGTGCTTGTATGATTGTGAACCTTATGTTGTGGGATTACCGAGCGGAGAGAAAATTGTGGGAACCCTAGAATCTAGGGATTTTCCAAGAACTATAGGAGGGAGAGATTGGCTATCGAACCTTATTGTGGTTGACATCTACGGTGACGATTTAATTCTCGGAGACGATTGGCTCAACCGTTATGGAGCTATTCTGAATTACCGAGAGAGAGTCATTTCTATCATTGCGATGACGGATCCGAACACTTATTCCGAGGATGGAGACCGGGAAGCTCGGGAAAATTGATCAAAGCAATGAAAGCCGTGAAATTATCAAGCGGGGATGTCACGGACTTTGGTGCTATGCCATGAGAAAAGAGGAAGGAGTAGAGCTCTCGTCTATTTCGATTGTGAATGAGTTCTCGGATGTATTTCCTGACGAACTACAGGTTACCTCCGCAGAGAGAAGTGGAATTCACTATCGAATTAGAGCCTGGAGCAGCTCCTATTTCCAGAGCACCATACCGCATGGCGCCAACCGAGATGTATGAACTCAAGAAGCAACTGGAGGAATTGTTACAGAAGGGCTATATCCAACCTAGAGTTTCTCCTTGGGGAGCGCCCGTTCTCTTTGTCCGGAAGAAAGACGGATCCCTCCGACTGTGTATTGATTAAAGGGAGCTCAACAAGATGACGATCAAGAATAAGTACCCTATACCTCAGATCGACGACTTGTTTGATCAACTGCAAGGGGCAAGGGTATTCTCGAAGATTGACTTGCGATCAGGATACCACCAGCTGAGAATTAAGGAATCGGATATACCAAAATCTGCTTTCAGATCCCGGTACGGGCATTATGAATTTGTAGTAATGCCATTTGGACTTACCAATGCTCCTGCGGTATTCATGCAATTGATGAATCGGGTATTTTTGGAATACTTGGATAAATTTGTGGTCGTCTTCATTGATGACATCTTGATATATTCGAAGGACGCAGAGGAGCATGCCGAACATTTGCGTGTGGTTTTGAGCACTTTGAGGAAGGAACAGCTGTATGCAAAGCTTTCTAAATGCGATTTCTGGCTTAGGGAAGTAACCTTCCTTGGGCATGTGATATCAATCGACGGGGTTCAGGTGGACCCGAAGAAAGTCGAAGCAATCTTGGAATGGGAAGTTCCTAGTAATGTGAAAGAAGTCCGGAGTTTCCTAGGACTTGCGGGATATTATCGCCGCTTTGTAGAGGGATTTTCCAAGATCTCTCGTCCGCTCACTCAGCTGTTACAGAAAACTCAAAAGTTTAAGTGGGATGAGAAATGCCAGGCTGGTTTTGACAATCTTAAGAAGAGACTGACGACAGCACCTATTTTAGCATTGCCTGATGGAACTGATGGATTCATGGTATACAGCGACGCTTCGAATCAGGGTCTGGGTTGTGTATTGATGCAAAAGGATAAGGTGATTGCTTATGCTTCTCGGAAATTGAAACCGTATGAGGTTAATTACCCGACTCACGATCTGGAGCTAGCAGTTGTGGTCTTTGCCTTGAAAATTTGGCGACATTATTTGTACGGCACTCATTGTCAGATCTTTACAGACCATAAGAGCCTCAAGTACATTTTCAGTCAGAAAGAATCAAACATGAGGCAGAGAAGATGGCTGGAATTGATCAAGGATTACGACTTGGAGATTCTCTATCATCCGGGGAAAGCAAATGTAGTAGCTGATGCTTTGAGCCGTAAACCTGTTTCTCTTCGAGTGTTGGAAGCACTTACATCCCAAACCAAAGATTCAACGGAGGCCCGATCCGTGAAGGGGTTGAAGTATGGGCACCGGGAATCGAGGGCAACTTTATGTGATGGAACCGACTTCATCACTAGTTGAGGAGATCAAGTCTAAGCGGTTGGACGATTCTCGACCCTTCGATTATGTGACGAAGTAAAGAAAGGAAAAGCCCGAGATTCGTGTTACAAGACGATGGAGTTCGAGATTTGAGAATCGACTTTGCGTTCCCGATGATGGTGATTTGAGACGGACTATTACGAAGGAAGCTCACGGCGCGCCATATTCCATTCACCGGGCGTGATAAGATGTATAAGGATCTAAAACAAAATTTACGGTGGGGAATATGAAGAAGGACGTGGCAGTATGTTTGAAGTGCTTGACTTGTCGTGAGTTAAGATTGAACATCGGCGACTGTAGGAATGTTAAAGCCGCTTCCGATCCCTGAATGGAAGTGGGAGGACATCTCGATGGATTTCATCACCAGTATGCCAAGGACTAGAACGGGAATGAACATGATTTGGGTTGTAGTTGATCGACTAACCAAGTCGGCTCATTTTCTAGGGATTCAAGATACATGGGGGCCCGAGAGATTGGCGCGAGTATTTATTGCGGAGATAGTCAGATTGCATTGGACGCCGAAGACCATTATTTCGGATCGAGATGGTCGTTTCGTGTCGCACTTCTGGAAAGCAGTTCACAGGGCTTTGGGGACTGAGCTCAACTTTAGCACGGCTTATCATCCCCAAACGGACGGTCAGTCCGAAAGGACTATACAGACAGTAGAGGACATGCTTAGAGCTTGTGCATTAGATTGGTCAACTGATTGGGAAGTTCACTTGCCCTTGATCGAGTTCACCTATAATAACAGTTGGCATGCTTCTATTAAGATGGCACCATTTGAAGCTTTGTACGGGAGAAGATGCCGATCACCCCTGTGTTGGGATGATTCTTCGGATTTGATCGGGATGGAACCGGAATTGATTATTCAAACTCAAGAAAAGGTAGCTGTGATTCGAGAAAGATTGTTGACTGCCCAGAGTCGACAGAAGTCTTATGCAGATATACGTCGTCTCCCTCTAGAGTTCGACGCTGGGGACCATGTACTATTGAAGGTGTCTCCTACACGAGGGATTTTCCGTTTTGGGAGGAGAGGCAAGCTTAGTCCCAGATATATCGGACCATTCGAGATCCTCGAGAGAGTTGGAGATTTAGCATACAGGTTGGCCTTACCGCCATCGCTGAGTCATGTTCACAATGTGTTTCACGTATCCCAATTACGGAAGTATGTACCGGACCCCAGTCACATCATTGATTTCGACGAGATCGAGATAGCTAATGATGGCACCTTAGAAGAGAGACCAATCAAGATACTTGAGAGCCGGATCAAACAATTGAGGAATAAACCAATACACTTGGTTAAAGTACAATGGTCACGACATGGAGTCGAAGAGGCCACTTGGAAAACGGAGGACACTATGAAGGCTAGATATCCAGAGTTGTTTTCATCTTAAGTTTCGGGACGAAACTTCTTTTTAGGGAGGAAGGATGTAATACCCGAGATTTCTGATATGTATTTGGAACTTGTGATATTGTAATCGTTGTACTTGATATGAGTATTATTCTCCGTATTTCGTAATCCGATGTTGTCAAGCGTATGATTTCATGTATGTGATTTAATAATTGTAATTCTGCGCATGTAGCGCACGCTATCGGCTATGTGTAGCGTACGCTAACATGAACTCAATAGCGCACGCTACAAAGGAACATTAGCGCACGCTATGCGTGGTCAATTTGATTGAGACATGCGGTAGGTGAGATCTGGCCGGGGACCCTTGTCGGATCATGTCGGGATGAACCTGGATGGCTTTCGGGAAAAACCGAGTCAACGCCTTAGCGCACGCTACAGGCATGTGCATAGCGCGCGCTAAGTGTTGAGTACAGTTAAGTCAGTGAGCCGTTAGCGCACGCTACGAGCAGGGACTAGCGCGCGCTAATAGCCATTTCTTATAAATAGGACAGCATCCTATTCGTGATTTCAGTTCCTTCTTCTCCCATACCCGAATTCTCACACTTAGAGCATAACTTCCTTCATCCTAAACACTTCATATCAACATCCTAGTTCGTGATTGAAGATCGTATATCATTAGAGATTGGTGTTCAAACCTTCGGCGGTGGATTGCTTCGATTTCCTCCGTGTTCTTCACTACTTTGAGGTAGGTGATTCTTCACCAATACTAGTAGTGTTCTAAAGGACGTTTGATCATGCTTATCTTGTCAGTTAGATTCTTAAGTAGTCGAACATCATGTGTAGAAGGATATTTTCGATGTTTCGATACTTATTCACCGTATAAACCATTGAACCTCTTGGTGTTTGAACTCCTAGCATTTTCTGAAGCTTCAAACCTATTTGTGATCAGTAGATGGATTTACCTAGTTGTTACGTTTTACACATTGGGATCATGCGTTTTGGAACGTAGGACGAACGGAACTTAGAGTATTTTCTTGAAGATCGAAGATGATTTATGATGTTGAGATGATTATCCGTATATTTGTATCTCATAATCATAGAACTTCCACAAACCTTATTAGCATGATATGCTTGAGGATGACTTGTTTTATCACCAGAGAATTCATGAGTTCATCACCATTCAACCCGATTTTACGCCGTGTGTCGCCATGCACGATTAGCGCACGCTAACATACGTTAGTTAACGTGCGCTATCGGGGTTAAGTTAACGCACGATTACGTACGTAACGTACGCTATGAGATTAGCCGAGTCAAACTGTCAGTCCGTGGCTAGCGTACGCTAGGCTTATACGATAGCGTACGCTAACAGGCAGGCTTAGCGCACGTTACGTAGAGTACGTAGCGCACGCTAAGCAGTCCAGGCAGATTGTTTATTTTGAGCTTTTGGCCGTAGACCGAATTGTTAGGCCATCGTTCGACTTGAGATGATTTGTATATCATTCCTTTTGTTAAGGTTCGAGCTGGTTACGTTGATCGAAGGAGGCGGCCTTCGAGTGTGTGAGATCATTGAAGTATTCCATTCTTGCCATTTTCGAGGCAAGTATCATATGTCGAGTTCGATTTATATTGAAACTTTGATCATGCTTGTGGTTTTGTTCATGTTGTTGAATATGAGATGTATTTATGAAATTTCTCGTGGTATTCGTTGTTATTTGTTCGTATTGATGAACATATTGAAATGCATATATGTATGCATAGTTGATTGATTTATGGTATAAATGATCCGAGGCGATCATGAGGATCTATGCTGAGGGCGCTGGATCGAATGTCCACCATGCGTTGGTCCGACGGGATCATCATGGGGATCTATCCGAGGGCGCCGATCGGCTGACGGATTTTCCACCATGCGTTGGTCCGCAGGATCATCATGGGGATCTATACCAAGGCGCTGGATCATTTGGATTACCACATCTTGTGTTGATGGAATCGTGAGGATTCGCATCGTTGGATTCCGGTGGCGGAAGTCCGTTTTGCATGTTTTATGATGCATTGATGATTTATGTATTACGATGCTTGTACTAGCATTGTTTTGCTAACCCCTTCGGGGGTGGACATTGTTTTGATGTTCAGGTAGCCGAGGAGCGGGGAAGCAACCACAGTACCGACAGGACGATGAAATGGCTCAGTGATGTGGTTGATGTTTATTGTTATTGTGATTTGTCTTCTTGGTCTATTTAGTACTCGAGTACGTCTGTTTTTAATAACGTCTTTTCGATATGGTTGTATAAGTTAACTCATTTGATCGGTTGAATCAGATCTGTATTTGAACTTCAGTTGTACGATTGGATTATATTTACACTCCTTTTTAAAATTAGCCTTGTAAATCCTTGCCTAAAGGGTTTACGGCGCTGTAATTATTCCGAATATCTCGGGGTGTTACATAAGGGGCGTTTTATAGTTCGAAATAGAAACCGTCTTTTTAAGGAAAATTGAATCTACACAACATAATAAGTAAATTCATCTTATGATCTCCTATACATCTTTTATAACTAGTGACGAACTAAGTTTGTAATCCCAACTATTTCATTTTATCATTAATCAATCTATTATTATTGCTATCTTTTTTTTTTCCTTAGAATATAAGAACTATCATTGCATTTTCTTTGCAATTATTAAACCAAACTCTTTAATTGTGTGTTTCACTAATCTTAGTATCTATAAAAAATAGACTAATAGTGTATAATTCAAATTATAACCAAACTTCCTTGTGGGATCGATAAACCGGACTCAAAAAGTCCACTTTACTACTTGATACGATATCGTGCACTTGCGATAGTTACACTAAAAACGTGTCATCAAACACTTCGCCACAAACTCGCTAACGTCCGTCTTCAAATTGCTCCACCAGTAGTTACTCCTCACATCCTTGTACATTTTGCTCGTACCAGGATGTATGGAGTAAGGTGTGGTATGAGCTTCGCGCAAGATTTTCTGTCTTAACTCAATATCACTTGGTACACATAATCTGCCGCGAAATCTCAAAACTCCATCATCTTGAACCACAAATCCAGGGGCTTTCCCCTTCCTCACATCCTCCCTCAACTGGACCAAAAACGGATCATCATACTGTTTCGCCTTGATATCATCAGTCAAGGACGAAGTGATCTCCAACGCACATAACTGACCCAGAACTCTCTGAACCCAAACTTCGATATTCTGACAAATCAAATCCCGCTGAATCCTGCTCTGTGGTGTAAGTATCCCTAACATCTATAATGCCATCGGTTTCCGGCTCAATGCATTAGCCACTACATTAGCCTTACCCGGATGATAAAGTATCTCGAGGTTGTAATCTTTAATTAGCTCCAACCACCTACGCTGTCTCATATTCAACTCTTTCTGACTGAAGATATACTTCAAACTCTTGTGATCCGTAAAAATCTTACACGCCGACCCATAGAGATAATGCCTCCAGATCTTTAAGGCAAAAACGACAGCAGCTAACTCCAAATCGTGCGTGGGGTAATTTACTTCATAAGGTTTCAACTGGAGGGATGCATAAGCAATAACCCTATCTCTCTGCATCAAAACACATCTGAGCCCGAGGCCCGAAGCATCACTATACACCATGAAATCCTCGTTCCCCTGAGGCAATGTTAAAATGGGTACGGTAGTCAATCGTCTCTTGAGCTCGTCAAAACTATCATGTCTATCTGCGGTCCACTCGAACTTCTGAGTTTTCTGGAGTAATTGAGTGAGCGGTCTAGTGATCTTAAAAAATCCCTCAACGAATATACGATAATAGCCTGCAAGTCCCAGAAAACTCCTCACTTCCTTCACATTCTTGGGCGGTTTCCATGTCATCACCACTTCTATCTTCTGTGGATCTACCCGAACTCCCTCCGCGGAAATCACAGGCCCGAGGAACATCACTTCCTTAAGCCAAACTCACACTTAGATAACTTCGCGTACAACTACTCAGTTCTCAAAGTGTCCAACACAATCCGGAGATGTAAAGCATGCTCCTATCGACTTCGGGAATAGATAAGGATGTCGTCGATAAAGACGACTATGAATTTGTCCAGATACTCGATAAAAACTTTGTTCATTAACTGCATGAACACTGATGGGGCATTGGTTAGCCCGAAAGGCATAACCATAAACTCGTAATGGCCATATCTCATCCGAAAGGCAGCTTTTGGTATATCGCTGTCCCGAATCCTCAACTGGTAGTAGCCCGATCGTAAATCAATCTTCGAAAAGACTGTCGCTCCCTGAAGATGATCAAACAAGTTGTGGATTCTGGGCAAAGGGTACTTGTTTTTGATGGTCAACTTGTTTAATTCTCAGTAGTCGATGCATAAACGAAGCGATCCATCCTTCTGCTTAACAAAAAGTACAGGCGCACTCCAAGGCAATGCGCTCGGTCGAATATACCCTTTATCTAACAATTCCCCCAACTGTTTCTTCAATTCTAACATCTTCGACGGTGCCATACGGTATGGTGCTCGAGAAACGGGAGCCGCATTCGGCTCAAGATCAATAGGAAACTCAACCTCTCGCTGTGGTGGTAATCTCGGCAAGTCATCTGGAAATACGTCGGGGTACTCGCTAACAACTGGAATCGACGACATGTCGACTCTATCATCCTTCGCTTGCAGAGCGTAACACCAATAGTCGACACAACCCTGATTCAGAAGTTTCATCGCCTTCAAGGCGCTAATCACACTTCCCGATCTACCCGGCTTACAACCGACGAGAGTATGCTCGGCTCCATCCTCGACTACTATCGAGATGGTACGAGTCCGATAGTTCATGATAGCACCATGACGATCCAACCAATCGTCCCCGAGGATCAAATCCTCACCCTTGAGGTCTATAACAATGAGATTCGAGGGCCAATCTCGGCTCCCGATCCTCACTGGGCAATCCCTAACTTCCCGGTTCCCAACCATACGATACCTGCTAGGCGTACACACTACAAACGGTTCACACTCGAACAAGCGGTCAATACCAATACGACTCACACAATCCAAGGCAATAAAAGAGTGGGTGGCACCCGAATCGAAAAGCACTGAAACTGGATGAGAAAGGATCTGAGTGGTACCTAACGCCACTGGAACATCTGTCTCCTCCGTGCGTCTCATATGGTACAAACGAGGGTGCACCGAGCCCGAACTGGAAGTAGCCCGGCGGTCCAGCTGACCTCGACCTCTACCAAGACCCGAACTCTGAGGAACATGAGTAACTGGAGTCTTCTGATCAATACTGTGCTACTTCTGAACGGCAGTGGTAATCGGAGCCCTGGCGGTCCTGGAAGCCCTCTCGCAATGAACTGCTCGATGCCCGGTCTCTCCGCAAGTAAAGCAAGTAACCAACGGAAACGGACAATCTTTCCTCACATGTTCATGCTGACTGCAATTAAAACAAACTCTACCACCAGGTGTAGGAGACTGGACCGAACGGTTACTCTGAGATCCTTCAGCCTGATAAAATGATCTCTTCCCAGACGCCGGCATAGACTGCGACCTCGAAAACCGTCCACCTTTACCGGCCTAAAAACTACCGGTAGATTTCTGCTTCTTAGCCTCAGGAACCGACTCTGATTCCGGAACAGCCATCTCGATTGCTAGGGCACGATCCTGATACTCCTTCAAGGTGGCACATATGAGCGGTGCCATACTCTGCCTGATATGCGGCTTCATGCGCATATTGAAATAGCGGATCTTATCGGCCTCGGTCCTCACTTGATCTTTCACGAATCCCAACTGCTGATTATAAGTGATGATGGCCTGAGAAATCGGCACATCCTGAGGTGCAGCAGTAAAGAATTCCACAATCCTGCGCTCTTTTACTGGCGGTGGACAATATTCTGCTTCCATAGCAGCCTTAAATTCCTCCCAAGTGGCCCGGCGGTCTCTGGGCGCCACAGCCTCCCACCATTCCGCTGCTTCCTTATCCATGAGGTACTGAGAAATATGTACCCTCCTGTCATCTGGACAAGCCACGGCATCAAAAGTCCTGCTCAACTGAAGAGCGAATTCTCCCAACCGATGGAGTCAGAAGAACCAGTGAAACGAGGGGGGTGCATCTTAGTTACTTTCTGAAGCCATTTACTAGCTTCATCCTCTGGAGTCGGAGGCGAATTCTAGTATCCACCCTGAGCTATCTGAGCTAGCTGGGCTACCAACTGCTGAAGTACGGCAGTAGCCCCGGCGTCGGCGTTATTACCCGACGGCACTGAATGAGAAGCCGAATCTGCAGAGGACTGAGAAAGTGAGCCTTCCTCATTATTAGCACCACGAACACAGCCTCGGCCGCGTCCCCTACCGCGACCTCTCAACATACTGAAGAAAATAATTGAAAAGAATAAGATTAGAAAAATTCACAGTTTAGAAGGTTAGTACCACCTTTCACAGTTTCCAAACAACATAAGGTATAAATTACAGGAATATAAGAGTTCGAGGAGACTTATAGCCACGGGTCGCATGAAAAGACGGTAGCACGATATATTAGGCTCAACGACTGACTCTAAAGACATAACTGATAGACCCAAAATTAACCGACAGCCTAGGCATTCAAAACCTAAGGCTCTGATACCATAAATGTAACACCCCAAAACACAAATGGGACATTACACGCCGTAGACCCCTCATGAGGTTTACCAGGATAACACACGACACACAATCCGAATACGAAAACCCCCAAAATGACACAATCATCATAGTAAAATAGGGCCGTGGCCTCGGCCAAAACATTTTAATCAAGCATCGAAAAGTATAAATCCATCTGAATCCATTGCCCACACAGGGGACTCTAATCAATTTATAAAGCACTCAGTTTAACTCCAACATCAAGGTAAATGCAATAGTAAAACATAAAACACGAATCGAGCCTCATCATCATGCTGGACCATCCTTTGCATGCATATCCCGTGCCAGCTCCTCGGCTCGACCAGTACCTGAAATGCATAAAATGCATTTCCCCCATTTAAGGGGTTAACATTCGAATAGCTAGTGCAAGTACACAATTACACTACATTATATACATACAAGAATTGACACAAGCAATTCATTTGAGAGAAAATATTTGAAACCAATATTCCGGAATATCATATTAACACCAAAAACAGTATATCCTCAAGTTTTCCACATCACAACTATCCACGCTTGGTAACCCGCGGTCGTACCCATTAGTATCGACCCCCATAAGCCCCGTCGGACCGTCCCCGGGTGAGAAACCACTTCCGCGGCCGTACCCAAGTATCGGCCCCCAGAGGTCTCGTTGAACTATCTCCGGGTGGAAGAACATCAACACACGCACCCAAGTCCACTTCTGTGGCCGTACCCATTAGTATCGGCCCCCAGAGGCCACACATGCCATCCCCGGGGTGGAAGAACGATAACACATCTATGCAATAAAACGATTTACATCATTCGCATCAAAACCATACACACATAACGAAATATAATACATGTACTTGCCTTGAATAAAGTGAAGCGAAGGAAACGGCGAAAGAATAGGTTCCGGTCCGAACAATCTTCACAAATCCGTTCCTAACATAATAATGGTATACAAACAATCTCAATATTGTGAAAAATGTAGGAATTCACCCTAGCTCTACCCGATGGGTCAATTCGTCGAACACTACGTGATCATATAAGATCCTAGTCTATGAACGGTGAAATCCTTGAAGTTTAATCCGTAAAACTATATTGGAAACAAGGTATCACGACTATACAATTGTATTCTAACAACTCATTGAAGCTGGATCGGTTCCAAATGGAAATTCATGACACAATCCCGAAATTCCCAAAAGTTAGGGTTTTAAGGGGAGAATACCTCGATTCGGACGGATGGAGGATGATTATGATGATAACCTT
Organism: Orobanche coerulescens; assembly: GCA_033398695.1. Taxonomy (NCBI): domain Eukaryota; kingdom Viridiplantae; phylum Streptophyta; class Magnoliopsida; order Lamiales; family Orobanchaceae; genus Orobanche; species Orobanche coerulescens. Next base: position 8,717,242 of record CM065817.1, read on the forward strand.
GCTTGAAGCACAACAATTGATCTATGTAGGAACTTTATGGATTGTTCGGTACAAATCGCTCCAATCGCCCAAGGAACTCCCATCGCGAGCAAAGGAAAGAAAAAGAAACGAATAACGCATCTAAGGTCAAATTAGAATTTAAGCACCTGAAAGTGTGTTACGTATGTTAACACAAATTGTTAACTTACGTTACGACGTTTACGTACGTAACGTCTCACCAGTTAACGTACGTAACCAAGCCGCCTGTACTATCTGATGAAGGCCATAACGTACGTTACCAGAAGGTCATAACGTACGTTATGCAAAGCCGAGAAGACATTAAGAAGCATGCATAACGCGGCGTTATGCATGCAGCCTCTACATCGCTAAACGCCGCCTCGCATGCACGATACAACGACGGAACGCAACACAAGGACAGAACCAGAAGTGTAAACACGAGGTATTTATAAGTAACAACGAAGCTAAGTGCTGAAAGAAAATACCCTTTCGACTATCGGGGAATCCTAAATACAACAAGCAAGATAAAATTCCCTAAACTTCTAAAAAATTACAAAATGGCCCAAACATCTGAAAGTCACGATACAACGTCGAATTAACAACCTGAAACTCACAACATGAGCAACTCATCCATACGAACTCACGGAAACAGAGAAATAATGAAATCGAACGAGTTTTACGAGAACCGAACGTACATGCGACAAGATATAATTCAAGATGAAAATACGTAAAAACATCCTCGAAAATCGTCCAAACGGAGAAACTCCAAGAACAAAATAGATTCAGAATTCCAAAACAGTAACAAGCGAGTCGTCCGAAGCGAACATACACCAAAAATAGAAATTACCAAAAATAGAAAGTACGGATATTACAGGTTCGGCCTGGGATGGGAGGTGTTTATGTCTTGGGACAAAGCCCCTCGAATTGAGCCGAACCGTTCGGTTCGATTTACCGAATCCTATTTTAGAGGGTTCAGCTCTATGTTTGGTGCCCCTAATCGAGCCACGAACCGAGCTTTTTCGAACCGAATCCTTCGACCGAATCGGACTTTTATGCTTGTTCACATCCCTAATTCAAATGGGACGGATGAAATATTTTACAATTAGAGGACTGAACCGTGCTGCTAGTATTACAATAATTTCAAACATATCGTCTCCAAAGATACAACGACTGCATCTTATTCTCCTCACCGAAAGAAACTTATCTAATTAACTATTATCATCATATTTTCATTTACATTTAATCAAATTCTATAAATATTATTCTCCCACACCCACAAAGTCAACCAATCACCCCCTATTTTCTTTAAAAAAATGAAAACAAATCTTACATCCCTCTCTGCATATTATCATTATATTATGAAGAATCTTGCATGATCAGTTTTTTTAATTTTCATTTCATTTTTTTTCCCAGTATTTTATGATTTTTTGAATTTGTTTATTAGTTACATTATATCTATTTAATACTTTTTGGATAACATGAGTGGGACTCACAAATAATATTTGTTACTACTATATTCTTTCTTTGACCAGAGACCTCAAAGAGCCCATTGCTCATCTCTTCTTCATTACTTATCTTCTTCTTCTTCTTCTTTTTTCTTCAGCTTCTCCTGAAAGTGATACTTGTTTAAATATGGGTATTTGCTTAGGTACCCCTGCTAATAGTCATCATCCTGTTCCTGTGAAAGGTTTTGGTATGGTTCTCTGAAGTTATTACACTTTCTTGATTCCACTTCTATTCATTATGTAATATAGTACTTGGTTGTAACATTCTCTTTATAAAGGTATAAGTATCTAAGTCGATTAGAACTGATTTTTACCGATTGAAATTGATTTTTACTGATTATTATGTGTTAGTTACTGATTTTTAATGAATAAAACTGAATTTTACTGATCAGAAAACTTAATTTTACTGATTAAAACTTATTCTTACTAAATATTATTATCCGCGTTTCATATTAATTGATTTTTTTATTTTTCTTCAGGTTGAACTTTTGACTATAATATATTTGTCAAAATATAATGGCAAAATTTGTTAAATAATGTTTTTATAAAAATATGTTCTAATGTGAATCTAGCAATATAAATTTTGAAAATTTTATGGTTATTTTCTATGAGATAATATATGGTCAGAGCTCAATCGGAAAAAGTCAAAACAACAATTAATATGAGACCGAGTGGAGTATCTATCCTGCATTTTCTTGTTATACTTGAAGTCGGCTTATAGAGTGATGTTCCATGATGTTCGTGATAATTTTATAATATCAATCACGTAATGTGACATGACTATAGCAATTATCTCGACTCATCACCATCTCATGCTATTTTTCATGTAACTGGAAAAGCCTATGATTTTGATGGTTTTGTAATTTCATCTCATTTTCATATGAAGGTTGCGACAGGAAGGACATCTGGCGTAAAAAACTTTGCCACTTTGTCTTTTGCATGAATTGTAGCGTTAACAAATTCTCGATAATTAATTGGCACTATAATTTTCATGCCACCGACCCCAATATAGTCGGGATTAAGGTGTAGTTGATGATGATTGATGATGATTTGAAGTCGGCTTATACATATAACTTTATTACAGCTTTTGATTCTGTTTTTAGTACATTGGTTCAAATTCATTGCATGAACACATCAATTTTATTTTCAGGAACAAAAGTAGCTCCTGGCAATGCCAAACAGGCTTCAAATCCTACGAAACAGCAAACGAATTCAGGCGCCTCGAGCGACACTCTTGTGGGGTTACTAAGCGATCCATCTGTCTCTATCAACCTCAAATCATTCACCTTCAACGACCTCAGACACGCCACTAAGAACTTCTCACACGACAATCTTATTGGCGAAGGAGGTTTCGGCCACGTATTTAAAGGGTGGATTAATGAGTACACTTTGGCTTCTAGCAGACCGGGGAGTGGGACAGTCGTGGCCGTGAAAAAAATTAAAACACAGAGCTTTCAAGGCCACCGGGAATGGCTTGTACGTTTATCGTGTCCCTCCTATCTTAACCTTTGCGTTAGATTGCTTTTTTTTCATTTTATTCTTTGGTTACGAAAAACTTAAAAGAAGTGATTGTCGGTTTTTGTGTTGATTTATATAGTTTTTATCTAGTGTTTCCACAAGTAAGGGGATAGATGCTTTAGATTCTGATTCTCAACTAGTTTTCGCTCTGATTCTAATATCCCGAACTTTACGCAAATTGTTACGAAATCCCACATCGATTCCACATAAAAGTGTGGATGGATATATAAGTGGGAGTCGAGACTTTACCTTTGGCCATGGTTAAGTTAGAGCTACCTAGCTTATATGCCTTACGCAGACACTCTCTAACTTGAATTTCTACGGTCCGTGTATGTAACTTGCAGACCGAGGTTAGATACTTAGGTCAGCTTCGGCATGAAAATTTGGTGAAGCTAATCGGATATTGCTCGGAATCTAAAAACAGGATGCTAGTCTATGAATTCATGCCTAAGGGTAGCTTGGAGAATCACCTCTTCAATAGTAAGTGTTCTTAGAATTTCTTTTTTCCTTTGTTCTTAATTCGATGTTTTCATCGAACCATTGCTCTACTAATTAGTGCTTTCAAGTGGTCGAGCCCTTCGGGCTGCAGAATTTCTTAGCCCGGTCCAGCCCATATATACATTTTGTATGCAATTTTTACCTGTCCATGCATGCGGGCGGGTCTGGTTCTCTTCGCGTCTATAAAATTTGAGCACAGCACAACCGTATCCCCAGGCCGGACTGCATTTTACCAGCTCTATCTAGGACAATAATCCCGTATTGCCTGAAAATTTTGTCTACACGAATATGTTTTTCTTATTGAACTTTTTGTTCCGGTCGAAAACAACAGTTTGACCTTGTTCACTTGAATACAATTGCTGTGTAGAAGGAGTGCAGCCATTGTCATGGCCGACTCGCATGCAAATAGCAATCGATATTGCACGAGGGCTGTCCTTCTTACATAGTCTGAACGCGAATGTAATCTACCGCGACTTAAAGGCTTCCAACATTCTAATTGATTCGGTATGTTAAACCTCTTAAAAAGCTCATCTTTCGGACCCGCGCATCACATTTATTTCAATTTTCTCATATACTTGATTGAACTCTGCAGAAGTCGCATGCGAAGCTTTCAGATTTCGGGCTTGCAAGGAAAGGTCCGATTGGCGATGGAACTCACGTTTCCACCAGAGTCGTGGGCACGATGGGTTATGCTGCCCCGGAATACGTGGCTTCCGGTAAACACATACTAAAGGAGTGTTTGGTAATCTTCTTTTATTTATATAAAGGGAGTGTTTGCAAACACTTAGGGGTATAATTGAACCGAGTTGAGTCGAACATGGTCAGGCTGGAGCTCGAGCTCGGCTCGAATTATATACTTTTAGTAAAATAGTTATAAAATGTCATTTTTTTTTGTTATTTGATAATTAAGGTATATATTTATAGAAATAAAATACTAAGGGTAAAATTGTAAATATTATAACACTTGATTAGGCTCGCGAGCCTATCAAGCCAAGTATAACTGAACTCGAGCTCGAGCTCGAGCTCAGCTCGAAATTTCAGACTTTGTTCGAGTCGATCCCGGGCAGCTTACTCACACACACCCCTACAAACACTGGTTAAGGGAAAAAAAAAACGATCCTCAAGATACTCATTTTCCGTCCTAGAAGCTGAGAGTCGCTTTTCGCTAGTGTTTAGAAACACTCCCATAATGGAAAAATGGAATTAGAAATTTAAAGCTCCTCCGTAGTCTTGTTAAATCATGCAGAATTCGAAGCAAAAGTTTGGCAGTTGAAAACACGTAGAAACTACTTTTTCTCATCCGAAAGCTGAGAATCGCTTTTTTTTTTCGGAAAAATGTTTATAAACTCTCCTAAAGTCACATTTTTTCCTCTTAGCCAAATTTAATATCTTACAAAAGAAAAGTCATATTCTTTTCCTTAACTCATCAAATAGTATTTCATTTTTCCACCCTTGTAAACGGAATGCAACTGAACGAACGAACGAACGAACGAATGCAGGCCACTTGACTCCAAAGAGCGACGTGTACAGCTTTGGAGTCGTCCTATTGGAGTTGCTCTCAGGAAGACGAGCAATGGGAGACGAGACGATCGGTGGGCCCACGGGCACCTTAGTGGATTGGGCGAAGCAGTTTCTAGGAGAAGGAAAACAGTTCTCAAGAATCATGGACACGAGGTTAAGAGGCGAGTACTCTAAAAAGGGCGCTCAGGCGGCATCTTTGCTCGCGCTGAGGTGCCTCTGCGTCGACCCGAAGAACAGGCCGACCATGGTGGAGGTTCTTGCTGAACTGGAACAACAGCAGGCTGTTCAAAGTTCGCCGCAAGCCAAGCTGGAACATCGGATTAGAACACTGAGTGCTCATAAGTCTCACTCTGTTTATTAAACCATTTTTTGGTGTATAATGTTGTAAGATGGTGTGTTTTCTATTTCCTTTTTATTTTATAGCCAAATTTGTCACACTAAAACGACGGTATTAAAATTACATATTTTTTCATATTTGTTGATTCCATTGTATATTCTTATTGTTAGGATTGAGCTGTACGGACGGGAATCAACAAATATGAAAAAATATGTAGTTTTAATACCGGCCTAATATAAGACCAAGTTTTCCTGACACGACGATAAGAAAATACATTTAAATTTCCGTAAAAAATATTAATGGTGTTAAATTTTCCCTTAAAAAGAATAAAAAAATATTTAAAAATCAGAACTTATTTGAAAAATTTGAAATTATTTCACATTCTAAAATTTGATTTAAAATATCAGAAAATTATCTGAAAATGTTTATTTTGTAAAAAATTAATTGTAAAAGATATAAAAATTATTTAAAATTCAGAAATATATTTTTTGTAAGAAAACCTAATCTTGTGAAATAAAAAGCATGACATACCACAAAATTTAACAAAGGCATTGGAATTATATAAAAACAGCCTACAATCAACACTGAGAATGAAAACACATAAATAAAAGTACTGTAAATAAAACACATGAATGATAAGGTATCAAGATGGTTCATATCCCAGTTTTGAACACATTAGTTGATTCAATGTACATTACGGTACTTCAAGTGGGAGACTCGGGTTCGAGTCCCTCTGAGTACAAGAATTTTCAACTATGGCTAAAGAAGAGACCTTAGCCCCCGGATATGCTGGTGGAACACTTAAATATTGAGGGGCAGCGGCGGGCATGGGGCCGATCTCGGTGGAGCCTCGCGTGGATTTGAGGAGGTCCAAAGATGGAGCAATCACTGCATTTACTCTCGAAATAGTTGAAAATATTTAAGAACATGTGAACCGGATACACATCTTGCGATCTAACTGGTAGCAATTCTGAGGTGTCGGGATCGTTATCCCGAGAACTGATCAGGTGTAAGTTTGGAACTTCGGTATAAAAAAAAAAATGATGATCAATGATATAATAAGCACTACAAACAACAGAGAAGGTCTGGATGTATTTTTTTTTTCTATTAATTTTTTTCCCCTCCACAACAAAGTGCAACCTCAGTCTTTCCCACAAATCACTCTTAACAATGGTTAATCTATCTCATTGCCATGTTGCTTCTTCATCATTCGGAAAGTACTCCGATTGCTGAGGATCACATGGCATCGAGTCACACAAACAAATATTCGTATCTTCCGAATGGCTCAGCAGTCAGCACGGACATTATCTAACTAGGAGGCTTTTTTTAGATTTTTAGGTTTTTTAATTTATTATTTCTCTATTTTTTGTTTTTTACCTCATTTTTTAAGGTTCATTTTGAATTAGCATTTTAGTTATTTTCTAGCTTTTGCTTAGAATTTTTATTTTTTTGGTAATTTTTACTTTGTAAATTTTTGAATTCTATATTAGGGGATCCATTTTACAAAGCAAGATTCGTAAAACCATCTCACATATAACGATTCTTAATATGAATACACCCATATATGCGAAAAATAGCTTCTAAATTACCCAATTTAGTTAAAAGTATTAAAATATGAGGTTACATCTCAAAATCAATTTGCAACGAGAGGCTTAGTCCATGATCTTTTATATATTGAACGCAAGACTTGTAATTATCCGAGGTAGGATTAATGCTTCAACACGCCCCTCACGCATAATCGGAGTCGAGGCTTACAGCGTGGACTTTTTAACTCGGGTGGCGCGGAGCTACCGTTGGGCTCGCACATTTAGAGAGACTGCTCTGATACCATATAAAAGTCTGGGGTTCCATCTCATAACCAATTGACAATGAGAGGAATAATTCAGAATTTTTATATATTGATTGCAAGACTTGTATTTTTCGAATATGAGATTAATAATTCAACAAAAAATTAGAAATCTCCTTCCATCAAATTTCTCATTTCCTTCTGTTAGAATGATTGGGATTAATAAATAATATTATCGAGTCTTATTTTAAGAAATAATTTATCCCAATGGAAGAATTGACTTTAAAAATAATATATTAATCTTTATGGATTCTATATAACGTTTTTAAATTAATAGTTTTGTCATATAAATGGGTATAGTAGTTCATTGAAAAAAATAAGTGGAAATATATATTTTTTTAAAAAAAATTATACATTTATTAAAATTATAAAATTAAATGTTCGTTAAAGTACTCTTCAGATTCGACGAATAGATAGCCGGGACGAACAAATGCGAGAGCCAGCTTTGTTTTTTCGGGTAATCATATTGTCTTGTCCTTTTATGTATAGCATTATTCTTTTTTATTCCAAGTTTAGTACAAACTCTTTTGATACCTAAATTGTCGGAATTAACCTTTACTCGAATGAATTCGAGTCATATATTATAATTTCGAGTAACATAATTTCGAATGAACTTGCAAATATATACGACATCAGTTTTGATGTGAGCATTCGAGTTACCCAAATCTGAATTTGAGTTACCCGAGTCGGATTCGAGTTACTCGAAATTTCAAAATGTGTAACATAAAAAAAAATAAAAGAAAAAAAGTCAAACATGTGCATGTGCAATGTTTCTGTAACCAAATCATGAATGTGTAACCCAAAAACAAATCTGAATGTTTAAACATAAAAAAAAAAAGTGAAATATATTACTCGAATCACAGTGTGCAGTGTTAGTCAACATGTGCATGTCATGTTACTTGAATTTATGATTCGTCGGGTTACTCGAATTCAGATTCGGGTAACACGAATTCAGGTTCGGGTAACACGAATTCAGATTCGAGTAACCCGAATCTGATTCGAGTTATTCATTTTGTTACGGGACTCGTATCTTATCCAGTAAGATATGCTTTTTAAAGTCAACTCGAAATTATGTTACCCGAAATTACAATATATGACTCGAATTTATTCGAGCAAAGATCAATTTCGACAATTTAAGTATCAAAAAAATTGTTAAACTTGGGACAAAAAAAAAATAATGCTATACGTAAAAGGTCAAAACAACTTTTCTCTAATTTCACCATTTTCTATCTATGGACGCTTTTATGGGAACGTATGTGTGTGTGTGTATATTAATTTATTTAAAATCATGTTGTGCCATATATTTTGGAAAAAAGAAATTATGAATCCCGTATTCGTGTCGTGCCGCGTATTGAATACTTGCTTCATAGCTATTAATTAGAGCTTGCAAATGGTCTAGCCCTTCGAGCTGCAGAAAATCTGACCTGACCGGGTCCAGCCTTCCTACAATTTTTACCTGTCCGGCATGCCGGCCAAACAGGCCTAGTCTTCTTCGCGCCTATAAAATTTGAGCTCGGGCGGGGGTGCTTTCCCCCCCCCCCCCCCCCCACCTAAATGGTTGACAACCACTTTTCTTTAAGTGTTTATATATATATATATATATGGCACCAAGGAAGTCCTGGTTTCCAAAATTCTCATTAAATTCAGGCAATCCTGTTTTTTTACACTCAACACTGCATGTCCCTGAAAATACAGAAAAAATGGATAAAACCACACACCTCACCAGAAAACTGCCTAAACTCACCAACATTCAACCCAGTAGACGACCGCGAGACGACTTACGCTACCGAACATATTTCCCTCCTCGCGGAAAGAAGTCCCACGAGAGAGACCCCCAAAACAAAACGAAAGAATGGCAAATCCAGCAATGTACACATCTCTACTTCCATTCTTGCATTTCCTCTTCGGTTCTCCAAACTACGTCCTCGAGGCAGGTCGAGAGGTTCTTATAGAACTGCACGTCGAACAGCACCAGAAGAACGCAAAAAACATTAAAATATTTCAGGATTTCACAAGTTTTTGTAGCAAAAGAAACGATCGCGAATAATTAAGAAAACTACCCCTAAGGTTCAGTCTAATCACCAAAAAAAAAAAAGTTACTTTACAAAATTACAAATCGACCCCCACCCCCGCCACCCTCTTCGTGTACTGAAAGATAAATGTGCTTTCTAGGCGAAATCAAAGTACCTTGTTGAACTCCAAAGTGTCTCCCTTTGCTTTTCTAACCTCGACCATGTGCAAAGACGGGCCACCGACTTGGAAAACCTGATTCAAGAAAATAACATGCATTAGTTATCATCACGCAAACATATTAAAACCTCAAAGATATTTGGTTCTAAGACGATCGACAAATTCAAGGTAACATACCTCAGTAGCGATATTAAGATTGCCTTTTCTTCCTGGTTTTATGTTTTCGAGTCTCATCTGGGAAAAAAAAAAGAGCAATTGAAAGATGTTGATGATCGAGTTTTTTTTATTAAAACATTTGATTATTTCCTACCGAATGAAAATGAAAATTAGGTAAGAAGATTCATTTATAACCTTGTAGTTCTTCTTCTGAACACCGAAACCTAAAGGTTTTGCAGCTTGTTCGATCTTATTAATTATCTCGTTGGCCGGGTATTTAGATGTAAACCGTGCTTCCTTCTTGTATCCCTGTCGGCGTTTTGCCAAAGTAAACAAGAGTAAGATAAGGACAAAAACACCTTTGCACATTTATATGCACGATTTTTTGAGTGCACATTGTGATATTTAACAAGAAAAACGAGCTCATCTGCATTCATTTTCCGACTATAATAGCTAAGAGACTGCAATCACTTTAAAAAGGAAAAAAAAAGGTGATTTTTGGGAAGCACCCAGGGTTGGGATTTTGGACTCGAAAACTCGGGCTCGGACCGAAAAAGCTCGAGACTGAACTTGGACCATGCGCTTAAAGAAAAGGGTTCGGACTGAACTCGTACCGGAAGAAGAATTTTCAGGCCGAGCTGGGATCTCAGCCTTAAAGAGCCCGAAAATCAGAAAAGTCCGAATTTATAGGCTGCCCGACATTTGTTGAACATGTCCTCGAAAAAGCCAGAAAACGCCGAAAAATAGTGTGACCTTTTTCCGAACATGTCACTGACACATCTAACTTTGAATAAGCCCGAAAAAGCCCGAATCTGGGACCGACCCCAACAGGCAAAGCTCACTATGGGTTTACACTTTCAAAAAGCTCGACTCAACTCGAAGAAGTTCTTTCAGGTTCAAGTCTGGTCCTTAAAAATTTCGGCTCGGCTCGGCTCGGCTCGGCCCAATCCCAACCCTAGTTTAGATATATGATTTATATCTAGTTTGACTTTACTGGCAAATAAAGCACTTTTCGACTTTTCTATCAAATACTATCAATTAGTTTAATCAAATTCCAACTCTTTTTCTTTTTTATACCGAGATTCCAAGCTTACACCTGACTGGCCTCTGATAATGTGCCCTACGTAATCAAGCTACGCTAACAAGCGAGTCGTCCCCTGCCGATTGCTCCACGCCGACCTCAAATCCAACCACGTGGTCCCACCGAGATCCGGCCTCCTCTCACACCGCCGCTGCTCTCAATATTTAATTGTTTCCACCAACAGCATTCTGTGGCTAGGGTCTCTTCTTTAATCATAGATTAAAGGGTTATAAACCCTTGAAAATTCTTGTCCTCAAAGGAACTCGAACCCGGGTCCAGGGCCGGTCCAATGGTTTTGGATGCCCTGGGCGGAGAGCCAAAAATATGCCCCTAATCCAATAAATTTTTAAGGAGTTTAGAACCTAGTTGAGCTCGGTGTCTCTTCCCCACCCGAAGTTTCTTCCAAAATTCTTAACGAGTTTGGAACCTAGTCAATGTTAAAACATGATATTCATCCCTTCCCCCTCTTTTCTCGATGATCGTAAACAATACATTCTTCAACTTCTGGGATCAAAATCATCATTTTCCAACCTTATCATCCTATTATTTTGTTCACATTCTAGAATCAAAATAAATGACTAATTATAATACATCTAGTGAAGAGCTTGAAGTACTCTTCAACAATGACCATCGGTTTTCAAGAGATCCGGAAAAGAAAATATAAATATTAATCAAGCGAAGAAGCACATGGTTGTATGCAAGAATTGGTATTGCATACTAGTTGCAGATAACAAATGTAAATATTATTGGAAGAATCCCAACAACAGTACGTATTAGTGTATTACTAATGACTCAAAATAATCATCTAATTCTATACCAATTAACTATAAGAAGCATAACATGAATGCCAAATATAATTTTAATGATTCAACACCTCCCAAAGTAAATCCAACCATTAAGAAGCTAAAGATGAAGAATTCAAAGAGCAATGAAGTATATGTGAGTTTATAATGTGAAGATAATATCAACAACACTAAAAAATGTATAGTTGACCCAAATAAACAAGCAACTAAATAAAGCAATCACCCAATTACTAAGTCCAGAGGTCCTAAATAAACCAAATAAAATATCAAATACTCAAATATGTTTAACAAAATCATCCAAATAGTCAAACCATTGGGATATATCAAATTTTACTATATAAACATCAAGTTATCAACAAAACATAAAGATTCAAGAAATCAAGAAACAAAAAAAAATAAACAAATCATAAAATCAACAAACAATAAACAATAAATTAGGTCGAAGATAAGTAAATACGAAGAAAAACACCTTAGATGATGAGAAATCGAAAGTAAAATCAACGGCACCAAATCAGTAGCGCAGATGGCCCAACTGGGCATATTGGATATATTGGGCTCTGCTGCCCCTTGGGCTGGGCTGCCCTGGGCGGTGGCCCACTTCGCCCTATACTAGGGCCGGCCCTGCCCGGGTCTCCCACTTGAAGTGGAGGCCCCATGGCCAGTGAACCAAGGTCACTGGCTAATTCCAACTCTTATTTGACACCGGCAACTTCTGATTTTCAACTTCTCAATAAAATCACCTTTTTCTAAAAGCAGATTTTTTTTTTTGGCAAACAATTTCCCTAGATATGTTGCTTTCAAGCGTTTACATTGTTAGATAGTGTATATATGGGAGGAAGTCGATTTTCGGACCTGTTCTACCCCAAATAGATTCCCAAGATTGAGACCTTTTGACATAGAAATCAACTCAAAGGCATTCATTGCAGCTGGCTGCTGCTCCTTTCTCTCCGTCACGTGATATTCCTGTCGGAAAAAGTTGCATGAGACATTTCCACAACTACAATTCGTCACAAATGGGCAAATCTAGCAACTAATTTTAGCCCATATGCTCGACGAACGTACCTCGGAATCTTTAAACACAGCTTCCACATCATCCAAATTTGTATCTTCTTTTTCGTCAAATATTGGTGGTCTGTAACCTTTCTTAAACCACTCATCCGCCAAGATTTCCTGGACAGTAATTCGCTGCACGAATGGACAAGATACGAAGTTGGAGAGATTACATGCAAAAAAAAAAAAACATCAATGGGATATACAAATATTCGTATATTCGACTATTCGTAACTTCAAAAGATGGACAGGTCCCCTTGTAATTAGACAAAACCTTGAGGGTATCTTTTCAATTACCACTAATTACTTTTGAATGGATTTAGTGCCAATATGTACAAAAAAAAAAATTAGCTTTGGGCTGTCAATTAGGAAGCCGAATAGACTAATATTTAGATATTCTTACTTTAAGAGGATTCGGATCGAGGATTCGAGTAATCAGTTTCATGGCTCCGAACGAAAGCCAAGGAGGGCAAGTGAATTCAGCAGAAGATATCTGGACAGAAAATTGTGAGCTTAATGATGAGAAAAGCCTAAAAGAATTAATTATAGAACATGCACTAAATTGCGAAAATGCTCACTTTTTTATATAGGTTAATAACATTAGAATCATCAAAAGGCAAGTAACCTGCGAGCAATACAAAGAGTATGACTCCGCAGGACCACAAATCGGCAGGCGCTCCATCATAGCCTCGATCATTAAGGACCTATATACATGTTTCTAATATAATCAGCAAAATAGGTGAAAAGTAACTCAGGGGTGGGTTTGGTAATTATTATACATATGTAGAAGAAATGGGAGGATAACTAGTGACAGAGAAAACCACTTATATACTTTAAAAACATACCTCAGGAGCAACATAATTTGGAGTTCCACAGGCTGTGTGCAGCAAACCATCATCCTGCCAAATTAAAAATTCATCCCTCTCGTATGATAATGGCACGAAATAGAAGTTCTATTAATTTTAGTTTTATAATTTAAGTTTTTAATTTAAATTATGATATTTACCCTGACTTGCTGGGACAGAGCACTTAATCCAAAATCTGAAACTTTGAGATTTCCAGCAGCATCTAATAGCAAGTTTTCCGGCTGCACCGTAAAGAAACGAAAAAATAAAATAAAATTAGCCCACAAAAATATAAATTTCGCTATATATTTAAAAAAAAAAAAATACCTTTAGATCCCTGTGGAAGACTCCCCGGCTATGGCAGTAATCAACAGCATTAATAAGTTGCTGAAAATATTTTCTCCCTTCATCTTCTTTCATTCTTCCAATATTTACCTTCATAACAGATTATTTTTCCCCCATATAAATAAGTTTTAAAGGATATGGGGCAGTAGTTTTAAGACCATCATCCATAGTTTGAGATGTCAATAAAACAATAGAAAGTCTTGGAATCATAATTTTCGATCACGCGCTTCATAAGATAGTGGGGTAAGAAAAAAAAAAAAAAGGGGCATCTTACAATTTTGTCAAAGAGCTCTCCCCCAGTGATGAACTCCAAAACGATAAATATCTTCGTCTTGCTCGCCATCACCTGAAGAAAGACGAGATTTTTAGATATGCAAAGCGACACTAAGAAAAAAAAAATCCAACAATAAAAATTTAATTAGTAGATTTCTTCTCATGATAATAAATCATTGGAAATATAGATATTAACTTACGACTACTCTCGAGGTTTAGACTAACTAAAAAAGATCATTCCAAAATTATAAATAACACATGGACATTTGTGTCGATTTACAACTTGCACTCTCAACACAGGGTAATTGTTATGTAGAAATACAAATTGCGAGAGTGTGCTTGCAACACCGCAAGGGGGTATTTGTAACCTTGAAAGTTAACTGAAGCTTTTTGCAATTAAGTTACACTTCATGCGTGGTTTTTGCACTTGTTTCTAAGGAGTATGCATCCCACCATACTCCACATAAAAAGATTAAGATTTATGGCTGCGCACACATACGCATACACACACACACACACACTTACTTCAAGAGACAAATAATATGACCTCTACCAAATGGCATGCGTACACACAATCGCGGATCCAAGATAAAATTTGAGCTAGTGTTATTTTTTTCTTTTTCTCAAACTTGCATATGCTACAAAATTTAGTTTTTTAAAAATTTGATGTGGGCTCTAGCACGCCACAGCCCCCATACTGGATTCACCATTGATACACACGCAAACACAGAACACACACACACACACACACACAAAGAGAGAGAGAGAGAGAGAGAGAGAGAGAGAGAGAGAGAGAGAGAGAGAACCTCATGTAATTGTACAACATTGGGATGTTTTATCAACTTCATCGTTGCTATCTCCCGTCTAATCTGCAACATCATAACAAGAGAAGAAGTTTATTCGACTAGCTACATATACAATGTCGAAAGAAGCACGAACACCTAGAGAAATTAAAAAAGCAGATATTAACCTGTTCAGCCATTTTGTGCTTAAGGACCTTGTCCTTGTCAAGAATCTTAATAGCCACGGGTTGTCCATTTTCGGAATTTCTAGCAAATTTTACTTTTGCAAATGTGCCCTCACCGATTGTCCTTCCGATCTCGTACTTCCCGATTTTGCGCTTGATTTGCGGTTGATTCATCCGGGATCGGCTCTCTATAAATTCTAGTAAAAAATTTACTGCACAAGCAATTGAAAAAAATAACCATAATCAGATAGACTGTCTTACATCTCTATATCTCTATCATAAAAGTGCCAAAAGTTAAAAGATGATCAACTATAAATAGCTAGCCCCAAGATACCAGAATCGAACATTCAACGAGAACTCTCTCTCTCTCTCTCTCTCTCTCTCTCTCTCTCTCTCTCTCTCTCTCTCTCTCTCTCTCTCATGCGGGCCCAAGCATTGAGGAACGGGCCATTATGTATTTGGAGGCCAAGAACGTGTGAGAAAAGGGGCCTCACTAAAATCAGCATAACTTGAGCTACGGGTCTCCGTTTCGGACCCATGAGCAGGCGGTTCGAAGCTTGGAACGAGGAGAACGTCGTGGTAAACCGACTACGTCGGTTTATGGAACTTTCGAGCCCCAAAACGCTTTATTTTATGAGTTATTTATAACTTTATGTTTTTTTTTTTTAATTTTGTTGGACTTTGTTTGTGGCCCAGTTTCCAGACCGTTCGTCTTCTGAGGCCCATTTTGATTTCGCATGCCTATTTAATAAGTGTATGACCATTGTGGCTGATCAGTTCCAAAATATATAAAAAAATCTATTTTTGACAGTTTTGCTAAGAATTATCCGCATTCTGGGAATCAACAATTATTGAAAAAATTGTTTATGGTATTCGTGTGAATCAACAGGGTCAATTTGTGTTTATCTCATTTTTTTAGTACTACATCACTCTCTCTCTGAGAGAGAGAGAGAGAAAGCAATGACCACAGCTAAATCACGAATATATAATTTACAAAATGACTTTCTTCCAGCATACTTACAAATAAATTAATCATTAAAGAAATACTATTATCATAGAATATTTAAATAAACAAACCGTAATCGAGCAATACATATCACGAACACAACTGCAACAAACCAGCAAGAAAGCTCGAAGCTTTTTTCAACCCAAACTCAAAAAAAAAAAAAAAAAAAATCCCAAAATCCAAGAAAAACAAACAGCTCCTTCCTTGCATAAAAATATCTCCAAAACACCTAACCCCCAAAAAAAAAGGCAAATCCCAGAAGAACCCTCTCAAAATTTCCGCATACATTTCAATTAATTAAAAAAATACATACATACCTCTGAAACAAGAACCTTGTGAAGAATCCAAGAAAATCAGAAATACTATACTGTGTATAGTGTAATAAGGACTAAGCTGGAAAAGAGGATAATATACTTGAATTTATTTTGAGCGAAGGACCCTTTAAACCAAAAATGGATATAAAAGAGCAGAAAAAAAAAAATCAAGATTCAGGACCCAAAACTATTTTAGACCAATTATTATAGCTTAAAGTTGAAAATAATAAATCAAAGGTTTTTTTTTTCTTTTTTCTTTTTTCTTTTTTTTGTTTTCTTTCCCGAAGATTCTGAAAAACTGTGGCTGATAGGAATTGTGGTTGGAGTTTATACCAGAAGAGTTTTTAAAAAGTAGAGGAGGAGTGATGCGCGTGGTTTACACGGAACATCAAACCACAGCGGTGGGGACATCGTAGGACAGTACGAACGGGGGACCAGATTGCAATTCCATGTTCCCTGAGTCGGTAAATGCATGGCTGTTGGTTAGTCATACGTCGTAGGTGACAACAACAGCTCTTATCCATATACATTTACTGTTAGGATGCGTTTGGAATGTCCAAAAGGATCAAATATTAACCACTTTTTTGCTCTTCCCGATGTAGACATCCCAATTATCACATGTACGGTATATGAACGTCGTCGTCTTCCTTTTAAAACTTAGGGGCTCTTTCGCGGGTAAAATGTCTTACTCGGTCAGACGTTTGGAAGTATTTACTTGTGGCTTAATGGCTTATTCGGGAAGATAAAAATGGCTTATTCATTAAGCATGAAAAGGGGTGTTGTCCCCATTAAGACAAAAAAATGACTCTCCTACCCCTAATTGAAAACCACACATTTATATATACAATATAAATAATTTAAGACAAAAAAATGACTCTCATGTTCCCATTATATATACTCATTTATATATACAATATAAAAATTTAGGTCTTAATATAAATGAATGTAATATATATTATTCATATATAAATAATATACATTACTAATTTATATATAATATTTGTTACTATATATTATTGTATAAATAAACTTTTGTATCAACAAAATATCATATATATTATGAATATATAAATAAATATTATATATTACTTATATATTAACATTTATTCATATGTATAATATTTATTATATATGTTCTTATATATTAAAATATATTTCTATATATAAATATATATTGTAAATTATACGTATTATTTATATACGTATTAAATATTTTATATATTACTTACATACAAAATTGAATCATTTATGTATAATATTTTGTTTAAATTTAAATAATATATATCTAGAAGATGAGTCAAACTTGATTTTTCAATAATATTTAAATTTGTCTACTTTGTGTTTGAATTTGGATTTTTAAATACTTTATGAATTTATGTTTTGATTTTTGGATTATATCATTTATATTGCTTAAAAAATAAACAACAATTTATAAAACAGCTTATAATTCATATTTAGGGGTAAATCGAACATTTATGTTATTCAGATAGTTTATTCAGATGAAAAAGTAAACAACAGCATCAATTTACCTGCATGCATATTTACCTGCATGGATAAATTTAACTGCATGCATACACAATTTACCTGCATGCATGTTTGGTAAATGTTCTAGACAAATACTACTCTTCCGTCCGCCACCCATGTGCAATAATTTTCTTTTCACCCGTCCGCAATCTATATGCATTATTTATTTTTGGCAATTCTTTTACCCTTTCACAATACAAGTGGGTCCATTTACTCAACTCACAACACATCCTACCAACTAAGCCAACTCAAATATTAAAACTCGTGCCGGTCAAAAGAGTGCATATGGGTGGCGGACGGAACGAGTATGATTTTAGTGTTTTTAAGTAAACGATTGGAGATAGTAAATTCATACTACCTCCGTTCTTTTATAACTGCAACATCTGGACTTTCACGCTTGCCAATGCACAACTTTGATTATTAATATCTTCAATTCTTTATTTTTAAAAATTATAAGACGTTGATATTTTGAAAGTATATTTCGAGATGAATATAATAAGATCTCACATGACTATATTTTTTTATATGTATAGATCATAAAAGATTATGAAAAAAGCGTATGTGAACAGTGTAATCGACAACACGCTGCAATAATAAAATAACGAATGAAGTAAGTTATATAAATAGTATTAATAAGTATATATTGTACAAATTAAAAGAAAAAATATTAATAAATAGAGTCGGATCTCAAGGGAGCCGGACTAGTAACTTTTTAGGGCCTCCTTCTTTGGGAGTAGGGCTGCAAACGAACCGAGCCGAGCCGAGCTTTGATCGAACCGAGCCGAGTTTTAAATTTTTTTCTGACGAGCCGAGCCGAGCCGAGCTTTCTTACCAAACAAAAATCGTGTTCGAGCTCGAGCTCGTTAATAAATCGAGCCGCACACGAGCTGTTCGCGAACAACTCGAGCCGAGTCGAGCTCGAGCCGAGCTCGAAATTGCGAATAATTATATATTTTTAAATTATTTAAATAATATATTTGAATTATTTAAAATAAATATTTTAAAACAATCATTAAAAATTATATATTTTCAAATATATATAAAAATTAATATTTTAATATATGAAAATTATTTAAAAAATTATTAATCTATAATATAATATATAAATATTATAAAAAATAATTTAAAAATATATTTATTAATCGAGCTTAACGAGCCGAACCGAGCCGAACCGAGCTCGAGTCGATCTCGAGCCGAGCTCGAGCCGCACATGCCCAAGCTCGACTCGAGCTCGTTTTCTTAACGCACAGATTTTCGAGCTGGAGCTCGAGTTCTTAACGAACCGAGCCGAACCGAGCCCTTAACGAGCCGAGCCGAGCTTTGTTCGCGAACAACTCGGTTCGTTTGCAGTCCTATTTGGGAGACCTCGTGTTTTTCTTTAAAATTCAATATAAGTAAAATAATATATAAGTAAAAGAAATAGTTAAAAATGTGAATATGCGGCAATTGACAAATCGTTTATAGATCTAGTGTGCGATTTAATATACTTTTTATTTTATAAAATTAATGAAAGATAGTGATAGATTCTCTTAGAGAAGAATATGAATTTCTAACCGCATAAGTAGATGTATGATATAGATGTTACCGTTGGGATTAATAGTTAGAAACATGTATATCTCACGCGAACATGCTCATTGTCTGGTGGTGCACGTGTACCGTCAAAAATTCTGCACCAAAACTGAAACGACGTCGTTTTGATCAAATTGATGCCATTTTGGTTTTTACACAAAAGGACGTCGTTCTCACCAAAACGACGTGTCCTGTCATTAGGCAAAACGACGTCGTTTTGGTCGGCTTTTATTAAAGAAAGTGTAAAATTCAGAACCCAAACATAACAGTCGACTTCTTCTTCTTGGACATAACAGTAAACAGACGCGACCTTTAGAAAAGCTCCTCCAGTACCGCCCGCCGAACATCTCGTCCACTCTAGGCTCCGCCGCTCCAATACCACGCCGCCGCCCGCGGTTCCGCCTCCAGGCACCAACATCCCATACGCCATAGCAAAGGTAACTATTGAGTTCTTCTACTTGTGAATTGTGATTTACTGAATTAGGATTATGTATTATGATGTCCATTAAGATTTATCTGAAGTTAACATATTAGGATTTCTTTAAAATTTAATGTTAGCTCAATTTAGGGTTTGTTTGTGATTTTACAACACTTGTTAATATTTATTTATTTGTGTTTTTAGGATGAAAAGATACTTTGAGGTGCGTCCCAAATTTAAACGGAGTTCAAGTATTTCGATAATTCAAGATCCACCGGAAGCTCAACATTCAAGTGAGACAACATCGAGCTTTGCTAATGAGAGAAACAAAATTGCTGAACTGGAAACTTTGGTAGCAGATCACGGACATAGAAAATCAATTTTAGACTATCATTCGGACATTCAAAACGAGGTAAGGAAAGGTTACCTAAAAAAGGTCACAATCAACCTAGTAATTTTATATTCCTTGGACAAAGTATGGTGATAAGAGGCGTCGATTTAATGTAAATTGGTTTAACAAATATGATTGGCTTGAGTATAGTGAATCTGCGGATCTTACATATTGTTTATCGTGTTGTCTGTTTAAGAATGTGTCAAATTATGATGTTGATCACATTGTTGGGCACGGATTTGATGACTGGAATAATCCTTCAAGAATTCGTAGTCATGCTTGTAATATCCGCATTTTTTCCCTTCTCTTATTATTCTCATTTTGGTGCATTTTCATTTTTAACAACTCGCTTGTAACCGTATTGACATTTTGAGTATATTTAATATTGAACTTTTTGTCGTTCGAGCTTGTTTCGGACTTGTTTTACTCGATTTGATGTTTCATGTTGTTTTCGTCGTTATTTTTGGGTATTATCGTAATCGTCGTTCGGAACCGCCGTTTCGGGGTTGCCGAAGATCCATCTCGTGTTATTATGGGTGTTGTGAGCTTTTGTTTGGTGTTTCGACCATATGTCGTACATTTCGGATGTTTGGGCAGTTTTGTAAATTTCCCAAACTTTTGGGAAAATTACGTTTGTTGTTGTTTTTCTGAACCTTTGAGTAGCCGGGAATATGCTTTCCCTCGGCACGTAAGTTCGTCGTTTCAGGTCCCTTACGTTCGTACCATCGTGAATTGTTCACCGTTGTATTTCGATTCTTTTTCGGTACCTCCCTCATTCATTCTGGCCTGTACTCCACAAAAAGGAATGTTACGTACGTAACACCCCTTTTGGTTACGTACGTAACGTCCTAGTGAAATTCGCATGCAGTTACGCCGCTTTTTGGTTACGTACGTAACACCCTTTTGGTTACGTACGTAACGCCCTAGTGTATTTCGGTACAGGCAATTCTGCCTTTCTGGTTACGTACGTAAGACCCTTATAGCTTACGTACGTAATACAACTTACGTACGTTAGCATGTGGTGGCTAACGTACGTAACGAGGCCGGGGTTTATAAACCCAGGAGTTGACCGATTTCGGCCATTTTCACTCCTCCTCCTCCCCATCCGACTCCTAGGCGATTTTCTTGTCATTTCCGGCGATTTGAAGCTTTGTAACTCCGAGCCATCATCTTCTTCGAGTTTTTGGAGTATATTATCACTACACCATAAGTGCTCATAGGCAATGCTTTTAGCTAGTGTTGCCACCAAAGCGTTTCAATAGATTGCTGATTTTTGATCTTTTGAAACACTATCGAAATAGTATTGCACTAGATATATATTTGGTGTTGCAAAATAAAAATGGTGTTGCGCGACGTGCAACACCTGTGATGGTGTTGCATTATATCTAATTTTTTAATAATTTTTTCAAGTTATTGTCACAAAACAATCACAATGAAATGAAATTTAAATTTTGATATTTTTTACTCTTAAAGTTTGATATATAACATATGATAAATTTGATTTAAATTATTTTTATTTAATATAAATACTTATTATATTTTTTAATGATGTAATTAAAAATTATAAATATTTTTTATAGTTTTAAAGTTTAATATATTATCAATATATATATAATGAAATTTAAATTACGATATATGTTTTATTTTCAATGTTTGATATATAATATAATATAAATTATAACTTATATATTTAAATTATTTAATATAAATGCACATTATAAATTTTAATAATATAATTTCAAATTATAAAAAATAATACATCCTTTTAAAAATACTTATATAGCATTTAATTAGGAAGCACTATGTAACAATACACTTATATAGCATTTTTAGAAAACGCTGTGGTATGTTCCGTATTTTAAGTAATATTTCTTAAATTCTCGATCCGTGAATTAAAAAGGTATTTTGAACTTTTTATACCCACCCGCGAAATACCCGTATAACCCACCCGCAAAATACCCGTTAATTAACCGCTAATAATAATAATAATAATAATAATAATCCTAAATTAATCTACCCACCATGGGACTCGGTACCTGACTCCTCTAACCTGGGTTGCAAATGGACTCCCAGCTGGCATTGTTTCAGGCCTGGATGGTCTCCTTTAACACCAGAGAAAGATATCGGGAATAAGTTTCTTGATGATAAAATAGAAAACACAAACCCTATCTATCGCTCTCTCGCTCCCCCCGCCCCGCCTCACTGCTCGTCACTCGCCGCGACGCCTCCTTCCCTCCCCACGGTTCAGCCGCCGCGACGCCTCCCCTTCCTCCGCGAATCGACGCCCTCCCCGCCCCTCGGTTCATCCGCCGCGACTCCCCTCCTCCGCGACGCGACGCGACGCCTTCCTCCCGTCCGCGACACAAAGCCCTCCTCCCTTCCGCGACGCGACCCTTCCTCTCCGCCGGCGACGCCCTCCCCTCCGCGATGCCCTGTCGCAACAACCAACAGGTATGTATTTTAATGTATATTTAATTAATCATAGTGCCACGATTTCACGGTGCCCTACCGAATCCGAAGCAGTCATGGTTGAGCTACCACATTAAGATAGCCAAAGTCAGAGAGCAGCGGTATGTAGGCTTCTGTATCAAAGGGTTTGATTTCAAAGGGGACTGTGCCGACTCAAGTTTTCTGTCACCATCACGATTCATCGATCCTTTGGATCATTTCGGTTTGCTCTGCTTTTTTCCATTTTCTGTTGGTCTTGTTTTATGGCTTATTATTGTTCTGACCTTCTTTAATTTTCTGTAATCCCATGATTACTGCTTGTGTTTTCTATTTCTGTTTTTTTGTCTTTAAGACAAACTATTGCTGCTGCGTGGAATTTTGGGAGAAGGCTATTGCTTATAATGTTTATAAATCTTGGTGATTAATCGGTTTAGTGGTTAACTGGTTAGTTCATTATATTATTTGTAATTTTTTTACAAGTTAAGTGATTAGTTACGGCTTTCACTATTGCTCGTAATCTGGATGGATTTCCAATAGTGGTACCACAGAGTTGTTAGGGTCTGTCCGGACAGCTTGGTGTTATGAAACCCTACTGGGGGTTTCGTTCTAGTATTTTCGCTAATCTCCATTTTGATAGCTTTTCTTTTATGTCGCTGACAGATTGCTATCTCTGCTGATGATCTTCTTCCCCGTGAAGTTCCTTATTCCCCCATTCCACTCCTCTATCAACTAGTCCTTGCGGAAACCCTTTTTGATTCTTTGCTTTGTTTGCTTTCGAAGCAGATTCACCTCGGCCAAGGGAACCCTATGCGTTGAAGGGCCTTTTCAAGAATTGATATTTGAGAACTTGAAATGAAAAAATTTGGACAGCTTCAAACCATGAAACCAGCATATTGAGGTCTGGTCTTGAAGATCCCCTTCTAATCCTCTTCTAAAAGAACAAGACCACTTGAGGTGGTTGGTTATTGTGGTCTTATTGATAATCTGTGTGATTAATCTGTACAAATTGCTGCAATATTTTTGGTAATATGAAACATATTTTTAATAAGAATGTGCTGATACAATTTGCAGTTGCAAAAAAGTACCTTTATCTGTTTCCTATCAAAGTATTCATGCACAACATAACTGATTATTCTTGCTTTCCAGGATCGGATTATAGCTCGCCTCCAGCAACCCTACTCATTGGATTGCATACATGTAGAAGCTGAGTAGTAGGTTCTCTAAATTTCTAATGTTGTAAAATGATATGTGCTCGTATATTTTACCTTCTTCCATACGGATTTTTGTGAACTGAAGTTTCACATAGGTTTAATTTCCACATCAATTACTTCTAACTTTTCTGATTGTCGGGTTTGAATTCATGCACAAAACTCATCCAGGAGTTCATGTTAATTTCCTTATTGCATAATTGTGGTAGTGTGATTTAAGCATTCATGTCATTTTAGTATGCTGATAGTGTCTATTGTCCACAAATGAACAAATTATTTATTTTGTGAAAATGTTTTATTATGTGAAGCATATGACATGAAGCTTGATATCTTGGTCTCTTTTGAATGTCACTTGGTTGTAACTTTTGCCATATCATTTGTTACGAGATACCCAACTGCTTCTCTTTCAGTTTTATTCCTATTAAGATTATTAAAAGAAGAACGGTCTTATCTAGATTGACTTATTTACAACAATTTGGTAGGGAAAAGTGAAACAGAAAGTGGGAGAAGCTAATTCGGCCTCAATCGGGATATTGGAGAATTTTGTGTAATGATATCAAGTGATCAAGATGATAATGCTACTCCTATGACTCAAGGCGGCACCACTTATCAGTTATTTCAATATGTAACTTCCGATCACTTGTATTTAGACTCAGTAATTTTGTACTTTTTAAGTTAGATTGGTGGTGTTGCTTGGTTTTTGTACTTTTGAAGTTAAATTGGTGGTTTGTTGCTTTGTATGAATTTAGGAATTTGTATTTCGTATTGGCATCCTTGTTGGTTTTTGGATGCCTTGTTTTATTTTGGATGGTTTGATGTAAAACTAAAATGGTTATTTCAAAATATTTGTATGAATTGTTCCCTTTTACTTTAGATGCTGTTGTATTTTATAAAAATAGTATTATAAAAAACTGCCGATGTGGCATAGATGTGGGGCCCATTGCTGACCTGGCACAAATGTAGAGTCCATTGTCGATGTGGCATCAAGATGGGACCCATTGATGGCATGGCATAAAGGTGGGACCCATTGATGACGTGGCACATGTGGACCCATGTTCTTTTTTTTTTGAAATCTTAGGCAACATCATTTGTTGTTGCCTTACTTGGTTATGTTGTTGCATTAGAGGCGTAATGCAATACTTTTCTGTTGTTGCAGTAGAGACTAAAAGTGTTGCCTTATGTGTCAAAGGCAACGACCGTATTGGCAACAAGAGTTTGGTGTTGCCTTTGGCCTAAGGCAACACTTATTGTGTCTTCTGCAACAATAAACAGGCATTGCCTATGAGCACTTATGGCGTAGTGTATCAACCTCTAATCGCGTTCTTCGTCATTGATTCAAGGTAAACTCCTAAAACCTTGTTTTGGGTAAATCGAAGGGGTTTTCATGATTCGTCCGATTCGTTCCGTATGTTAGATTAATTCATGATGTACATGATTAATCTTGTTGGTTTTGTTGGTTTCCCTACGGATTCATGGTATATTTCGTAGTAATTTTGTAATCGAGAGGGTTTAGTTGTAGTCCGCCCTCGTCGTTGTTTCTATACGGATATACATGAATCGTAGGCGAGTTTTCGGGTGTATTCCAATTCCGTATTCATTTAGAATTAGTTGTGATTGTGTTCTTCGTATCGTTAGGTTCGTGATTATCGGCTCCTAACGATCATCGGTGTTTTTCCTTCCGTTCGTTGCGTCGTCTACTATTCAAGGCAAGTAATTCTTGGAAACCTTTATGCTTAACATGAAATGGTAATGTATATTGTGTGTGCTTTACTCACCTCGGGAGGGTCCGACGGGGCCTCGAGGGAATCTATGGCTTCGTCCTGGATTCATGAGTTTGTTTCGCTAGCCAGCTCGGGAGGGTCCTTAGAGGCCTCGAGTGGGATTCGTGGCTTCGTCCCGGTCCTAGGTGACGTGTGGTGCTTGATTTGTTTTATGAATGTGGCCAGCTCGGGAGGGTCCTTAGAGGCCTCGAGTGGGATTTGTGGCTTCGTCCCGGTCCTAGGCAAATGTGATTGACTGTTTATTTCCGGAAAAGACATGTCTGGTTTTGGTTTTTGAAATGATATTGGTGCATGTACTATGAAATGTGTAAGCGATTAGTTTGCCTTGATTACTTGTACTAGTGTAATTGCTAACCCCTTTGGGGACCCGTTGTGGGGAAATTCTTGTTATGGATTTCAGGTTATGATCATCCGGACGAGCGAGCGCTGGGACAGTACGAGGATGTTGGCCAGGGTCGTTGACATGTGCACTTGGGTCTACTTATTTCTTTTGTCCACTTCGATATGGTTGTTTCCTATATTTATAAATTGATAGACTGTACTCGCGAGTACTTAGGCTTTCCATTTCAAACTCCATTTGTATTATTTAAAATTGCTACATTGTCGGTTGTTGCTTATTTCGTCGGATGCTCCGGGTATATTTTCATGTGTTGTATTATTTGAATGTGTATCCTCGCTAACCGAGATGGTTAGTCGAGTGGTGTTAGCTTGTCGTAGCCTGGTGGGTCCCATGTAGGGGTCCACGACGCTTTAATATACTCCGAATATCTCAGGGTGTTACATAAAATGGTATCGGAGCACTAGGTTTATGGATACCTAGGCTTGTTGGTTAATTGGGTCTAGTCGTGTTTTGTTTTGCACATTGTCACACCGCTGCCAACATCTCGGTACTTCCAGTGCTCGTAAGTTTTCTCATTCGGTCTTTTGTTTTCTTGCATAGTATTTCCGCTCTTCGAATCGTAGTTGCTTTTTCTCCCTTACTCATCATCAATATACTTCTGTTATCTCTTAACACCAGTATGGATGCCGGAGGAAACCGTGGTCGCGGTCGTGCTCGTGGTCGTGGACGCGGCCGAGGACGTGGGGCAGCCGGTGGGGCAGCCACGTAGTACCGGTGACCGTCACAGTCATGCTTCTTCTCAGGAGCGCGCCGACCTTGGTATTGCGGCCGTTATGCAGCAAATGGTTAACCAAATGGCGGCTATATCTCAGGTGGTACAGAACCCCAATCAGGCCCACGCTAATAGGGGCGGAGCGGATCGCTGGCTTCAGGATGTCATCAAGATGCATCCTCCTCAGTTTTCGGGAGCTTCGGACCCGATCGGCTAGGAAGGGTGGATCAAGGAGATATCTAAAGTCTTCACTGCTACCAACTGTCCCGAGGACCGTAAGGTCCCTATTGCCCAGTACTTTCTCACGGGGGACGCTACGGATTGGTGGGAGGCCGTTGGGCCCAAAGATCATGTTGCTTCGTGGGCCGAATTTCAGGAGTTGATGGAGACTGAATATTGCCCGTGGCCAGTTAGACAGGCTCGAGTCCATGCCTTCTACGATGCTCAACCTCGGGATATTCCCGTATCCCAAGCTATTGCCGATTTCAACAAAGAGTTGGGCTATGTGAAGACCCAAGTTGTTGCCGAGAGCGACAAAATTTTCCATTTTTCCAGGAGGATGAAATTGTCCATTCGGGACTATATGTCTGGACTCGTCTGTACTACCCTGAAGGATTATCAGAGTCGAGCCCTTGCCTATGACATGTCGGTGACAGCCAGTGCGGCGGTTCGGGAGAGTAAGAAGCAAAAATCCGCTGGAAATTTTTCGGGCCACAAGGGTGGAGGTCAACATAATTCTCAACCTGCAAATATTTCTACGGGTGGTTCGGCTCGTTTCCCTGGGAGTTTTTGAAGTGCCGCCGGAACCTTCGTCCGGGACCCCAGATGCTTTAACTG
This sequence comes from Orobanche coerulescens, assembly GCA_033398695.1. Taxonomy (NCBI): domain Eukaryota; kingdom Viridiplantae; phylum Streptophyta; class Magnoliopsida; order Lamiales; family Orobanchaceae; genus Orobanche; species Orobanche coerulescens. The sequence goes on from CM065817.1 coordinate 8,744,782, forward strand.
TGGCCAGCCAGGCCACGTGAACCGGGAGTGTCCTCGTCCACCTCTAACTTGTAATACTTGTGGCCAGTCGGGCCATAAGGCTTCTTTTTGTGAGAATCTCAGACAATTTCGCGGCGCCCGTTCTTCTCACCCAGCACCTTTGGAGCCGAGTGTGAACCAGGGCTCAATTTCTCCACCGCCACCTCCAAGTGCCGGCCGAGGTAGGGGTCGGGGTCAGCCCGCTAGGGGAGGAGCTTCTAGTGTCGGCTCTATCCAGCCGCGTATCTATGAGATGAGGAGGGCCGATGATCCAGCAGCTACTGTGGCGACAGGTACCGTTCATATCCATTCCCACCCTGTTAGTGTGCTTTTTGATTTGGGTGCTACGCATTCATTCATTTCTCTAGAGTGTGTACGCCGTTTGAGTCTCGACTGTTTGTCACCTTGCGAGCCTTTCATCGTTAAACTCCCTAGCGGTGATAGAATTGTCAGTGATCGAGAGGTCCGGGACTGTTCTGTGTTTATTTGTGAGAGGGCTTGGCTCTCTAATCTCATTGTCGTGGGTATTGAGGGTGAGGATTTGATTATAGGGGATGATTGGCTCGAGCGGCATGGCGCAATCATGAACTACCGCACGAGGATCATCACTATGTTAGCCGAGGATGGCACCGAGCACTCTTTCGCGGGGCGGAAGAGGGGAAATCAGAAGTTTGTTATTAACGCCTTGAAGGCGATGAGACTCCTACGAAAGGGGTGTACCGGTTATTGGTGCTACGCCTTGAAGGCGGAGGATGGTGGAGTCGAGATTTCGTCGATTCCAGTCGTTAGTGAGTTTCCTGATGTATTTCCTAATGAGTTACCGGGATTGCCACCGGATCGTGAGGTTGAGTTTGCTATAGAGTTAGAGCCGGGCGCAGCTCCGATTTCTAAGACGCTGTATCGTATGGCACCTTCAGAGATGTCAGAATTGAAGAAGCAGTTGAGTGAGCTTCTTGAGTCGGGGTATGTTCGGCCGAGCGCCTCGCCTTGGGGCGCTCCGGTCCTGTTTGTTCGGAAGAAGGATGGTTCACTGCGTTTGTGTATCGACTATCGCGAACTAAACAAGGTGACCATCAAGAACAGGTATCCTTTACCGCGGATTGATGACTTGTTCGATCAGTTGCAGGGGGCCGCAGTATTCTCGAAGATTGATTTGAGATCGGGGTACTATCAGCTCCGGGTGAGGGAGTCCGATGTGCCGAAAACAGCTTTTCAGACGAGATACGGACATTATGAGTTCGTAGTTATGCCTTTCGGCTTAACTAATGCCCCGGCGGTGTTCATGCAGTTGATGAACAAAGTCTTTATCAAGTATTTGGATAAGTGTGTCGTCGTCTTCATTGACGATATTCTTATTTATTCGAGGAATGAGGAAGAGCATGCCAATCACTTGCGAGTAGTGTTAGACATTTTGAGGGCCGAGCAACTCTATGCGAAGTTCTCGAAATGTGAGTTCTGGCTGAAGGAAGTGATGTTCTTAGGTCACGTGATTTCAGCCGAGGGAGTTCGAGTGGATCCGCAGAAGATTGAGGCAGTGTTGGATTGGGCACCGCCCAAGAATGTGAAGGAGATTCGTAGTTTCTTGGGTCTGGCCGGCTACTACCGCAGGTTCGTCGAGGGTTTCTCGAAACTGGCTCGGCCGCTTACACAGTTGCTCCAGAAATCCGAGAGGTTCGTTTGGAATGACGAGAGGCAGTCGAGTTTTGAGGAGCTGAAGAAGCGTTTGACCTCAGCCCCGGTTTTGGCGTTGCCATGTGGCAACGAGGGTTTTGCCGTTTATAGCGATGCTTCAGGTCAGGGTCTTGGGTGCATACTGATGCAGCACGGCAAGACCACTGCCTATGCGTCGAGACAGTTGAGGCTGTATGAGATGAACTACCCTACTCATGATTTAGAGTTAGCGGCAGTCGTTTTTGCGCTCAAGATTTGGCGTCACTATCTTTTCGGCTCTGCATGTCAGATTTTTACCAATCACAAAAGTCTGAAATACATATTTACTCAGCGGGAGTTGAATATGAGGCAGAGGAGGTGGTTAGAGCTGATTAAGGATTATGACATCAAAATCCTTTATCATCCGGGCAAGGCGAACGTCGTGGCCGACGCCTTGAGTCGGAAACCAGTTGCGTTGCGAACACTTGAGGTCCTTACATCTCAGTATGAGCTTCGGTGGTCTTTGATCGAGTTAGATGTTGAGGTTTTATTGCCTGGAGCTGTCGGGCAACTTTGTGTTTTAGATATTTCGTTGTCTTTGATCGATGAAATTAAGCTGAAGCAGTTAGAGGATCCGATGATTACTCAAATCCGAGAGAACGTTCTTAAGGGAAAGTCTCCTGGGTTTATGATTCACGAGGATGGTGTTTTGAGATTCCAGAGTCGGCTTTGTGTACCGAACGACTTAGAGTTGAGACAGAGTATTCTGCGCGAGGCCCATGCTACACCTTACTCCGTTCATCCTGGTTTGAGTAAGATGTACAAGGACCTGAGGAGGAATTTCTGGTGGAATGATATGAAGGAGGAGGTCGCGCAGTTTGTAGCGAGATGTTTGACTTGTCAGCAGGTCAAAATCGAGCATCAGCGACCGTCCGGGTTATTGCAGTCACTTCCTGTCCCGGAATGGAAATGGGAAGACATATCTATGGACTTCATTACGATTTTGCCGAGATCGAGATCGGGCATGAATATGGTTTGGGTGATTGTTGATCGCCTGACCAAGTCGGCACATTTTCTGGGCATCAAGGATATTTGGGGCCCGGAGAAGTTGGCTCGTGTGTTTATTGCGCAGATTGTGAGACTTCATGGTACTCTAAAGTCTATTATTTCGGATCGTGATGGCCGTTTTGTATCGCATTTCTGGCAAGCGGTGCATAAGGCATTGGGCACTCGGTTGCATTTGAGTACCTCTTTTCATCCTCAGTCAGATGGACAGTCGGAACGCACTATCCAGACGTTTGAGGATATGTTGCGTGCTTGTGCTCTCGACTGGAGTAGCGACTGGGAGGAGCATTTGCCATTGATCGAATTCACGTACAACAATAGTTGGCACGAGTCGATCCGGATGGCACCGTATGAGGCGCTCTACGGGCGGCGTTGTCGATCGTCGATTTGTTGGAATGAAGCGGCCGATTTGGTCGGGACCGACCCGGATATTGTCCTAGAGACGAGGCGGAAGGTGGATTTGATTCGAGAACGGATGTTGACCGCTCAGAGTCGACAGAAGTCGTATGCCGACGTCCGTCGTCGACCTTTGGAATTCGAGGTGGGGGACCACGTGTTGCTAAAGGTGTCGCCGACGAAGGGAGTTTTTCGCTTCGGGAAGAAGGGAAAGTTGAGTCCGAGATTTATTGGACCCTTTGAGATTCTCGAGCGAGTCGGTGATTTGGCATACCGTTTAGCGCTACCTCCGGCCTTGAGTCACATTCATAACGTTTTCCATGTTTCGCAGCTGAGGAAATATGTTCCGGATCCTAGTCATATCATCGACTTTGGCGAGATCGATATTGCCGAGGACATTACATTCGAGGAGCATCCCTTAAAGATTTTGGAGCACCGTGAGAAGCGACTGAGGCATAAGACCATTCTTTTGGTCAAAGTACAGTGGTCGAGACATGGTGTCGAGGAGGCGACTTGGGAAACCGAGGATAGCATGTGTGCTAAGTATCCCGAGTTGTTTATTTCTTAAGTTTCGGGACGAAACTTGTTTTTAGAGGGGTAGAATGTAATATCCGCATTTTTTCCCTTCTCTTATTATTCTCATTTTGGTGCATTTTCGTTTTTAACAACTCGCTTGTAACCGTATTGACATTTTGAGGATATTTAATATTGAACTTTTTGTCGTTCGAGCTTGTTTCGGACTCGTTTTACTCGATTTGATGTTTCATGTTGTTTTCGTCGTTATTTTGGGTATTATCGTAATCGCTGCTCGAACCGCCGCTTTGGGTTGCCGAAGATCCATCTCGTGTTATTATGGGCGTTGTGAGCTTTTGTTTGGTGTTTCGACCATGTGTCGTACATTTCGGATGTTTGGGCCGTTTTGTAAATTTCCCAAACTTTTGGGAAAATTACGTTTGTTGTTGTTTTTCTGAACCTTTGAGTAGCCGGGAATATGCTTTCCCTCGGCACGTAAGTTCGTCGTTTCAGGTCCCTTACGTTCGTACCATCGTGAATTGTTCACTGTTGTATTTCGATTCTTTTTCGGTACCTCCCTCATTCATTCTGGCCTGTACTCCACAGAAAGGAATGTTACGTACGTAACACCCCTTTTGGTTACGTACGTAATGTCCTAGTGTAATTCGGTACAGACAGTTCTGCCTTTTTGGTTACGTACGTAACACCCTTTTGGTTACGTACGTAACGCCCTAGTGTATTTTGGTACTGGCAATTCTGCCTTTTTGGTTACGTACGTAAGACCCTTATGGCTTACGTACGTAATACAACTTACGTACGTTAGCATGTGGTGGCTAACGTACGTAACGAGGCCTGTGTTTATAAACCCAGGAGTTGACCGATTTCGGCCATTTTCACTCCTCCTCCTCCCCATCAGACTCCTAGGCGATTTTCTTGTCATTTCTGGCGATTTGAAGCTTTGTAACTCTGAGCCATCATCTTCTTCGAGTTTTTGGAGTATATTATCAACCTCTAATCGCGTTCTTCGTCATTGATTCAAGGTAAACTCCTAAAACCTTGTTTTGGGTAAATTGAAGGGGTTTTCATGATTCGTCCGATTCGTTCCGTATGTTAGATTAATTCATGATGTACATGATTAATCTTGTTGGTTTTGTTGGTTTCCCTACGGATTCATGGTATATTTCGTAGTAATTTTGTAATCGAGAGGGTTTGGTTGTAGTCTGATAACACTCACTTTTACACATATATTTACATCGATTTTCCGGGTTTTAAGATCCTAAAATGTGTAGAACTGTGTCGTTTGTACTCGTATTATGTTTATTGGACTCGATCACGCTTGGGTACGTTTTATTGATTTTATAGGTACTTTATGGACATAAATCAAGCAAGAACGAAGTCTCCAACCCCAATACATATCAAGCAATGCGGAAACGAGAGATCGGGCTTAAAAAGGAGCAAAACGGTGTCAAAACGAGTCAACACGAGCCCGGCCGTGTCAATCGACACGGGCCGTGTCATTATCCCGGCCGTGCCATATCGACACGGTCGGGTCTATCTGCCAGGCCTTTCTTACTTATTTTGACGAGTATGACACGGGCCGTGTCATTTGACACGGTCGTGTCATTTGCTCGGCCGTGTCATTTGACACGGTCGAGTTCCCTGTCCAGCAGGTTTTTGGGCTTTTGAGCATACTATGACACGGGCCGTGTCATTTGACATGGGCCGTGTCACTTTTCGGTGGAAATATCACCTTTTGACATTTTTGAAAGATTTGTGTGGAAAAATTGAATGTTTTATCTTTATAAAAGGGATATATGGGGCATGATAAGAGATATGCTGAAAATTTGGGAGATTAGAGAGAGAGAATAACAAAAGATCAAGTGACTTTCATTCCAAAAAGAAGAGGTTTTGAAGAAATTCTTGAAGAACACTTCAAGAACATTTGAAGGTTTCAACCGGGATCGATCAAGACACACCACGAGTTTTATCTTCTTCCTATCTTTTCTTCATTTTGTTGTTTTTATTAGCATGAACATGATGATTATCTATCTTCCTTTCAATTCCATGTCCGGCTAAACTCTTTAGATTCCGGGCATGGGAGTACGTTGATTTACTATGATTTTGAGGGATTGATAATTATATTTATCTAGTGTGATTTCTTTATCAAATACTTGGTTTGATTCATGTTTAGACACTTGATCAATGTTTTTACATGTTAAACTTAATTGCTCATAATTCGAGAGAAGAGGGCATTAATAGGTTTCGAGTATTTGACGTAGTAAATTACGAGATTGAGAAATCGGTGATGAACTATGATGATATCTAAATCTTATGAACATTTTGGAGTTAGATAATTTATAGTAAACGGAGACGTTGTTATAAGTTGTTTAATCTACGTAAGGATATTAGAATATTATTGTGATTATCATTTTGGAAACACACTTAGAACTTTTGAAACCAATCCCGACTAAATTTAGTAATCAACGGAAACCTAGCCTTGGAATCTACCTTTCTAAACTCTTGCAATTCGCTTCCATTCGGATATTTTTAATCGTTTTAATTTATTGTGATTATTGTATGTTATTTCATTAATCGTCCATTTTACCTTTCGTTCGTCTAGATAAAGTCGAGAACACTATAATCTAATACTCAACACAATAAAAATATTTAGTCTCTGTGGAATACGACCTTGCTCGCCGCTTTCTACATATTTTCCGTACACTTGCGGATTGTTTAAAATTATAGCGAACAAGTTTTTGGCGCCGTTGTCGGGGACTAAATTAATTTTTGTGTTGATATTACGATAAGTGTTTTTAGTCTTACTTTAGACATTTTCTTATTTGTTACTTAACTCATACAATTTCTACTGAGGGAGTGCATGAACACTCGTTCATCTCGAGTGCCGTTAGAAACTTTCATCCCGGAAGTAGAAGCATTTGCCCGAAGAACAAGTGCTACCTCAAGGAAACTAAGAAGGGATCTTTTTGAAGACATGGAGAGAGCAGGAGACAACGTAGAAAGGGGCAAAGCAAACGACAATGCAGTAATCCAAGACAACGAGGGCAGAAGGATGGAAATTCCACCAACTAGGGTGCAATCAATTCGGGATGGATTCCGACCGAAACTCGACCGAAACTTTGGAGGAATCACTCATGTCCCCATCAACGCTAATAATTTTGAGTTGAAGCCGGCCTTAATTTCAATGGTTCAACAAAATCAATTTGGAGGATTTGCTGTCGAAGATCCACATGCCCATCTCACTCATTTCATGCAAATATGTGATACTATCAAAATGAACGGAGTCTCGGATGATGCTATACGCTTACGATTGTTTCCATTCTCTTTGAGGGAGAAAGCAAGAAATTGGCTTGGAACTTTAGCTCCCTAAGTATAAAGACATGGGAAGAATTGAGCGAAAAATTTTGTTCAAATTTTTCCCACCAAACAAGACGATGAAGCTAAAGGGTGAGATTACTCAATTTCATCAATTGGATTCGAACCATTATATGAAGCTTGGGAACGTTTCAAAGATCTACTAATGCGATGCTCGACATGGTTTCCGAAGACCAACAAATGTGTTTCTTCTACAATGGTCTTATGGGGAAACAAGAAATTTTATTGATGCTTCATGAGGGGCATTGCTAGCAAGAAGTGCTGAAGAAGCGTATGGATTGATCGAAGAAATGGCTATGAATAGCTATCAATGGCCAACGGAAAGATCAAATATTAGAAGGGTGGCTGAGATATCCGATTCGGATCCTATAAAGGCATTAACCGCACAAATGACGATGCTAACTACTCAATTGGGGGCTCTAACAAAAGGAGGTGATTCGAAGGGAGTTTCTCAAGGAAGTTCAAGTTCACTACCATCCGATCCATTGGAAGAGGCACATTACATTAATAATCGGAGTTACAACAATTACCGAAATAATCCACCACCGGGCTTCTACCATCCCTCAAATCGAAATCATGAAAATTTTAGCTATGCCAATCCAAAGAATGCTTTGCAACCACCGGCCGGATTCAAGGTATCGAATGGGGAGATAATTGAAGAATCAAAACCGACGTCGAATCTCGAGAATATTCTAGCTACCTTCATGATGGAGACGAAAAGCCGATTTAGTCGAGACGAGGAGAAATTAGACAAAATCGAAGGCCATGTCACTCAACTAGCTACCACCATGGGAGCTCAAATGAAAAATCTCGAAACTCAAATTGGACAATTAGCTAAAGTGGTCGGGAGTCAACATCAACGGGGACAATTTCCATGCAATACCGAAGTGAATCCCAAAGAGTCGTGCCAAGCGATCACCTTAAGAAGTGGAACGAATTATGAAGGGCCAAAGATGCCAAGTGAGGAAGTCAAGGGGGATCAATTCGAAATTGAAAAGGAAGAAGGGAAGCATGATACAACTAAGGGGGCTGAGAAGCTTAAAATATCTCCTAACTCTACTCATAACGTTCCTCTACCTTTCCCTCAACGTTTCAAAAAGAAAAAGTTAGATGCACAATTCGCAAAATTTTTAGACATCTTCAAGAAAATTAATATCAATATTCCTTTTGCAGAAGCTTTGGAACAAATGCCTAACTACGCAAAGTTCTTGAAGGATGTGATGTCAAGAAAAAGAAAGATGGAAGATCATGAGACGGTTAAACTAACCGAAGAATGTAGCGCTATTATCCAATGCAAATTGCCTCAAAAGCTTAAGGATCCCGGAAGCTTTACCGTTCCATGCACTATTGGAAACGTCTCATTCGATAAAGCTTTGTGTGATTTAGGTGCTTCGATTAACCTCATGTCGTTATCTATTTTCAGGAAATTTGGTGGCGGAGAAATGAAAACCACAACGGTTATGCTACAATTGGCGGATCGGTCCATAACACATCCCAAGGGGATTGTTGAAGATGTGCTTGTAAAAGTCGACAAGTTTATTTTTCCAGCAGATTTTGTTGTCCTTGATATGGAAGAAGACGGAGATTTACCACTTATCCTTGGACGTCCATTTCTAGCAATGGGAAAAGCTCTTATTGATGTTGAAAGGGGAGAATTAACACTACGTGTTAACGACGAGCATGTTCTATTTTCTATTTTCAAAGCTATGAAATTTCATGATAATACGGAATATTGCAATGTTATTGACCATATAAGCTCGTATGGAAAGAAAAAAAATCTTACACTCATTATCGTCGGATCCGTTAGAGTTCGATCTTACGAATTCATGTTTTTCTAGTGATTCAACTTTGGAGTTTGACGATTCTGACTTGTTTGATTACATTTCTGAATTAAATTCTCTACAGGAAAAAACGCAAAGCAATACGTTCGATGATTTAGACGAAAGGGAGCATGAAGTAGTTGCAGAAATCAAGCTGCCGGACGAATCAAACGTGTCCAACGACATGGACAAAAATTTGGGGTCCGTTTCATCTCAATCGGATTCATCTCAACCAAGCTTGGACCTTAAAACCCTCCCGGAACACCTCAAGTATGCATTTCTGGATGATAACAAATCCAATCCGGTAATTGTATCCTCTTCACTTTCATCCACTCAACTAGATAAATTGCTTCGTGTATTGAGAGCACATAAGTCGGCTATAGGGTGGTCTATCTCAGATTTGAAGGGGATTAGTCCCTCCATATGCATGCATAGGATTTTGCTAGAAGAAAATTTTAAACCTAAAGTGCAAAATCAACGGAGACTTAATCCCATAATGAAAGAAGTGGTGAAAAAGGAAGTATTAAAACTTTTAGATGCCGGATGATATATCCACTTCCGATAGTGAGTGGGTAAGTCCTACTCAAGTGGTGTCAAAAAGGGAGGGATGACCGTAACCAAAGACGAAAAGATGAATTAATTGCTATGAGAGTAGTTACAGGATGGCGAGTATGTATAGACTATAGGGCTTTAAATGCGGCTACTCGCAAAGACCATTTTCCTCTTCCCTTCATTGATCAAATGCTTGATAGATTGGCGGGGCATGAATTTTTCTGTTTTCTTGATGGATATTCAGGATATAATCAAATCTATATAACACCGGAAGATCAAGAAAAAACGGCCTTTACATGTCCTTATGGAATTTATGCTTATCGTCGAATGCCGTTTGGTTTATGTAATGCTCCAGCCATATTTCAACGTTGTATGATGGCTATATTTCACGGTTTGATCGAAAATATAATTGAAGTTTTCATGGATGATTTTTCGGTGTTTGGAAATTCATTTGATCATTGCTTGAATAATCTTACTTTAGTTTTGCAGCGATGTGAAGACACTAATCTCGTGTTGAATTGGGAGAAATGCCACTTTATGGTGCAAGAAGGAATTGTCCTAGGCCATCGAGTGTCCGCCGCCGGTTTGGAGGTTGATAGGGCGAAAATTGTCGCCATTGAGAAACTTCCCCCACCAAAGAATGAAAAAGCAATTAGGAGCTTCCTTGGACACGCGGGTTTTTATAGGAGATTCATAAAAGACTTTTCAAAAACCACTAAACCTTTGAGTAAATTGCTAGAAAAAGACACCTCTTTCATTCTTTCTAACGAATGTTTGCAGGCATTTGAGACTCTAAAGAAGGCATTAGTGAGTGCTCCTATCCTCGTGGTACCGGATTGGTCTCAACCTTTTGAGATCATGTGTGATGCAAGTGATTATGCGGTCGGTGCTGTGTTGGGACAACGTCGTGAAAAACTCTTTCGGGCTATTTATTATGCAAGCAAAACATTGGACGGAGCTCAACAAAATTACACAACAACGGAGAATGAAATGCTTGCCGTAGTATTTGCTTTTGATAAGTTCCGATCATACTTAATTGGGACAAAGACGATAGTACACACGGATCATGCAGCTATTAAATACTTGTTTGAGAAGAAAGACTCTAAACCTCGCCTAATTCGATGGATTCTTCTTTTACAAGAATTTGACGTGGAAGTCCGAGACAGAAAAGGATGTGAAAACGTGGTAGCCGACCACCTATCTCGCCTCGAGTACAAAAAGGAGGAAGAACCGGAGATCGAAGGGATTAAAGAAGAATTTCCGGACGAGCGGCTCTTTATGGTAGAAGCTAAATTTCCGTGGTTTGCTGACATTGTTAATTTTTTGGTCGCAGGTGTGCTACCCCCGGATTTATCTCATTACCAAAAGAAGAAATTCCTACATGATATTAAGTTCTATATGTGGGATGATCCATTACTTTTTAAGAGATGTGCCGACATGATCGTGAGGAGATGTGTACCACAAGAGGAATGGGATGAAATTCTTCAACAATGTCATTCATCACCAACCGGAGGACATTTCGGAGCAACACGGACAGCTGCAAAAGTGTTGCAAAGCGGATTTTATTGGCCTACGCTATACAAAGATTGCTATCTCTTTATTCAACAATGCGATAGATGCCAACGAGTAGGAAATATTTCAAGACGTCATGAGATGCCCCTAACCAACGTAATTGAGGTTGAACTATTTGACGTTTGGGGTATCGACTTCATGGGTCCATTCTCATCATCATTCGGAAATAAGTACATTCTTCTAGCGGTCGAGTACGTATCTCGATGGGTCGAGGCAATTTATTCTTCAACAAATGATGCTCAAGTAGTAATGAAATTTTTAAAGAAGAACATCTTTTGCCGATTCGGAACTCCAAGAGCATTAATCAGTGACCGGGGATTGCATTTTGTCAACAAAATCATGGATAAACTTCTTCAGAAATATGGGGTCCGATCAAAAAAATCATTGGCCTATCATCCACAAGCAAATGGACAAGCCGAAGCGGCCAACAAAGAGATCAAGCTAATCTTGGAAAAGACGGTGAATACATCTCGGAAAGATTGGTCATCCAAGCTCGATGATGCACTTTGGGCTTATCGTACGGCCTATAAAACTCCTTTGGGAACATCGCCCTATCAACTCATTTTTGGGAAATCATGTCACCTACCTTTGGAATTGGAGCATAGAGCGATGTGGGCGGTGAAAAGAATAAACTTAGATTTTGAGGCACGGAAAGAAAAGATTGCTAGAGTTAAATGAATTGGAAGAATTCCGAGATGAATGCTACGAAAATTCTCGAATTTACAAAGAAAGGTCTAAAAGATGGCATGATAAGATGATCATTAAACGTGAATTTATGCCGGGACAACAAGTACTTCTCTATAATTCAAGACTGAAATTGTTCCCTAAAATTGAAATCAAGATGGTCGGGTCCATTCGTGATTAAGAAAGTACTTCCACCTGGAATAGTCGAGCTCATGAGCAGAGACGGAGAGCTATTTAAAGTTAACGGTCAACGAGTCAAACATTACTATCATCCCTATCAAAAGGAAGCCGTATCCGCAATAACTTTAATCGAGCCATAAAAGACTTTCAGATGAAAACGTCCGGCTGAAGACGTTAAACTTAGCGCTAGTTGGGAGGCAACCCAATAAATTTTATTTGCATGTTTTGAATTTTTTTCGCATTTTGTTGTATTTTTTTCTTGTTGTATAACTAACCGGTTCAAATTTTGGTGTTCAAATCGCAGGAAAAACACACCGAGGACAAAACTGCGTTTTCCAGGACAGCATGGCACGGGCCGTGTCAAATGACACGGTCGGGTCGTGCAACCAGTCGAAATTCACTTTCTGGCGTAGTACGGCACGGGCCGTGTCAAATGACATGGTCGGGTCCGTTAACCAGTCGAATTGAAGAATCCAAGAAGGTATGACACGGGCCGTGTCATATGACACGGTCGAGTCAAGCACTCAGGTCAATTTTCACTTTCTGGCATAGTACGGCACGGGCCGTGTCATTTGACACGGCCGGGTCAGTTGGACAGCGGCAAAAGCTTACAAACGAAGCAGGTATGACACGGGCCGTGTCGATCGGGGGGTATAAAAAGGTGTTGTACGGCCGAAACACTTCATCTTCTTCCCCAAAACTTTCCTCCTCCCCAAATCATAAACCCTAGTCCCGAATCTCATCAAATCCGGCAAAATCAGGCAAAAATTGTGTCAAATCTCACATAAAAACAAAGTGCTCATCATTATCCCACAATCCTAAAGCTTCAAGGGTGAGAATCGGACGAATACATCCGGGTTGGGTCGCGATTTTTTCTGAGTTTTTTCTTCAATTTTCACTCCAACTTCAAGGTATGATTCACGATTTTGGAAGGTTTAATTATTCATTGCATTCAAATTATGTGGAACATGATTTATTGAGCAACTTAGGGTTCTTGAATGGATTATATTTTTGAGATTTTGGGAAATTTATCATGAATTAAAGGAGTTGAAATTTTTGTTGGTGATTATCATACATGATGGATATATATGATTGATGTCATTACATGTTTGGGATTTTACTTACATTTGGGGTTGAAATTTATGGTTGGGATATTTTGAAGAAAACACATATTGTGGGGGTACGTGTATTATCGAAAAATAGTGATTCGGAGCTTGTGTGAATAAGTGATAATTGATAATTCTCTTGTAGGAAAATGGCAAGAGGACGAGGAAATGCTCAACGAGGACGAGGAAATGCCCAAGGACGAGGCGCAACTCAACGAGGAAGAGGAAGGCCCGCAACAGAAATTGAACAACCAGAGAGAATACCTACTCAAGGGGCTGTCGAGACGCCCGAGACGTATGGAATTGAGCTTCCGCCGAGTCGCCTAGCACGATGGGAGACATTGGGACAGAAAAAAATGCTCCCCACGCGATGGTCGGACAATGAATGCATGACTGTGATGGGGATAAAAGAAGATGTTATGCGGCTACTCGGACGAATAAGCTGGACGACGCTACTGACTCAACATTGGCCCACTTACCGATGTCTCACACTGGAATTTCTTAGCACACTCTCCGCTAAGAGAGACCCGATTACGCATGAGCCGACCGCCTTGGAATTTCGGCTCAACAACAAAAATGAAAAATTGGGTCCGGGCGAATTGGATACTATATATGACGCTCGAAGACACGGAGAATACCGAATCAATCGGTTTGAGTGTGAGACTTACTGGAGTACAATGATTGAGTACCCGGGGAGCGGTGCACGTCCCTACATTCCCAAATCGGCGAAAGGATCATCTCTTCGTAATCCTATTCTCCGCTATTTACACAAAGTCATCGCAAGCACTATCTTTGGGCGGAAAGAAACGGGGCCGATAACTCAGCGAGAACTTTATGTCCTAGCTCATATACTCGAAGGAACAAATCCCGCAACCGGAGCTATTATTATGGACCACTTCGAGGACGTTGCTACTAAACCGAGAGGGGAAATTTGGATAGGGGGTTTAATTACCCCTATCGCACTTCATCTTGACGTACCTCTACAAAACCGAACTCCCCTCCCGGAAATATGCTTCTATCAATCCAAGTCATGAAGTTGATGAATATCCCGGACTACGACTTTGAGTTATTTTTCTCCAGAATGACGGTGATCACTTCCTACTCCCGAATACAACTCTGACAACTATTTCTAGTATTCGGGACATAGGAAATTTACAAATGTCCACGGAAGCGCACAAATTGGCCCGGGAGGCAGCTGGATTAATTTCCCCGAGTGAAAGATATGTTGCCCGTAATGTCCGTCCTAGGCGTACGGAATTTGAGGATGAAAACGAGAGGATGAGAGAAGAAGAGAGAGAGAGGAGAGAATGGAGGAGGAATTCGAGTATGAGAGAGGCCCGGAAGAAGAAAGAGAATCAGGGGAGGAAGAAGAAAGAAGGAGAGATCGGCCCGAGTCGTCGAGACAAGCCGAATCAAGAAGTTCCGTATCTCGAGAAGAGTTCGAGGCTTTCCGAGAGGAGACCCGTGAAAGACTAGCCGGGATGCAAGCAATTTTACAACGAATGGAAGATTGGCATGTCCAACAAGGGCATTATCCTCCGCCAAGTCATTAGGACCGGTTGTAAGTATTTCTTGACCCAAGGTTTTTCGTTGTTTAAATACTATACCCCCTTTGTGTGCATAATCATTAATTCAAGTTTGGGGGGAGATATTGGGTCAAGAAATACCTACATTGTTTGTTTGATTTTTTTGGTGTGTTTGGATTTTGTTTTATGTTTTGGTTTGAATTGTTTACTTTGGTGTGTTTGGATTTTATTTTATGTTTTGGTTTGATTTTTTTTTGGTGTGTTTTATTTTGGTGTGTTTTATTTCGAACTTGGTGTGTTTTGATGATGATGAACTTTGATGAAACTCGTAAGAATGAACTCTTGTCTTGGATGCCTCGGGATTTATTTTGTTATTTTGATATACAAATCGAGGATAATTTGAAGAGGAAAAATTGTAGAATAATCAAAAGGGTGTGAAATTGAATAAATAGCCTAATCTCTTGGAAATATGAACAAATCTAACTTGTGAGCTTTTGAGCCTTCGTGCATCATTAAATATGCAAGTTTCATTGTCGAGTGTTCCATTCATGTTTTAAGACTCTAGAACTTGCCCTGGTATCTTATTCGAAACTACAAGTGTGCTTGCAAATTAGTGAAAATGATTTAAGGCAATTTTTATTTGACAACCTTTCAAACCTTTTGGCCAACCCGAAAAATTTGTTTCCCTAGTTAGCCCGATTGAGCTTAAAGCCTATTTCTTGTTAACCACATTATGAGCTTTCCGTTTCATTATAAACTTTTGTCCCTATACTTGATCTATTTAGAACAAATTGACAAAAGAATGAAAAGATGTGGTAGCAATTGGGAAGATTGTTGGTTCAAAATGCAATGAATTATCAAAATAAATTTGAAGGAGGATTGGTGTGATTTAATGATGATGTTGTCCACCACAAAAAAAAAAATATAAAATAAAATGGTGGACACAAAAGAAACAAGATGTATGGAGCAATAAGGAGGAATAAGGTTGTGATTTTCACTTTCAAAATTGCTTAGTGCCATGATATTCAAATCAAGGGGTTGAAAGAAACAAAATCCTAAGGGATTATTGAGCTTCTAATTGAGCGAAGTGATTGAGGAGATAATGTTCTAATTTGCTCAAGTCAAGTCACTTTAAGCCATATGTATCCTACCCCGACCAAAAAGCCTACATTACAACCATTAAAGTCCTTTTTGATTCACCAAATTTGCATGCACAACTAGTGGTAGAGATGTAGACGATTGGCAAGCCTATGGGGATTCTTATTTCATTGAATGAGTTTTGAGCGTTACTTATCCCTTTATACACTTTGAGAGTGAGAGAATACACTTGACCGGCGAGGTTCGTATTATTCAAGTATTAGCTATGATGTTAAGGAAGCACCCCCGAGATTTGAATACTTTATAGAACTCGACTTATTTATTTCTTGAGGCGTATTGATAAATTTTCAAAATGATCCTTTGAGGTATGTTGAGGGACGAGTTCCCTTAAGAGTGGTTATTTTAAAGTGCATTGCTCGGGACGATCAACGTTTAAGTTTGGGGGATTTTGATAACACTCACTTTTACACATATATTTACATCGATTTTCTGGGTTTTAAGATCCTAAAATGTGTAGAACTGTGTCGTTTGTACTCGTATTATGTTTATTGGACTCGATCACGCTTGGGTACGTTTTATTGATTTTATAGGTACTTTATGGACATAAATCAAGCAAGAACGAAGTCTCCAACCCCAATACATATCAAGCAATGCGGAAACGAGAGATCGGGCTTAAAAAGGAGTCAAAACGGTGTCAAAACGTGTCAACACGAGCCCGGCCGTGTCAATCGACACGGGCCGTGTCATTATCCCGGCCGTGCCATATCGACACGGTCGGGTCTATCTGCCAGGCCTTTCTTACTTATTTTGACGAGTATGACACGGGCCGTGTCATTTGACACGGTCGTGTCATTTGCTCGGCCGTGTCATTTGACACGGTCGAGTTCCATGTCCAGCAGGTTTTTGGGCTTTTGAGCATACTATGACACGGGCCGTGTCATTTGACACGGGCCGTGTCATTTGACATGGGCCGTGTCACTTTTCGGTGGAAATATCACCTTTTGACATTTTTGAAAGATTTGTGTGGAAAAATTGAATGTTTTATCTTTATAAAAGGGATATATGGGGCATGATAAGAGATATGCTGAAAATTTGGGAGATTAGAGAGAGAGAATAACAAAAGATCAAGTGACTTTCATTCCAAAAAGAAGAGGTTTTGAAGAAATTCTTGAAGAACACTTCAAGAACATTTGAAGGTTTCAACCGGGATCGATCAAGACACACCACGAGTTTTATCTTCTTCCTATCTTTTCTTCATTTTGTTGTTTTTATTAGCATGAACATGATGATTATCTATCTTCCTTTCAATTCCATGTCCGGCTAAACTCTTTAGATTCCGGGCATGGGAGTACGTTGATTTACTATGATTTTGAGGAATTGATAATTATATTTATCTAGTGTGATTTCTTTATCAAATACTTGGTTTGATTCATGTTTAGACACTTGATCAATGTTTTTACATGTTAAACTTAATTGCTCATAATTCGAGAGAAGAGGGCATTAATAGGTTTCGAGTATTTGACGTAGTAAATTACGAGATTGAGAAATCGGTGATGAACTATGATGATATCTAAATCTTATGAACATTTTGGAGTTAGATAATTTATAGTAAACGGAGACGTTGTTATAAGTTGTTTAATCTACGTTTTAATGCATCTCGAGAGGGACTTTAGAATATTATTGTGATTATCATTTTGGAAACACACTTGGAACTTTTGAAACCAATCCCGACTAAATTTAGTAATCAACGGAAACCTAGCCTTGGAATCTCCCTTTCTAAACTCTTGCAATTCGCTTTCATTCGGATATTTTCAATCGTTTTAATTTATTGTGATTATTGTATGTTATTTCATTAATCGTCCATTTTACCTTTCGTTCGTATAGATAAAGTCGAGAACACTATAATCTAATACTCAACACAATAAAAATATTTAGTCTCTGTGGAATACGACCTTGCTCGCCGCTTTCTACATATTTTCCGTACACTTGCGGATTGTTTAAAATTATAGCGAACATAGTCCGCCCTCGTCGTTGTTTCTATACGGATATACATGAATCGTAGGCGGGTTTTCGGGTGTATTCCAATTCCGTATTCATTTAGGATTAGTTGTGATTGTGTTCTTCGTATCGTTAGGTTCGTGATTATCGGCTCCTAACGGTCATCGGTGTTTTTCCTTCCGTTCGTTGCGTCGTCTACTATTCAAGGCAAGTAATTCTTGGAAACCTTTATGCTTAACATGAAATGGTAATGTATATTGTGTGTGCTTTACTCACCTCTGGAGGGTCCGACGGGGCCTCGAGGGAATCTATGGCTTCGTCCTGGATTCATGAGTTTGTTTCGCTAGCCAGCTCGGGAGGGTCCTTAGAGGCCTCGAGTGGGATTCGTGGCTTCGTCCCGGTCCTAGGTGACGTGTGGTGCTTGATTTGTTTTATGAATGTGGCCAGCTCGGGAGGGTCCTTAGAGGCCTCGAGTGGGATTTGTGGCTTCGTCCCGGTCCTAGGCAAATGTGATTGACTGTTTATTTCCGGAAAAGACATGTCTGGTTTTGGTTTTTGAAATGATATTGGTGCATGTACTATGAAATGTGTAAGCGATTGGTTTGCCTTGATTACTTGTACTAGCGTAATTGCTAACCCCTTTGGGGACCCGTTGTGGGGAAATTCTTGTTATGGATTTCAGGTTATGATCATCCGGACGAGCGAGCGCTGGGACAGTACGAGGATGTTGGTCAGGGTCGTTGACATGTGCACTTGGGTCTACTTATTTCTTTTGTCCACTTCGATATGGTTGTTTCCTATATTTATAAATTGATAGACTGTACTCGCGAGTACTTAGGCTTTCCATTTCAAACTCCGTTTGTATTATTTTAAATTGCTAAATTGTCGGTTGTTGCTTATTTCGCCGGATGCTCCGGGTATATTTTCATGTGTTGTATTATTTGAATGTGTATCATCGCTAACCGAGATGGTTAGTCGAGTGGTGTTAGCTTGTCGTAGCCTGGTGGGTTCCATGTAGGGGTCCACGACGCTGTAATATACTCTGAATATCTCGGGGTGTTACAATGCTAGTGCTACCAATGGTTCCCATAGTAATTGTGTGTACATGGGTCATCATCTTATGAACCCAAAGCAAAGTATTGGAGCTTCTTTAAAAAACAAACTCATAAGAAAAACATTGATTATAATTTTCGTGTAACTACATCACTTCTAGCTACTATGTATCTTTTGCGAGGTGGCTCGGCATTTAAGGACATGATGAATCAGAACACTCTCCATACAGGAGTCCTTTTCTTGAAACTATAAATTTATTGAAAGAGTGTAATCAAGATATAGCAAAGGCATTAAACTACTGTGTATTTCGATGAGTCCAGTGATTGCTGAGGCAAAGAACAAATGACTGTTGTTGTGCGTTATGTTAACAGTGTAGGTTTTGTTATGAAAGGATTTCTTGGCATTATACATGTTAAAGAAACAAGTGCTAATTCACTTATAGAGGCATTTCAAAATTTACTTGGTCTATATATTGAGTTTATCTAGCATCCGTGGATAAGGGTACAATGGAGCAAGCAATATGAGAGGTCGCTATGGTGGGTTGAAACTTTTAATTAAAAATGAGAATCAATATGCTTATTATGTGCACTGTTTTGCTCATCAACTTCAATTGTCCTTTGTCGTCTGTGCTAAGAGTCGTATTGATGTTAGTGGCTTTTTGGTATAGTAAATATGCTTGTTAATTTGATTCGCTCCTGTAACAAAAGAATGGAATTGCTTTGGGGCAAACAGAAGATTCATTATGACAAGTTAATTAAAGAGGGTTCGATAGTAACCGTTAGCAGCTTGAATCAATAATCATCTATGGTTAGAGCCGGTGATACTCGTTGGGGTCTCATTTTAGGACACCTCACAAGTTTGATGACTTTATATAGTCCAATAACTTGGGTGCTTGAAGAAGTGGGAGATGTTAACTCTTTTGATAGGCATGATGAAGCTATATTTTTGTTAGATTTGCTTCAGTCTTTTGATTTTATCTTCATATTGTACTTGATGGTTGAGGTTTTAAGGATTTCACATAATTTGAGTGTTGCTTTAGAAATGTGTGATCAAGACCTATTGAATGCGTTGAAACTTGTTAAGATAGCTAAGCAACGCCTTCAGTATATGAGGGACGATAGGTGGGAAACACATCTGTCTAAGGTTGTGGCAATTTGTAATCGGCATGAGTTTGATGTGCCTGATATGGATGCACCATATGTTGTTCGCTATATTTCAAACAATCCGTAAATGTATGGAGTAAATGTAGGAAGCGGCGAGCAAGGTCGTCTTCCACAGAGACTAATTATTCCTATTGTATTAATTACTAGATTATAGTGATCCCAATTTTATCTAGACGATCGGTGAGGTGGATGAATAGTTAACTAAATGAAATAAAATAATAAAAATTAATTTAAACAAGTGTAATATTGGAATCAAAGAGAGTTTAAGAGTTTTGAAAGATAGATTCCAAGGCTAGGTTTCCGTTGATTACTAAGGTTATTCGGGATTGATTTCAAAGAGTTCTATGTGGTTTCTTAAAATGACAATCACAACAATATCTTAAAGTCCCTCCCGAGATGCAATAAAACGTAGATTAAACAACCTATAACAACGTCTCCGTCTATTATAAATTATCTAACTCCAAATGTTCATAAGATTAAAGATCATCATAGTTTATCACCGATTTCTCAATCTCGTAATTAACTATGTCAAATACTTGAAACCTATTAATGCCCTCTTCTCTCGAATTATGAGCAATTAAGTTAAACATGTAAAAACATTGATGAAGTGTTCTAACATGAATTAAAACCAAGTATTTGATAACAAAATCACAATTGATATATATAATCATCAATCCTTCAAAACCATCGTGAATCAACGTACTCACATGCCCGCAATCTAACAAGTTTAGCCGGATATGGTAATAAAAGAAAGATCAATAATCATCATGTTTATCATGTTCAAACTAAATAAAACAAGAAAATGAGTAAAAGATAGAAAGAAGATAAACTCGGATAATGTCGTGAGTGGTCGCGATCCAAGCCTTGAAGTGTTCTTGGTGTGTTCTTGTAACATCCTAATCTTAATTTATAATTAAATCTTGATAACATCTGTATATTTTAATTATTTATAATAATTTTTATTATCTTAATTTAAAATTTTCTTTTAAATAAAATAATAATGTGCGGAAGCTATATAATAATATAATATCACATAAATGTCATTTATAAGAAGAACTAAAATTTTTTTAAACAAGAATTCAAAGTAAACTTTAGTGATTAAATAAAGGTAAGGAATTAATGAAAACTCCAATTTAAAATACAACCAAAATATTAAGTACAAAATTTATACTTCATCTAATTTCGTTAAATTATACCAAACATTCATCAGTTATAGAAAATAAGGCAATTGTTAACGTCCACAAAACATTCAAATTACAAATTGAAAGATTCTTCGTAAATTAAAATGTAATTAACAGTATTAAGAGTTTGATGCTTATATTGATACCATCTTCCACCAGTACCATGCCCGCTCCATTAACCTGAAAATATTTTATAAAAATTCGGGGTAAGCTTGAGCTTAGTGAGGTTATACATGTCACATATGAATATATCACGAATAATTGAACACATAAAAATTTATGTTCTATTTTTACGTGTATTTCTACACGGAGTACTCGAAGCCCGGAGGCCATCTGAGCCCGAAGGCTTACTGAGCCCGAAGGCTAAATGTTCTGTGTACTGTGTTGTTACCCAAAATATTATCCGGAGATGATATTGCTGGAATGGATGAGTAACAAACAAAATGCGAGAGCACGTCCGTGGAGAAGTAAATAACACAAGACTTGCCGGGTTTGTTAGGCCCGGGCTTGAATGCTCTCGCGAGATGTTATTAATACGAATACTTGAGAGTACAAATATTAATGTAAGAGTACAATTACAATGAGTGTAAAAGACCCTAGTTATCTAGCTCTTGAGTGCTGATGATTGCCGGAAGAACCAGAGTTGAAGCTCTGTGAGTTCTTGTTCTCGTTTCTGCCGACTGTCTTTGGGTTAAGAGGTTTTCAAAGTGAGAGACAGAAAGATGTCCGAAGTTTATAGCGTGGCCAAGATAGAGAAGCAAATCCAAGAGCAAAAACAGCCAGAAAAGCAGACTTTTTTCCAAGTGCAGGAAGCCTTCTATTTATAGGAGGAGCTGGGATGTCTTAATCCTGACGGGCGATCGCCTTTCCTGTATTATAATAAAGGGGCGATCGTCTTTAGCACATGGGCTAATTGCCTTAAAGTCCGCGGCTGCTGCTGGCATCCAGCTGTGTGAACCAATGAGAGGACAACACGTGTCTCTTGTCGTTGTCTCGGGAGGTCCCACCTTGGACCGTTCGGCCGGTCTGTCGGTAGGTGAGAAGATGGTGACAGGCTGGGGTCAAACGGCCTTATCCTGCGGCCCCTTTTTCGGATCTGCACGTGGGTCTCTATTCCGAGTTTCGGCCTTCGCAGACTTGGCGGATGTTGACTTCACGTGGCATGAGGCGGTCGTCCCTGATCGGGCACTCGGAACGACCGCTAGTTGCCGGGAGGCGATCGCCTTGGCAGTCGATCGCTGGGCGCAGGGTCCTGTTCTGGGTCCTTCGATCGGCAAGTCTGCCTTGGTCTATTTGACTCTGGTTCGGTCTCCCGGTCTTTGTGCCGATAGCCTCTTGAGGTGTATAAATCTCGACACAACAATTGCCCCTCAACTTGCTCCGATGTTGAAGATGGGGTGAGGTGGTTCCACTAGCGATCGTTTAGGATAAAGACGGGTGATCCGTTGAGCGGACTTTGGTCTCGGATTTGGGCGACCTGATCGTTTGGAGAGCTATCTTCGGTCTTGTTCTTGTGATCTTCAATTTTGCAGATCCCTCGTGGAAGGCCGATCTTCAAGTATATGCTCTGGAGAACAGTGAGTGTTCTTCGAAACGGCCGAAATAAAAATGAAGGTAGATGCCCCTTCTTCTAGCGTCAATTGTTGTTACCCAAAATATTATCCAGAGATGATATTGCTGGAATGGATGAGTAACAAACAAAATGCGAGAGCACGCACAAGATTTGCCGGGTTTGTTAGGCCCGGGCTTGAATGCTCTCGCGAGATGTTATTAATACGAATACTTGAGAGTACAAATATTAATGTAAGAGTACAATTACAATGAGTGTAAAAGACCCTAGTTATATAGCTCTTGATGCTGATGATTGCCGGAAGAACCAGAGTTGAAGCTCTGTGAGTTCTTGTTCTCGTTTCTGCCGACTGTCTTTGGGTTAAGAGGTTTTCAGAGTGAGAGACAGAAAGATGTCCGAAGTTTATAGCGTGGCCAAGATAGAGAAGCAAAGCCAAGAGCAAAAACAGCCAGAAAAGCAGACCTTTTTCCAAGTGCAGGAAGCCTTCTATTTATAGGAGGAGCTGGGATGTCTTAATCCTGACGGGCGATCGCCTTTCCTGTATTATAATAAGGGGAAAACCGTCTTTAGCACATGGGCTGATTGCCTTAAAGTCCACGGCTGCTGCTAGCAGCCAGCTGTGTGAACCAATGAGAGGACAACACGCGTCTCTTGTTGCTGTCTCGGGAGGTCCCACTTTGGACCTTTCGGCGGGTCTGTCGGTAGGTGAGAAGATGGTGACAGACTGGGGTCAAAGGGCCTTATCCTGCGGCGCCTTTTCTGGATCTGCACGTGGGTCTCTATTCCGAGTTTCGGCCTTCGCAGACTTGGCGGATGTTGACTTCACGTGGCATGAGGCGGTCGTCCCTGATCGGGCACTCGGAACGACCGCTAGTTGCCGGGAGGCGATCGCCTTGGCAGTCGATCGCTCGGCGCAGGGTCCTGTTCTGGGTCTTTCGATCGGCAAGTCTGCCTTGGTCTATTTGACTCTGGTTCGGTCGCCCGGTCTTTGTATCGATCGCCTGTTGAGGTGTATAAATCTTGACACAACATACTGGAAGTATAATTTTTTTTTCTGTCTATATGACATGATAAATCATATCATAATTTATAATATATGCCAAATAACATGTAATATAAATACGAGACATGTAATTTTGTAGAAAATAAGTGAAAATAAACCTCGCCTTAAATGCAGCGCTTGACTAAGTATGGATGCTCGACTCGTGAAATCTTAGGCCCGAAAATTCTCGTTGTTATCTACAATAAAATAATTTAATATTATTATTAAAGTATGAAAATATATAATAACACAAAGCAAATTAAAATATTTGAATTTGATTTAAAAGGATGTAATTTGAGATGTTTAGAAATTAAATAGGGGTAAAATCAAAAGATCAAAGAGTTCAGGGGTTAAATTAAAATTTGGATGAATGTTGTTGGATATAAAATCCAACACTAGGTTTCTCATCCACGCCACTTGTTTTCCTCTCTTCTGCTCTACCCTGCTTCATCCCCTCGATCTTCTTTATCCTTTTTTTTCTTTTCTCACAAATTCTCAGTGATTGGCGGAATACCGGGGAGTCGCGGCCGCGATGGGCAGAGCACAAGCAGCGGAAAGAGCGATAGATGGTGGTGGGGTTTTTTCGTCGGTTGTTCGTCGTATGGAGAATTGAAACCAGCTCGGGTTTGATGGGTTGTTGTCGATCTTTTTTCGGAAAGAGAGGTGGAAGGTTGTTCTGATTTGGGCTGTTTCAAGAGTTTGGATGGTTGGCCGCAGTTAGCGGCGATGCGGCGGCGATGATGAACTGCTGCAGTCTTTTTTTTTTTTTATTATGAGATCGATGGAGGAATTTTGGAAAAACTTGAGTTGCAAAAGAAAATGAAAATATATATATATACACTTACAGTTCTCTGCCGATACTTCTGTGTAATGTATCAATATGATTCGGGTATATATATATATTGTGTTTGGAAGACCGAAGAGTCTTATAACTTGTATCATTTTAATGCTTTGTAACTCCCCACTAATAACACTATAATCCTGTGTTTAAGTTTGTAATAAAGAGAGGAAAACTGACAGAGAATTGAAGGGGGAAAAATGCCTTCTTCTCATGACGTTTTGTTTCTGAAGGTGTTGGCTGATTAATGATTAAGAATATTGGACTTTAATATTTTAAATATTCAGAGTATTGCTTATTTAAATATATAAATAATTTAATAATAAAATTTATAATAATGTGAATAATAATAATAATATAAAAATATTTCTTAATTTGTGGATATTACATTCTACCCTCGTTGAAAAATTTTCGTTCTCGAAAATTAGTATCATACCTTGATTATAGAAATTGGGATAACGAGCTTGAAACTCTTCTTCGCGCTCCCAAGTAGCTTCATCCTTTCCATGACGATTCCACTGTACTTTAGGCAATATGATATCTTTGTTTCTCAATTTGTGAACTTTCTTCTCTAGTATTGCACACGGTAACTCCTCATACGTTAAATCTTTGTTAACGTCCAAATTCACGTAGATGATTACATGACTCGGATCGTGCACATACTTTCTGAGCATAGAGACATGGAATATATTGTGTACTGAAGCAAATTCGGGTGGTAAAGCGAGACAATATGCTAAATCTCCAATTCGTTCAAGAATTTCGAATGGCCCGACAAATCTCGGTCGAAGTTTTCCCCTTTTTTCAAAACGAAAAATTCCTTTTATTGGGGCCACCTTTAAAAATGCTTTATCTACAACGTCAAAATGTAACTCCTTTGTACGCTTATCAGCATATGACTTCTGTCGCTCCTAAGTAATTTTAATTCTCTCTCGGATCATCTTAATTTTTTCGACTGTTTTTTCAACTAACTCAGGTCCCAATACTTTTCTTTCTCCAACTTCATCCCAATACAATGGAGATCTACATTTTCTTCCATATAGAGCTTCGTATGGTGCAATCTCAATTGTGGCTTGATAACTATTATTGTAGGCAAATTCAACCAAATGTAGCAGTGATTCCCAATCACCATTTGCATCCAGTATGTATGCTCTCAACATATCTTCAAGGATTTGATTCGTTCGCTCCTTTTGACCATCTATTTGAGGATGGTAAGCAGTGCTGAAATTTAACCTTGTTCCCATAGCTTCATGCAAACTTTTTCAAAACCTTGAAGTGGAACGAGGGTCTCTATCTGACACTATTGATACCGGAACTCCATGTAATCCCACTATCTCCTTGATATACATTTGTGCGTACTGGTTCATCTTAAACGTCATCTTGACTGGCAGAAAATGAGCAAATTTTGCCATTCTATCGACAATCACCCAAACTGCAGTATTTCCATTAACAGTTGTGGGTAGACCAACTACGAAATCTATGGCTATATGTTCCCACTTTCATTCTGGAATTTCAAGTGGTTTGAGTAATCCTGATGGTCATTGATATTCGGCCTTGACTTGTTCACAAGTCAAACAACTCTCCACAAATTTTCCTATATCATTTTTCATTCCTTTCCACCAAAATATTTACATTTTCGTACTGCCTGGGTGGGCAGTATATGGCATACTGTGAGCCTCGATTAAAATTTCCTTTATCATACTCTCATCTCTGGGTACACAAATTCTCCCTTCGTACATCAAGGTACCATAACTTGCTATTCCAAAACCCTTATTGTCTGCAGATATGGCCAATATTTTCATTCTACTTAATATCTCATCATGGGATTGAGCTATTTTAATTCTTTCCCATAAGGTTGGTTGAACCACTAGAGTTGATAAAATTGATGTTGTTCCCTTTGGTCTAACAACTTCAATATTCAATTTCGAAAAATCTTGAATGAGTTGCTCTTGAGTAGTGAGCATATTGCACAATTCTCCTCTCGTCTTGCGACTTAAGGCATCTGCAACTACGTTGGCCTTGCCTGGATGATATTGGATCATGCAATCATAATCTTTCACCAACTCAAGCCACCTTCTTTGCCTCATGTTTATCTCCTTCTAAGTAAACAAATACTTCAAACTTTTATGATCGGTAAAAATTTCACACCTTCATCCGTACAAGTAATGCCTCCAAATCTTTAGCGCATGAACTACAGCGGCTAATTCTAGATCATGAGTAGGGTAGTTTAACGCATGTTGTTTAAGCTATTTGGAGGCGTATGTAACCACCTTGCCATGCTGCATCAGAACACAGCCAAGACCTTGCTTCGACGCATCACTGTATATTACAAAATCCTTGGTAGGGTCTGGAATTGTTAACACAGGTGCTGTCGTCAACCTTTTCTTCAATTCTTGAAAACTCGCTTCACACTTATCATTCCATAAGAATTTCTCCCCTTTTCGAGTCAACTTCCTCATAGGTGCTGCTATCTTTGAGAAACCCTCGATAAATCTCCTGTGGTAACCGGCTAAACCTAGGAAACTTCGAACTTCATTCGCATTCGTAGGTGCTTCCCAACTGATTATTGCTTCGACCTTGACTGGATCGACTTTAATCCCCCTGAGCGGTCACCACATGACCGAGAAATACTACTCGATCAATCCAAAACTCACATTTCTTAAACTTCGCGCATAATTTCTCATTGCGAAGAGTCTCCAATACTATTCTTAAATGTTCCTCATGTTGTTTCTCATCTTTAGAATACACCAAGATACCATCAATGAATACAATAACAAATTTATCCAAATATTGGTGAAATACTCGATTCATCAAATCCATAAATACGGCTTGGGCATTACTTAGTCCAAAGGGCACTACTACAAATTCGTAGTCCCCATATCTAGTCCGAAAGGCCATCTTAGAAATATCATCCTCCTTTATTTTCAATTGATG
Organism: Orobanche coerulescens; assembly: GCA_033398695.1. Lineage (NCBI taxonomy): Eukaryota > Viridiplantae > Streptophyta > Magnoliopsida > Lamiales > Orobanchaceae > Orobanche > Orobanche coerulescens. Next base: position 8,772,131 of record CM065817.1, read on the forward strand.
ATATCCCGATCTCAGATCAATCTTAGAGAAAATTCCTGCTCCTCTAAGTTGGTCAAATAAATCTTCGATACTTAGCAACGGATACTTATTTTTAATTGTGAGTCGATTTAACTCACGATAGTCGATACACATCCTTAATGTACCATCTTTTTTCTTGACAAAAAGAATCAGTGCTCCCCATGGGGAAACACTTGGATGAATAAAATTCAAGTCCAGCAACTCTTGCAGTTGAACCTTCAATTCCTATAATTCTTTTGGCGCCATCCGATAAGGAGACTTTGATACTGGTGCTGCTCCAGGTACCAAGTCAATTGTGAACTCTACTTGTCTATCAGGTGGAATTCCTGGAAAATCTTCAGAAAACACATCTAGAAATTCCTTCACAATTGATACATCTGAGACTGACAAGTCTTGTCTTTCTGTACCAACTATGTTCACCAGGTATCCTTGACATTTGCCTCTTTTAAGCAATTTAATTGCTTTCATGGCAGATATAAACCTATGTGAGGTACAAGTCTTTGCTCAGAAAAATGTAGTCTCCTTATCCCCAGGCAAGACTAGAGTTATTTCTCACTCATAACATTTAATGATAGCTTGGTACTTTTTCAACTAATCCATCCCTAGGATTATGTCGAAGTCTTTTATATTAATCGCATATAAATCCGCATCCAAGTTATTATCATTTATATCTATAGGTGTATTTGTAACCATAGAATCAGTACATGTTATTTTACCATATGGTACGCTAACCTCTAATGGTTCTTTTACTCTAATGTCTTTACTTCTAGTTAGAGCATGGAACTTCTTAGACATGAATGAATGGGTAGCGCCAGTATCAAAAAGTACTAATGCAGGTATATTAAATACTGCCAACATACCTGTCATTGTATCTGGGTTTCCTTCAGCATCTTTCAGGCTCATGGCAAACACTCGTGCCCTACCCTCTGAAGTCTGACCTTCTTTTCCGACTGGGCAATCATAAGATGTATGCCCTGATTGCTTACATCGATAGCATTTTCCTTGAGCCGCAAGGCATACTTCTCCATGGTTCTTTCCACAATTTGTACATGAAGGTTTCTCGGCCTTGACGTTGGGCTTCGTCTTTCCTTCAATTCTGTCTTGCTTATTCTGACCTTTACTGGCATTCTGACTTCCAGTCTTACCTTGGTTATGGCCTTACCACTTCCTTTTACCAGAGTTGTCAACCTGTTTGCGGTCCATATCCTGACTCGAGGAAATCTCTTGAGCTCTCTTGACAGTTTCTGCATAAGTTAAATCACAGTGGCTCTTGAGAATATGCCTTATTCCTGGTCGGAGACCATCTAGGAACTTGCGAGATTTTTCCATGTCAGTGGACACAAATCGTGTCGCAAATTGGCTTATGTCGGTAAATTTCCATTCGTACTCAGTCACAGACATTCCTTCTTGCTTGAGATCCCAAAATTCCCGTTGTTTTTGTTCACGATAATGCCTTGGGTAATACTGTTCTCTGATTATAACCTTGAACTCGTTCCAAGTTAGGGCTGCACGCTTCTCTTCTGGTCGAGTCCTCCAGTAGCTCTCATACCAACGGTCGGCTCCTTTTGTAAGTTGATATTCAGCACATATTACTCGTTGTGTATCTGTGCATCCGATCAGCCTAAAAGTTCGTTCTAACTATCGAATCCATTCTTCTACGAAAGTAGGTTCTTCTTTTCCAGTAAATGTTGGGGGTCCTAAGCGACGGAATTGCTCCACCACCTGGTACTGGTTTCCAGCAGGTACTTCAGCATTGTTTTCTTGTTCTCTACGCCCTCCATTCATAGCACCTTCGTTTCCTCCTCTCCCAGTGCGTGGCCGCCTTGGAAACATTTTCCCAATGTTAAAAATTTCGATTACTGGTAAGATTCTACGTCTAGATATTATTGCAATTTTTTATGAATATAGGCCATACTCATGACTGGAAAGAAAATACATGTGAAATATAATCCCACTATTATTTGTATGATTATTTTAAATGGAAAATAATAGTACAATATTCTACTCATAAATAAGACTGTTAAACACTGGGATGCCAAATCCACAACAATTAAATACTAAATAGTCATATTTTATTCTCCAATATAGATTATAACTTAGTTCGAATTCATGCCGTAGATGCCGAAGCCACACTGGCATCTTCGCTAGGATCTTCTTCTTCATCTTCATCGCTGTCGGAAACATCATTCAGACCACAGCGTTCACGGAGCCACATTCGATGTAGCTCCGCCGAGAACTCTACAAAGTCGATTACTAGCATATCTGAGATCGAGGTAAAGTCCACCAAATTTAAGAGTAGCGTCCTCGCTCGAAGACTCCAAGCAGGGGGAAGAGTCTCCATAAGCTTCACAACAGCAAGGTAGTCGAAAAATCCATCTTGCCTATCACGTACAAACTTTCTCACCATAGTGTTAATGTGATCGCCTACGTCGTGATGGTCTGGACTTTGGTATTCTCGAAAAGTCCGAACCCTCGTGCTTCTCAATACCAACGAACATGAAGTTGATTTCATAGCGGTTAATCTCGTGCGAGCCATCTACTCATATGGATCATTCTATAATATGTAAATGCATTGTCCAATATACAAATAATATTGAACCATAATATTAACTGAGAAATCAAGCATATCCGCAATCTACGTAAATGAAAATAATTCAAGATATATGCATCTGAATTTCTGAATTAAAATATGTACCTGTTGAAGCTGGCGAAGTACCGTGGAATGGTATTACTGAATAATATTTTCATATAGAAGGGTATGCAGAATCATAAACCTCTCTGATACCACAATGTAATATCCTAATCTTAATTTATAATTAAATCTTGATAACATCTATATATTTTAATTATTTATAATAACTCTTATTATCTTAATTTAAAAATTTCCTTTAAATAAAATAATAATGTGCGGAAGCTATATAATAATATAATATCACATAAATATCATTTAGAAGAAGAACTAAAATTTTTTTAAAACAAGAATTCAAAGTAAACTTTAGTGATTAAATAAAGATAAGATATTAATGAAAACTCCAATTTAAAATGCAACCAAAATATTAAGTACAGAATTTATACTTCATCTAATTTTGTAAAATTATACCAAACATTCATCATTTATAGAAAATAATGCAATTGTTAATGTTCGCAAAATATTCAAATTACAAATTGAAAGATCCTTCGTAAATTAAAATGTAATTAATAGTATTAAGAGTTTGATGCTTATATTGATACCATCTTCCACCAGTACCACGCCCGCTCCATTAACCTGAAAATATTTTATAAAAATTCGGGGTAAGCTTGAGCTTAGTGAGGTTATACATGTCACATGTAATATCCGACGGAAATTCTTACTTGCTGTTGTACTATTCGGATAATTTAATACTGTTGTAATCTTGTTGCATTTGTGAAATGAATATTGATGTTAGAATATATCATCATAGACTTAAATAAAATGATCACTCGCACTATGTTTGAATTTTCAGTGTTGTAGAGATAAGTGCATATTGAATTATTAAAACCTGAGCCTAACGTACGTTAATAGTTAGTCATAGCGTACGCTATTTTGAGGCCTTTACGTACGTAGCAGGTACTGTTACGTACATAACCAAAGGCAATCGTATCCGATCTCAACTTTCGGCGTGTGGGGTCGGATGGGATTGAATATCCGATCTTTGGAGCCAACCTATTTGACCCACATTACGCACGTAATGCTTCTAGCGTAACGCACGTAATGAAGTTCGTATTTCACCAAGAACCTCTGGACTTAGCTTACGACGTAACACTTGTTGCGTAGCGTCACGAATCTAATCTTTGTTATAAAAAGACAACTTGTGTCTTTCATTTTGCACGTCCAAACTCCGATTTTCACCCATATAATCATCCCCCTTCATCCCTAGAGCAAGTTTACCTTCTTCCAACTTGGGTTGGAGCTTTACATTTTGATTTTGGATCTTGTTGATTGGAACTTGGAGACATTCTTGAAGCTTATATTGTGTTCTTGTGGTTTGGTGTATTGTTCTTCATTTCTGAAGGTATGTTCTACAATTTAACCCTATAATCTCGAATTTATTATGATAGTGATTAAGTATATTTCACCTAGTGATGAATTAATCAAAATAAACATGTTGTAGTTGAACTTTCAACAACTTAATGATGAACATGATGATTAGAGGGTTTGTAATGGTGTTCTTGGTGTTTTAATATGGTAATGATCATGTTTAGTTTAACCACACTCTCCTTGCTAGACTTATAACACCATTGGTATAATAATAATCCTTGTTCCTTTGTAATGTAAATGACTTATTGGAATAATTACCATAAATGTTTTAAGAAACCTTGTTGATCATTAGAAGAATGAAATGATCTTCTTGAACCTAGGCCAAGTGAATTCAGAGGTGTGTTGTTTGAATCCCCAAGTCAGTTGGAAGAGTATAAGAGTGGTGCTAAACTTGAGATAATCTTCATAACCATGATATGAATTTACAACTAATTAACTCAACATAAGTAATCGTATGTAGTGCAGATTTTACTTTTAATCATTTGAGATGTTCTTGATAAGATTAAAGGATAGGAGATTATTATTTAACACATTATGGAATGATTCTTAATCCAACAAACATTTGGTATCATCTTGTAATCAATGGTGAGAATTGAATGGTATGAATAAGGTTCTTGAAGTAACACTTCAGAAGTTAAACTACTCAATCGGGAATTAAGATGTTATCTCGTGAAAATTCGGTGTAGATGATCATATAAACGTATTAATGAGCAAAATATACTTCATTCAAGGTGGATTGTACGAGTAACCAATTTTGAATCGAGGTCCGGCTGTTCGTTCGACAAAGAAGGACTTTACACGCCTCCGTATTGAGGCAAGTTATCTTGCTTGGTTATAATGATGTGTGGATTCTTATGATGATTATGCATTTCGTGTATATGAAACACTTATAAACTTGTGCCTTGTGATTTGAGGTTGTTCTTAATGATGTTCCGTTTTCATCATGGGATTGTATTCCCAAGTTCGTCACTTTTGGACCCTTGATATTGTTGATCTTGTTGTCATCTCGGTGAGTCCTCGATCCTTAATCGGATTTTGTGAATTATTGAATTCGTTGTCATGTTGCATCGTGACATATCCGGAGTCATATCTACGTTCCGATTGGATATTGTGTAGGATTTTTAGCCGGGCACATATATAGTCATGCGTGAATATTTTTTTCGTGAAAGGCTGTGCACACAAGACGTAGTTCGTTGAGGCTAATTAGGTACATTGTCCCACGTATATCCTGGATTCCGTATACGGGGTGGACATGTGCACTGACACATATTCGGATCGGGCGTACTGTGATGTCCCTCTTGAGCCGTACTATCTTAGTCGCTCACAGTCCATTTTTATACTTGGATGTGTTCGACGTTTTGTGACTGAGCGTTCATACGCCCGAGGGGTATGTTCATTAGTCGAGGCGTTATTCTTGAAATCTTATATGCGTGAATTGTATACTATCTTGAGAATCATTTATCATGTATATCTGACCCTGTGTTGGGCGAAATACTTGTGTTGTATTTTAGGTCGAGGAAAAGGCAAGGCACGGGAAGATCAAGGTGATGACGAAGGGTTCGAAGGATACTAGTTCGGGGGGGCCCAAGTCTTTCGTGTCCGGTCATGTTCGTACCGTGTAATGTTATTTTCCGCTTCATTTTAAGTTTGAACAAATGTATTGTTATTTAAGGTATAATTCATCTCCATATGGATTATACTTATGTTTTGGATCCTGTGTGTGTAATAAGGCCGTAGGCCATACTGCTATAAACTCCACATCGGAGTAAGTACTATGTTTTGTGGTTCGGTATCACATGTATTGTGTATTTAATCTGTACTTTGGATATCGCCTGGTGGATCCCAGTGTGGGGTCCACGGCACTGTAATGGCCGCCTTATCGGGGTGTTACATCACATATGAATATATCACGAATAATTGAACACATAAAAATTTTTGTTCTGTTTTTACGTGTATTTCTACATGGAGTACTCGAAGCCCGGAGGCCATCTGAGCCCGAAGACTAACTGAGCCAGAAGGCTAAATGTTCTGTGTACTGGAAGTACAATTTTTCTGTTCTGTCTGTATGACATGATAAATCATATCATAATTTATAATATATGCCAGATAACATGTAATATACATACGAGACATGTAATTTTGTAGAAAATAAGTAAAAATAAAACCCCATCTCAAATGCAGCGCTTGACTAAGTATGGATGCTCGACTCGTGAAATCTTAGGCCCGAAAATTCTCATCGTTATCTACAATAAAATAATTTAATATTATTATTAAAGTATGAAAATATATAATTACACAAACTAAATTAAAATATTTGAATTTGATTTAAAAAGATGTAATTTGAGATGTTTAGAAATTAACTAGGGGTAAAATCAAAAGATCAAAGAGTTCAGGGGTTAAATTAAAATTTGGATGAAAGTTGTTGGATATAAAATCCAACACTAGGTTTCCCATCCACGCCGCTTGTTTTCCTCTCTTCTGCTCTGCCCCGCTTCATCCCCTCGATCTTCTTTATTCCTTTATTTTTCTTTTCTCACATATTCTCAGTGATTGGCGGAATACCAGAGAGTCGCGGCCGCGGATGGGCAGAGCACAAGCAGCGGAAAGGGCGATAGATTGGGCTGTTTCAGGAATTTGGATGGTTGGCCGCAGTTAGCGGCGATGATGAACTGCTAGAGTTCATCTCCTTTTTTTTTTTTTATTATGAGATCGATGGAAGAATTTTGGAAAAACTTGAGTTGCAAAAGAAAATGAAAATATATATATACTTACAGTTCTCTGCCGATTCTTCTGTGTAATGTCTCAATATGTTTCGGGTATATATATATATATATATATATATATATATATATATATATATTGTGTTTGGAACACTAAAGAGTCTTATAACTTGTATCATTTTAATGTTTTGTAACTCCCCACTAATAACACTATAATCCTGTGTTTAAGTTTGTAATAAAGAGAGAAAAAGTGACAGAGAATTGAAGGGGGAAAAAACGCCTTTTTCTCATGACTTTTGGTTTTTGAAGGTGTTGGCTGATTAATGATTAAGAATATGGACTTTAATATTTTAAATATTCTGAGTATTGCTTATTTAAATATATAAATAATTTAATAATAAAATTTATAATAATGTTAATAATAATAATATTAATATAAAAATATTTCTTAATTTGCGGATATTACAATTGTTCCTTGAGTTCTTCCTTGATTTCCTCCTCTTGGTGAGTTTTTCCTCTCAATCTTGTATTTTTCAATCATCACCAACTCTCTAAGTCTCAATGTCCTCCTCAAGTCCAGTCAAGAGCCCTTTTTGTGAAGCCAAAAACCCATCTTTCTTGTTCAAACCGTGTCCAAACGTCAATCAAGGCGATTGACTCAGAAAATTGACACGGCCCGTGTTAAATGACACGGCCCGTGTCGAAGTGTTCTAGAAATCAAAAAAACTTTCTGGACGTGCCCGGACACGGTCGATTCACACGACACGGTCGAGTCATATGACACGGCCGAGTCCATGTTGATATGTCCTGACTCTGTTTTTTAGTCTTTTTTGCCTCAATCTTTCACTCATGCATCGCCTGATATATATCGGGGGTTGTGACTTCATTCATGCTTGATAATGGCCTTAAAAACACCTATAAAAGCAACCAAACATACCCAAGCGTGATAAGTCCAACAAACACAATATAAGCACAAACAACACAATTCTACACATTTTAGGATCTTAAAATCTGAAAAACCCTATAGAAACATGTGTAAAAATGTGCTAACAAAATCCCCCAAACTTAAACATTGATCGTCCCGAGCAATGCACTTTAAAATAACCACTCATAAGGGAACTCATCCCTCAACACACCTCAAAGGATCATTTTAAAAATTCATCAATACGCCTCGAGTAATAAATAAGTCGAGTTCTTTAATGTATTCAAATCTCTGGGATGCTTCCTTAACATCATAGTCAATACTTGAAAAATATAAACCTCACGGGTCAAATGTAATCACTCTCTCTCAAAGTGTATAAAGGGACATGTATACGCTCAGAACTCATTCAATGAAATAGAATCCCCATAAGCTTGCCGATCGTCTACATGTCTACCACTATTTTGTGCATGAAAATTTGTGAATCAAAAAGGACTTCAATGGTTGTAATGTAGGCTTTTTTATTTTTGGTTGGGGTAGGATAGATATGGCTAAAGTGACTTGACCTGAGCTAATTAGAACAAAATCACAATAATCACTTCGCTCCACTAAGTACTTAGAAGCTCAAAATTTTTGGAATTTGCTTCTTTCAACCCCCTTAACTTTATAATAAGCACAACAAACACTTTTGAAAGTGAAAATCACAACCTTATTCCTCCTTATTGCTCCATTTATCTGGGTAAATTTATTCGTGTAAACCCAGTGTGACTCTCCATATAGTAGACAACAACATCATGATAGTCCCAACATTTTTCCTTCAAACTTATTTTGATATATCATTGTGAACCAACTCAATCTTAAACTCAAACAATCTTCCCCATTTGCCTCCACGCATGTTATTTCATTCTTTTACCAATTAATTCTAACAAGCTCAAGTATATGGAAAAAATTTAAAGGAACGGAAAGCTCATTGTGTGGCTAACAAAAAACATAGGCTTTAGGCTCAAATGGCTAACTAGGGAATTAATAATTGCCGGGTTGGCCAAAAAGATTGAAGGGCTAAATCAAAAACCGCCTAAAATCACTTTTACTAATTTGCACACACTTGTGGTTTCGAATAAGATACCAAGGCAAGTTCTAGAGTCTTAAAACATGAAAGATACACTCGACAATAAAACTTGCATATTTAATGATGCACAAAGGTTCAAAATCTCACAAGTTAACATTCGTTCATACCTCCAAGATATTAAACTATTTATTTAATTTCACACCCTTTTGATTATCTACAATTTTTCCTCGTCAAACATCATCAACTTGTATATCAAAATGACAAATAAATCCCCAGGCATCCAAGACAAGAGTTCATTCTTTCGAGTTTTTATCAAAAGTAAAATGCTCTAACAAAATAAAAAATAACAATGCAAAACTACCAACTAACAAACTCAAAACAATAAATATGCTAAATGAAACTAAATTCAATGCAAAAATTAAAGGAAAATGCAAGAATTTTATTAACCCAAAATCTCTCCCCCAAACTTAATTAAATTATATGATTACCTAGGGAAGCACAAAATTTTAATAGTCGAGATCAAAAAATACTTACAAGCGTTGGGTTGCCTCCCAACCAGCGCTAAGTTTAACATCTTCAGCCAGATGCCTGTTTCCTTCATCCCGGATCATTCGACGAGCTCTTACAATCCGGCTTACGTGCAATTTAATCGGGAGGTTCTCCATTTGTCAATCCGTCAAATCGAGGGGTCATCAAAAATACGACATCTTCACCATGCGTCTTAATCGTCAATTCTCCTCGGTCCACATCAATTAATGCTCGTGCAGTGGCTAAGAACGGATGTCCAAGTATTACTAGACCATCTTGCTTCCCATCATCATCAAGCACTATGAAATTAACGGGGAAAATGAGCTTATCAATCTTTAAAAGTACATCTTCCACAATTCCCCTTGGGTAAGCCAAAGATCGATCTATGAATTGTAAATTCACTAGAGATGGCCTCAATTCTCCTAATCTAAGTGTCCTGAAAATAGATAAAGGCAATATATTGACAGTTGAACCATGACCACAAAATACATAATTTAATGAACAACCCGAAATAGAGCAAGGAATTGAAAAACTCCCTCGGTCCTTAAGCTTTTGGGGTAGATGCTCCGATTCTTTTTTCTTTGACGCCATGGCTTGCAAGAAAACCTCAAAATTCTTCTTCTCCTCGATATGATCAATATCGGACCGATCCTTCACCTCATTAATGGAATCTATAAAATCAGCTTTATTAGACCACACGATCGCATCTATGTCCTCATTCTCCGATTAGCTCTTCATTCACACTATACGAGAAAATATCATTGCACTGTGCTTTTGGATTCTCCTCGGTATTGCTTGGAAATTGGCCCTTTTGATGTTGGTTCCCTACGATCTTAGCCAATTGACCGATTGGTGTTTCAAGATTTTTCATTTGAGCTCCAACAGTGGTTGCTAATTGAGTCACATGATTTTCAATCCGATCAAGCTTTTCTTCATCTCGTGTAAACCGACTCTTTGTTTCCATCATAAAAGTAGCCAAAATATTCTCTAGATTAGAATTTGGCTCTGATTCTTCAATTATTTCACCATTTGACACTTTAAATCCCGTTTTCGGTTGCAACGCATTTCTCGAATTCCCATAGCTAAGATTCTCATGATTTCTGTTGGAGGGATGGTAGAAACCCGGAGGCGAATTATTCCGATAATTATTGAAATTATGATTATTGATGTAATGAGCCTCTTCCAAAGGGTCGGGTGGTGGTGCACTTCCTTTAGGAGTTATTTTTTCATTTGCACTCTTTGTCAGAACTCCCAAATGGTTGGTCAAAATCGACATTTGTGCAGTTAAAGCCTTTATAGGATCCGAGTCTGAAACTTCAGACACTCTACGAACATTAGTCCTCCTAATAGGCCATTGATAGCTATTCATGGCTATCTCCTCGATCAATTCATATGCTTCTTCTGCGCTTTTGGCTAGTAGTGCTCCTCCGGCCGATGCATCAACAAAATTTCTCGTTTCTCCGGCCAACCCATTGTAAAGAAACACATTAGTTGGTCTTCTGGAAAACCATGACGAGGACATCGTCTTAAAAAATCCTTGAAGCGTTCCCACGCCTCATATAACATTTCTGAATCCATTTGTCGGAACTGCATGATTTCGTTCTTCGATCTCATAGTCTTGTTGGGCGGGAAGAATTTGAATAGAAACTTCTCACCCAACTCGTCTCATGTACTTATGTTACCCGAAGCAAGGGTTTCAAGCCAACTACGAGCCTTCTCTCTCAAGGAGAACGGAAATAGCTTCAATCTTATTGCATCGTTTAGCACCCCATTCATTTTGATGGTATCGCAAATTTGAATAAAGTTGAATAAATGGGCGTGCGGGTCCTCTGTGGCAAATCCCCCAAACTGATTTTTTTGAACCATCGATATTACTGAAGGATTCAATTCAAAATTGAGGGCGTTGATACCAATATGAGAAATTCCCCTATAATTTTGATCAATCTTCGGCCGAAATCCATCCCGAATGGATTGAATTCGAACTGCGGACTACTCAGCCTGTATGCCTCCTGTGTTTGGATTGTGGGTTGTTGTATTTGTAACACCTCCAGAATACAACCGGGACTATTACACACCGTAAACCCTTTCCCGCAAGGATCTACCATGCTAAACACAATAAAACTACCAATTGTTTGACCGGTCGGGGTCGAACAGCATGACAACTCGGACTGATAAGGTCATACAACTAAATCATACTGAAATAATCCTCTTACCATTTATACCCACGCAGGGGTCCAAAATACAAAACGATACAACACAGCGGAAGACTGAAAATAATACAATGATGCAACAACAACCATTGCATTCCGTAACTCTTGACTAGTATCGCAACCCATCATCTCTTATGTCGATCCTGTGATTGCTCCCACGAACTTGCATGCACCTGGACACAATACAGATATCTACCCCCGATTACTCGGGGATTAGTAAAACTCTACTGTTTTACTAGTGTAAGTATCAAACTATACAAAATGTAACAAGCAATTACAAATCATAAATTAGACAACCACACTCTACCAATCACAAATCAACCAATCATGAATTCTCTAGAAGTTTTAATAATATAGAAACCAACACAAGTGAAATCTTTATAAAATGAACTGTCATCTTGGGAATTTTAGAAAGCGCAAATCCTTTAGGAACTCATGTCCTAAGTTTGTCAAAATCTTTTAGGAACTCATGTCCTAAGTTTGTCAAAATCCTTTAGGAACTCATGTCCTAAGTTTGTCAAAATCTTTGTCAACATTAGGGTCTCAACCCAAAATCCCATTTTAAAAGTCAATATTTTACATCCCGAAAATAATTCCACAAATCACTTGGGTCTCAGCCCAATAGTTCCGTTTCGTAAAACTTTCTTTTCAAACACTTTGTTTATCAAAACATACTTTCCGACTCGGTGATCCACCGTCACGAGTCATCGTAGGTTCAACAACCCGCACGGTCTTAGCCAAACACAACAATCACAAATATCAATCCTCGACTCCGTGATCTACCGTCATGAGTCACCATAGGTTCAACAACCCGCACGGTCTTAACCAAACACAACAATCACATATACCAGTCCTCGACTCCGTGATCTACCAGCACGAGTCACCATAGGTTCAACAGCCCGCACGGTCTTAACCAAACACAACAATCACAGATACCAGTCCTCGACTCCGTGATCTACCGCCACGAGCCACCGTAAGCCCCGTCGAGCCCACACGGTTGGACGTACTGTGTCCTGACCCCATGATCCTTCATCATGTGTCATCACAGGCCTCGTCAGACCCGCACGATTAAACTACAGCACCACATACTAAGTTCCGATTCTATGGTCGTATGCCATGAATCCTCGTAGGTCCCGTCGAACCCACACGAGTGAACTTAGCATTACCACACATAACATTCACGTTCACATTCCTTTAACAATGAGCACGGTCAATCAATCGCATTGATCACCACGAAATCACACATCACGCGCACATAACACAATCTCAATAATCCAACGATCATCACCAACGATACACAATCCAGCATAACTCATGATCAATACACAACACACTGCACAAGCAAGTGTACAACCAACCCAACACGAATATCACAATCCTGCACACATGACACAACACATAACACATATACCAAAAACACTATCATCACAAAGCCTTCAAGATGCATAATACACAACCAACTCACACGAAATATATTTACGAAGGCAAACAAATCATCATAAACCTAATACGTGATTTCTAGTCACAAGATACAAGTCGTATAATAAGGTACTTGCCTTGAATCAACACGCGAATACTCCGACGGACACGGCTCGACCAAAGTGCCTCAAAACCTACAACTTCCGCAAGACATAATGTAAACACGATCACATCAAGGTTCAAGACCAACAACAACGGAAATCACCTCAAAACATCGAAGGAAACTCATTGAAACATTTACTCAAACATTAAATGTTCAATATTCCCCAAGAACACTCAAATCTCCAATCGAGTTAGACCAACTCGAAATATGGATATACAATCCATAGAACACGATTAATAACATCTTACCACCCCAACCGATTCATCAAAATCGGACTAGGATCGATATCAAGAACAAATCTCTAAAAAGTCAACTCAAAGAAAAATCAAGAAATTACCTCGATCCGACGAAAAACAACCGATCAGATGATGTTATAATCACCTAGGATACTCCAAAACACCTTTGGATTGAGCAAAATTGGCCAAGATCACGAACCCTAGTCGCCCTTGACTCACATCCGCGGAGAGAAGAGGAAGAAATGAAAAAAATGAGGAAACACGGCTGCTGTCCGGTTTGTATACCGGACAGGTTAGCGTGCGCTAACAGCAGGTCGTTAGCATGCGCTAATGGGACTTCCAACTCAGTCCAGTAGCTTCTGGACTGCCCCCGAACTACCAGGTAGCGTGCGCTACCCTTTCGATAGCATGCGCTAACTGTAGCACCCTAGCGTGCGCTACACACTCCATAATGTGCGCTATCGACTTCACAGCCCAAGGCAGTAGCTTCTGCCTCACTTCTGAAATCTCCGTTAGCATGCGCTAACGGAGCCTTAGTGTGCGCTAAAGAAACATAATAGCGTGCGTTATCCCAAGCTCCTAGCGTGCGCTATTCCTGCTGAACAGGCAATCAGATCGCACCAAAATTCATCACAACCGAAAATAAAAATCTCGGGTATTACATTCTACCCCCCCTAAAAATAAGTTTTGTCCCGAAACTTAAAACAAAGGCATCACAGTGTTGCAAAACCAAAACGTTCAATAATCAAGTGACCCCATGATCTCCTATCACGTGTCTCCGTAGGTTCAACAACCCACACAGATTGAGTCGAAATACTATATCAACATCAATCATGCTCGTGACCCCGTGATCCCTTGCCACGTGTCTCCGTAGGTTCCATAACCCACACGGATTGAGCCAACACAACAATTACAACAATCCACATGGAAATATTCAAACCAGAATATCAGATATCATGCACCATACATAAAACATCACATATCAAATCTACACACGAGATAAAATCCACAAGACAAAACACAAAAATTACAATCATTGTGCACCACTAGGCCCTCCAGGAGTAGAACGAAATTCCGATTCTCGAACATCTTAGCAACGGTATCACAATGTATCGCTTGATGCCCCATCTGGCCACACTTGAACAATTCACTTGAGGTGAACGATAATTCTTCCGTACATGGCCCGCATGAGTGCAGTTGAAACACGTCTTCACACCGTTCACCTTACTCATGGTTACAACCACGACCATAACCTCGACCTTGTCTCCTCGGCATACCGAACATGCAATCACTAAGCACAACGAAACGTAACATCACAGAGCAACGTACCATGATGCCAACTCAGCACAACACATCACAAATCAATATGCCGAAATGCCCACTCAGCATAACATACCAACATAAGGCAACAATTAACAACACGACAAAAATATCCACTCCGGGAAATTACACGAATACAAGAACTATCATTGCGACAGATGGAACTTACAATCGTAAACGAATCACAAAACCACATCAACAGAAAACTTACGACCATTCCCGATACGACCACGGTCATAACGACTACACATCATTTTAACCAATCACGACCACATTATTTTTAAAACTCCACGAGGTATTCGTCTAATTAATAACATTTGGAAATCCTTGAATTTTTATATTTTTCCGAAGTAAAATTTGAAAATACTTTTAATACCTCGGGCTATTTTACCAAAACCATAACCCATAGATCGCAACAGTCTCGTTTTGAAATCATTTGCAAAATAATACTCCAGAACATCATCCGGATTACATCACATTCTTTGTAAACAACATCATCACAAACATCAGCACACCTGGTAATCACCTGTTACCACTCAACATCATCACAATCAACAATACATAAGATAATCACATGTTACCACTCAACATCATCACAATCAACAGCACATAAGTTATCCCGTGGTCATGCTCTCTTGGCATCAACCCCCAGGGATTTCACCAAACTATCCCCGGTGGGCAACCTATTCATATATACAACAGAAATTCCCACATATCAACAATCACATCTAAGCCATACAACACAATGCATCTTAACACGCGTTAAATCTACGATTATCGTGCGTTAACTATATCACTTAGTCGGCCAAGTTCAGTTAGCGTGTGCTAAATAGCACATTAGCGTGCGCTAACTGACACAATTTAGGAAGATTTTAAAAAGAAAAAAAATTATGGTGTGAAGGTTTTAAAATCACATACTCAAATCATTTGGAAATAGCACGAATACGCAAAAGAGATTTTCTCAAAATTCTTTCAAACCTGACAAAAGTTCATCATTGGTAACATTTTAACAAATATCCAAAATACTTCAAAACGCCCATTCATACGCACACACGCAACGGATAAAATTAAATCAATGATCCGAAATCTATCAATTTCGAAACACATGCCCATTCGGCATACAAAATCACCAATTCTACAAACTACTCACAAATACCGGGTTCGAACACGTGTCAACCCATCCATCCAAGTTTAATAACATAATTTACGAACACCATTTCCAACACATGTCGAAACCATCAATGCTTCCCCTGAGCATCTCTGATCAATACACACGTAATGCATTACAAACACCAAATACAAACTTCATTTCACAACAAACTCGTGACAAAATCAATAACACAAAATACAGTAGAAGAGACTTACATGACAGATCGCACGAAGATAACGGCCGCCCACAATACTAATCTTCTCTCGTTATCTGACAACTCAAGTAACGGAACAAAACACAACTCAACTCAACTCAACTTGTCAATCGACACCTCGAATGACAGCACAAAATGTAACTCGACTCGACTCGACAGCCTAAGTTTCCACAACCAAAGCTCCGATACCATAACTGTAACACCCCTAGAATACAACCGGGACTACTACACGCCGTAAACCTTTTCCGCAAGGATCTACCAGACTAAACACAATAAAACGACCAATTGTTCGACCGTCCAGGGTCGAACAGGATGACAACTCGGATCGATAAGGTCAGACAACTAAATCATACTGAAATAATCTTCTTACAATTTATACCCACGCAGGGGTCCAAAATACAAAACGATACAGCACAGCGGAAGACTGAAAATAATACAATGATGCAACAACAACCATTGAATTCCGTAACTCTTTACTAGTATCGCAACCCATCATCTCTTGTGCTGATCCTGTGACTGCTCCCACGAACCTGCATGCACCTAGACACAATACAGATATCCATCCCCTGATTACTCGGGGGTTAGTAAAACTCCACTGTTTTACTAGTGCAAGTATCAAACTATACAAAATGTAACAAGCAATTACAAATCATAAATTAGGCAACCACACTCTACCAATCACAAATCAACCAATCACGAATTCCCTAGAAGTTGTAATAATATAGAAAGCATCACAAGTGGAATCTTTATAAAATGAACTGTCATCTTGAGAATTTTAGAAAGCGCAAATCCTTTAGGAACTCATGTCCTAAGTTTGTCAAAATCTTTTAGGAACTCATGTCCTAAGTTTGTCAGAATCCTTTAGGAACTCATGTCCTAAGTTTGTCAAAATCTTTGTCAAACATTAGGGTCTCAACCCAAAATCCCATTTTAAAAGTCAATATTTTACAATCCGAAAATAATTCCACAAATCACTTGGGTCTCAGTCCAATAGTTCCATTTTGTAAAACTTTCTTTTCAAACACTTTGTTTATCAAAACATACTTTCCGACTCTGTGATCCATCGCCATGAGTCACCGTAGGTTCAACAACCCGCACGGTCTTAGCCAAACACAACAATCACAAATATCAATCCTCGACTCCGTGATCTACCGTCACGAGTCACCGTAGGTTCAACAACCCGCATGGTCTTACTAAACACAACAATCACAAATACCAGCCCTCGACTCCGTGATTTACCGCCACGAGTCACCGTAGGTTCAACAACCCGCACGGTCTTAACCAAACACAACAATCACAAATACAAGTCCTCGGCTCTGTGATCTACCGCCACGAGTCACCGTAAGCCCCATCGAGCCCACACGATTGGACGTACTGTGTCCTAACCCCATGATCCTCGGTCATGTGTCATCGTAGGCCACGTCAGACCCGCACGATTGGACTGCAGCACCACATACTAAGTTCCGATTCCATGGTCGTATGCCATGAATCCTCATAGGTCCTATCGAACCCACACGAGTGAACTTAGCATTATCGCACATAATATTCAAGTTCACATTCTTTCAACAATGAGCACACTCAATCAATCGCATTGATCACCACAAAATCACACATCACGCGCACATAAAACAATCTCAACAATCCAACGATCATCACCAACGATACACAATCCAGCATAACTCATGATCAATACACAACACACTACATAAGCAAGTGTACAACCAACCCAACACGAATATCACAATCCTGCACACGTGGCACAACACATAACACATATACCAAAATAACACTATCATCCCAAAGCCTTCAAAATACGTAATACACAACCAACTCACACGAAACATATTTACGAAGGCAAATAAATCATCACAAACCTAATACATGATTTCTAGTGACAAGATACAAGTCGTATAATAAGATACTTGCCTCGAATCAACACGCGAATACTCCGATGGACACGGCTCGACCAAAGTGCCTCAAAACCTACAACTTCCACAAGACACAATGAAAACATGATCACAACGAGGTTCAAGACCAAAATCACATCAAAACATCGAAGGAAACTCATTGAAACATTTAATCAAATGTTAAATGTTCAATATTCCCCAAGAACACTCAAATCTCCAATCGAGTTAGACCAAATCGAAATATGGATATAGAATCCATAGAACACGGTTAATAATATCTTACCACCCCAACCGATTCATCAAACACGGACTAGGATCGATATCAAGAACAAATCTCTAAAAAGTCAACTCGAAGAAAAATCAAGAAATTACCTCGATCCGACGAAAAACAACGGATTAGATGACATTATAATCACCTAGAATACTCTAAAACACCTTTGTATTGAGCAAAATCGGCCAAGATCGTGAACCCTAGTCGCCCTTGACTCACACACGCGGAGAGAAGAGGAAGAAATGAAAAAAAAATGAGGAAACACGACTGCTGTCCGATTTTTATACCGGACAGGTTAGCGTGCGATAACCGCAGGTCATTAGCGTGCTCAGTCCAGTATCTTCTCGACTGCCCCCGAACTACCAGGTAGTGTGTGCTACCCTTCCGACAGCATGCGCTAACTGTAGCACCCTAGAGTGCGCTACGCACTCCATAACGTGCGCTATCGACTTCACAGCCAAAGACAGTAGCTTCTGCCTCACTTCTGAATTCTCCGTTAGCGTGCGCTAATGGAGCCTTAGCGTGCGCTAAAGAAACGTAATAGCGCGTGCTACCCCAAGCTCCTAGCGTGCGCTATTCCTGCTGAAGAGGCAATCAGATCGCACCAAAATTCATCATAACCGGAAACAAAAATCTCGGGTATTACAGTATTATCATTGTCCGTGTTGGCAATCGCGTCTCCCGCTCTTTCCATTTCATCAAATAGATCCCTTCGTGATTTTCGTGTAGCAACACTTGTTCTTCGAGCAATGCCTCTACTTCGGGAAAAAAGTTTTCCAAAGGCTCTCGAAATGAGCGAGTGTTCATGTATGTCCTGCAACACGACCAAAAACAATACGGAAGTAACAAAATAAAGCAAAAAAAAAATTGTCTAAAGTAAGACCGGAACACTTATTGTAATATCAATACTAATAAAAATAAATTAGTCCCCGGCAACGGCGTCAAAAATGTGTTCGCTATATTTTTAAACAATCCGCAGGTACACGGAGTAAATGTCGGAAGCGACGAGCAAGGTCGTATTCCACGGAGACTAATTATTCCTATTGTATTAATTAATAGATTATAGTGATCCCAATTTTATCTAGACGATCGTTGAGGTGGATGAATGGTTAACTAAACGAAATAAAATAATGAAAATTAATTTAAACGAGTGTAAGAATCAAAGAGAGTTTTAAGAGTTTTGAATAAATAGATTCCAAGGCTAGGTTTCCGTTGATTACTAAGTTTAGTCGGGATTGATTTCAAAGAGTTCTATGTGGTTTCTTAAAATGACAATCACAACAATATCTTAAAGTCCCTCTGGAGATGCAATAAAACGTAGATTAAACAACCTATAACAACATCTCCGTATATTAAAGATTATCTAACTCCGAATGTACGTATGATTAAAGATCATCATAGTTTATCATCGATTTCACAATCTCGTAATTAACTATGTCAAATACTTGAAACCTATTAATGCCATATTCTCTCGAATTATGAGCAATTGAGTTAAATATGTAAAAACATTGATCAAGTGTTCTAACATGAATCAAAACCAAGTATTTGATAAAGAAATCACAATTGATATATATATATATATATGTATATATATAATCATAATCCTTCAAAACCATCGTGAATCAACGTACTCCCATGCCCGGAATCTAATAAGTTTAGCCGGTCATGGTAATAAAATAAAGATCAATAATCATCATGTTCATCATGTTCAAACTAAATAAAACAAGAAAATGAGTAAAATATAGGAAGAAGATAAAACTCGGATAATGTCATGAGTGGTCGCGATCCAAGCCTTGAAGTGTTCTTGGTGTGTTCTTCCTTGATTTCTTCCTTGATTTCCTCCTCTTAGTGAGTTTTTCCTCTCAATCTTGTGTTTTTCAATCCTCACCAACTCTCCAAGTCTCAATGTCCTCCTCAAGTCCAGTCAAGAGCCCTTTTTATCAAGCCAAAAACCCATTTTTCTTGTTCAAACCGTGTCCAAACATCAATCAAGGTGATTGACTCAGAAAATTGACACGACCCTTGTCAAATGACACGTCCCGTGTCGAAGTGTTATAGAAATCAAAAAAAAAAAAAAAATCTGGACGTGCAACCCGATCGAGTCACCGGACACGGTCGAGTCACACGACACGGTCGAGTCATATGACACGGCCGAGTCCGTGTTGATATGTTCTGACTCCATTTTTTAGTCTTTTTCGCCTCAATCTTTCGCTCATGCATCGCCTGATATATATCGGGGGTTGGGACTTCATTCATGCTTGATAATGGCCTTAAAAACACCTATAAAAGCAACCAAACATACCCAAACGTGATCGAGTCCAATAAACACAATATAAGCACAAACAACACAATTCTACACATTTTAGGATCTTAAAATCCAGAAAACCCCTGTAGAAACATGTGTAAAATTGAGTGTTAACATATGTCCAAGGAAAGAAATCTTGGCGACGAGCTTCAAATGTTTCTAATATGAATCATTACAAGAATGATTGTTTGTTTAGTTTTTTAGATTTGCAGTTACAGGATGCAAAGGTTTGATGTGGAGAACACTGAATCTTTACATTGTGTTGCATGTTTGATTCCTTTTTCGTTATTTGCAGCTTTTGCTGAGGATAAATTGTTGAGGATGGTTGAACTTTATCCTGATGATTTTTCTGGAATTTCTCGAAGTGATAGTTCGAAACTAGCTTCAAAATTATGTTAAAGATGTTCGATGCGATTCAGTCTTTTAGGAATTGAAAGGACTTTCAGATATTTGTAGACATCTTGTGGAAACAAACAAGTGCACAACATATCGTGTAGTGTATCAGCTTGTAAAGTTGGAATTGATTATACCCGTAGCAACTGCAAGTGTTGAACGAGACTTTTCAGCTATGAATTATGTGAAGATTGAGCTACGTAGTAAGATGGGTGATCAATGGTTAAATGATCATCTTGTAACATCTATAGAAAGAGATGTATTTAAAACTATTAGTAATTATGTTATTTAGCATATTTTCAGGAAATAGACTCTAGGCGATTTTCTTTGTAAATTCATGGATATCCTTTATTAGTATGATTTCCTTTTATTATTTGTAATCTTTAATATAATTTTAGAACATCTTTATTGCACAATATTTTTGTCGTTCGTTATTTTTTTTTTGTGCGCAATGAAGCCCTTGTCCGAAGTTTGTTTTGCACCAGTAGTTTTTGGATGCTGGATCCACCTATAGAAGGAAGTTATTTTTTTGTTAAATATTAGACTTTTTTCTGTTTGAAATTTTCCAACTCTTTGCTCTTGTTCGAGTGTGGAGTGCAAAAGTGAAAAGACTTGCCGACTTGGTCACTTGAGCAATGGTCTGTGTATCTTATAGTGCTTGTTTAGGCGACTTTTGTGGAATGAGTAAGTAGTGATGAATTAGGTTGTTTCTACAATAAAAAAATGTTGCTTAAAATTTCAAAAAAAAAAAAAAAAAACTTAATTAAGGAAGTGATTTCTACAATAAAAAAACCCAAACAGAAGGGATTTTGATTGAGATTCTCCTTTCTTCAAAGAAAAGGGATGCATAAGGAATTTTCGATAATCTTGCTTCACTCACTTGCTCTTTTTCCCTTAATGCTTAATTCCCGAGTTTTAGTAAAGGAAAGAAAAAAAAGGGAAGAAAAATATGGAGAGAAAAGAAAGGGAGGGGAAAGAAAGAAATAACTACTTTCGTGTTCCCGAATTCGAAGAAAATGGAAGAAAAATTAAAAAAATAACAACGTAATTTCTTTTTCTCCAAAACTCTCCAATTTGGGAGGAAAAATTTGGAAGGATGCCCCAAGATCTTTTCTTTTCTTCACACTTCCTTCCAAAAAAACTAGGGAACACTTTTTAATTTCTTTTCTTTCCATTTCTCTCCATTTTCGTTCTTTTTCCTTCTTAAATGAGACTCGGGAACAAGGCGTAAGTGAGTTTGGGGTGGGAGGAGACTGTGCAAGACCTTCCTCTCAGATTCGGAATTTTTTAATTACGGATTTGAAAGTCATAGTTCTTAAATCCTTCGTACATAGTTGTAACGCTTTGACATTTGAATTTAAAATTCAATAACGATCAACAACTAAATCTGCAAATCAAGGAAGTAATCCAGTTCTTCATTGTTGCTTACAAATTTTGTTATTCATTTTCTTCAACCAAATTTGCAAAGCAAATCACATGCGAGTTTTTTTCATATTTGCTTGCATCTTTTATTCTTCAAACAAGATTCAATCAACAATATTTATTTGTTTGCTTGTTCAAACTCATTCGAACTCATATTTTTATTGGTTGCAAATTTTATTATTTGTTTTGTTCTTTTATATTTAAGTTTATGTTGTTATGGTACGCCTGTTTCCAAGTTTTATTTAGACTTGGTGATATTTAGGGGGTGTTTGGTAGAGAGAAATGGGAGGAGAGAAATGGAAATGGAAATGGATTCTCTTGTTTGGTAGGTAAGGGAAATGGAAATGGAAATGGAAATGGATTTGAATTCCCGAGAATTGATCCCTTTGTATTTTTCAGAGAATTGATTTCTCTGTTTTTTTCAGAGAATTGATTTCTCTGTAAGGGCCACCACCACCGCCACCACCACCGACCACCACCGACCACCACCACCGCCGCCGCCGCCACCGATCACCACCACCACCACCACCGACCACCGCCACCACCACCACCACCACCGACCACCACCGCCACCACCACCGACCACCGCTGCCACCACCACCACCACCACCGACCACCACCGATCAGCACCGCCGCCGCCACCACCATCGCCACCACCACCGCCACCACCACCACCGCCACCACCACCACCACCGACCACCATCAACCACCACCGCCACCACCACCACCGACCACCGCTGCCACCACCACCACCGACCACCACCGATCAGCACCGCCGCCACCACCACCATCGCCACCACCACCGCCACCACCACCACCACCGTCGCCACCATCGACCACCGCCACCGACCAAGAGAAATGATTCTCTGTTGCATTTCTCTGCTGAATTCTCCGTGCTACCAAACACGATAGTCAATTCCTATTCTCCTGACCAATTCTCTTTCTCTGCAATCATTTCTCTGGAATCATTTCTCTGCAATTCCATTCTCTGTACCAAACGCACCCTTATAGTTGTTTGTCATCGGGTAATTTGTTTATTGAAAATGTTTCCACTTGTATGTACAATGTGGGTGACAATACTTGCAAATATTTCCTTAGATATAGTTATGTGTGCATTTGATGATAAAATGTGCAAATATTTGCAAAGATATGTGTGCATTGGTGACACTTGTTTGCACATTATCCACTTTCCATTTATATGTATAGTGTAGGTGACCAAATGTGCAAATATTTCCATAGTTACGTTTGCACATGGTTAGGCCTGTGAGTGAACCCAAATATTCGATCTGGTTCGAGAGTTTCGGCTTGAAAAGCTCGATTTGGGCTCGATTCGTCCCATCAAATATAGGACCGAACCCTGATTTTGGATTCGACACGAATCTGATCAAATTTTCGGCTCGGTCCGATATTCTTATAACCCTCAGGCCATTCTTTAATTTTTATAGTCCAACCCCCCAACCGAGCCTATTCTTATAACAAATACCATAATTCATAACCTAAACTTTTCTAACCTAATCCGGCGATATCTGCCTCTCTTTCTCTCTAGTCTCTCTTTCTAATCTCAAATCTCGATTTTCAATCTCCCTCAAATCTTGGTCTTCAGCAGAGATCTTTGCCACCGGATGAGAACCAACCTCTAGTCACTGTTTCTTCCTCATCATCGTCTACTCTCAATCGTCATCCTCATGTCAGACTCAAATCTTATTCCCCCAGCATCGTCGTTTTCGACTTCCTCAACTCAAGGTAATGAAAACAAAACCTATTTTCTGAGTTTGAAATGAAGTTTTAAGGGTTTTGGTTTAGGGATTTGTCTGATGTTGTTCGATTATTAAGGTTTTGTTTGAGGAGAAAAGTAAAGACAACAAATCAATTGTATTGATAACAATGAATAGAGGGGCATTTATATAGGCATTACAAAGAGAGTCTTTCCATACATAGGATTCCTAGTTAAGGTAAGACATCTAACAGGATCCAACTACTTATGGAAGAGTCTAGAACCTTCCATAACTCTTATCCCCCTACAACTAGTATTAGGTAAGACACCAATACGGGAAGGATTTCCCGGAACACTCCCCCTGTGTCGAACGCTAATACTAACATGGTGCACAAAGTGTTGCCTCGGTAAAAAACCTTTCCAAGTCAAATAAAACCCCGTGGGAAAAACAAAGACTTTGGTGAGGAAAAAGAGCGCAACGCACCAACTACAAATGTCAGAATCATGTGAAGTATACTCCCCCTGAGGTATACATGATAGCTCATTCCATAGAGCCATATTTAGTTGAGCTCGGATAATCGACACATGCCGATGCTTCTCACATGTTTCTCAAATGTAGATTTCGGCAGAGACTTAGTGAACAAGTCTGCGATATTCTCATCGGAACTCACTTGTTTCACTTCGATATTCAGCAATTTCTGTTGCTGCTGATTATAAAAGAACTTCGGCGCAATATGCTTGGTATTATCACCCTTTATGAAACCTAACTTCATCTGCTCAATGCATGCCGCATTGTCCTCAAAGATGCAAGTAGGGGTTGCTGTAGTGGGATCTAATCTGCACGTTCCTCGTATATGGTCTATGACTGACGGAGCCAAATGCACTCCCTTACGGATTCGTGCAATGCAATTATCTCTGCATGGTTCGAGGAAGTAGCAACCAGGGTCTGTTTGGTAGATCGCCAAGATATCGCCGTATTCCCAATGGTGAACACATAACCAGTTTGGGAACGTCCTTTATGCGGGTCAGAGAGATAACCGCATCAAGAAATCCAACTAACGTGTCGTTAGGATTCTCTGCATAAGGGGTAAGCTTGCTCGCATTAGCACTTCTGGTAGTCAAGCTACCATGCTTAGCTGCAATATCAGAGGAAGATCGACGGTCGGTATGCATCGTCTTAACCTCAACAATTCCTTTCGGAATATCACTCTCTTTTGCGTAGGGAAAGAACAATCCAAGGTCACTGGAGCCTTTCAAGTATCGAAAGATGTGTTTTACTCCATTCCAATGCCTTATCGTGGGAGCGGAGCTAAATCTCGCTAACAGATTCACAGAGAATGCGATGTCTGGACGAGTACATTGAGCCAGATACAACAACGCACCGATTGCGCTAAGGTATGGTGTTTCTGCTCCAAGGACCTCTTCATCCTCCTCTTTAGGACGAAACGGATCCTTGTTCATTTCCAGACTTCGACCAATCATGGGGGTAGCAAGAGGATGTGCCTTGTCCATGCTAAATCGCCTGAGCATTTTGTGGACATAGGCAGACTGATGAATGAGTATACCATCATCTCAATGTTCTAGCTCTAAGCCCAAGAAAAATCGAGTCCTCCCCAGATCTTTCATCTCGAATTCGGATTTAAGGTAGCGGGCCGTTTCATTGACCTTATCTGTGGTACCGATGACATTCATGTCATCTACATAGACGGCTACAATCACGAATCCTGCATCTGTTCTTTTCACGAATATGCATGGACAGATGTCACTGTTCTTGTATCCCTTCCCAACCAAGTATTCACTTAGGCGGTTGTACCACATCCTTCCAGATTGTTTCAACCCATACAGTGAACGACGCAATTTCACAGCATACGCGCTCCGTGGTTTAGAGCTACTTGATTTGGGCCATGAAATCTCTTCGGGGACTTTCATATAGATATCCGTATCTAGATCCCCATAAAGATACGCTGTAACCACATCCATAAGCTGCATGTTCAGTTTTTCGGACACTACCAAACTGACTAAGTAGCGGAAAGTGATGATGTCCATAACGGGAGAATACGTCTCCTCGTAGTCAATGCCAGGGCGCTGCGAGAAGCCTTGGGCAACTAGTCTCGCTTTGTAACGCATGACCTCATCCTTATCATTGCGTTTACGAACAAAGACTCATTTATGTCCAACTGGTTTAACGCCCACGGGTATTGGCTCGATACGGCCAAATACCTCACGTTTAGCCATTGAGTCTAGTTCAGCCTGCATTGCATCTTTCCATTTCGGCCAATCGGCTCGTTGTTGACACTCAACAACCGAGCGGCTTCGGCCGTCGTCTTCAATAATTTCTTGAGCGACGGAGTAGGCAAAAGCATCGTCGACTAGCGTGGACGACCTGTCCAATAGTACGTATTCACTCGTACATTGCATCGAGATTTCTTTATTTTCTGACATCAACAAAGTTTCCGACGCGTCTGTCGATTGTTCCATTGTTGATTCGAGGACATATCCATAGTCAGAGATAATATCGTGTGATGGAGTCACTGTGTCAATGATGAGAGGATTTTGTGCCTCCGTTCCTCTTCTCTTTCGAGGTTCGATATCCTTTCTACCCACTGGCCTCCCCCTCTTTCGAGCAGGGATAAGAGCAGCCGAAGCAGCCGTCCCACCACTAAGGTTGACGCCGGTGGCATCATTCCTTTGGGCGGCTGAACCTTGCCCTATAACTGGGACTTCTAACCTTGCAGGAACATTCGCAGCGGGAATGGTAGATCTTGTCACCTTCGCAGTATCAGTAAAGCTGTCGGGCATCGAATCCGCAACTTTCTGAAGACTGAGAATACGTTGCACTTCTAGCTCGGATTGAGCTGTGCGGGGATCTTGATGAGGCAAGGAGGGAGCACATCAGACAATTTCCTGGCATTCAACTGGAATCATTCGATTCCTCTCTCCCCCTAACGACGGGAAGTTTGTCTCATCAAAGTGACAATCTGCAAATCTTGCAGTGAACAGATCTCCTGTCAAAGGTTCCAAATAGCGGATAATTTTAGGCGATTCATAGCCAACATATATACCTAATCGTCTTTGCGGACCCATTTTAGTACGCTGTGGAGGCGTAATTGGCACATATACCGCACAACCAAAAATGCGTAAGTGTGAAATATCAGGCTCATATCCAGTTACCAACTGGTACGCACTAAACGGTTGATTGGCAGTGGGTCGAAGCGAATAAGTATAGCCGCATGAAAAATTGCATAACCCCAGGCAGAAATCGGCAAGTTGGTGTGCAATACCAATGCTCGGGCGATAAGCTGTAACCGCTTAATCATAGCCTCAGCAAGGCCATTCTGCGAATGAACGTGGGGGACGGGATGTTCAACATCAATCCCAATTGACATGCAATAGTCGTCAAAAGACTTTGACGTAAACTCTCCAGAATTGTCCAATCTTAATGAAGAGATTGGGAAGTCGGGGTGGTTAGCCCGTAACTTGATGATTTGTGCTAGGAGTTTAGCAAATACAGCGTTTCTTGTGGATAGCAGAGCGACGTGTGACCATCGCGTCGATGCATCAACCAGAACCATAAAATATCTGAATGGTCCGCACTCTGGTTGAATAGGTCCACATATGTCCCCTTGAATTCTTTGTAAGAAGCGAATATTTTGTGTTGAGTCTTTAGCAAAGGACGGAGAGGGTATCAACTTTGCTAGTGAACAGGCTTTACAAAACGATTTATGGGCATTAGAAATTGCCACGGAAGCCTCGGGATTTATAAGAGATGCACCGTCAACCTTATTAGGGCGTGCGATCTTTAGTCCCGGTGATACGGTATCAAGCTCACTCACATCAATGCCGATATCGAGTGGTGCTTCTAATCGTTTTCTGGACTTGAAAAACGGATGACCATGTGAGTTTTTCAAAATGCGAATCATCATGTCGCGTCCAGGGTGACCGAGTCGGTCGTGCCATAGTTGGTATGCTTCGGAATCACACAGTTCGTGACTCACAGCATAGGATTCAATAACCCTTATTGTAGTCTCGTATAAACCACTACTTAGACTCATAAGTTTCTTGAGAACGCGGCGTCTTCCGCATTCTGCCAGAGTAACACACAAAAATTCTGTCCCATTCTCACAATGTGTATCAAGGTGATAACCGTTGGCACGGATGTCCCTAAAACTTAGCAAGGTTCGGTTTGCTCTTGGGGCATAGAGAGCATTTGTGACATTAATGTGCGTACCATTAGGTAGCAAGAAATGAGCAGGTCCCCTCCCTTGAATTACTTGGGAGGAACCAATCATTGTTGTCACTGAGGATATGTATGGCACAATATCCCACCCGACTTACAAATGCGGGCATGCGTAGAGTTCGCTTTTGCCGCAGGTTTGGGCAGAATTGCCTTTTTGATGCCTATTCCGAAGAATAGTGTGGGTTGTTCCACTATCAGCAAGGCACTCAATTTCGCCACGAGACATCTATAATAAGACATGAAACTCGATTAGTCTTATGATTAGAGACATAGCGAAAACTCATTTACATCGAGTTTGGGGAAATTCGACCAAGTTGGTTAGGATCAAAGTTAGCACAATCGCTGGAAGTAATTTCCGTGCAGCTTGACCTTTGTTTACTAAAATAGCAATAACTTCTTCGTTAAGAAGGCTATGGACGAACGGTCAGTTGTTCTGGAAACTAGACTTCCGTATATTTCTGTCCATATGTCATTCACTTTCTGGATCATTAAACTCAGATCTCAGTGCTCGTTTCAATTTGCTATTTTGGTATTTCCCTATTGTTGAGTGATAGAGCAAGGTTGAAGCCTTTTTCAAAGGCATTATTGTTGATACAATACTATGGAAATATGGCCATAGGAGCGTTTAAATACTTTAAAACGCATCTTGGTTTTCGATTTATATCTCTACTAATGATTCTTTCGGTAACTCCAACTTGGTAGACTTGCAGAGAAAGTAGGAATGTCGGTACAGCTAAGGCTGTTTAAAAACCACTGATTCCGTTTGAACTCTCAAAGCATAAACAAATACCAAGGAGGATGCGCCTAGTCTTGATCAAAAGTTTTGATGAAATCCTACCAGTGTATCAAATTTTTTAACCAAGCAATTCATTGCTAGCAATTATTTTGTGATAAACCAAACATGCTTTCGAAGGGAAAAAATAAAATTCATCTTTGCACAATCACAGCAATTAAAAGAATTTTATTCATCATGGCCAACTTCATTACATTCATGAAAATCCAAAGTAGTTCTCGGAAACTAGAAACAAGACAAAACATAACCAAAGCGTAAAACTAGTCAAAGTCGGCAACATCCATATGTTGGTCTTTGTCCGCAATGGTGAGAGGAGGGATCTCAGTCTGGATCTCAATATGGTTCACCTCCGTATTCTCATTATCTTCTTCCATGTAATTCGACTCTTGAGTCAAATATTGTTTATAGTGCTTGTAGTAAGCTTGGATGTTCTTTGGCGCTTTGCAATTGCGGTAAGTATGCTTCTTCGATCCGCAAGTATAGCAATTCCGGCCTTCCATTCTAGAGGTTCCATTCCCGGCGGCAGGAGGCGGCCCACGTGGTTGGGTTCCACTAGGTCCCGTGGCCGATCCACCTTGCCTCTTCCACACGTTGGAACGACGACCTCGTCTTTTCCCTCGCTTGCTCGAGTCATGCATCCGTGGTGCTTGCAAAAACTGAGTAGCGTTGCCTTTTCTATTTTGTCGTGGTGCTTTCCTGTGGGTAGCCTGATTCACTTCCGGAATCGGCTTCGTACCAGCTGGGCGCGCATTGCTATTGAGACTAATCTCATGGTGCCTTTCTTTTTTCGCGAGGTGGGAGATAAGGTCACTAAAGTTCTTAATTCTCCCTTCCTCATAGGCAACGCGCAGCTGATGAGCAATTACACTTGCTCCCACGGGAAACGTGTTAAGAGTCTTCTCGATCAAATCTTGATCAGACTTCTTGACACCACAAAAATCAAGATCAGCGCGAAGATCGAGGATAGCTTGATTATAGGCTTCCACATTCGCATAATCCAAAAATCGGATTTGCTCCCACTGAAGTTGCAATTCGGGGAAGCGCTGATCATGCACATTATTAAATCGTTGTTCGAGTGTATCCCATAGTTCTTTGGGAGTTTGCAAGTTCATATAACACTTTTTCAACAACGGATGTATATGTCTACGCAAGTACATCAGTGCATTAGCCTTGGTTTCCTCGCTCGGTTCTTGAGCGGTAGGCTCGTTAGAGGGAAAGATGGTGGTGGTAAATCTCTTACCGACGAACGCCAAGCGAACGTCTGAGACCCACCTATGGTACTCCTTACCAGCATGGTCAAGGATGTCGAACTCCGGATGAACATTGGAGCTTTGTGCCATCTACAAGATATAAACAAGAGGAAGTTAGTCTTGTTGGATTTTCAGTGACAATGTAAACGGTCACAATCGATGCTTTTAAAAGCGTGTAACATAACCGTTACTCGATTTACTTCCCTTAATTGTTGTTTAGTAAAGTCGACAAAAAACGGCGATATCAGATCGCACCCAGATACGTGGTGTATGCAACAACCACAAGTATCGACTTTTCAACAATTCCGTGACTCCCCCAGGACCGTCACACAGTTTTCTTCGACACACAGAGATACCGACTTCTCTCGCGGTCTCATCCACCGCAAAGTAGCGTGGGAGATAAAGAACCCAAAATACGTGTCCCCAAAAGAAAAATTCCCAAAAAGGAGAGAATTGAAAAGGGACAAGTCAGATAGTTACCTCGATTATAAAATTAGACACGTGCTGAATTTGTGGTGTGCTTCGATCTACCGGTTGGTACTCGATGCGACGACGTGAAACCGGAGGCGCAATTTTGGCGGCTTCCGAAGATAAGTTGATGTTCGGGTTTTGGTCCGAGAGTCGGAACTGGGTCGGACTAGGCTGGACTGGAGCTGGTCGGCGGCGGCGGCCCGACGGCGGAGGCGGCTGGGCAGCGTCAGGCGGCTGTGCTGGGCGGATCTGGGCGGCGGCGGTCCGGCGGCGGAGGCGGCGGTCCGGCGGCTCTGGACGGTGGCTGTGCTGGGCGGCTTTGGGCGGATCTGGGCGGCGGAGGTCCGGCGGCGGTCCGGAGGCTCTGGGCAGATCTGGGCGGCGGTGGTCCGGCGGCGGAGGCGGAGGCGGCGGCGGTCCGGCTGGCGGCGACACTGGGCGGCTGGAGCTGGCGGCGGCAGGCTGGCGGTCCGGTGGTGGCTGGAGCGGTGGCGCTGGGCGGTTCTGGATGGCGGTGTCAGCGGGCGACGGAGGCTGACGGCGGCGGTGGTCCGGCGGCGGCTCGGGCTGGCCGATTTTTTCTTTTTTTTTTTTTTTCTTTCGTTCGAGTTATGTGCTGATAACGTGTTTGAGGAGAAAAGTAAAGCCAGCAAATCAATTGTATTGATAACAATGAAATAGAGGGGCCTTTATATAGACATTACAAAGAGAGTCTTTCCATACATAGGATTCCTAGTTAAGGTAAGACATCTAACAGGATCCAATTACTTATGGAAGAGTCTAGAACCTTCCATAACTCTTATCCCCCTACAACTAGTATTAGGTAAGACACCAATACGGGAAGGATTCCCCGGAACAGGTTTTAAGTTATCGATTTCAGTTATTAGGGTTTTTTGATTTCGATTCTGAGTTTGATATCAATATTTTTTACAAAATTGGATCGGACTATTTGCGAATGTTCGATCCGAAATACCAAATCGGATAGAATAATGAACCCAAAAAAAGGGTTTCGAACCCCAAGCAGACCTTTGTTTTTGATATTCGGCCGAATCGAGCCGAATAGAATATATTAAAAAAATCAAGTCGAGCCAAACTCAGTGAAAGTTCGGTAGGGTTCGAATCGGTAACAAACTACATGTGGTAACACTTAGAGTTGTCAGTGATAGTGTACAATGGTGACCATATAATAATTCCACACATGCGCATTTTGCTCTGGTGGTGACAGGTGGTTACTGTAATATCTGACAGTAATTTCTTATCTACTGTTGTATTATTCGGATAATTTGAATAATGTTGTACTCATGTTACATTCAGTTAATGTTTATTGATGTCGGGATATATCAGAATGGACTAGATTATGACTATCATTCGCATTGTGGTTAACATCTTGACATTGTGTAGATTTTTACATTTTTGGGCTAGAATTTCTGTGTTTAACGTACGCTAAGGCTTCAACCTAACGTACGTTATTTTGTTGGCTTTACGTACGTAATGGATTGCTGGTTACATACGTAATGCATTAGAATCTTATCTGATCTCACTTTTAGTGTGGGGGCCGGACATGATCCGGATAACTGGCCTTTTCGAGGAACCTACATTACGTACGTAATGCTATTACCCATAACGTATGTAATGATGTTAGTGTTTTGAGACAGTAACATCTGAAGGCATATTACGTACGTAACACTTTCAGTGTAGCGTACGTACGTTATCTTCTAGCGATAACGTACGTAACGAGCTGTGCAGTTTATAAAAAGACAGCTTGTGTCTTTCATTTGCACATCCAAACTTCAAATTTTCTCTCCAATAATCGTCCCTCTGCCTCACTAGACCGATTCTACATCCTTCCAACTTGTGTTTGAGCTTTGCATTTTGGATTGGAGCTTGTTGATTGGGAGTTTAGAGTTGTTTCTTGAAGCTTGGAGTGTGTTCTTGTGGTTTGGTGATTTGTTCTTCGTTTTTGAAGGTATGTAGTACGATTTTACTCTCTATTTTAATAGTCATGATGTTAGTAATATAGTGTACTACACCTAATGTTGAATTAATCAAGTAAAGCATGTTTGTAGTTAAGCTTTTAACAACTTAGTGATGAATATGGTAATTAAGGGTTTGGAATGATGTGTTCTTGATGTTTTAATGATGGTAATCATGTTTAGTAGAATCACTCTCTTCTTAATGGACTATTAACATCACTAGGACAATAATAATCCTTAGTTTCAGTATAGTTAGGTTGATTGTTGGAATTGTTGGCATAATATACTAGAACACTTTGATGAATGTTAGAAGATTAATAGTGATGTTCTTGAACCTAAGCTAGGTGAATTCATAGGTGTGATAATTGATTCTTCAGGTTAGTAAGAAGATTATAAGGATGGTGTGATATGAGATAATCTTCATAATTGTGATATGGCCTTGTAACTAAATGAATTTATTATAACCTTATGGTGACCTACTATATTCAATCTAAATTAGACATAGTGATGAACAAGGTGGTGCAGATTTTCAATTTCAATCATTCGTGATGTTCTTGATAGATTTAAAGGTTATAAGATAATAATTGCATAACATGTTGTTGATAAATTCTTAGTCATAAAGAATCATGCGAATATTCGGTAATGTCTTGTAAACCGATTGTAAGAATGAGTTGAGGTAAATAGAGTTCTTGGAATAAGATTTCGATATTTTGAGATAGTGAACTATTCAAATGGAATTTAGGGTGTCGTCTCACTAAATTCAATACCGATGATTATATGGATGTGTTATTGAGTGAAATGTATTTCATTCAAGGTTGGTTCGTTCGTTTTGACAAGGGGGGATTATTCACGTCTCCGTATTGAGGCAAGTTATCTTGCTTGGTTATAATGATGATTAGATTCTTGTGATGATTATACGTTTCGTGTATATGAAACGCTTATGAATTTGTGACTTGTAATTTGATATTGTTCTTGATGTTGTTCCGCTTTTCATCATGGGATTGCATTCCCAAGTCCGTGACTTTGAATCGTTGATCTCGTTGGTCCTTATTGCCACTTCGGTGAGTTTCTTGATCCTTAATCGGATATGTGATTTGTTGAATTCGTTGTCATGTTGTATAGTGATATATCTGGAATCATATCTGTGGGCCGATTGGTTATTGTGTAAGATTTTTAGCCAGGCACTTATTGTAACACCCCGAGATATTCGGAATAATTACAGCGCCATAAACCCTTTAAGTAAGAATTTACAAGGCTAATTTGAAGAAATGTAAAAATAATACAACAGTACCATTAAAGTTCAAAATACAAAACCGGTTCAAACAGATCAAATGAGTCCATTATTACAACCATCTCAAAATATTAATAAGACACGTGTACTCGAGTACTAAAAATGAACCAGAAAGACAAGTCACAACAACAATAAACATCACTGAGCCCCTTCGTCGTCATATCGGTACTGTGGTTGTTTTCCCGCTCCTCGGCTACCTGAACATCAAAACAAATGTCCACCCTCGAAGGGGTTAGCAAAACGATGCTAGTACAAGTATCATATTACACAAATCGAATATGCAACAACAATACATAATAAAATACACAATACGGACTTCCGCTACCGGAATCCAACAATGCGAATCCACATGATTCCATTAACACAACATGGGTATTCCAATGATCCAGCGCCCTCAGTATAGATCCCAAGATGATCCCGTCGGACCAACACGAGGTGGAAAACCCGTCCAATGATCAAGCGCCCT
Source organism: Orobanche coerulescens (assembly GCA_033398695.1). Taxonomy (NCBI): domain Eukaryota; kingdom Viridiplantae; phylum Streptophyta; class Magnoliopsida; order Lamiales; family Orobanchaceae; genus Orobanche; species Orobanche coerulescens. The sequence continues at coordinate 8,806,647 of CM065817.1, forward strand.
CAGCATAGATCCCAAGATGATCCCGTCGGACCAACACGGGGTGGACATCCGATCCAGCGCCCTCAGCATAGATCGCACAACATACACAAACACAACTTATGCATACATATATGCAAAATCGCTATGTCCATCAACATGAACATACAAGTAATCGATAAAGAATATCATGACAATTCAACGAAATAAATCCCATGTTCAACAACATGAATAAACCATATGCATGCTCAAAATCCCAACATTAACAATTTCAAAATACGATACTTGCCTCAAATATGGCAAGAATTAAATACTCCCACGAATGTCACACGTCCGAAGGTCGTCGCCCCTCGATCGATCACCTTGTACAAGGGAATAACAAAAAATTCAATAATCCTCTCGAGACTAACGCACGAATACCGAACTCCTTAAGTTATAATCGAGTTATCAATAACGGACAATCGGTTCTCGGTCCTATTTTCCGACGAGTACTAAGTTTGGAAAAAGGCATGCGAATTCAAGAGATCGTAACAGAACACCAAGTCGATTTCTACAATTCCAAAGACATTCATCATATCATTATATCCCGTGTTCCAACTCTAATTTCGATTATTAACTCGAATGCTTGGTTCAGTTGCTACTACGATACATAACGAGATAATCACGTACAATCAAATTCTAGGTTAAAACATCTCTACGATTCTTGTTCTTTCGTGGTTAATTCTTCTTATCAAATTCTTCATTCAAAATGATTGTTCCAAATATCCTTGCTTAGTTCTAACTATCCTCAAGAAGATTAACAACAAGTCTTTCTAAGGCAAGAATCTAATAGAACACCCTTCACATTCAACTACTTGAATCCATCTTACATAGGGCTAGTAAACCTTAGCATGTGTTCCCCAAAAGAGTGTTACGAAAACATCATCAAGCTAATTCATCTCAGGAAATTCCATTCCAAGGTTGGTAAGGATTATGGCTCAACTTAGTATCAAAGAAAACCTTAATTCCACTAATACAATCCTCTTTAGACATGGTGTTGGATTTATTTGACACAACAAACTCAATAATCTCAGGGAAAAGTTCATAATATAACTAAGAACAAAATCTCCATCTTGGTGTAGAGTTAACATACCTCAAAGAAGGGAAGAACAATGAAATCCTTGAAGAAACTCTCCACCGGAAGCTTTATCTCCAATCCACAAGGTCTAAGCTTCTCAAAATCGAATTAAGATGATGATGTGAGGGGTATAAGGTGAGGGATAATCTTCAGAGCATGAAAATCGGCCAAGGTGAGGGTTAGAAATGAAGTGGGGGTCGAGTTCTATAAATAGAATTATAAGCCATTACGTACGTTACCCAATGTCAATTACGTACGTAATCACATTAGCGTACGCTATACTCGAACATTAGCGTACGTTAACGTCTGGCCAGAGCTCATTGGACTGTTTCTGGTATTGGCTTACGTACGTTATAACACAGGCCTTACATACGTGATGTATAGGACCTTAGCGTACGCTAAAAACCACCCTTAGCGTATGTTAAGTCCGTTGACTTACATAGCTGGAAAGCCGTCCAGGTTCATGCGAGTGATCTCCTCGCATCTTCGTCAGGCCCCACACGCCGACCCTTATCTGATTCTGAGTTGACTATGATTTACGTACGTTAAGCTACACCTGTAACGTACATTATACTACAGTCATAGCGTACGTTATGTTCATCCTTTAGCGTACGTTAAGACGAGCAGAATTATGCATGCATGCATGGTAAAAGAATACAAAAACGTAGGGATACGAGTACGGGGAACTGATCATCGATTAATATGTCACAAAGTTAAATCTTACAAGATCGAATACAGGATAAATACACATTAATTATCCGGGCATTACATACTATCCTTCTAAAAAGAAGTTTCGGCCCGAAACTTAAAATGAAAATAATTCCGGGTATCTCGTCCTCATACTATCTTCCGTCTCCCAAGTTGCTTCTTCGACTCCATGTCGAGACCACTGAACTTTAACCAAAGAGATCGGTTTATTCCTCAATTGCTTGACTTGACTCTCAAGTATCTTAGATTGTATTTTCTTCGAACGAGCCATCATTAGCCACTTCAATCTTGCCAAAATCAATGATATGACTGGGATCCGGTACATATTTCCTCAATTGGGATACGTGGAATACATTATGGACGTGACTCAGTGATGGCGGTAAGGCCAACCTGTATGCCAACTCTCCAACTCTCTCGAGGATCTCAAATGGTCCGACATATCTCGGACTCAGCTTACCTTTCCTCCCAAAACGGAAAATTCCCCGGGTAGGGGAAACCTTCAATAGTATATGGTCCCCAATATCAAACTCTTGTGGGCGACGGCGCACATCAGCACAAGACTTCTGTCGACTCTGGACAGTTAACAGTCTTTCACGAATTAGAGCTACCTTCTCTGAACTATCAATTCTGGTTCCGTCCCAATCAAATCAGAAGAATCATCCCAACACAGGGGCGATCTGCATCTTCTCCCATACAACGCTTCAAACGGTGCCATCTTAATGAAAGCATGCCAACTATTGTTGTAGGTGAATTCAATCAACGGAAAATGAACCTCCCAATCGGTTGACCAATCTAAAGTGCAAGCTCTTAGCATATCTTCTACTGTCTGTATAGTCCTCTCGGACTGACCGTCCGTCCGAGGATGATAGGTCGTGCTAAAGTTCAACTCGGTTCCCAAGGCCTTATGAACCGCCTTTCAAAAATGCGACACGAAGCGACCATCTAGATCCGAAATAATGGTCTTCGGTGTACCATGCAATCGGACTATCTCTTAAATAAATACTCGTGCCAATTTCTCGGGTCCCCACTGTAATATCCGCGATTTCGATTTCCAATATTTTTTTCTGGTGTAATTCCATCTTAGCAACTCTATTGTGACCGTTTCCTCATTCCGAGAATTATTAATTCTACACTTTTTATCATCCGAGTTCGCCTCGGTGTCGTTCTGTTGAATTCCGTGTTCTTAAGCGACTTTTCCACGTATGAGTTTGACTTTGTAAAATGACCATTAATTCTTGGAAACTCCAAAAATTCTGAATATTTTCAATATTATAGATAATCAAGTTAGCTTTCCAATGGTTCAAACTTTGAGTCAATCGGAGTCCGGACGAAGGAGTTATGGTCGCAATAGCTAAGGCTGCACCATGTGCCTTTTTGTGCTGGAGCGGGCTGTACCGCGGGCCGCGGCCCCTTTTGGCCGGGCCGCGGCACAAAGGCAGTGTGCTGGGCAGTTTTTGGCCATGGGCCGCGGCACACTCATCCTGTGTCGCGGCACACAGTACAGTTTTGCCTATATCAGCGTTTTCTTGTGGAATCATCCTCATTTCATCACTTTCCTTCTTCCTCTCCTCCTTGGGCGATTTGTGGGCGATATTTTGGGCGATTTAGCATCATCAAACTCAAATAATTTCATCTTCTTCAAGTTTTGGTGTGGATTAACAACATGTTTGTGGATTTTTCATCCTAATCAAGGTAATTTCTTGAAATCTCCTAAAATTTAATTTTTGGGAGTTTTGGCTTTGATTTCATTTTCCGTCCAAATTTGATGAATCGGTTGATGTTTGTAAACATTATTAATCATGTTCTATGGATTGTATATCCATATCTTCGATTCTTTCAACCCAATTGATGATTCTTAAGCTCTTGAGGAACTTTGAACATTTAGTGTTCGATTAAATGTCTCAAAGAGTTTCCTTCGATCGTTGTGTTGTTTTCGTTTGATATTGTGTTATTGAATGAATTGTATTTCATTTAAGATTGTTCGAGTGCTTATATTTATCGGAGGACGCCGTTCGTTGTTCGTGGAAGGATTTCATCGCCTTCGGTTGAGGCAAGTTTTATACTTGTACTAGTCAATGAGATTAATGTTATCATATATGTGTATGAATGTGTTGTATCATTCCGAGACTTAGTCTCTTCATGAATTCATTGATATTAAGAGATTGTTCGACACAATACCTTTCGGCAATTATGCCAAATGTTTTTATTGTTCGTTAATGGCCGGTTCAAGGCATTGTGATACTCGTTGTTAATGTTATTATCGATCACCGGTTCGCGGTATCGATGTATCGATCGTTGTTGTTGATATTAATGTCGATTTAAGACGTCGTTGTAATCATTGCTATTAATGTTGGAGTTTTGTCCTTGATGTTGTTTTGGCCGATTAAAGGCGTTGACGTATTCATTTCTCTTCTTCATTGTCGGTAACCGATTAAAGGTGCCGAGACATCCTTCGTATCATTGTTATCGATTGGCCGTTCTAAGGCAATCGAGGTGTTCAATTATTCATCATATCATTGTTATCGGTTGGCCGTTCTAAGGCAATCGAGGTATTCACTCATTCATCGTGTCATTGTTATCGATTGGCCGTTCTCAGGCAAATCGAAGTGTTCAATCATTCATTGATATTTGATATGGCTTCGGCCCTAATTGTGATACGGCTTCATGCCGTGGCTTCGGCCCTAATCGATACAGCTTCGGGCTGTTTTGGCTTCATGTGATTGTGATATTTGACAGCTTCGGCTGAGTGGCTTTCAAGCCTTTATTATTGTCCTGGTAATTTCATTAGAGCCTTCGGGCAATGTGATTCATAATTAAGTCAGTTCTGGTTTGGTTCATGTCGTGTAATTCATTGTGGTACTCTATAATTATGATTCGCCGTTGGGCATTACGTTCTAACCTGTCGAACAGGTATTAATAGTATGCCGTGGGCATAGTATTTCACGAATGCTCGGTTCTTACATTGGTTTGTGAGCATCTCGTATTATTATTATCATTGTACCGTTTCATTCTGCCTTTGGATGCATATCATATTATACATGTATTTGATATTCATTATCTGGATGATTGACCCCGTGGGGGCGGAACATGTTTTCATGTTTTAGGTGCTTGCGAGGAGAGAGTTGAGACACAGGGGCATGATGATGGCGACGAGGCATTCGAGCGATACTAGTCCGAGTTGTTCATGTTGGTCAGTCAGTTGGAGTGTTATTCAGTTTGTCAGTCATTGTCATTATGTATTACCCGAGCAAATGCTCGTGGATGTTGTTGTATTTTATTTTTGGCCATGTAGGCCCATCGTTGTCATTGAAATTCCTTATCGGAATATTGTGTCGGATATCATGGTAGGGACTATGATTTCCCCTTGTTTAATTTAATGTATTTTAGTCATGTTCGTCTGGTGGATCTCCTGGCGTGGGGTCCAAGACACTGTAATAACCCAATAGGATTTGGGGGTGTTACAGAAGATGGTATCAGAGATTTTGGATTGTGAGATACCCTGATATGTGAGTTATGTGGCTCTACCGATGCGGTAGTAGTGGGACTGTCAGGTTATGACAATCTGGACAGTCGGGTTTTGTGAGTCGTAATATTAGTACGACTGCACGCGTCATTCATTCATCGAGTCGTCGTCAGTTGGGACTAGTATCGTGAGACCTCGAAGCTTCGTATGACCTGTGTAAGGACTCGATTGTCTTTATGTTCATAAATTCATCATGTCATTAATTGTTCATGCTTTGTTGAAACCTATATGTGATATTAGTGTTATGATTGATTCATGACTAATTGTTTTGGAGCACGTGTGACTTGTGTAAGCATTAAGGATCAACTCATTCATCAATTAATAATCCTCAATCATCATTTTGATCTCATCACTCAGTTAATTCATTCATCACTCAGTCAATCTCATTGTTCAGTCAATTCATTCATCACTCGGTCAATCTCATTGTTCAGTCAATTCATTCATCACTCAGTTAATCTCATTGTTCAGTTAATTCATTCATCACTCAGTCAATCTCATTGTTCAGTCAATTCATTCATCACTCAGTCAATCTCATTGCTCAGTCAATTCATTCATCACTCAGTTAATCTCATCGCTCAGTTAATTCATTATCACTCAGTCAATCTCATTGTTCAATTAATTCATTAATCATCCAGTCTATCTCACGGTTCAGTTGGTGATCTTGTGAATCAAATTTTCAACCTTGTTAACTTGTTCAAGGTAATCATTTTAGGAATTTCATCAGATAGTCTTGTCACCTCACTTGATCTTTCATGCGATCTTATCATATTCCGGCATCATGTCGACGATCGTTTTATTGCATTATTAATGCATTCATTGTGTTAGAGCGTGTATGCTCATTATTATCATTTCATCTCGTAATCATAATGCAATCTTCATACGAGATCTGTAATTATCACGTGACTTTCGTGCCTCGATATGGAAAGAGTTGTCAGAGGGACATCGGACTCCGAGTCCAAGAGATCGTTTTCTAGTCGTCTTCGTTCTGGGAGAGCATCTTCATCTCAGACGATGAGTTCGACTGTTGTTTGCTTTAACTGTGATACAATAGGACATTCATCACCGGTTTTGAGCAAGTTAATTCTTGCTCGGTAATAGGATAATCATTCATTTCATCGCCGTTCAATCATTCGCATAAGTCATTCATCATATATCAACCACGTTGAGACTTATAATTATCAAACTAATCATTCACTTCACGGGGAACAATGGTTCCAATCATTTCATTTGAGTTATCACTCATTGCGTTATTAGTTCACCTCGGTGAGTCATTCTTGATCCTTGTCGGATTTCTAATCATTTATCATTCATCATAGTCACTCTCGTTTTTGGTAACCTTTCGGGGTCATATTAAGCAGTGAGTTCAGATTTGAGTCTTCGTTGAATCGTTGGGATCGAGGAGATCGATGATATGGAGGATATCGATGTTGAGTACATTTGAAATGTAGCCTTGTCTTTCGGATGACTGTATAACTCAATCCGTAATAATGTATCGTGGTTGTGTATCATTTATTGTTGATCTATTTTATAATGATCGTATTTGAGAATCTTGAGATTTTGAGCTCGTTTGATGCATTCCTTTTGGTGTTGTACCGAGATTTTGTGATAATCTGGGTGATTGTTTATTGTGATTCGAGACGTCAAGTCATGGGGACTTGGGCGTGCGATAGATATGGTTCCGAGGACTATATGTGCATTGCTGTTCTTCTTTGGAGGTGAATCAGTGTTTGTATGGTATCTGATGCCGATGAGAAGCGAGCTTTCAGTTCTGGTGTATCTCATTGAGTTTTCCTGGCGGGATATTGCTTCTCCCAACTTGTTTTAAGTTTCGGGATGAAACTTCTTTTAAGGGGGGTACTATGTAATATCCGCGATTTCAATTTCCAATAATTTTTTTTCTGGTGTAATTCCATCTTAGCAACTCTATTGTGACCGTTTCCTCATTCCGAGAATGATTAATTCTAAACTTTTTGTCATCCGAGTTCGTCTCGGTGTCGTTCTGTTGAATTCCGTGTTCTTAAGCGACTTTTCCACGTATGAGTCCGACCTTGTAAAATCACCATTAATTCTTGGAAACTCCAAAAATTCTGAATATTTTCAATATTATAGAAAATCAAGTTAGATTTCCAATGATTCAAACGGTGAGTCAATCGGAGTCCGGACGAAGGAGTTATGGTCGAAATAGCTAAGGCTGCACCATGTGCCTTTTTGTGCTGGAGCGGGCTGTACCGCGGGCCGCGGCCCCTTATGGCCGGGCCGCGGCACAAAGGCAGTGTGCTGGGCAGTTTTTGGCCATGGTCCACGGCACACTCATCCTGTGCCGCGGCACAGATCTGATTTTGCCTATATCAGCGTTTTCTTGTGGAATCATCCTCATTTCATCACTTTCCTTCTTCCTCTCCTCCTTGGGCGATTTGTGGGCGATATTTTGGGCGATTTAGCATCATCAAACTCAAATAATTTCATCTTCTTCAAGTTGTGGTGTGGATTAACAATATGTTGTGGATTCTTCATCCTAATCAAGGTAATTTCTTGAAATCTCCTAAAATTTGATTTTTGGGAGTTTTGGCTTTGATTTCATTTTCCGTCCGAATTTGATGAATCGGTTGATGTTTGTAAACATTATTAATCATGTTCTATGGATTTTATATCCATATCTTCGATTCGTTCAACCCGATTGATGATTCTTAAGTTCTTGAGGAACTTTGAACATTTAGTGTTCGATTAAATGTCTCAAAGAGTTTCCTTCGATCGTTGTGTTGTTTTCGTTCGATATTGCGTTATTGAATGAATTGTATTTCATTCAAGATTGTTCGAGTGCTTATATTTATCGGAGGACGCCGTTCGTTGTTCATGGAAGGATTTCATCGCCTTCGGTTGAGGCAAGTTTTATACTTGTACTAGTCAATGAGATTAATGTTATCATATATGTGTATGAATGTGTTGTATCATTCCGAGACTTAGTCTCTTCATGAATTCATTGATATTAAGAGATCATTCGATACAATACCTTTCAGCAATTATGCCAAATGTTTTTATTGTTCGTTAATGGCCGGTTCAAGGTATTGTGATACTCGTTGTTAATGTTATTATCGATCACCGGTTCGCGGTATCGATGTATCGATCGTTGTTGTTGATATTAATGTCGATTTAAGACGTCGTTGTAATCATTGCTATTAATGTTGGAGTTTTGTCCTTGATGTTGTTTTGGCCGATTAAAGGCGTTGACGTATTCATTTCTCTTCTTCATTGTCAGAATCGATTAAAGGTGCCGAGACATCCTTCGTATCATTGTTATCGATTGGCCGTTCTAAGGCAATCGAGGTGTTCAATTATTCATCATATCATTGTTATCGGTTGGCCGTTCTAAGGCAATCGAGGTATTCACTCATTCATCATGTCATTGTTATCGATTGGCCGTTCTCAGGCAAATCGAAGTGTTCAATCATTCATTGTATCATTGTTATCGATTGACCGTTTTAAGGCAATCGAGGTATTGAATCATCCGCTGCATCATTGTTATCGGTTGGTCATTCTAAGGCAATCGAGGTATTGAATTGGGGATGTCGAGGATAGTTCCCATCCGTTGTGTCGTTGTTATCGATTGACCACTCTAAGGTAATCGAGGTATTGAATTGGGACTGTCGAGTACAATGCCCATCCGTGAGTCATCATTATCGTGTTGGCCGACTCAAGGTAGCACACTATCAAAATTGTGATACGGCCGTGCGCGCTTCGCCCTAATTGTGATACGGCCGTGCCGTGGCTTCGCCCTAATTGTGATACGGCCGCGCCGTGGCTTCTGCCCTAATTGTGATACGGCTTCGTGCCGTGGCTTCGGCCCTAATTGTGATACGGCTTCGTGCCGTGGCTTCGGCCCTAATTGTGATACGGCTTCGTGCCGTGGCTTCGGCCCTAATTGTGATACGGCTTCATGCCGTGGCTTCGGCCCTAATTGTGATACGGCTTCGTGCCGTGGCTTCGGCCCTAATCGATACAGCTTCGGGCTGTTTTGGCTTCATGTGATTGTGATATTTGACAGCTTCGGCTGAGTGGCTTTCAAGCCTTTATTATTGTCCTGGTAATTTCATTGGAGCCTTCGGGCATTGTGATTCATAATTAATTCAGTTCTGGTTTGGTTCATGTCGTGTAATTCATTGTGGTACTCTATAATTATGATTCGCCATTGGGCATTTACGTTCTAACCTGTCGAACAGGTATTAATAGTATGTCGTGGGCATAGTATTTCACGAATGCTCGGTTCTTACATTGGTTTGTGAGCATCTCGTGTTATTATTATCATTGTACCGTTTCATTCTGCCTTTGGATGCATATCATGTTATACATGTATTTGATATTCATTATCTGGATGATTGGCCCCGTGGGGGCGGAACATGTTTTCATGTTTTAGGTGCTTGCGAGGAGAGAGTTGAGACACAGGGGCATGATGATGGCGACGAGGCATTCGAGCGATACTAGTCCGAGTTGTTCATGTTGGTCAGTCAGTTGGAGTGTTCTTGATCATCGGTCATTGTCATTATGTATTACCCGAGCAGATGCTCGTGGATGTTGTTGTATTTTATTTTTGGCCATGTAGGCCCATCGTTGTCGTTGAAATTCCTTATCGGAATATTGTGTCGGATATCATGGTAGGGACTATGATTTCCCCTTGTTGTTTAATTTAATGTATTTTAGTCATGTTCGCCTGGTGGATCTCCTGGCGTGGGGTCCACGACACTGTAATAATTCAATAGGATTTGGGGGTGTTACACCCACGTGTCTTTAATTCCTAGGAAATGAGCCGACTTGGTTAGTCGATCAACTACAACCCAAATCATGTTCATTCCTGTCTTGGTCCTTGGCATACTGGTGATGAAGTCCATCGATATATCCTCCCACTTCCACTCAGGAATCGGAAGTGGCTTCAACATTCCGGCAGGTCGCTGATGTTCAATCTTAACCTGCTGACAAGTTAAACACTTCGAAACGTATTCTGATACGTCCTTCTTCATATTTTCCCACCAGAAATTTTGTTTTAGATCCTTATACATCTTACTAGTACCCGGGTGAATAGAATAGGGCGCGCTGTGAGCTTCCTTCAGAATTGTCTGTCTCAAAACATCATCATCGGGAACGCAAAGTCGACTCTGAAATCTCAGAACTCCATCATCTTGTATCACAAATCCTGGGGCCTTCCCATTCTTTACTTCGTCACATAACCGAATAATCAGAGAATCGTTCAACTGTTTAGATTTGATTTCCTCGACCAGTGACGAAGTTAGTTCCATCACGTATAGTTGCCCTTAGACTCCTGGTGACCATACTTCAATCCCTTTGCGGATCAGTTCTCGTTGAATGCTGGTTTGGGACGTAAGCGCCTCCAACACTCGAAGAGAAACCGGTTTGCGGCTTAGTGCATCGGCTACCACGTTCGCTTTGCCTGGATGATAGAGGATTTACAGGTCGTAATCCTTAATCAGTTCTAGCCACCTTCTCTGCCTCATGTTTAACTCCTTCTGACTGAAGATATACTTGAGGCTCTTATGGTCTGTAAAGATCTGACAATGAGTGTCGTACAAATAATGTCGCCAAATCTTCAAGGGAAATACTACGGCTGCTAACTCCAAATCATGAGTTGGGTAATTTACTTCGTATGGTTTTAATTATCGAGAGGCATAGGCAATCACCCTATCCTTTTGCATCAACACACATCCCAGACCCTGATTTGAAGCGTCACTGTACACCATGAATCCCTCGGTTCCATCTGGTAACGCTAGTATAGGTGCTGTCGTCAGTCTCCTCTTAAGTTCATCAAAGCTAGCCTGGCATTTCTCATTCCACACGAATTTTTGAGTCTTCTGCAACAGCTGAGTAAGCGGACGAGCAATTTTGGAAAATACTTCTACAAAACGGCGATAATATCCAGCAAGTCCTAAGAAGCTTCGGACTTCTTTCATGTTATTAGGAGATTCCCATTCCAAGATTGCTTCGACTTTCTTCGGGTCCACCTGAACTCCGTCAGCTGATATCACATGCCCAATGAAGGTTATTTCTGTAAAACCCTAAAATTCTAAAACCTAAATTCCGTATAATTTTGAAATTTCACCTAAACTTTGAAATATTATTATTGTCCTAAACTTATGATTATACATTTAAATTAATACTAAACTAGATATGAATTAAAATAAAATAAAAGGGTACAAGATTTTAACACTTCTATAATTAAATTGACCATACTTGAAGATGTTTCATGCCAAATCCAAATTACTAGCTTCAATCTCGGCTCATCATTATATCTGTAACGAAATACATTGAATTCCCAATTAACACAATTAAGGGAGTTTTCAATACTTGCCATATTTGCCACACAACCTTACCATACGTTTTCTTTCAATCAAGGATAAAAGGAAAACGTTTTCTTTGACCCCTTCATTCCTCATCATACGTATTCTCAAGAAACAAAACACATACACACTTTTCTCTCTCAAAAATCCATCATCGATTGTTGTTGCTGCTGTGTTGATCGAACAAGGAGGGTTGCTGCGGGAAATTTGTTGCTGTGGTTCGTGATTTGTGGGTGAAGGGTTTGTAAATCGTGGGGTGTTCTATTGCTCTTGTTCTTTCCTGCTTCGAGTCATCTAAGGTACACCCATATCGTTTTCTCTTTGCCACTCTTAATCATACGACCTGAACAATGATCTAAAACAAATCTTAATCATGCTTACTGTGTCCTTATTGCTGATTGAATCGTTACATTTGAAACTATAAGAAATCGCCACATGAAATCATACAAAAATAATAGAGAGATACGCCACTTTGTAATTGTTTTGTGTCGTGTATTTGGGACTGTTTTGGTGTCGTTTGTTTCCAGCCATGTTGAATATATTACAATACTGGACAAGCCCTAAGAATTTGTCATAATTAATCATTAATGAGATGTTAAAAGCTGAAAACCCTAGAAATTTATTAGGGGTCGGATTAGGGTTTAAAGTGTAAGGTTTGTTGTGATTTTATGAAGTTTCAGGTGCAGAATTTTGATCAGGCTGTGCGGCGTACAAAATAATGATACCAACATAGTTTTCTGAGTTTATTGAGTCTAAAATCAAGTTCATGATGTGTAATTTATGCATGTCAAATTTCATAGTGTTTTGAGGTCGGTAAGGGTACTCTTTGAATTTTACAAGTTTAGTGTGCTAAACTCACAAACTAAGTCCAAATATCACTGGAATGGGGGATTTTTCATTGGCCGACCATAAGGTCTTAAGAGCTATAAATTAGTATAGTGAATATCTGGCTTGTTAGTTTACTTCTGGAATTTTTGGGAAATTTTGTGAATTTTCAAAATCTGATCTGTTCTATTCATATGTTGAGACGTATTATTTAGAAGATCACATAAAAGGTATTGGATGTTTCGATATGTAAATCAACTCATGTTGCTGATCTGATTTCTGTGTTATATGTGTGTCGTGTGAATTATCATCAAAAACTGGAAACATGTGTGTTGATATATTAATGAAAACCAGGTCTTGTGATATATATAGGTCTCGTGTAAGTAAAACATGTTAAAAGGGTCTAAAACAGTTTTCTACAGAAGACGGTTTCGAAAAGCTGATTATGTGTGCATTGTAGCTCGAGTTTCATAAGGATTTAATTCTGTAATTTTGCATAAAAACTTATTTTAATGTCTTATTTAAGTTTTCCAATTGATTTGAAGGGAATTGGAGTTGTATTGGTCATGCTTTTGAATTTTACGGGATCATATGTCAAAATCTGAGTTTTAAGAATTTAAATGCAGTCTGGTTTCACGATTTTCATTTGAAAACTATAAGGAGTTTCGACTTGAAAATTTACAGGAGTTATATATCACATGTTTTCTAAGCTCTGGAATTTTTGTGGATTTTTCCAAAGCGTTTTGATATGCCTTTGTAATGAATAACTTCTGGGTGTTTCAGCAGTTTACTTTCTGGATAGTCTTGTAAAGAATGATTTTTATTGTGTACTTGTATTAATGAATAAAATCTGAGAAAATTCCAGTAGACTCCTAAGACATATATGATTCAGTGGTAATTTTTATAAATTTTTACTTTGACATCTGGTGTGGTATTAAAGTTTATAAAATGAAGGCTAAAATATAGTAAAACCAGAAATTGTTAGAAGGTTAAGATTATTGTGATTTTAATACCATTTAATATACTTGAAACCTAAAATGCATTTGAACATTAATTATAATACAATCGGTCATATGTTAACCTAATTCCAATAACGAAACTCTAATCACATTAATAAATAGTGTTAAGTAATTAAGAAAGCGTTATGATATTATGAGCTAATAAGCATAAAATAAACCTAATTTGTGTAGATTCGCTGAAGAAGGAGTAAACTCTAATCTTTATACCTTCTGACGTGTTTTGCATTTTGCGGTTGGAGGTACGGATATTCTTGATACTCCCTTCTCTCTATCATTGTTATCAGTTGTTTCGTTTGTTTGATTATTCGTACGGATATTCTTGATACCCCCTTCTCTCTACCATTGTTATCGGTTGTTTCGTTTGTTTGATTATTCATACGGATATTCTTGATACCCCCTTCTCTCTACCATTGTTATCGGTTGTTTCGTTTGTTTGATTATTCGTACGGATATTCTTGATACCCCCTTCTCTCTACCATTGTTATCGGTTGTTTCGTTTGTTTGATTATTCGTACGGATATTCTTGATACCCCCTTCTCTCTATCATTGTTATCGGTTGTTTCGTTTGTTTTGATTATTTGTACGGATATTCTTGATACCCCCTTCTCTCTATCATTGTTATCGGTTGTTTCGTTTGTTTTGATTATTTGTACGGATATTCTTGATACCCCCTTCTCTCTATCATTGTTATCGGTTGTTTCGTTTGTTTTGATTATTCGTACGGATATTCTTGATAACCCCTTCTCTCTACCATGGTATCGGTTGTTTTGTTTATTTTGATATTCGTACGGATACTCTTGAACCTTTGATATGATATATTTGATATGAACCTTTGATATGAACTTTCATATGATATGCCATTTGAACCCTTCAGTTTGATACCCGAGCCAAGTTCGTTTCCTAGCCATGAAGGTAACATGGCCGTGTCATTGATGCACCAATGGCACGACTCTAGTGTGGTTGACTGATGTTCCACACCGTCCCATTTTGTTATGATATGCGCACTTTATATTTGTTATGGCCAATACGATTTGTTCGGGGGCGTATGGATGCATCCTAGGTTCGATTCGTATTTGATTGGATATAACATGATATGATATGATATGTTCGGTGATTGATGCTTGTGTGCAATACACGTCTTTCACATGTTCGGGAGCTAGCTACTCCATGGTTACTATGATATTTGATTTGATTTGTGTTCGGGCTCGTGGTGGATTACCGACCTTTCCTTATTTTTGATATCCATTTGTTTATACCTTATGCTTTCCCCAATGCATTATATCCTATTATCCTTTGATTCTCCATATTCTTGTTTCAGTTGACTCACGAGATTTGTTCAGTTGACCGTTAATCCCTTATTCATTTGACAGATGACATTCGTTTCAGCAGGAGCTTATTTATTCTTTTCTTATTCTTATATACGTATCGGTTATTCGTTTGTTTATATATCTGTTCACTGGGCTTTTAAGCTCAGCCGCATTTTCTTTTCTCCGCGGCAGGTTATTAAGCTAGGAGTTGGGGCTATCCTTTGGGATGAGAGTAGGAGCTGAGTGCAGACTTACCCTAGACATCTTAGCTTTGACACTATGTTATTTCATTATTTTGAGACTCAGATTATGATGTTTCCTTCATTTGGATTTCTTTTGGAACTTATGTATTGTTTAAGTCATGCTGACTTACTTTCCTTTGATATTTATGATAAGACTTCCGCTTGCGTTTATTTATGTATGTTCTGATATGCCACCATAATGTGATACTTCTACCCTTGTCGGGTTGGGGTGTTACAATTATGGTATCGGAGCCCTAGGTTCGACCTGTAGAGCTTAGGCTATGACCTGTGAGGATTGGGTAGACTTTAGGTTTCCTTCTTCATCTTTTCCTTTCGTACTTCATCTTTATTTTTGGCTTTGCTACGATTCATTGGACCGTTTGAGATTCTTGAACGTATTGGGGAGGTTTCTTATCGCTTGGCTCTACCTCCTCAGTTATCACATATTCATAATGTCTTCCATGTATCTCTTCTGAGGGGATACAATTATCATCCGTTGCATGTGGCGTCCTATCCTTTTGATCAGATTCAGCCTGATATGTCTCTTTCTGAGGAACCCGAAGCTATTTTGGATCGACAAGATAGGGTCATGAGAAACAAAGTCATTCCATTCGTTAAGATTCTTTGGAAGAATCACCCAGAGCGTGAAGCAACCTGGGAGACCGAGGAATCGATGCGAACAAGTTATCCTCATTTCTTTTCATAGTCCGGTACGTATCTATTTCGCTTTCATTTCAATTTCGCGGACGAAATTTTTCTTTTAGAGGGGAAGAGTTGTAAAACCCTAAAATTCTAAAACCTAAATTCCGTATAATTTTGAAATTTCACCTAAACTTTGAAATATTATTATTGTCCTAAACTTATGATTATACATTTAAATTAATACTAAACTAGATATGAATTAAAATAAAATAAAAGGGTACAAGATTTTAACACTTCTATAATTAAATTGACCATACTTGAAGATGTTTCATGCCAAATCCAAATTACTAGCTTCAATCTCGGCTCATCATTATATCTGTAACGGAATACATTGAATTCCCAATTAACACAATTAAGGGAGTTTTCAATACTTGCCATATTTGCCACACAACCTTACCATACGTTTTCTTTCAATCAAGGATAAAAGGAAAACGTTTTCTTTGACCCCTTCATTCCTCATCATACGTATTCTCAAGAAACAAAACACATACACACTTTTCTCTCTCAAAAATCCATCATCGATTGTTGTTGCTGCTGTGTTGATCGAACAAGGAGGGTTGCTGCGGGAAATTTGTTGCTGTGGTTCGTGATTTGTGGGTGAAGGGTTTGTAAATCGTGGGGTGTTCTATTGCTCTTGTTCTTTCCTGCTTCGAGTCATCTAAGGTACACCCATATCGTTTTCTCTTTGCCACTCTTAATCATACGACCTGAACAATGATCTAAAACAAATCTTAATCATGCTTACTGTGTCCTTATTGCTGATTGAATCGTTACATTTGAAACTATAAGAAATCGCCACATGAAATCATACAAAAATAATAGAGAGATACGCCACTTTGTAATTGTTTTGTGTCGTATTTGGGACTGCTTTTGGTGTCGTTTGTTTCACCATGTTGAATATATTACAATCTTTGGACAAGCCCTAAGAATCTGTCATAATTAATCATTAATGAGATGTTAAAAGCTGAAAACCCTAGAAATTTATTAGGGGTCGGATTAGGGTTTAAAGTGTAAGGTTTGTTGTGATTTTATGAAGTTTCTGCAGTGTAGAATTTTGATCAGTCATGCGGCGTACAAAATAATGATACCAACATAGTTTTCTGAGTTTATTGAGTCTAAAATCAAGTTCATGATGTGTAATTTATGCATGTCAAATTTCATAGTGTTTTGAGGTCGGTAAGGGTACTCTTTGAATTTTACAAGTTAAGTGTGCAAACTGTCAAACTAAGTCTGAAATATCATTTGGAATGGGGATTTTTCATTGGCCGACCATAAGGTCTTAAGAGCTATAACTTAGTATAGTGAATATCTGGCTTGTTAGTTTACTTCGGAATTTTTGGGAAATTTTGTGAATTTTCAAAATCTGATCTGTTCTATTCATATGTTGAGACGTATTATTTAGAAGATCACATAAAAGGTATTGGATGTTTCGATATGTAAATCAACTCATGTTGCTGATCTGATTTCTGTGTTATATGTGTATCGTGTGAATTATCATCAAAACTGGAAACATGTGTGTTGATATATTAATGAAAACCAGGTCTTGTGATATATATAGGTCTCGTGTAAGTAAAACATGTTAAAAGGGTCTAAAACAGTTTTCTGCAGAAGACGGTTTCGAAAAGCTGATTATGTGTGCATTGTAGCTCGAGTTTCATAAGGATTTAATTCTGTAATTTTGCATAAAAACTTATTTTAATGTCTTATTTAAGTTTTCCAATTGATTTGAAGGGAATTGGAGTTGTATTGGTCATGCTTTTGAATTTTACGGGATCATATGTCAAAATCTGAGTTTTAAGAATTTAAATGCAGTCTGGTTTCACGATTTTTCATTTGAAAACTATAAGGAGTTTCGACTTGAAAATTTACAGGAGTTATATATCACATGTTTTCTAAGCTCTGGAATTTTTGTGGATTTTTCCAAAGCGTTTTGATATGCCTTTGTAATGAATAACTTCTGGGTGTTTCAGCAGTTTACTTTCTGGATAGTCTTGTAAAGAATGATTTTTATTGTGTACTTGTATTAATGAATAAAATCTGAGAAAATTCCAGTAGACTCCTAAGACATATATGATTCAGTGGTAATTTTTATAAATTTTTACTTTGACATCTGGTGTGGTATTAAAGTTTATAAAATGAAGGCTAAAATATAGTAAAACCAGAAATTGTTAGAAGGTTAAGATTATTGTGATTTTAATACCATTTAATATACTTGAAACCTAAAATGCATTTGAACATTAATTATAATACAATCGGTCATATGTTAACCTAATTCCAATAACGAAACTCTAATCACATTAATAAATGGTGTTAAGTAATTAAGAAACCGTTATGATATTATGAGCTAATAAGCATAAAATAAACCTAATTTGTGTAGATTCGCTGAAGAAGGAGTAAACTCTAATCTTTATACCTTCTGACGTGTTTTGCATTTTGCGGTTGGAGGTACGGATATTCCTGATACTCCCTTCTCTCTATCATTGTTATCAGTTGTTTCGTTTGTTTGATTATTCGTACGGATATTCTTGATACCCCCTTCTCTCTACCATTGTTATCGGTTGTTTCGTTTGTTTGATTATTCATACGGATATTCTTGATACCCCCTTCTCTCTACCATTGTTATCGGTTGTTTCGTTTGTTTGATCGGATATTCTTGATACCCCCTTCTCTCTACCATTGTTATCGGTTGTTTCGTTTGTTTGATTATTCGTACGGATATTCTTGATACCCCCTTCTCTCTATCATTGTTATCGGTTGTTTCGTTTGTTTTGATTATTTGTACGGATATTCTTGATACCCCCTTCTCTCTATCATTGTTATCGGTTGTTTCGTTTGTTTTGATTATTTGTACGGATATTCTTGATACCCCCTTCTCTCTATCATTGTTATCGGTTGTTTCGTTTGTTTTGATTATTCGTACGGATATTCTTGATAACCCCTTCTCTCTACCATGGTATCGGTTGTTTTGTTTATTTTGATATTCGTACGGATACTCTTGAACCTTTGATATGATATATTTGATATGAACCTTTGATATGAACTTTCATATGATATGTCATTTGAACCCTTCAGTTTGATACCCGAGCCAAGTTCGTTTCCTAGCCATGAAGGTAACATGGCCGTGTCATTGATGCACCAATGGCACGACTCTAGTGTGGTTGAGTGATGTTCCACACCGTCCCATTTTGTTATGATATGCGCACTTTATATTTGTTATGGCCAATACGATTTGTTCGGGGGCGTATGGATGCATCCTAGGTTCGATTCGTATTTGATTGGATATAACATGATATGATATGATATGTTCGGTGATTGATGCTTGTGTGCAATACACGTCTTTCACATGTTCGGGAGCTAGCTACTCCATGGTTACTATGATATTTGATTTGATTTGTGTTCGGGCTCGTGGTGGATTACCGACATTTCCTTATTTTTGATATCCATTTGTTTATACCTTATGCTTTCCCCAATGCATTATATCCTATTATCCTTTGATTCTCCATATTCTTGTTTCAGTTGACTCACGAGATTTGTTCAGTTGACCGTTAATCCCTTATTCATTTGACAGATGACATTCATTTCAGCAGGAGCTTATTTATTCTTTTCTTATTCTTATATACGTATCGGTTATTCGTTTGTTTATATATCTGTTCACTGGGCTTTTAAGCTCAGCCGCATTTTCTTTTCTCCGCGGCAGGTTATTAAGCTAGGAGTTGGGGCTATCCTTTGGGATGAGAGTAGGAGCTGAGTGCAGACTTACCCTAGACATCTTAGCTTTGACACTATGTTATTTCAATATTTTGAGACTCAGATTATGATGTTTCCTTCATTTGGATTTCTTTTGGAACTTATGTATTGTTTAAGTCATGCTGACTTACTTTCCTTTGATATTTATGATAAGACTTCCGCTTGCGTTTATTTATGTATGTTATGATATGCCACCACAATGTGATACTTCTACCCTTGTCGGGTTGGGGTGTTACAATTTCCCTAAGCCAAAACTCGCATTTAGAAAGTTTTGCATAAATCGGTTCATTACTCAAAGTGCTCAAAACGATACGCAAATGCTGTGCATGTTCCTCTGTGTCTTTAGAATAGATCAAGATGTCATCAATGAAAAGGACCACAAATTTATCCAAGTATTCTAAGAATACTCGATTCATCAATTGCATGAATACCGCAGGAGCATTGGTAAGTCCGAATGGCATCACCACGAACTCATAGTGCCCGTACCGGGATCTGAAAGCAGATTTCGGTATATCCGATTCCTTAATTCTCAACTGATGGTATCCCGATCGCAAGTCAATCTTCGAAAATATTCTGGCCCCCTGTAGTTGGTCAAATAAGTCGTCGATCCGTGGTATAGGATATTTGTTCTTGATTGTCACCTTATTTAGCTCCCTGCAATCAATACATAATCGGAGGGATCCATCTTTCTTCCGGACAAAGAGAACGGGTGCTCCCCAAGGAGAAACGTTAGGTTGTATGTAACCCTTCTGCAATAATTCCTCCAGCTGCTTCTTTAGTTCATACATCTCGGTTGGCGCCATACGGTATGGTGCTCTGGAAATAGGAGCGGCTCCAGGCTCTAATTCAATATTGAACTCTACTTCTCTCCGCGGAGGTAACCCAGGTAGTTCGTCAGGGAATACATTTGAGAATTCGTTCACAACTGGAATAGATGAGAGCTCTACTCCTTCTTTCTTCATGGCACAGCACCAAAATCCGTGACAACCCTGCTTCAGTAATTTCACTGCTTTCATAGCTTTGATTAATTTTTCCGAGCTTCCCGGTCTCCATCCTTTGAATAAATGTTCAGATCCGTCATCAACAATGATAGAAATGACTCTCTTTCGGTAATTTAAAAGCCCCATAACGGTTGAGCCAATCATCTCCGAGAATTAGATCGTCACCATGGATGTCAACTACAATAAGGTTTGATGGCCAATCTCTCCCTCCTATAGATACTGGAAAATCTCTAGTTTCTAGGGTTCTCACAATTCTCTCTCCGCTCGGCAAACCCACAACATAAGGCTCACAATCAAATAAACACGAGATTTTCAAACGGTGAACACAGTTTAATGATATGAAAGAATGTGTAGCTCCTGAATCGAATAAGACACTAACTCGTTGCAAAAGGATCTGAATCGTACCTGATGCAACAGCAGTGTTCTGATCGTCTGACTTCCTCATCTCATACAGGCGCGGAGGAATGGACTCAGCACTGGACGTCTCTCTTTTCCCAACATTCTGCTGCTGAAACCCACTTTGCTGCGTCTGGTTCACACTTGTCTCTTTCGGAACTGGTGCTGGAGTGTGAGTACCAAATGATCTAGTCACATTTCCGCAAATATTAGCATGATGCCCTTCTTGCCCACATTTAAAACAAGTCACAGAAGGAGCGGAACAATCACGCCGAACATGCCCTGTTCGACCACAGTTATAATACTTCTTCGATGCGTCCGAAACTGTTGATGTTGTCCGGAACTTCTTTACACTTCGAGAAGGATGCGGAGGTTTCCTAGACGAATAAAATGAAGACTAGCCCTTGCGGGGCCCACTACTCTTGTTCTCCGAGAAGTTGCCAGACACTTTCTGCTTCTTTGCCTCCATCGATTTCTCCATCGCCGCCTCTTTCATGTCGTAGGCCAGCGCTTTGTCCTGATACTGTCGCAAGGTAGTACACTCGAATCCGGACATATACTACTGAATCTCCGGCTTCATCCGCATATCGAAATGAAAAATCTTCTCCGCCTCCGTCCTGACCAAGTGTCGCACACAAGTCAGCTGATGATTAAAAGTCTTGATTATGTCTGTCACAGATGCTTCCGAACTCTGCGGGGAGAAGAACTCTCGGACTCTAGCCTCTCTAACTGGACGAGGACAATACTGTGCTTCCATCATTAATATGAATTCTGTCCAGTCAGCATTATGATCCTCAGGTCGAACAGCTTCCCACCAGTCAAAAGCCTCCCCAGTCAGAAAATACTGGGCAATAGGAACTTTTCGGTCATCGGGACAGTTGATCCGTGCAAATATAAATTCATACTCCTTCAGCGAGTGATCCCTAGTAGGCATCTCAGCAGAACCGTCAAATTTTGGCGGGTACAATTTGACCACCTCTGTAAGCCACTTGTCTCCCCGATTATCCTCGTTGCGCTGCTGGCCCATCACTGTCTGCATACGGTCAACCACTTGAGCGAACTGGGTCATTTGAGCGACCACCTGCTGTAGCAACCCTGGCATGTTAGGATTTGCGTTGTCATTCGCTGATCCCTGTTGTCCTCCAAAATGGGAATCGGTTCGACTAGCCGATAATTCTGGGGTAGTCGCTGAATCCTCCTATCTCGCATTACCACGTCCGCGTCCACGACCGCGTCCGCGTCCACGACCTCCCCTCAACATAATGTAAACACAAATACTCAATATCCAGGGCAAAATTTTCAAAAATAAAGTCCGTCTATATTCACAAAACATAAATTAAGTAAAACGGTAGTATAAGAGATTAGGAGACTTACAACCACGGTCCACATGACGACGCTGGCTGAGCAGTGATGTTACAAACGACCCGTAAATCAAATAACGTAAACAGACCCAACTAAACCCGACTGCCAAGATATCCATGAATCTTAGCTCCGATACCATATTCTGTAACACCCCAATATATTCGGAATAATTACAGCGCCATAAACCCTTTAAGTAAGAATTTACAAGGCTAATTTGAAGAAATGTAAAAATAATACAACAGTACCATTAAAGTTCAAAATACAAAACCGGTTCAAACAGATCAAATGAGTCCATTATTACAACCATCTCAAAATATTAATAAGACACGCGTACTCAAGTACTAAAAATGAACTAGAAAGACAAGTCACAACAACAATAAACATCACTGAGCCCCTTCGTCGTCATATCGGTACTGTGGCTGTTTTCCCGCTCCTCGGATACCTGAACATCAAAACAAATGTCCATCCCCGAAGGGGTTAGCAAAACGACGCTAGTACAAGTATCATATTACACAAATAAAATATGCAACAACAATACGGACTTCCGCTACCGGAATCCAACAATGCGAATCCACATGATTCCATTAACACGACATGGGTATTCCAATGATCCAGCACCCTCAGCGTAGATCCCAAGATGATCCCATCGGACCAACACGAGGTGGAAAACCCATCCAATGATCCAGCGCCCTCAGCATAGATCCCAAGATGATCCCTTCGGACCAACACGAGGTGGACATCCGATCCAGCGCCCTCAGCATAGATCGCACAACATACACAAACACAACTTATGCATACATATATGCCAAATCACTATGTCCATCAACATGAACATACAAGTAATCGATAACGAATATCATGACAATTCAACGAAATAAATCCCATGTTCAACAACATGAATAAACCATATGCATGCTCAAAATCCCAACATTAACAATTTCAAAATACGATACTTGCCTCAAATATGGCAAGAATTAAATACTTCCACGAATCTCACACGTCCGAAGGTCGTCGCCCCTCGATCGATCACCTTGTAAAAGGGAATAACAAAGAATTCAATAATCCTCCCGAGACTAACGCACGAATACCGAATCCTTAAGTTATAATCGAGTTATCAATAATGGACAATCGGTTCTCGGTCCTATTTTCCGACGAGTACTAAGTTTGGAAAAAGGCATGCGAATTCAAGAGATCGCAACGGAACACCAAGTCGATTTCTACAAAATACATTCATCATATCATTATATCCCATGTTCCAACTCTAATTTCGATTATTAACTCGAATGCTTGGTTCGGTTGCTACTACGATACATAACGAGATAATCACGTACAATCAAATTCTAGGTTAAAACATCTCTACGATTCTTGTTCTTCCGTGGTTAATTCTTCTTATCAAATTCTTCATTCAAAATGATTGTTCCAAATATCCTTGCTTAGTTCTAACTATCCTCAAGAAGATTAACAAGTCTTTCTAAGGCAAGAATCTAATAGAACACCCTTCACATTCAACTACTTGAATCCATCTTACATAGGGGTAAACTTTAGCATGTGTTCCCCAAAAGAGTGTTACGAAAACATCATCAAGCTAATTCATCTCAGGAAATTCCATTCCAAGGTTGATAAGGATTATGGCTCAACTTAGTATCAAAGAAAACCTTAATTCCACCAATACAATCCTCTTTAAACATGGTGTTGGATTCATTTGACACAACAAGCTCAATAATCTCAGGGAAAAGTTCATAATATAACTAAGAACGAAATCTCCATCTTGGTGTAGAGTTAACATACCTCAAAAAAAGAAAGAATAATGAAATCCTTGAAGAAACTCTCCACCGGAAGTTTTATCTCCAATCCACAAGGTCTAAGATTCTCAAAATCAGATTAAGATGATGATGTGAGGGGTATAAGGTGAGGGATAATGTTCAGAGCATGAAAATCGGCCAAGGTGAGGGTTAGAAATGAAGTGGGGGTCGAGTTCTATAAATAGAATTATAAGCCATTACGTACGTTACCAAATGTCAATTACGTACGTAATCACATTAGCGTACGCTATACTCGAACATTAGCGTACGTTAACGTCTGGCCAGAGCTCACTGGACTGTTTCTGGTATTGGCTTACGTACGTTATAACACAGGCCTTACGTACGTAATGTATAGGAACCACCCCTAGCATACGTTAAGTCCGTTGACTTGCATAGCTGGAAAGCCATCCAGGTTCATGCGAGTGATCTCCTCGCATCTTCGTCAGGCCCCACACGCCGACCCTTGTCTGATTCCGAGTTAACTATGATTTATGTACGTTAAGCTATACCTGTAACGTACGTTATACTACAGTCGTAGCGTACGTTATGTTCATCCTTTAGCGTACGTTAAGACGTGCATAATTATGCATGCATGCATGGTAAAAGAATACAAAAACGTAGGGATACGAGTACGGGGAACTGATCATCGATTAATATGTCACAAAGTCGAATCTTACAAGATCGAATACAGGATAAATACACATTAATTATCCGGGCATTACACTTATATAGTCATACGTGGATGTTTTCCGTATTGGACTGTGCACACGAGACGTAGTTCGTGAGGCTAGTTAGGTACATTGTCACACGTATATTCTGGATTCCATATACGGGGTGGACATGTACACGGACACATTTCCGAATCGGGCGTACTGTGATGTCCATTTTGAGCCATATTGTTTGATCGTTCATAGTCCATGTATGATTGGATATGTTCGACAGTTTGTGACTGATTGCTCATGCGCTCGATGGGTATGTTCAATAGTCGGGATGTTTTCTTGAGATCTAATATATGTGAATTGTATAATGTCGGAAGAATCATTTATCATGTATATATGACCCTGTGTTTTGGGCGAAATACTTGTGTTGTATTTTAGGTCGAGGAAAAGACAAGGCATAGGAAGAGCATGGTGACGGCGAAGGGTTCGAAGGATGCTAGTTCGGGGGGCCCAAGTCTTTTGTGTCCGGTTATGTTAAAACCGTGTAATGTTACTTTAATTCCGCTTTATTTAAACTATTGTCCGGTTGTATTAATATTTGAAGTATATTCCATCTCCATATGGTTTATACTTGTATTTCGGATCCTGTGTATCATAAGGCCGTTGGTCATACCATTAATAAACTCCTAATCGGAATAGTGACTATTTATTGTGATTCGGTATCACAAGATAATACTTATTTAATTTGTATTTTGGTATCGCCTCGTGGGTTCCAGTGTGAGGTCTACGGCACTGTAATAGCTGCATTTTGGGGTGTTACAGTTACAATATGTCAAAATATTTTCAGAGAAATATGTGAATGTGGTGACAAAATGTGCAAATGTGTAAATGATTGAAGACATGTGTGCTTGTGGTGACACCTGTTTGCGCATTGTCCTATTTCCACTTATGTGTATAGTGTAGGTTACAAAATATGTAAATGTTTTCATAGTTACGTGTGCATGTGGTAAGGATTGCAACTCTGCTGTATTTTTGTTTTTTTGAATTTGTGAGCAACGATTTGGTTATTGGAGGTTTCTTGAAAGAAGGTATGGACATGTAAAGGAAACTAAAATCTAGGAATTTAATTGTGTCCATTTTCTTAGTGATTTTAGGACATTAATTATGTATGATTCTCTTTCCTAATTCTTTTGGATGGTTTTATAATTATTTGGATGATTTTACCACTTTAGCCTACTTGGAGCACTCCGGGCAGAATTCTCAAATATTTGCTCTTAAATTAGCTCCTAAAGCTTCCCCTACAATATTTATAGCCCCTATTATACAAATGAATACAACCTTATAAAAACTGTGGGGCCAACTAAATCTGCTCGATAAATATTTTAGCATACTTTTTAATTTTATATTTAGTAATTATGATATCCTGATTATTATATTTTTTAATCAATGTTATGTTAATAATTTAATAAGCTCATCATATAATTTACATTACAAACCAGAAAATATAAAAATAAAATAAAATCATACATGTTCTTATTGATCATTTTATATTAGCTATCAATTACTCCCTCCGTCCCTTAAGTATAAATATTTAACTATTTTCATTTGTTCTCGAAAAATAGGCACACTCCATTTTTAGTAAATTACTTTACTCTTTCTTTCTATAAATGCACACTCTCTCCACTCAACACACCATTTGTTTCACTAAAGTCATACTCTCTTTCCACTCAACACACTCTATTAAAATCCGTGCCACTCACTCAAGTGCCTATACTTATGGGCGGAGGGAGTATTTGTTAAATGAGCTTGTACAGAGAACTAATACAATCGGCTAGTCAGATGAACAAGTAAATTCAAATATCGGCTAATACACCCAACTACCAACTAACAAGTACTACATCTGTTCTCTTATAATTGTAATATTAAATTTGTATGTTTATTAATTCATAAATTTGATTATTAATATTTTTGATCATTTATTAATAAAAATTATACAATCTTAAAAGTATATATAAAAGCGAATATAACAATCTCACGTAAACATGCAAACACAGCAAAAGAAAAACCAAACCAAATCAAACCAAACATACCCAGTATATCCCGCTCAGAGCAGGGTCTGGGGAGGGTAAGATGTACGCAGACCATGCCCCTACTTATTACGGTAGGGAGGCTGTTTCCGTGAAGACCCCCAGCTTAGTGCACAGCAGAATCTTGTGTGATAAATACAAAAGAAAACATAAGATTCGAAAAAGCTCGAGACCATACCTGAGTCCATGGCTTGATCCACATGGGACTTACCTAAGCGAAATTTGGCTACTTCACTCCCGATGAACGCTGCTCTAACAAAAGAGTGGTTGGCTCTGCGCACAGCTCCCTGTCAAAAATACACCACACGCAAAGACAATATGATAAAATATTCAATAAAAGTAAAAATGCAATGCTCTAGGTCAAAGCTAACCGAGACAACCCAACCCTGAGGCTCTCAACTACAAGACTCCTCTGAAAAGAATCCACAACTCGATCTCGCGTCTCAGCACCTATCAACAGTCGTAGTGCCGGAAGGTTTAAGGCGCCCCAAATCTAATCTTAGTTGCTCCTCCCACGTCCTCCTCGATCTGCCTCTCCTCCTCTCCCCGACAACCATTAAACTCTCGATCCTCCTCACCGGAACAGATGCCTGCCTCCTGCAAATTATTCAGCCCAATAGTGCAGCTGAAGCCCAGGCTCAAACCTAATTCAAGATCTCCAAAGCCCACAAAACTCCACATTTTCTCTTAAAGGCCCAAATAATGAAAAAACGAAAGGAAATCGTTCTCCTCCCTCAAAAATCTCACTTCTCACAGTCACAGCATCTCTTTCTGCACAAAATCTTCAATTAGGAGGAGTACGAATTAGCCATGGGTTCCGGTAATCTGCCCCCCCCCCCCCCCTCTCTCTCCAAGTAGTTTCGTTTTTCCTTAATCCTCTTTTTGTTTCAGGGACGTTTGTTTGTTTTCTTTTCTTTGTTCATCGTATTTCCACCCCCCTTTCTTTTCCCACAATTGTATAATGTGTTAATATGTGACCGTACGATGTGGTCCAGATGCTGATATGGAGGATTATGGGTTTGAGTACTCGGACGAGGAGCCGGAGGAACAGGATGTTGATATTGAGAATCAGTATTACAACTCTAAAGGTGCGATTATTTGTCTGGTTGTAACCGTCGTTCCTTTTTGTGCGTGGTCTGAAGATATTTTTTGACGGATAATTTTGTATTTATTTTCCGTATGTATTGAGCGTGATCTTTTATATGAGAACTTTGTATTAAGCAAGAACCCTTCGCTTGAGTTTGTACTGCCTAAAAATGGTTGTGGATGAATATAAAATTTTTTATGGATAAGCATTTCCAGCATGGATTCTCTTAATTGCCAATTGAACGGTGTTCGTCCGCTATTACAATTTTTGAGTGCAGTAGTTTTGGTAGTTGGACTTGGGCTGAATATTTAAATGTGTGATTTTTCTTGATGGAATTAATTTAGAATTTATTTGATATATGGAATTTGCGTGTTAGGGGTTCCGGTGACCAGGCTTGAGAAATTATGTTGCTTTTTTTCCTGGATGTTCTATTGGCGCTAACATTCATTTTGTCATGTCTGAACCTTGACATGTATACTGTTTTTCTTGTAGGGTTGGTTGAGACGGACCCAGAAGCAGCACTTGAAGGTTTTGCAGAAGTGGTGCATATGGAACCTGAAAAGGCTGAATGGTGAGTATTCGACACCTTTTTGGCTTATTTTATTTTATGTTACTAACTTACTATGTGTTATATCTGGGATGATTTAATAGAAACAACGGAGCCAAGAAACTTTTCATTCGTTGCTGGTTTTTCTTGCAATACAATGGTTTAGGAGCAGAATGTTCTGATTTTTGCCATTTCATGATGAAGTAAACTGATACTATCATACTACAGACCCGGTTATGTTCTTTTCCATTACATTAAGATGCTGGAGGTTATTGATTTATCGAATGAAAGCAAAAAGATCCGCATTCATTCATGAAATCTCATTTTCTTATTATTTTCTCATTTTTTTTGTCATTGTTTTATTATTTACTAGTGAGTTCATTTCCCTCCACCTTATTTGTTCAAGCTTAGATGTGCATTTAATTATCTGAATCATTGTGTTGTAAGACCATATAATATTTGCTCAGAACAGTCTTGTTGGGTCATCTCATCTGCCAAGTGAACCTACTGATCATAATCTTTATCATGAGTGAAAGAGGATAGCCTAAGGTTCATAACCTATATATGCATATTTAAAGGGGGTAGCGGGTAAGGCGTTCTTGGTCTTTTCCCAAAGTTCTTCTAATGAACTGTAACATGATTAGAAAAACAGTGGATGTAGCTTCTTTGGTTCTGAGTGGTAAGTGGTAACACTGTTCTCTGGATTAATTCAAGTTAAGGTTCCTTAGCCGACAGTTTATATCAATTCTATAGGTAGTAATAGTTCTTTTCCAACAGATATGTTAATTATGCTAGATATAATAGGTGGTAGATGTTATCTGTTTGGTTCCTGGAATATCTAATTATAGAGAATTTTGACTGAAATACTGTTCAAGCTAACTGTAATTGTTGATATATGTATGCACGTGCTCTGAAATTATGCATCTTGGGTGAATCACTATCCTTGACTGCGTGTTTCTTGCTTGTCCTCAGGGGATTTAAAGCTCTGAAACAAACTGTTAAGCTTTACTATAAGCTTGGGAAGTACACAGAAATGATGGATGCTTACAGAGACATGCTGAGTTATATTAAATCTGCAGTGACTCGAAATTATAGTGAGAAATGCATAAACAACATCATGGATTTTATTTCTGGATCTGCTAGTCAGAACTTTAATCTACTACAGGAGTTTTATCAGACCACCTTGAAGGCTCTTGAAGAGGCTAAGAATGAGGTAATAATAGGTCTATTTCATGAGTTTTAGCGAGATATATTATCATTTGTGGAAAAGGTTTCACCGGTTCCCTTCTCTACAGAGACTGTGGTTCAAGACAAATCTTAAGTTGTGCAAAATATTGTTTGACATTGGAGAATACGGTCGGATGAGTAAGGTACTGTTTTAGAATACATATAAGTAATTCAGTATTAGTTGTTGATATGAATGTAATTCATTTTTCTTGTCCAGATTCTGAAGGAGCTTCACAAGTCCTGTCAGAAAGAAGATGGTACCGACGATCAGAAGAAAGGTACACAATTGTTGGAAGTGTATGCAATTGAAATCCAAATGTACACCGAGACTAAAAACAACAAAAAACTGAAGGTAGGTTTGAGTAATGGCATTTTATTCTTTAAAGACAATTTCCTACACCGATCTGAATTTGTTTTCTTGATACTTCAATATTAAGCGCCGGTTGAGTTTACAACGCTGAAACTATTGCAGGAATTGTATCAAAAGGCATTGACTGTTAAATCTGCTATACCTCATCCAAGAATAATGGGGATAATTCGTGAATGTGGTGGCAAAATGCATATGGCAGAGAGGCAGTGGGCAGAAGCGGCTACAGATTTCTTTGAGGCTTTTAAGAACTATGATGAAGCTGGAAACCACAGACGCATCCAGTGCTTAAAGTATTCCTTGAATTCATGTCTCTAGTGTTGTTTGATTGGGAAAGGAGGACTGCAGTATGTTTGTTATATGCATCTGCCTGTGACTACCCTCATCTTGAATTAGATATGCATGTGTGCCTAGTGTGTATTGGTGGTTGACGCTAGGCTGAAGTTTTGTGCTCTTGTATTGGCATTTGTTACACATCTTGGTTCTGGGATAATTATAATAACATAGGTATTGTGGTTCCGTACTTCAGTTTAATCAGAATGAAATATTTTGGCTAAGTTGTTTTCTGGTTGTATTCTTGTATCTAGAGTTCTAATTTGGTTGAACCTGACTTAAGTTAACATGTAATTAATTTATTGTGAAATGTTAACTGACATATGCTGCTTTGTTGGATCCAACTTGTACTCAATTGAGTGGTCACTATGTGTCAGGTATTTGGTTTTGGCAAATATGCTGATGGAATCGGAGGTCAATCCATTTGATGGTCAAGAGGCAAAGCCGTAAGTTGATTATTGAGTTTTAATATCTTGGTATAGAATGTGAATCTCAGCTTCATTTCTCTCATTTGCTTTATAGGTACAAAAATGACCCTGAGATTCTGGCAATGACAAACCTAATCGCAGCATATCAAAGGAATGAGATTTTGGAGTTCGAGAAGATCTTAAAGGTATTTTTTTGTTGAACATTTGCTATCAGCATCCTAAAGAACTCGTCTCTTCATCTTACCTGTTGTGTTATGTGTTGAGAATGCTGCAGAGTAACAGGAGGACTATAATGGATGATCCTTTTATTCGTAATTACATTGAAGATCTTCTGAAGAACGTGAGAACACAAGTGTTGCTTAAGCTCATCAAGCCTTACACAAGAATTCGGATCCCCTTTATATCAAAGGTGAAAACAACAGTCGTGTGCTTACGCATAATTGTTTTTTCTGTTACCTCAACCTCAGTTCAGTATTCTGTTTTTTTCTGTTGCTATTTGAGAGGGTTGTGGTTGTGGTTTTGTATGGATGGTTTGATTTTCATTTTAGGGTATAGCGACATTTACCTAAAGTCGACTTTCACGGACAAAGAACCCCCAACGCCAAAAAAGAAAAAGAAAAAGGGGGATGATTATTACAAAAACAATAGAAATCAGAATCACAGATACCCCTTTTAATGTATAATGAACACCTCTTTGGAGTTCATATTTTCTTGAAAATAATCACACGAGGGTGAAATTTCCAAATTACGAACAAAGATTAATGGGGTATTTGTGATTGGAAAGATAGCTGGTCCTTTTTTTAATAACCCTAAATTTCAAGGGTATTTTTGAGATTACCACCAGCAGCACCCCCCCCCCCCCCCCCATATGCAGTCCATAAATAGTCCATGGCCTATATACCAGTTCTATGCATGCTAAAGACCCATTATCATATTAATAACATTTGTTACTCACAGGAGCTTAATGTTCCAGAGAAAGATGTCGAGGAGTTGTTGGTGTCCCTTATATTGGATAATCGGGTTGATGGGCACATTGATCAAGTGAATAGGCTTTTGGAGCGTGGTGACAGGTTGACTTGTCATTTTCACCCAATTTCAGTATTTATTGATTTCATTTTCTTTTACCCGAGTCCATCTCTTTTATTTTATTTTATTTATTCTTTAGCACATATAAACTTGGGATGAATGCGTGCAGATCAAAGGGAATGAAGAAATACACCGCAATAGACAAATGGAACACACAGCTTAAGTCGCTCTACCAAACTGTAGGGAATCGAGTATGCTAATCCCCGCTGTTGCTTAAATATAGAATTTATGATCATCAAAAATAGGAGCTTCGAAAACTCGGTCAACTGGAAAACGTAAGCATGCAGTAGGCTGATACTTCTGAGTTTATGTTTATGAGAGTATGCTTAAGGTATTCAACTCGTTTTTTGAGCTTTTAAAAGCCGATGTTGGTGATGGTGGTCTAAAGTTCTGTTGTAGAAGTGCTTTTTTTTTTGGTATCATCGATTGATCAATTGCTAAGAGTACGAAACCTTGTTGATTGATTTGGAAATGTTTTGGGTGCTTATGCTGATGGTTGGCTACTGGGGGAAAAACATGTCAGATTTAGAAAGAACATGGATCCTTTTTCTTTGAAATCTTCTATGCTCTCATATTGTGGATACAGGCAGGTTACCTACTTCTGTATGAATGCATAATTTATCTATTGGGAATAATTTGGAAATGTACTTATTTTGAACATTTATGTGCTTTGATATGCGTGTGCGTGTGTAATGGAGAAAGAAAGAATAGTACCCTACATTAAATGGTAGGTGTTGTGCAGAAATTATATACCAAGTGAATGATTAATGTGTCCTTTGAACCATAAATCTGTATTTATAAATAAAGGTGTGACCTTCGTAATGAATACATAATTTCATTGGTGTCTCTCCTTTCCTTTCATATTTCTACTTCTCTCAATGTTTGTAGCACGCTATCGCTCAAGAAAAAAATGCGGAAATACCAAAAAAAAAAATCGCGCATTAAAATCTTGCACTGCCAGGCTACACGAAATTGCATTTTTCGATTCGTTAACCGTTGGATTCAGTTGAAATTATTACAGCAACTTCCAAATGGAAGGATCTATGTATTCAACGGTGGAAATTGGGGAAAGTATTGCTTGAAGAAAGAAGGTCCGAGCAGAATTTTTTTTTTTACACCGGTGAACGGCATTAATTTTGTTTACGCATTGAAGACTTTCTTGCATAGATGATTTCAAGTACAAATAATATTTTAGTTATTAAATTTTATGATTTTATATGCATATATATATATATATATATATATATATATTTACTTTGATTGAATTTTCTTACGTAAATCTTTCAATATGTTTATGTGAGTTCTATTATCATCATATATAAATAATATATATGATGATCTTGAAATCTATTATCAAAACATATTGTTCTTTGTTTAGCAACGAAACACGATGTCAATAATATTTAATACTTCAAAAGATTATTAAGATAAAAGACTTGTTGTGGATTTCTGATTAAAAGCAAGACATAATATTTCTGGAGAATATTGTAAGTGCTTTTGGAGCAATTCTTTTAATTTAGTTATTTCGAGTCTTGTTCAATTTTCGTACTATTTTATTTCTTTTAGTATATTTAATTATATTTCTTAAAATTGTTGCTCCTGGAGTAGTACAAGTAATTGTAATATTCTTGAAGAATATTACTTATTCTAAATGAATAGTTCTTAATTATACCTAACTTCTGTGATAATGTAATATTCCGAAAGAATAATAATTTGTATTTATAAATAAAAGCATAAATTAAATCATTATGCTCTTGATGTAGCACCGTAAGAATTAAATATCTTATAAAGTTTCATATAATGCAGTTACATACATTTCATATACATTTTGATAACTTGGTTGTTTCACATGTTTAAGTCTTAACATATTTGGTTGATCAGATAACTTGTGAGACTTAGGGGTTGTTTACCATATTTTTTATTAAGTTCTGTATGGATAAATTTGTCTCTGGGGTTTACCTTTTTATTAAATCAACAGTCTGAATGTCATAAATGACCTATTTATCCATGAGTATGAATTATAAGTTGTTTTATGAATTGCTGTTTACTTAAGCAAAATTATATATTTGAAACACAAAATTCAAAACATAAATTCATTGATATAATTCAAAATTCAAATCATAAATTCAAAGTACTTAAAAATCCAAGTTCCAACATAAAGTAGCAAAGTCCGAATACAAATACTTGAAATTTAAACATTATTAACCAAACTATTAAAGACTTGAAATTTAAACATTATTAAACAGAAAGTAGCAGAAATCATGGATACACAAAAAAAAAGGAAAAAAATGAAAGAAATCGCAGAAAAATGAAAGAAATCGCGTGGCCACCTGTGGTGGCCGGCGAGAGCTAGCGGTGGCAAGAGGTAGAGGATGACCGGCGCCGGCGGCTTCCGACGATGAATATTGGCGGCGCTGTGGTGGTGGAGCAACTAGGGTATTTTGGTCCAAAAAATGGCTGAATGGGGACAAGAGCCCCCCCTCACTGTGCGAATAAGCCCATTTCTGTGCCATTAAGTCATAAGTAAACACCCTCATATGTCTGCGTGAATAAGCCAAATTCCCTATTAAACCCATTAAGTTGTTAGTAAAGAGCCCATTAGTTATACTACCAATAATCTCTCATTAATTTCAACCATTTTCATTCATTAATATATGTGGGGGTAAAAAAAGATATTGTAATACCTGAGATTTTCTTTTCATGTCTTGAATTACTTATCATTTTATGCGTAATATTTATGTTTGATAATTAATTAGAATTATTTTTCCGTTGTGTACTGTTTGTCGCAACCGTGTTATCATGTTCGTCGAGTGTGATTTATCGTCGCATGTGTCGTATTGATCATGTGCGTGCGTATGTAGAATTGCATGCCATGCTTCGTCGTGTGTTTGTTTTCATCTTGGATCTTTAGCGGTGTGTTTGTGCCATCAAGACGTTGGATGTCAGGTCGAGTAGTGGTAGATGCAGGAGGTTGATGCTGCGTTCAACAGAACATTTACAGCAGTAAGCCATAAAGGTTATCGTTGGCCTGGTGACATTACGATCGTAATGCTCGTTTGTAGGTTCGCTTTTGTTACGACCGTAAATTCAATAGTTACAGCCATAAGAGAAGCCTATTATGGCAGTAAGATCCTTGAGTTATGGTTATAATTCATGTTTTATATAGACCTGCACAACATATTTTTCTGCACATTTTTCCCCTATTTCCTCCTTTGTCGACCAGGACGATTTCTTGGTTGGGGTTCGAGGTCTTGGCTGGTCCCTTTCATTTGTGGGTTTTTGGAGGATCTTTAACGACTACATCACCATCTAATTTCTTTGTTTTTCATCGGATCGAGGTATTTTTCTTGAATCCCTAAGTTGACTTTCGAGGTCTTTCTATATTTTGAATTTAATCCACGTTTTTCAAATCAATTAATGTCATCCGGTAGTTCCTGGTCATGTTCTACGGATCGTAACTCCATTCCTTGTTTCGTTTAATCCGAATCGTGATTTGGTACTCCTGATAAATCTTGAACATTTAATATTTGATTAAATACTTCAAGAGGTCTCCATTCGGGTTTTGTGCATGTTTTGCATTGTGTTTGATTCTTGTATTCATAGTGATTATTGTATTATTGTGTTTTTCATCGTGGTCGGAGGTTTCTTGGTCGATCTGTTAAGCCATACCCTTTGGAGCATTCTTGTGTCGGCTATCGAGGTAATTATCTTGTCTATATGATTTGTATTTTGTAGATTGAGGTTGTGTATTGGAATTGTGATGGTTTGTTTATTCTTATTGAATGTGGAATAAGTGAATTGTTCACTATGGATGTATCTTCGTGTTGATGTTGCACTCGATTGTTCTTTATTGTGGAATTGTGATAGTTGTGGCTGTTGGTTTGGACTATTTATAAACTTGGATGTGTATTATGTTATGTACTTGGTTGACGAGTTGTGTATTGTTTCGTGATGATTATTGTGGTGCATCGTGTTGATAAGTGCACTCGTGCGGGTTCGACGGAGCCTACAAGATACGTGACTATGGACCATGGGCTCAGAGCTTAGTAAGCGATGTTGAGGTACAATCTTGTGGGTTCTGACGAAGCCTACGATGACACATGACTAGCGATCATGGGGACAGAACACAACAGTGTGTTTGGTTCAGCCGTGTAGGTCCAACTGGGCCTATGGTGACACGTAGCAGGAAGTCATGACCACGAGTAGGATAAGACGTATAAAAAATTTGTGAAATAATATTTTATGCAAAATAAATTTGGGCTAAAACCCAATTGGCTTTGAAATGGTCTTTTGAAGTAGGAACCTATAGTCCCAAAGGACATCATTTATAAAACTCCCAAGATTCTGAATTTTTTTCAAAGTTTTGAACTATTTTCTAAATGTGAATAACTCGTAGGAATTCATTACAGATGATTGCCATTGTCTAGTTCATGATTGATGTTGGCGTGATATATTTTATATATCTCGAATACTTCTATTAACGATTCCAGAGCTAACCACCAATATGGGGACGAATGTCTTTTATGCATTTTAGTTATTTATAATTCAAGGAAGCAATCACATGATCGGCATGATGATGACAAGTAGTGATACTAATCAAATAAAGTTCTAGTTTATTTCATTTATATTGGGTACTTTTAATTTGATATAATATAATACCTGTATATTACGTAGAATATATAAAAGACGATCTATTTGTATCTACTATCTTAAATCTCGCAATGGTTTGAATGAGTATATAATTAGAATTAATGTGTATTTACCACCTCAATTATTTTGCACCATTAATTTAATCTTGCCAATTATTAAGTTGGATAAATAAATAATTATATTTTATTGGAAAATATAATTTGGCCAATTATTAACTTGACCAAATAAATAATTCTATTTATATTTAGAAATTTAATTTGACCATTTTATCAACATCTAATAGTTTTTAGTGAAATTGACTCTTTATTTTTTGAAAGTCAGGCGTTACAATTTAATTTAATAAATTGGTCACATAATTACTTTTACTTTTTTGAAAATCTGGTCAATTATTATTTTGAGAAATTATTAAATTGATCAATAAATTATTATTTTTTTATTGAAAAAGTAATTTGTCTCTTTATTTTGTTGACCAAATAAAATAATTTTATGTCTACTGTAATATATATATATATATATATATATATATATATATGAGCTTTATTTTCAGAACTCTCTTAAGTGCGAGAACTCCTCTAAACCAATGAGATTTTTTTAAAAAATTAAAAAATATTATTAATTCAAAAGGGTATTATAGTAAAATACAATTTTTATTACGGGAGATAACCCCTACCGATGATAACCCCTACTATAATAGCCCCTACTGATGATAATCCCTACTATATATATAACCCCTACTATATAGTAGGGGTTATGATCAGTAGGGGTTGTATGCATTGACATGATGTACATTATGTATTATTAGGAGTACAAAATGTGGTTCTCGCAGTTCTCGCACTTAACAGGGTTCTGAAAATAAAGTTACACTATATATATATACCTTCTAATATCGCAATAAATATAAGAAATCTTTATGTATTCAACTTCCAAATGTAAGGATCTATGTATTCAACGGTGGAAATAGGATGATAGAAAGTATTGTTTGAAGAAATAAGGTCCGAACATAATTTTTTTTACACGGGTGAACGGTATTAATTTTATTTACTCATTGGAAGACTTTGTTGCATAGATGATTCCGAGAACAAATAATACATTTTAGTTTTTAATTTCTATATGCATATATATTTAATTTGGTTGAATTTTCTTACATGGTCGTAAATCTATCAGTATGTTTATGTATATTATTTTCTTGAATCTACTATCATCATATATAAATAATATATATGATAACCTTAAAATTTATTACCAAATCATATTGCTCTTTGTTTCACAACAAAACACGATCCAATAATACTTAATAATCCAAAAAATTATTAAGATAAAAGACTTATTGTAGTTGTTGAAGAAACACGATATAAGAAATCTTGTTGGAAATCGTTATGGTCAAGTGTTGTATATTTTATTTGATTTATATACCTGTATTATATAGTGACAGAACAAAACATACATAAAATAATTTATTTATCTAATTTATTAAATTCCACATTGTATTTGAGTGAGACTTCATTCACCGTTGAACTTAAATATATACTTAGAATCAATATATACTTTATACCACTTATAAATTTATTATATTACTAATTTAATTTGTCTAGTTATCAATCTCGTCAAATAACTAGTATTATCAGTATTACGAAATTTAATTTGACAAATATTAATTTGGCCTATTATTAAATTGACTAAATAAATAATTTTACTTTCATTAGAAAAATTAATTTA
Organism: Orobanche coerulescens; assembly: GCA_033398695.1. Classification (NCBI taxonomy): domain Eukaryota; kingdom Viridiplantae; phylum Streptophyta; class Magnoliopsida; order Lamiales; family Orobanchaceae; genus Orobanche; species Orobanche coerulescens. The sequence goes on from CM065817.1 coordinate 8,844,905, forward strand.
GGTGATATATGAGCCAATTATTAAGTTATTCAGACAAATAATTTTATTTTGCTATATATGTTTTATTTTTTATTTATCAATAATTTGGAATCTTATATTGATATTTATAATTTATAAATTTGGGACAAATTTGGGTATAAAATTTTAAACTGGTTGAATCCTGCATTAGTTTCAAACAAGATTCCACCGGTTGGATAATTTAATTAAATATTTAAAATCAATATGTACTTTTTTTCCTTTACAATTATTTTTACCACCGATTTAATTTGACCAATTGTCGAGTTGGCTAAATAAATAATATTATTTATTTTTTTGTTTAAGAATTTAATTATGCCACGAACTTAAATTTAATTACTTGATGTAGCATTAAAATTTTTGATAAATTAGAAGCTATATTTTAAGCATAAGAAAATTCACGAAAATATAGTTTATAATCATTTATGCTACGTGAAGATATTTTCTTTTAAAACCTCTCTAGCCAAAAAGGTGCACGTGTTTATTTTTTTAATATCAAGTATATATAAGCATAATTTTTTTAATAAAATGTGATTCTCAATCTCAAATAAATATTTAAAGTATCATATAGCATTACAGATTTGGAGCACTACACTCTCTTCTATGTGATATTTTCTCAAATTTTTATTCTTATTTATCTAAAATCTTGAATTTCACATCTTGAATCCCACATTTGAGTACTGCTATATAAATTCCAAATGAATTTTGTAGCTCGGATAATTTCCTTTACTTAGAATTTTATTTTATTTTATTATTATTATACTACTTATTCTTAATATTTTCTTTTGGATTTTTGTTGAGATGGATGACAAATTATTGTAGCAATTTATATTTAATTATTTTATATTGTATAAAATTAAATAGGTCCTAGTAATTAGCAGGTATTACTATATATGTTTGAGATGGAAATGGGTAATAAAATTACATTTTAATCGAGTTTGGGATGGACAATGTATATAATTTTTCAATGGATCTAGGTGGCTAAACCATTCCTTCTCGTATGAGTATTATTATATGGGTTTGGGATGAGAAGATGTTGTAAAATTACTTTTTTAATCAGGTTTGGACATGCACGAGTATATAAGTTCTAAACATTTTGGGTGGCTGAAACCTAGCCAAGTATGGAATAATATTTTAAGTTTATATTTATAAATTACAACGTAAAGTGATTTTTTGTCGATTTTCGACGGGCTAACATCCTTGTATAAAGTCGGACCTAATATTTCCGTGACTTTGCCTCCTGCAGGTGGGCCTTTCGAGCCTTATTACAGTCTCCGTCAGTAGGCCTTCCAAAATCATGGATAGAGATGTTAAATGGGCTAGCCCTAGCGGGCTTCGGGCTAAACGGCCCGGGCCAAAAAATCCGGGTTTAAACGGGTTAGGAAATATCGTCCCTAACCCTAACTCTAACGGGCTTCGAGCTAAACGGGCTAAACGGGCTAAATATTTAAAAAATCTATTTTTTATTTTTTTATATGTCATAAACCAAGAAAAAAAAGTAACAATATATTTTATATATATAGTAACAACTATATTATAATAAATATAACAAAAAATATATTTTTATGTATATATATACACACTATATTAACAAATACAGTAATAATATATATTATATATAATATTAATATATATTATATAAATATAGTATTACTATAAGTTGAAATTAACAAAATATATATATATATATATATATATATATATATGGCTTCGGGCTAGCCCTAGCGAGCTTCGGGCTAGCTCTAATGGGCTTCGGGCTAAACGGCCCGGGCTAAAAAAGCCCGGATTTAAACGGGCTAGAAAATATCGGTCCTAACCCGATTTTTTAGTGGATTAAAAAGGCCAGTCCGCCGAGTCCGAGCTCGTTTAACATCTCTAATCATGGGTACCAAGCCCTTTTAGGGGCCCTTGTATTCACTTCTCCTTTTTATCTCCCTATCCTTTTAGGGGGTGAATGGGTTATATCAAAGTGGATTTCTTAGTTCAGTGCGCATGATCCGCCCAAATTTTTCGTTTAAAGTGCTTTGCAGATGACTTAATCTTGATGTAGGAGTCAATGGACAAAGTTACAGCAAGCTCGTTATGGTCACGTAGGCTCGGCAGTTACGACAATTGTGTTATAAAGAGGTTTGTTTATCATAAGTAGCCGGGGTAAGCAATATGCAGAAAGCATGAACGAGGAACTATTCTATGTTCATTCGATTCCACACCTGATGTATTTACTAGAAACTGGATGGTATATAACGGCCCTATGCACATGAATACACAATAGACTATATCATTCACACATATTGATATATGTCTGTGCACATCCAGGCCGAACTACACTCACCCATCGCACTTATTGAACAAGGAGGAACCGTTGTTGCTTCATTAAGGTCCGTTGAGATTCATTCTATAACCTGTTTAATTGTGTCTCGGCCTTATTTTTTTGGGAACTATTTCATCTTGCTAGACTTTTAGTGAGAGAGAGAAATTATGATGTTATCTTTTGTCCCAAATTTCCTTCTTTGATGTTAATCAGGGATTATACTTTTTACTTTTCAATTATCCTTCGATTTTAATCTCTCTTTAATTTGTTGCAATTTTTCTCTTTCAAGGGTTCGAGCTTAACCGAAGAGAAAAAAGACTGATTTAGGCCATGTATTTTGTTTCAATTAACAGTTATAGACATCTATTTTTTTAACAGTTATAGACATCTACTTTAAACCATTAAACACGTCGGAGTTACTATTTTATCCCAACATGTTTAACGGTTAAAATAGATGTCTATTACTGTTAAAAAAATGTCCATAATTATTAATTGCACCAAAGTAAATGACATAAATCAGTCATTTTTCCTAACTGGAGTGGTATTTTATCTACTTGTCTTTAAAATAAGCTGAATCAATGTAATCATACTAGGAAAAAGAAGAGCGAACAACTTGACCAATTAATAGCGCTAGCTTGTAAGAGCACAGATACGCCGTCTTAGTTGGAATGCCAGTTAGCGAAAAGTCTTTGTGACGTCAGTAAACACTCTATGTGAAATCTTTTGGCACCATATTTTGTGCCGTTACCCTTGACACCAGAAAATGTGGTGCCGTTGTACAATTTTTTTTCCATTTACATAATTTAGAGATATATAAAATTAAAATTAAAACACGTTAGATTAATTAAAAAAACGACATTACATAAAAATTAAAAAAATACAAAAAAGACATTAAAATTAAAAATATATAAAGTTAACTAGTTTTGTGTTAGATATGACGCCCGAATTCGTGCTTTTTGGGCATTGACGATAGCCGCGTCGATCGGATCCATCCTGCTTGTGTCGATTTGTAGCACTCGCAAGTCCTTGGCTATCTTTTGAGAATTGTATAAATCAACTCTCGCATTTGACTCTCGTTCGATAACCTCCATCTTTGCCTTGCGGTCTAATTAGTATTATTGTTGCATCATTTCTTGAAATATTGCCGGGTTTGAACCGGAACTAGCGGTCGAGTTTGACGAACATTGACTCTTAGCAATTCGGTACGACCCGTCTGGCCATTGTAATGCGTCTGCTCCAAAATGCTCGGGTTCCTCGTCCGTAACCCGAAGACGATTTCGCCTTGCCAATGTCAATTCCGGATTTTTCCACTTGTGCTTGTCTTTCGAAAAGCCCCAAGCGCTCATGTGTTTAAAGTCCAAACTCGTCGTCGTTTTAAACAATATCGTTCTCCCAGTCATAACAAGCGTTTCATTCACTAACGAATTAAACTTGTAATCTCTCGATTCATTGGAGTCACTTTCCCGTCAACATATTCTTGGTATGAATAGTGTAGTTGCGTTTCTTGGCTTTCGTATTGTATACGTCGAGAATTTTATACCAAAACGTATCATTTTGTTGATCTGCACCCGTTTTTGGATCCTCGGATATTTGAATGAAACACTCCGCCAAAAGCAACTCCTCGTCTTGGCTCCAAAAATTTCGAGCTCGGGTACCACGTTCAGCTTGCGGTTCTTTGGTTTTCTTCCTCTTGTTCTTCGTCTTTGTTTTTTTCGACGTCGGTGTCGGGACCACCTCTTATTCGTCTTCGTCTCGTAGGTGGAGGATTGTTGGTCGGAATTTGATTGGGAAACAGTGGCTTGGTTTGGTTGTTGTTGTTGAGAAAATTGAGCATATTGCATTTGTTGTTGCATTTTCCATTGACTAAATAACATTTGTTCCTCGGGATTGGCATATGGGTTTGGGAGGTTGGGATGGTAAGGCATTTGGGGGTATGGATTCGAAGATGAGCCTGGATTATTGGTCGGATTCGAAGACGAGCCCGGAATTTGGTTTTGTGAGTCGTTTAGCACACCGATAATCCATTATTTGTTGGGATTCATTTTGTTTGGAAAAAAATTAGAGATGTAGAAAATATTATGTTATAAAATATATTGGAAGTGTATGTGAAGTATGAAATAATAAGGAGGTATTTATAGGATTTTTAAGTGGTAGAAATTGGATTTTTTGGGGTATTAAATACAAAAAAACGGCTATATTAACGTTTTATAACGTTCAGATTTTCAAAAAAAAAAAAATCAACCGCGGTGGCTGGTCACCACGGCGCGAGCACCAATGTCCCCAACCCCGGTATGGTACGCCGTTGGTTTGGTTCGGGCGGTAGAACGGCGCGAGACAACTAGCTCCCGTACCCCTTGCTCTAACCGAAGTCGGAGCAACAAGGTACTGGAGACGTTATCCATTGGGTTGGGCCTGGGATCATTATTTTGACAGGCCAGGTTATTTGGACCTTATTTTTAAGAAAGTACACCCATCTTAATTATGAATGAAAGTTTGTTCAAAAGTTTTTTCGTACATTTCATATTTTTTCATCTTTGTTTTCTGAACATTTTTACTCTGTCATATTTTTGACGATTTTGCTATTGTATCGAAAATTTTTATTGAACAATTGTGTAACGTTCGAAATTATTTTTCCAATATTTTTAATATATTGGATATAGTGATACTTTCGTAAAAATGGGTCCAAATAACCTGACCCTATTTTGACCCGCCAGCTCAAAGCTGAGAGTTGGGCCGTACGATTTGGACGGAAGTCTGGGTGATATGGGCCTCAGAGTGAAGGTTAATACAAAATGAGTTGGCTCTAATTGGACCAATAGATTTGATTTTTAACCAGTCGCCAAACGGACTAATGTTATTCATTAGGTACAAAAATTATTTAGTGTTTTATTGTACTTCTTAACCATATATGCAACTTGTAAAGAAGCAAGCATCTCGAAGGCTAAATATGAGTTTAAACCCACCAACACCATTAGATCGGGTGTATGAGTAAAATAATTAATAATAATCTCGCTTAAATAATAATTTTTCAGGTCGTAGTTCGGACCAACATGCTAAAGTAATAATTTCGCTAAATACATAGAGTAATCAAAAAATTAAATTCATTACAGTCCAATGAAAATATAAAATACTCCATCTGTTCCGCTCGAAGCTTGACAAATGGTATATATTTGGTTTATTTTAAGTAATGATTGATGTAAGTAATGATGATAAATGTGTGGTTGAGATTAAAAAATAAAAAGTATTGATAGTAATTGTATGGTGGACATTAAAAAGTAGAAGTTGGTTGTTTAATTTGATTGTACAAAGGTAATAAATATAAAATTTCTAAAAGGACAAAAAAATGGGGCAACTTTAAAACTTTGAGCGGGACGAAATGAGTAATAGTTTTCTGATTTTCAATCTATATATTATAGATACAATACTCATTTCTTCCTAAAATATGAATCTATAATTGCTTGCTTCTTATTTCCACCCAAAACAAAAGCAACCTCGTCCTTGGTTTCTCATAGAGAACACACACTTCTAGAATATTTTGCTCATATTGTAGCAAATAATTCTTTAAGGTGATTATCGATTGAAATACTTCATTCGACGCTAGGTTTGGAATAACATTACTACAATTTGATTCAGGATCAATCTCATCATCATTAAATTTTAATAATTGTCTATGTTCAATAATTCTTGTTTATTGTGTTTTTACTTTCATAGTCAAATACAACATACATACTTTAGTATGAGGCAAATAATAATGATTTTTTTTTTTGTACATGAATTTGGCTTTTGCATACATTAAATTATAATAAAAGAATAGTTTTTCTTTAATTCATATACAATGTATTATATATTTTATTTTTTAAGATAATAAATATTCATTCCTTAACAAATAAATAAACTCGCTAGATAAATATTTTTTCGGCAAATGTACTCTTTTATAGAGGTTTAACTGTATGCATGTTATGTTTGCTCTCTTCGACAAAATGGATTATAAAGATCGTAGCTTAAACAAAATTAAGGAAATTTCACCTCTTTTTAATGACTTCAAACTCTTGATTTCTTAAATGATACAATTAATTCACTTGTTACATTATTATAGACTACATGTCCATCAATCAACAATGTTAACTTCTTCTTCTTCTCCTTCTCGGGGAGAATAATGTTTAGTTTCTAGTCGAGGTAGTTATCGCGAGTCTTGATGCGAGCCAAGTATCCGTCAAAGTGCGATTATTCAACTCGCCTACGATTCCGTTTTTATCGTCAAAAGAGGACATCTATCGAGAAAGCTTAAGTAGCTAACATCATTATATCTAGCTTAAAAGCCAAAGAACCACTCAGCATGCTACACCACTGCCCATCTCGTCAGGAGGCCATTCAGACGGGAGCTCGTTAAGATCAAAACTAAAGCCCGACGTGGGCCCGTTACTCGTCTCTTGACCTCCTCCACAATACATTGTACGTCTACAATGACGCTTGTGCCCGCCAAGAGCCTGTCCTTTCGAGAACATTCGGTCGCAGAACGGACACTTATGCATGAAGCCACCAAACCGTCCTTCCGGCCTTTCGTCATACGCAAGCACCGGGCTGATAATCGTAACCTTGTTATTATGGTGGGATTTATGTCCACCCAATGCCTGGTAGCTCTTAAAAGCCCGATCACATATATCACAAACATGGTTTTTTCGGGCCTTGAGGGGACTTCCGCAAGCGATATTGTCATCAACAACCAAATCTTTTTTCGGCCCGGGATTTGAACTCATGTCGGTCTTTTCCCACGGAGAAAAAACACCTCCGTGGATTATCAAGGGCATGTTTAGCAACGATCGCGCGGGATCGGGTCTCTCAGCATTTGTTGAGAAACCCGATTCCAACTTTCTTTTCTTAGGTGGTAGATTAACCGTAACCCGACCGGCATTATCAAGCGTAGGAAAACCGTAACCTTCGTTCTCAGGACCCGACAGTCCCTGATTAACGCACGTCGGGGCATTTTCGGGCCTTGTCCTGATCCTGCTCAATGGCTTTTCATCATCAGACACCGACATGGCCCGATTCGAAGCCGAAACAATCATCTGGGCTTTTCGAGGCCTTCTTCTTGTCCTCCTCCTCGTTCTCGACCATCCGGGGAAAAATAAGCCCGGACGGAAAGAGAGAAGCATAATGCTTTAGTAACTCCAGGTTCCAGGGTTATCTTTTTCTACAGTCTATACTATCCTTCTAGTGTTCCATTAAAGCTGGTGGTACTTAAGACCAAAACCATAACGGATTTTGAAATGTGGTCACCTTTATTACACCTTATTCATTCAAACACTAAATGAGATTTTTCCAACTGTGGGGGAGTACTTAAGGCAGCGTTTGGCTTCGGTTTCCTTATACTGGACTTGAGCTTCTTTAATTCCCACATCCAACACACTAATGATGGAACACCCCCCACCCCACCCCCCCAAAAAAACGTTTCAATCCTTAACATAGATACTCAAAACCAAAACAAGCTACTCGATATTTAATTTTGAACTCGAATGGTGAATAGTTCGTTTGAACTAAGTTCTGTTACATAATGAATCGACCTTGAACACAAATTTTTGTTTGACATAATATAAAAGTTGGTTGGAGCTCGAGCTCGATTTGAATAGAAATTATAAAATGTAAATAAAAAATCAAACTGCTCGAGCTTGATTCATACTCGACTTGGTTAAAGCTCGTTCGAGATTAAATTGATTACTAGTCAAATTTAAGCTCTACATTTTAAAGCTCAGTAAGGTTTCAAATAAATTTGAATATTCATACATCATATTCGTTTGGATTGGTTTACACCTCTGCACAGGGATAGTGATGTCAATGGATCGGGTAGGGTACGGATATGTCTCCTCCATACCCTATCCTATTTGATTCAGATCGGGTTCGGGTATTGCCCATCGGGTAATCGGATACCCAATGTGTATTCGGGTACCCGTATACCTTATATTTAAGAATGTAAATATTTTTTAATATATCATATATACATATAATGTAATTAATAAATTCAATTTAGTATAGTAAATGTTTAAAATATAATATTTTATATAATAATATATTTAATATATAATATAATATAATATTTATGTATAATATATAATTAAAATATATTTATATAATTCAAACGGGTACGCGGGTCGGGTAATCGGATCGGGTAATCGGGTAATATACTATACCAATACCCTACCCGTACCCGATCATAAAATTTCGGGTTTGGCATATACCCGACCCGATTTTGGGTTTATCCGACGGGTAGAATCGGGTACGAATAAAATTGACATCCCTAGCGGGCTTCCGGCTGCCTAGCCCGATATTTGGCCGAAATGTTTTTTTTTTCACGAAAAAAAGAGAAACACGTAGAAATATAGGAGTTTGGGCTTTGAAGCCATGAACCAACTAATGAAAGATTCATAAACATCTCCATAATTTATTATATGGGCCAAAAGTAATCCCATAATCTTCATCAAATCGGATTAATCAAATAATTTTATTTTGGGCTTTCAGGCCATGGGCCAACTAATGAAACATTCATAAATATCTTCAGAGTTTTATGGGCCATAATTATTAATCCAATCATAGTCTTCACAATCGGATAAGATCATATAATTTTTTTTCACAATCCGAACCAATGATTCAATGTCTCAAGCATTACAACATAATGCTGAGTGGTTTCATAGGATTGAACAAGCACGAGGCTTATTCCATCTCTTCAAGCTATGGGTGGTGTTTCCCTGATCATATGTTGTTTTCTCGAGTTCTCGTCCCTTTGCTCTTCTCCTTTGTTTTCGCCTTCTGCATAATCGGTAGTACGTTTTTCATAAAAAAATAAATTCAATCAAACAGAATTATCGTGTCCGAATTCTTCAAGAAAGAATATTAGTATAATGTAAATGGGGGTTACTGCCCCCAAAGGAGGGACACACTTCATTACACACACACACACATCCTCTTTAGTCACTCTTTATCCTCATATCCCCTCTCAATCCGAAACTCAAAGTAGTTTGAGGGTATGTTTGGATTAAGAGTCGTCGCGTTCTAAATTTTGGTATTCAAGTTCTTTTGGATCGAAATTATTGTGAATAATAGGAATCTATGTTTGTTATAAGATCGAGAATTCTTCACTTTTTACGGTAGATATCATATCATGTCTAAGAAGTTGATAATATTGTATATTGTATTTAGTTGTATCCATCTAAAATAAAGATCGACAAGGTAGAAGACATAGTATGTATAGATGAGGAGAGAAGTAGAGATAGATGAGAGAAAGCGAATTTATGTATTAAGTATAGATGTGGATTACGTATAGATAATGGGGGAAAATTGTGAATAAAATAATTGTTATGATAGATTCAGATGTAAGATGTATAGGATCCGGTTGCACGAGTGTTCCAAACAAAATGAGTCTTAGTATAAACAGGTATTAACATTCCAGATCCAGATATTCTGAGTCGGAACACAAACACGGTCTAAAGAAAAAGAGATATCAGTGCAAATTCTCCACTCAATTTATCGGGCCCATCTTGATATCTTAGAGAGAGAAGAAAAAGATGAAACCGAACAGCGAGAATAGAACACCTTTATGTTAAGAGCCCTAATCGAAGAATCGTGGCCATTTGGGCCCATGGGTCTTTCAAGTTCAAAAAAGAGTTTGATGCACTACTATATCGTATATACTCTCATATATGAGTATCATCACTTCCGCACAAAATATTGGACCCGACACGCCTCGTGGGTCATTACAGGGGTGGGCCGAGTCTTTCATTGGCCTCGGTATGCCGCACAAGCACACATACAACAGATGCTCAATAATGAGTCTGAAAGTGTGTCCGAAAATCTCAACACTTTAATGGTGATTCAGATGCCAGTATTACAATTTATTTAGTGTACTAGAGATAAGTGTGCCACAATGTCACAACGGCGTGCCATTATTAGATTCAAATAATTAAATTATCATATTACTTTGCTAGAAAAAAACATGTTGATTCGTGGAAAAAGATCGTTGACCTAGAATTTAAAAAAAAAAAACTGATAGACCGCCGGTAGTGGCCCGCCGAAAAGCAGTGGCTGGCCGCCGAAGGTTTGCCAGAGGCCGGAGGCGGTCCCTCCGAGAAAACCGGTCGGCCGGCTACCCGCCGAAGGTGCGGCGGAGATTCCTGTTAGAAAATATTTTTTTCCTGAAGATTGGTTGTCCCTTTAATCTAATTTAATGTTCTAAGGATATTTTTTGAAATTTATTCTTGTTGAATATTTGATACTATTACTATTAAATTCAATACAAAGGGATGGGAGAGGAGGCGTATGATGGTCTTTTCAAATGCACACTATAAAAAAACACTGTTGCACTTTATATTAGAGATATATAAAACATATTAAATATATTTAAAAAAAAAACTAGGCGGGGCAGGTCCCCATGGGGGCGAAACAGACACTCAGACCCACCCACCGCGCTGCGTGCCGCGGGCAACCCATACATCGCAAACTAATATGGGTCGGCCCAAAATTGCCATCCCTATCCAAGTGAGTCCTAGAACAAACCGGCCTTTAGGAAAATCCTCAAATTTGAGGCAATAGCCGCCAAACAACATACTCAAATCTCAATCTAGATGCACCTGTCGCATCGTCTCACAAGAGGCCAAGATGCATTATCTTCCTTACACTAAGAAGAATCGTGTAATCTTTATAGGACTACCCCTAAAACGTGGTAATTTGAGATCCAATCTCTGCTCCATTTTACAATGATCGTTGGATACTGTCGAGCAGATTGTGAAACACCAATATTGTTTAATTGGAGAGAGTAGAACACATCATAAGCCGACCAATGTCCGCTATTTAGCAATCAAATTATAGCCAGATATGAGTTTGTTATCCATCAAATTGGCTCAAGGTGTTTTCTAACATATTAATTCATGTATATACTTCAAAGGGATAACCAGGTAAAGGTAGAAAGAGTATGAGCAATAATTAGTAATTTTTGCTAAAGCTGCGCAAGAATATTGGTGGTATTCAACTATATGTGCCTTTGTTATTATCCAAAGAAGGGGAAAGAAGACAAATTGAAATATCAACAAAAAAATTTGCCACTTGTAACAAATATAAATAAAAATAAAAAAACCAATGTTTTTCCAAATGTTCTAGGTTCATAACAGGAAATGCTGAAGGAAAACACACTAACAACCCAAAAAACATGAGAAAACAACGGACACAAAACAGAAAAGCATTTACCGAAGACAGATGCAAAATAGAAAAAACAGACGAGCAGCAAACGAAGCTAATAACGACTTAATACGCACTTCCTAACAGAAATAGAAATCCGATAGCACGTATATGTCCTGGTTCATTTTTTTTTCCCGTCAAATCTTAAATAGTTTTAGAAGTTTAGTTTAAAAAAGGTCAGATCTCACTTGGCCATCATGACCTTGACGAACTCCTCGTAGTTGATCTGCCCATCACCGTCCACATCAGCCTCGCGGATCATCTCATCAACCTCCTCATCGGTTAGCTTCTCCCCGAGATTCGTCATGACATGCCGAAGTTCGGCAGCAGAGATAAATCCATTCTGGTCCTTGTCAAAAACCCGGAAAGCTTCCTTGAGCTCCTCCTCAGAATCGGTGTCCTTCATTTTCCGGGCCATAAGGTTGAGGAACTCAGGAAAGTCGATCGTCCCATTCCCATCAGCATCAACCTCGTTGATCATATCCTGGAGCTCAGCCTCTGTAGGGTTCTGTCCCAAGGAACGCATCACAGTTCCGAGTTCTTTGGTGGTGATGCAACCTGTTAAAAGATATGCAATGAATTGAGAAAAAAGATAGTCATAAATAACAGACTGGACATTTGATGAGTGAGCTTCGTGAAAAGACCATACACAAACTTCTCTAACCAAAATAAAAAAACAACAGAAGAAACTAAGATGCCAAAAAAAAAGGGGAAGTAATAGCCATAAAAACTGAATGCCCTAAACACAGCTAGAAAAACTATAAATAGGTTCATTTCAAATCTCTGAGGCCAAAACACGATCAATGCACTGGACAATGATATATTCGCATGCTCAGACATAGACATAGTGAAGTCCACAGACTCCAACCACATGTACACCTTCCATTATGTAATGACGAAATGATACTTCGAAGAACTTTAGAGTTCAAAGTTTGTAAAATAATATTTCAAGTTGAAAAGATATCTCGAGCTAGATTCCATTCGAGTCTTTGTAATATAGAAAACATGCTACTATATCATTTCAGAAAATAAAACAAATCAAACCTTTAGGTCATAGTACATGGTGAATACTGGTTAATAGAGGAATCATTTCATTAACAAACAACAGATGATCGTCTGGTGACATAAATGTGATGCATAATCTGTATAGAACGCTACAAAAAGCTGTGTAATTATAAATAACACAAACCATTTTTAGTGATGAAGACAATTAAATTAAGTGTGCCCCGAATATGAGTATAAAACGATTCGTTTTGATTGTACTGCGACAAACTTCAATATCCGATACACCAACGATACAAATCCTTCCACGCTTCCCATCCATCAATCCAAACAAAAAAGCTTTAATCACGGAACATAAACGATTCAAAAATCCAATCCCCCAAGCATCCCCGTTGATCCCATAGAATTACACAACCAGAAACCCAACAGAAATATACCGTGAAAAGCCCCCCACTATGGGCAGCAATCTAGCGTGCGATCTATATTTCCCGAGCAGAATCAATACAGATCAAAATAACATTTTACAGAAAGCGTCAGTTGAAAATTAAGAGCAGCACAGAAATATAAATCCATTCTTTCAATATCCATTAACACGTCAGTAGATCTACGCGAGAAAACAGATCAAAACACAGAAACACATCAACATATAAGAACGTGTGTAATTAATTGGTAAGAGCACTGACCGTCGCCATCCTTATCGAATAGAGAGAATGCTTCCTTGAATTCGGAGATCTGATCGTCTGTCAGCTGATCCGCCATTCTTTTCCTCGGAAGCTTTTTCTCTCGGGCAATGCTACAAAATCAAGTACCTCTACGCGAAGACAGAGAGATAGAGAGAGGGAAGAGAGAGAATGGTGTGTAAGTGCGTCAACGAAGCAAAAGAAGGGAAAGCGTGAGGTTATTATATAAAATCGCAAAGAAAGGCGGGGGGCCACTCCGGGGTTCTTTATTCTTTAATTTTTTTTATTATCGAGGTTCCAAACTTACCAGTTATACTTGGCTGATTATCGAGACCGAACTCATAGAACTACTACCAGTTAAATTGCGAGATATATATCTGGTTCTTAAATATTCTCAACTACCGCGCACAAGAAGTCGTCTCTCAAGTGATTGCTCCATGTTGGACCCCTCAAATCCAATCGCAGGGTCCTACCAGATCCGACTTCCCACATCGCCACTTGAAGCTCTACATATTTAATTGTTCCACCAACATACACCCGAAGGTTATGATATCTTCTTTAGTCACAGACTAAGGAGTAATGAACCCTTAAAAATTTTAATTCTCAGAGGAATTCGAATCCGAGTCTCCATTTGAAGTGGACCCGTGGTCAGTGGACCAAGGCCATTGACTTCTATTCTTTATTTACTATTCCTTCCTTCCATAGTTCATAACACTTCATTAAATATCTTCAATCATATTAAAAAATTAGTGTTTATTTTTAATTTTTTACTGTCCATTCATCATCAACATCTATTATCTTTTAACTTACACCACATATTCACCATTAATATTTACAAAACCTAGAGGTATATTATTTTTAATCCTTATTCTAAAATACATTAATTTTAAAATGTCGTAATTCGACGGTAATTTGATTCAACGGAGTCATACTTTGAATGAAGGATAAATTCCTTTGCTATTTCTTATTACTTGATTCCTTTATTCTTCTTTACTGTCCTCCCGTACGATGCACGGCGTAAAATGTTAAATATTTTATTATATTAATACTATGTGATTGAATTTCAATAATATTATAAAATTATTATAAAATATACATGAGTCAGTATACACACATATATACACATACTATTATTTAATTTAATTTTATTTATAAACTCTTATCATGTGATATAAGGGCACATGATAGGAAAACCGTAAATTAATTAAGCACCGGTATTTATTTTTTCATATAGGACAATATGAGTCTTATATCTAATTTTATAAATAAGAAATTAAATTATGTTTATTATTATCAACTTTCATTATAGACCCCAAAGCATTTTGGGACTAAGGCCCTGTTCTTTTGGACTTATTTTTCAGTTTTTCAGTTCAGTTCAGTTCAGTTCAGTTCAGGTCCATTCAGTTCAGTTCAGTTCAGTTCAGGTCCATTCAGTTCAGTTCAGTTCTTCTTCTTCTTCTTCTTCTTATTATTATTATTATTAATCTTAATTATTATTATTGTTATTATTATTAATAATATTACTATTATCATTGTTGTTGTTGCTTATTATTATTATTTACTATTATTATTATTTACCCTTAATATATATTTGATTCGATTCGATTCAATTCAGTCCATTCGATTCAATTGATTCGATTCGATTCAGATCCATTCGATTGATTTAGTTGATTGATTCATTCAGTCCAAAAGAACAGAGCCTAAGGCTCTGATGTTGTTGTTGTTGTATTATCAACTTTCATTAAAAGTATACAATCGATATTCTTACTAATATAATTTTTTATATGATTTGACATTAATGTAATATATTTTACTATTTTATAATCAGGACAAAACAATTCGAAAAAATCAAATAATTGTTAGAAAGCTATGAAAATAAACTAAAAATATATTTTTCTTCAATATTCTTATATTTTTATATTGAAATATTTTAATCATCTAAATATATTATAATTATATTTATATTACTTTATATATACTATATAAATGTCAAGTTAAAGAGCATGGCGTAAGAATTAATTTAATATATTTTTTAAAAAATAAAATTGATACATAAAAGTTATAATTGTTTAAACTATTAGCTTAAAAGTAAAAGAAATAAAATGAGAAAAAGTTTTTAATTGGTAGATAGTATATAATGGAATAACCCTCAAACCCCCTCCCAAATTAAACATCCATTTTTTTAAGATTTTTAAAAAGAGGATTTACGTGGAGATGACACATGTTTTCTTAGACTTTTTTGCGACTATCTTTTAATATTAAGTATAGATGTGTAAAAGTTCGATATAAAATATATAAACATGACAGTAATCTATACGATTATTGTATATTTGTAATATTTATATTAATATCCTAATATAATTACATATCAGTATACATGCGAAAAAACGTCATATATTTTTGATAAATATATAGATTAAAGTCACACATTTTATACTTAATAATATACCATGAGATCCACAATGATATTAATTTATTAGGCATAGGGTGATAAAGTATATTATTGTGACATATTTAAATAAAAATATAATCAACTTATTATATTTGTTTATATAAATTTTCTTTTCACAAAAAGCAAAATCAATCAAAAAACTATTTTAACTAATAATATGTCTTTCTACTGGGAACTGTAAGTCTAACATGTTTATAATTCTTTTCCCAAATATTAAAATAAAATAACTCAATAATCTAAAATTATTATAAGAATGTGAAAATTGAAGTAAAGATATTGATCTTGTAAAAAGATAGATTTACTTCAAAGAAATTATTTGAAAATTTTCTGATTTTTGTACTTTATATACAAATAATTTAAAATCAAGATATAATGTAATAATTATTCAAAACAACTTATATTCAAAAAGAAATATTTTAATTATATACTACCTCCGTTCTCTTATAATTGCAACATCTGGACTTTCACGCTTGCCAATGCACAACTTTGATCCTTAATATCTTTAATTTTTTATTTTTAAAAATTATAAGAAGTTGATATTTTGAAAGTATATTTCGAGATGAATCTAACCAGATCTCACATGACTATATTTTTCTATATGTATAAATCACAAAAGACGGTCAAAAGAGAGTATGTGAACAGTATAATAGTCAACGCGTTGCAATAATGAAGTAACGGAGGAGGTATATGCCTAATGAATGTTAAATCAAATATCGTAAAAAGAAGATTAATTTAAAATATTAATAATAAAAAATAGAGTTGAGACGATAAAACTAATTAACTTCTAAACATTGAGAGAAAAATAAAAAGAAAAAAGAAAAAACTTGGTTCCATTAACTCCCATTCAAATGTGTAGGAGTTAATGTACTTTTAAAAAGGAAAAAAATAATTAATCCAAAAAATCCACATAAAGACACCTGTTTTGTACAACTCTTTTTTAATAGTAAAGTATATCACTTCCTCGGTCCAAAAATATGGTCTTTTTCTGGGTCGTTAACAAAAAGTGTGATCTTTCCATAAATAGAAATAACCCCACTTAAAATATTATATTTTCTCCACACAAAAATACATATTTTTCCACTTTCTCCACTAAAAAATACATATCTCATTCACTTTATTAAAACTGTGTCACTCCCTCTGGACCACAATTTTCGTGGGCATAAGAAGTAATAGTTTATTCCTCCTTAAAATTAATATTTTGTAATACCCCCAAGACGATCAAGGCATATTACAGCGCCGTGGACCCCACACTGTGGAATCCACCAGGTTAACGTACCAAAATGACATCCGATGAAGGCATACCACCATTAACAAAACAACCATTTCACAATTCACGACATCCAAACCAAAATAGGAATACGACAATACAATATGTTCCCCAAAAGGGCACACAACATAAATAAATTCAACAAGAAGTACTCGAGTACTTAAACAAATGACATAATAAGTAAATGACAAAACAGAACACCAACAGACGACCACTGAACAGTATCATGCTTGCCCATCATCCTCGTACGGCTCGAATGCTCGCTTGTCTCCAAGACCTGTACCTGAAATACAAAAAGTATTTCCCCCATTTAAGGGGTTAGCGACAACTGCTAGTGCAAGTACAATCAATTTGAACTACATTCTAATCAGATGAATATATGCGCCAAAATCATTTTAGAAATCATTTATATTCTGGAATATTTACGGTGCACAAGCACAAAACACATTTATCCAACAAACGATTCAAAGTTAACCGTTGGTACGAGACTCACGGCCACCGTACCCCGCAGAGCCCCGTCGGACATCCCTGGATGGTTAACCATAGTTCGTGATACGCACACACACGGCAATATGTATCCCTAGAGGCCCCATCGGACCGTCCCTAGGTGAACATACACATATCCATCCACACAACCACGAATAGCCATAATTCAAATACTAGAACACGTAAACAAATGTAAAGTACTTGCATTTGAGACATCTCCGACGAAATGGGGACGACCAACGACTACGAATGATCCGGACGGAAAACGACGGTTCCTAAACGAAGGATCAATATAACTCAGTCCTAACGGACAACAATAATCGAATGGAATACACCCATAACCCCCGATTACAATTCATGACAATAAACGTTCAATCGATACGGGCGAGGGTTTACACAAAATCCCCCCGTATCAACAATTCACTGATTAAACTCGAGGAAAACGGATTGGGAATCACCCAATAACAACAATCGGTAAGGAATTTCGTAACATACATGAACAATTCGGAATCAATCACGAAAAACCCGAAAACCCCCCAAATTAGACAAGTTTAGGGTTCCTGAAGAAAATACCTCGGATTCGGACGATGGGGGATGATTACGTTGATGATGATATGTTAGCACGAACCTACGATGATGGAATACGAATAATTCTCCGATCAAAACTGAAGGGAATCGCCCTCTGGAGTCACCCGGTGAAGAAAACGAAAGAAAAGAATGAAAACTGCTGTTCTTAACTGCCCACTGACACTACAAAAAAACAGTTTTTACCGACGCCATTTACCGACGCCAGTACCGCCGTTGTTAAACTTATAATTTACCGACGCCATTTACCGACGCCCGTACCGCCGTTGTTAAACTTATAATTTACCGACGCCATTTACCGACGCCCGTACCGCCGTTGTTAAGCTTATAATTTACCGACGCCCGATTTACCGACGCCGTTATTTTTTTTACAATTAAAGACGCCGTTTACCAACGCCATTTACCGACGCCCGTACCGCCGTTGTTAAACTTATAATTTACCGACGCCACTTACCGACGCCCGTACCGCCGTTGTTAAGCTTATAATTTACCGACGCCATTACCGACGCCCGATTTACCGACGCCATTTACCGATGCCGTTATTTTTTTTACAATTAACGACGCCGTTTACCGACGCCATTTACCGATGCCATTACCGACGCCATTTTGGCGTTGGTAAATTTTTTTTTTTTTTTTAATTTACCGACGCCGTTTACGCCATTACCGACGCCATTTCGGCGTCAGTAATTTTTTAACACAATCCCACATCGAAAAAACATCAATGTTTTTGGTGGTTTATAAACCAAAATCCTTCTCAACCATTTGAAATTGAATGGAGCCCGAAGCTGATCCGCCCGGACCCGCACCCGACCCGCCCGGACCCGGACCTGGACCTGACCGAACCCTCCCACCTGAGCCCCGCCTGAGCCCGAACCTAACCCGCCTGAGCCCCGCCTGAGTCCTGGCCTGACTTTTTTAAAAAAATTTTTAATTTAACGACGCCAAAAATGGCGTCGGTAAATGGCGGCGTCGGAAAATGGCGTCGGTAAAAAATTACCGTCGAGCGTTTTTCCAACGGCGGGTTGCCGTCGGTAATGGCGTCGGTAATTTTTTTACCAACGCCATTTTCTGTTTTACCG
The DNA here is from genome assembly GCA_033398695.1 of Orobanche coerulescens. Lineage (NCBI taxonomy): Eukaryota > Viridiplantae > Streptophyta > Magnoliopsida > Lamiales > Orobanchaceae > Orobanche > Orobanche coerulescens. The sequence continues at coordinate 8,864,004 of CM065817.1, forward strand.
ACGCCATTTTGGCGTCAGTAAAAACTGTTTTTTTTGTAGTGTGACCTATTTAAAACGCATAGTTAGTGCACGCTAACTATCAAAAGGTAGCGCGCGGTAATGGGGGTTGCAAGCAGTCCAGGAGTTGCTGCTCCCGTCGCTAGCGTGCGCTAGATAGGCTTAGTGCGCGCTAAATACTACTCGATAGCGCACGCTAATAACAACGAGTTAGCGTACGCTAACAGCACGTCGATAACACACGCAAGGAAGTAAGGAATAACATGCGCTACTCACGCAGCAGTTCAGTACTGCTCAGATCAGTACGCTGCTGCCGAGGGTACGAAACTCGAAACGCACGACAAGGCCAGAATCCAGAAACATAAACACGAAATATACAAGACGATAGAGCTAAGCGCTGAAAGAAAATATAATTCCGACCACCGGAGAGTCCGTAATGCGACAAAGGAAATAAAATTCCCTAAACTTATAGAAAATTACAAAAATAGCCCAAGTGCCCGAAAATCACAATACGACGTCGGATTTACAAACCGAAAGTCTCAACACAACCAACGCAACCATACGAACTTGCACAAACCAAGAAGCAACGAAAACGAATGAGTTTTACGAGAATCGAACGTTCATACGGCAAAACATGTCATAAAATGAAATTACGTGAAAACATCACCAAAACTCGTCCAAATGGAAAAACTCCAAGAATAAAGTAGATTCAAAATGTCGAGACGATTACAAGCAAGTCGATAAAAGTAGACATACAGTAAAAATGTAAATGTACAGATATTACATTCTCCCCCCCTAAAATAAAGTTTCGTCCCGAAACTTAAGAATCAAAAAGCTCGGGGTGCCTCGAACGCATATCCTCCTCTAACTCCCACGTCGCTTCTTCTACTCCGTGCCTCGAACATTGCACCTGATAACACTCATTTTTACACATATTTTTGCACTGATTTTCCGGGTTTTAAGATCCTAAAATGTGTAGAACTGTGTCGTTTATGCTCATATTGTGTTTATTGGACTCGATCACGTTTGAGTACATTTTATTGATTTTATAGGTACTTTATGGACATAAATCAAGCAAGAACGAAGTCTCAAACCCCAATATATATCAAGCAATGCGGAAACGAGAGATCGGGCCTAAAAAGGAGTCAAAATGGTGTCAAAACGAGTCAACACGAGCTCGATCGTGTCAATTGACACGGGCCGTGTCATCAGCTCAGCCGTGCCACATTGACACGGTCGGGTTTCACATCCAGGCTTTTCGGCTTTTCTAGAGGAGTATGACACGGGTCGTGTCATTCGACACGGTCGTGTCATTTGCTCGGCCGTGTCAATTGACACGGTCGAGTTCCATGTCCAACGAGTTTCGGAGTTTTGAGCGCACTTTGACACGGGACGTGTCATTTGACACGGGCCGTGTCACTTTTCGGTGGAAAAATCACCTTTTGACATTTTTGCAAGATTTGTGTATGAAAAGTGATGTTTTTCGCCTTATAAAAAGGGATATTGGGCAAGACTTGAGAGATATGCTGAATATTGGAGAGATTAGAGAGAGAGAAACACAAGATTAATGGGCTTTCATTCCAAAAAGAAGGAGATTTGAAGAAATTCTTGAAGAACACTTCAAGAACATTTGAAGGCTTCAACCGGGATCAATAAAGACACCTTACGAGTTTTATCTTCTTCCTATCTTTTATCTATTTTGTTGTTTTATTTAGCATGAACATGATGAATATGATGATTATTAATCTTTCTTTCATTACCATATCCGGCTAAACTCGTTAGATTCCGGGCATGGGAGTACGTTGATTTGCTATGATTTTGAGGGATTGATGATTATATATATCTAGTGTGATTTCTTTACCAAATACTTGGTTTTAATTCATGTTTAGATACTTGATCAATGTTTTTACATGTTAAACTTAATTGCTCATAAATCGAGAGAAGAGGGCATTAATAGGTCTCGAGTATTTGACGTAGTAAATTACGAGATTGAGAAATCGGTGATGAACTATGATGATATCTAATCTTATGAACATTTTGGAGTTAGATAATTTATAATAGACGGAGACGTTGTTATAGGTTGTTTAATCTACGTTTTAATGCATCTCCAGAGAGACTTTAGAATATTGTTGTGATCATCGTTTTGGAGATGCACTTAGAACCTTGTGGAACCAATCCCGACTAAATTTAGTAATCAACGGAAACCTAGCCTTGGAATCAACCTTTCTAAACTCTTGCAATTCGCTTTAATTCGGATATTTTCAATTATTTTTAATTTATTGTGATCATTTTATTTTATTTCATTTACCATCCATTTTACCTTTCGATCGTCTAGATAAAACCGGAAACACTATAATCTAGTACTCAACACAATAAGAATATTTAGTCTCTGTGGAATATGACCTTGCTCGCCGCTTTCTACATATTCTCCGTACACTTGCGGATTGTTTAAATAAATAGCGAACAAGTTTTTGGCGCCGTTGCCGGGGACTAGATTAATTTTATTAGTGTTGATATTACGATAAGTGTTTCTAGTCTTACTTTAGATATTTTCTTATTTGTTACTTAACTCATGTTATACAATTTCTACTCAGGGAGTGCATGAACACCCGTTCATCTCGAGTGCCTTTAGAAACTTTCATCCCGGAAGTAGAAGCATTTGCCCGAAGAACAAGTGCTACCTCAAGGAAACTAAGAAGGGATCTTTTTGAAGATATGGAGAGAGCGGGAGATAACGTGGGAAGGGACAACACGAACGAAGATGAAATAATCCAAGACAACGAGGGCGGAAGGATTGAAAATCCAACAACTAGGGTGCAATCAATTCGGGATGGATTCCGACCAAAACTAGACCGAAACTTTGGAGGAATCACTCATGTTCCAATCAACGCCCTAAATTTCGAGTTGAAACCCGCCTTAATTTCAATGGTTCAACAAAATCAATTTGGAGGATTTGCTGTCGAAGATCCGCATGCCCATCTCACTCATTTCATGCAAATATGTGATACTATCAAAATAAATGGAGTCTCGGATGATGCCATACGCTTATGATTATTTCCATTCTCTTTGAAGGAGAAAGCAAGAAATTGGCTTGGAACTTTAGCTCCCGGAAGTATAAAGACATGGGAAGAATTGAGCGAAAAATTTTTGTTCAAATTTTTCCCACCAAACAAGACAATGAAGCTAAAAAGTGAGATTACTCAATTTCATCAATTGGATTCCGAACCGCTATATGAAGCTTGGGAACGTTTCAAAGATCTACTAAGGCGATGCCCTCGACATGGTTTCCCCGAAGACCAACAAATGTGTTTCTTCTACAATAGTCTTATGGGGGAAACAGGAAATTTTATTGATGCTTCCGCGGGAGGGGCATTGCTAGCAAGGAGCGCTGAATAAGCGTATGTATTGATCGAAGAAATGGCTATGAATAGTTATCAATGGCCGATGGAAAGAGCAAATATTATAAGGGTGGCTGAGATATCCGATTCTGATCCTATAAAGCCACTAACCGCGCAAATGACGATGTTAACTACTCAATTGGGGGCTCTAACAAAAGGAGGTGATTCGAAGGGAGCTTCTCAAGGAAGTTAAAGTTCACTACCGTCCGATCCATTGGAGGAGGCACATTACATTAATAATCGGAGTACAACAATTTCCGGAATAATCCACCACCGGGCTTCTACCATCCCTCAAATCGAAATCATGAAAATTTTAGCTATGCTAATCCAAAGAATGCTTTGCAACCACCGGACGGATTCAAGGTGCCGAATGGGGAGATAATTGAAGAAGCAAAGCCGACGTCAAATCTCGAGAATATTCTAGCTACCTTCATGATGGATACGAAAATCCGATTTAGTCGAGATGAGGAGAAATTGGATAAAATCGAAGGCCATGTCACTCAATTAGCTACCACCATGGGAGCTCAAATGAAAAATCTCGAAACTCAAATTGGACAATTAGATAAAGTTGTCGGGAGTCATCATCAACGGGGACAATTTCCGAGCAATACCGAAGTGAATCCAAAAGAGTCTTGTCAAGCGATCACTTTAAGAAGTGGAACGAATTATGAAGGGCCAAAAATGCCAAGGGTCCAACAAAAAGAGGAAGTCAAGGAGGATCAATTCGAAATTGAAAAGGAAGAAGAAAAGCATGATACATCCAAGGGGACTGAGAAGCCTAAAATATCTCCTAACTCTACTCCTAACGTTCCTCTCCCTTTTCCTCAATGTTTCAAAAAGAAAAAGTTAGATGCACAATTCGCAAAATTTTTAGATATCTTCAAGAAAATTAATATCAATATTCCTTTTGCAGATGCTTTGGAACAAATGCTTAACTACGCAAAATTCTTGAAGGATGTGATGTCAAGAAAAAGAAAGATGTAAGATCATGAGACGGTTAAACTAACCGAAGAATGTAGCGCTATTATCCAACGCAAATTACCTCAAAAGCTTAAGGATCCCGGAAGCTTTACCGTTCCATGCACTATTGGAAATGTCTCTTTCGATAAAGCTTTGTGTGATTTAGGTGCTTCGATTAACCTCATGCCTTTATCTATTTTCAGGAAATTAGGTGTCGGAGAAATGAAAGCCACAACGGTTATGCTACAATTGGCGGATCGATCCATAACATATCCCAAGGGAATTGTCGAAGATGTGCTTGTAAAAGTCGACAAATTTATATTTCCAGCGGATTTTGTTGTCCTTGATATGGAAGAAGACGAAGATTTACCACTTATCCTTGGACGTCCATTTTTAGCAACGGGAAAGGCTCTTATTGATGTTGAAAGGGGAGAATTAACACTACGTATTAACGATGATCATGTTCTATTTTCTATTTTTAAAGCTATGAAATTTCATGATGATACGGAATATTGCAATGTTATTGACCATATAAGCTCGTATGGAAAGAAAAAAATCTTACACTCATTTTCTTGGGATCCATTAGAGTTTGCTCTTACGAACTCATATTTTTCTACTGATTCAACTTTGGAGTTTGACGATTCTGACTTGTTTGATTATGTTTCTGAATTAAATTCTCTACAGGGAAAAACGCAAATCAATACAAGAGATGATTTTGACAAAGGGGAACATGAAGTAGTTGCGGAAATCAAGCTGACGGACGACTCGAACATGTCCAACGACATGGTGAAAAATTTGGGGTCCGTTTCATCTCAATCGGATTCATCTCAACCAAGCTTGGACCTAAAAGCCCTCCCGGAACACCTCAAGTATGCATTTCTAGATGATAACAATACCAATCCGGTAATTCTATCCTCTTCACTTTCATCCACTCAACTAGATAAATTGCTTCGTGTATTGAAAGCACATAAGTCGGCTATAGGATGGTCTATCTCAGATTTGAAGGGAATTAGTCCTTCCATATGCATGCATAGGATTTTTCTTGAAGAAAATTTTAAACCTAAAGTGCAAAATCAATGAAGACTTAATCCCATAATGAAAGAAGTGGTGAAAAAGGAAGTACTAAAACTTTTAGATGCCAGAATGATATATCCAATTTCCGATAGTGAGTGGGTGAGTCCTACGCAAGTTGTATCAAAAAAGGGAGGGATGACCGTAACCAAAGATGAGAAAGATGAATTAATTGCTATGAGAGTAGTTACGGGATGGCGAGTGCGTATAGACTATAGGGCTTTAAATGCGGCTACTCGCAAAGACCATTTTTCCATTCCCTTCATTAATCAAATGCTTGATAGATTGACGGGGCATGAATTTTTCTGTTTTCTTGATGGATATTCAGGGTATAATCAAATCTACATAACACCGGAAGATCAAGAAAAAACGGCTTTTACATGTCCTTATAGAATTTATGCTTATCGTAGGATGCCGTTTGGTTTATGTAATGCCCCAGCCACATTTCAACGTTGCATGATGGCTATCTTTCATGGTTTGATCGAAAATATAATGGAAGTTTTCATGGATGATTTTTTGGTGTTTGGAAATTCATTTGATCATTGCTTGCATAATCTTACTTTAGTTTTACAGCGATGTGAAGACACTAATCTCGTGTTGAATTGGGAGAAATGCCACTTTATGGTGCAAGAAGGAATTGTCCTAGGCCATAGAGTGTCCGCCTCCGGTTTGGAGGTTGATAGGGCGAAAATTGTCGCCATTGAGAAACTTCCCCCACCTAAGAATGAAAAAGCAATTAGGAGTTTTCTTGGGCACGCGGGTTTTTATAGGAGATTCATAAAAGACTTTTCAAAAACCACTAAACCTTTGAGTAAATTGTTAGAAAAAGATACCACTTTCATTCTTTCTAACGAATGTTTGCAGGCATTTGAGACTTTAAAGAAGGCATTAGTGAGAGTTCCTATCCTCGTGGTACCGGATTGGTCTCAACCTTTTGAGATCATGTGTGATGCAAGTGATTATGCGGTCGGAGCTGTGTTGGGACAACGTCGTGAGAAACTCTTTCGGGCTATTTATTATGCAAGCAAAAAATTGGACGGAGCCCAACAAAATTGCACAACAACGGAGAAAGAAATGCTTGCCGTGGTATTTGCTTTTGATAAGTTCCGATCATACTTAATTGGGACAAATACGACAGTACAAACGGATCACGCAGCTATCAAATACTTGTTCGAGAAGAAAGATTCTAAACCTCGCCTAATTCGATGGATTCTTCTTTTACAAGAGTTTGACGTGGAAGTTCGAGACAGAAAAGGTTGTGAAAATGTGGTAGCCGACCACTTATCTCGCCTCGAATACAAAAAGGAGGAGGAACCCGAGATCGAAGGGATTAAAGAAGAATTTCCGGACGAGCGGCTTTTTATGGTAGAAGCTAAATTTCCGTGGTTTGCTGACATTGTTAATTTTTTGGTCGCAGGTGTGCTACCCCCGGATTTATCTCATTATCAAAAAAAGAAATTCCTACATGATATCAAGTTCTATATGTGGGATGATCCACTACTTTTTAAGAGATGTGCCGACATGATCATAAGGAGATGTGTACCGCAAGAGAAATGGGATGAAATTCTTCAACAATGTCATTCATCACCAACCGGAGGACATTTTGGAGCAACACGGACTGCTGCAAAGGTGTTGCAAAGCGGATTTTATTGGCCTATGCTATACAAAGATTGCTATCTCTTCATTCAACAATGCGATAGATGCCAACGAGTAGGAAATATTTCAAGACGTCATGAGATGCCCCTGACCAACGTAATTGAGGTTGAACTATTTGACGTTTGGGGTATCGACTTCATGGGTCCATTCTCCTCATCATTCGGAAATAAGTACATTCTACTAGCGGTCGAGTACGTATCTCGATGGGTCGAGGCAATTTATTCCCCAACAAATGATGCTCAAGTAGTAATGAAATTTTTAAAGAAGAACATCTTTTGCCGATTCGGAACTCCAAGAGCATTAATCAGTGATCGGGGATCGCATTTTGTCAACAAAATCATGGATAAACTCCTTCAGAAATATGGGGTCCGATCAAAGAAATCATTGTCCTATCATCCACAAGCAAATGGACAAGCCGAAGCGGCCAACAAAGAGATTAAGCTAATCTTGGAAAAGATGGTGAGTACATCTCGGAAAGATTGGTCATCCAAGCTCGACGATGCACTTTGGGCTTATCGTACGGCCTATAAAACTCCTTTGGGAACATATCCCTATCAACTCATTTTTGGGAAATCATGTCACCTGCCTTTGGAATTAGAGCATAAAGCGATGTGGGCGGTGAAAAGGATAAATTTGGATTTTGAGGCTGCCGGAAAGAAAAGATTGCTAGAGCTAAATGAGTTGGAAGAATTCCGGGATGAATGCTACGAAAATTCTCGAATCTACAAAGAGAGATCTAAAAGATGGCACGATAAGATGATCGTTAAACGTGAATTTATGCCGGGACAACAAGTACTTCTCTATAATTCAAGACTAAAATTGTTCCCCGGAAAATTAAAATCAAGATGGTCAGGTCCATTCATGATCAAGAAAGTACTTCCACCCGGAATAGTCGAGTCATGAGCAGAGACGGGGAGCTATTTAAAGTTAATGGACAAAGTCAAACACTACTATCATCCCAATCAAAAGGAAGCCGTATCCGTAATAACTTTAATCGAGCCATAAAAACTTCCAGTTGAAGACGTCCGGCTGAAGACATTAAACTTAGCACTAATTGGGAGGCAACCCAATAATTTTTATTTTCATGTTTTGATCTTTTTCGTATTTTTTTTTTTATTTTTACTTGTTGTAAAACTAACCGGTTCAATTTTTGGTGTTCTATTCGCAGGAAAAAGATCCGAAAACAAAACTGCATTTTCTAGGCCAGTACGACACGGGCCGTGTCATTTGACATGGTCGGGTCGTGCAGGCAGACATTATACCACTTTCTGTGCAGGTCCGACACGGGCCGTGTCATCCGACACGGTCGAGTCAGGTATCCAGTGAAAATGTTACTTTCTGGGGTAGTACGGCACGGGCCGTGTCAATTGACACGGCCGGGTTAGGTGGACAACTTAGTTTTTAAAAAAAGGAGACAGGTATGACACGGGCCGTGTCAGTCGGGCAGTATAAAACCTGAAGCGGCGGACTCCACCATTCCTTTCTTCCCCAAATTCTATTTCTTCCCCAACTCATAAACCATAGCCCCGAATCCCATTAAATCCGGCAAAATCAAGCAAGAATCGTGTCAAATCTCACATAATAACAAAGTGTTCATCATTATTCCACAATCCTAAAGCTTCAAAGGGTACGAATCGGACGAATTCATCCGGGTTTTTGGGCGCAATTTTTTTCTGAAATTTTCTTCAATTTTCACTCCGAATTCAAGGTATGATTCACGATTTTGGATGGTTTAATTCTTCATTGCATCGAGATTATGTGAAATATGATTTATTGAGCAATTTAGGGTTCTTAAAATGGATTTTTGGTGGAATTTGTCTTGAGTAAAAATGCGTTGAAATTTTGTCGGTGAATTAATGAATTACATGTTGGATGTATATGATTGAGAGATGTTATTACATGTTTGAAATTATTGGGATATTACATACAATGACGATTGGCGTTGAAATTTACGGTTGGGGTATTTTTGAAGAAACGCTTATTTTGGGAAAATGTGTAATTTGTAAGAAGTTTGGGGGAGCGTTTATTATCGAAAAACCGTGATTCTGAACTTTTGTGAAACAAATGATAATCGATGAATCTCTTGCAGAAAAATGGTCAGGGGACGAGGACGAGGAAATGCCCAACAGGGACGGGGTACAGCTCAAAGGGGACGAGGAAGATCCTCAACAGAAATTGAACAACCGGAGAGAATACCTACTCAAGGGGCTGTCGAGACACCCGAGACATATGGAATAGAACTTCCGCCAAGTCGCCTAGCACGATGGGAGATATTGGGGCTGAAAAAAATGCTCCCCACTCGATGGCCGGACGAAGAGTGCATGACGGCAATGGGGATAAGAGACGATGTCACGAGTCTACTTGAACGAATAAGTTGGACAACGTTAATGACCCAACATTGGCCCACCTACCGCTGTCTCACGTTGGAATTCCTTAGCACACTCACTGTTAAAAGAGACCCGATTTCACATGAGCCGACCGCTTTGGAATTCCGGCTAAACAACAAAAACGAAAAATTTTCTCCTGGTGAATTGGATGCTATATATGACGCTCGAAAGCACGGAGAATACCAAATCAATCGGTTCGAGTGTGAGACTTATTGGAGGGCAATGGTTGAATATCCGGGGATCGATGCACGTCCCTACATCCCAAAGTCGGCAAAAGGATCCTCTCTTCGCAATCCTATTCTCCGCTATCTACACAAGGTGATTGCGAGCACTATCTTCGGTCGGAAAGAAACGGGGCCAATTACTCAACGAGAGCTATATGTTTTATCACATATACTCGACGGAACAAATCCAGCAACCGGAGCTATTATCATGGATCATTTTGAGGATGTTGCCACTAAACCGAGAGGGGAGATTTGGATAGGGGGTTTAATTACCCCTATCACACTTCATCTTGATGTACCACTAGAAAACCGAACTCCCCTCCCGGGAAATATGCTTCTATCTGTCCAAGTCATGAAGTTGATGAATATTCTCGACTACGACTCTCGCGTTATTTTCCTCCAGAATGACGACGATCACTTCCTACTCCCGAATACAACTTTGACAACTATTGACAGTATTCGGGACTTAGGAAATCTACAAATGGCCACGGAAGCGCATAAATTGGCCCGGGAGGTAGCTGGATTAATTTATCCTAGTGAAAGATATGTTGCTCGGAATGTCCATCCTAGGCGTACGGAATTTGAGGATAGAGCCGAGAGGATGCGAGAAGAAGAGAGAGAGGAAAGAATGGAGGAAGAATTCGCCTATGAGAGAGGTCCTGAAGACGAAAGAGAAACATATGAGGAAGAAGAGAGAAGGAGAGAACGGCCTGAGTCGTCGAGACAGGCCGAGTCAAGACATGCCACACCTCGTTCCACGCTTAGAGAAGAGTTTGAGACTTTCAGAGAGGAGACCCGACAGAGACAAGACGAGATGCTGGAAATTTTACGACGAATGGAAGATTAATATGTCCAACAAGGCCACTTTCCTCCGCCAAATCAGTAGGACCAGTTGTAAGTATTTCTTGACCCAAAGTTTTTATTATTTAAATACTATACCCCCTTCGTGTGTATACTCTTTAATTCAAGTTTGTGGGGAGAAATTGGGTCAAGAAATACCTACATTGTTTGTTTGCTTTTATTTTGTCTTGTGGATTTTGGTTTGGATTTTGGTGTGATTTTGATTTACGTTTTGGTGTAATTTTTTTTGAATTTTTGTTTTATTTTGGTGTGTTTTGAACTTGGTGTGTTTTGATGATGATGAACTTAGATGAAACTAGAAAGAATGAACTCTTGTCTTGGATGCCTCGGGATTTATTTTGTTATTTTGATATGCAAATCGAGGGTAATTTGAAGGGGAAAAATTGTAGAATAATCAAAAGAGTGTGAAATTGAATAAATAGTTTAATACCTTGGAAATATGAACAAATCTAGCATGAGCTTTTGAGCCTTCGTGCATCATTAAATATGCAAGTTTCCTTGTCGAGTGTACCATTCATGTTTTAAGACTCTAGAACTTGCCCTGGTTATCTTATTCGAAACTACAAGTGTGTGTGCAAATTAATGAAAATGATTTTAGGCAATTTTTATTGGCAACCCTTCAAACCTTTTGGCCAACCCAAGAATTTACTTCCCTAGTTAGCCCGATTGAACTTAAAGCCTATTTCTTGTTAGCCACATTATGAGCTTTCCGTTCTATTATAAACTTTTGTCCCTATACTTGAGCTTATTAGAACAAATTGACAAAAGATTGAAAAGATGTGTGGAGGCGATTGGAAAAATTGTTGGTTAAATTACAATGATTTATAAAAATAAATTTGAAGGAAGAATGGTGTGATTAGAATGATGATGTTGTTCACCACATGGAACTTGAAAAGAAAAAAAAATGAGAAGAAAAAAAGAAACGAGATTTATTGGAGCGATAAGGAGGAAATAAAATAAATGGAGCAATAAGGAGGAATAAGGTTGTGATTCTCACTTTCAAAAGTGCTTAGTGCGATTATATTAAAATCAAGGGGTTCAAGGAAGCAAATTCCAAGGAAAATAAAATTTTGAGCTTCTAATTGAGGGAAGTGATTATTGAGATAATGTTCTAATTTGCTCAAGTCAAGTCACTTTAAGCCATACTTATCCTACCCCGACTAAAAAGCCTACATTACAACCGATAAAGTCCTTTTTGATTCACCAAATTTACATGCACAACTAGTGGTAGAGATGTAGATGATTGACAACCCTATGGAGATTCTTATTTCATTGAATGAGTTTTGAGCGTCACTTATCCCATTATACATTTCGAGAGTGAGAGAATACACTTGACCGGCGAGGTTCGTATTATTCAAGTATTAGCTATGAGGTTAAAGAAGCACCCCAGAGATTTGCATACTTTACAGAACTCGACTTATTTATTTCTTGAGGCGCATTGATGAATTTTTAAAATGATCCTTTGAGGCATGTTGAGGGACGAGTTCCCTTAAGAGTGGTTATTTTAAAGGGCATTGCTCGGGACGATCAACATTCAAGTTTGGGAGATTTTGATAACACTCATTTTTACACATATTTTGCACCGATTTTCCGGGTTTTAAGATCCTAAAATGTGTAGAACTGTGTCGTTTATGCTCATATTGTGTTTATTGGACTCGATCACACTTGGGTACGTTTTATTGATTTTATAGGTACTTTATGGACATAAATCAAGCAACAACGAAGTCTCAAACCCAATATATATCAACCAATACGGAAACGAGAGATCGGGCCTAAAAAGGAGTCAAAACGGTGTCAAAACGAGTCAACACGAGCTCGGACGTGTCAATTGACACGGGCCGTGTCATAAGCTCGGCCGTGCCACATTGACATGGTCGGTTTTCATATCCAGGCTTTTCGGCTTTTCTAGAGGAGTATGACACGGGCCGTGTCATTCGACACGGTCGTGTCATTTGCTCGGCCGTGTCAATTGACACGGTCGAGTTCCCTATCCAGCGAGTTTCGGAGTTTTGAGCGCACTTTGACATGAGCCGTGTCATTTGATACGGGCCGTGTCACTTTTCGGTGGAAAAATCACCTTTTGACATTTTTGCAAGATTTGTGTATGAAAAGTGATGTTTTTGGCCTTATAAAAAGGGATATTGGGCAAGACTTGAGAGATATGCTGAATATTGGAGAGATTAGAGAGAGAGAAACACAAGATTGAGGGGCTTTCATTCCAAAAAGAAGGAGATTTGAAGAAATTCTTGAAGAACACTTCAAGAACATTTGAAGGCTTCAACCGAGATCAATCAAGACACCTTACGAGTTTTATCTTCTTCCTATATTTTATCTATTTTGTTGTTTTATTTAGCATGAACATGATGAATATGATGATTATTAATCTTTCTTTCATTACCATGTCCGGCTAAACTCGTTAGATTCCGGGCATGGGAGTACGTTGATTTGCTATGATTTTGAGGGATTGATGATTATATATATCTAGTGTGATTTCTTTACCAAATACTTGGTTTTAATTCATGTTTAGATACTTGATCAATGTTTTTACATGTTAAACTTAATTGCTCATAAATCGAGAGAAGAGGGCATTAATAGGTCTCGAGTATTTGACGTAGTAAATTACGAGATTGAGAAATCGGTGATGAACTATGATGATATCTAATCTTATAAACATTTTGGAGTTAGATAATTTATAATAGACGGAGACGTTGTTACAGGTTGTTTAATCTACGTTTTAATGCATCTCCAGAGAGACTTTAGAATATTGTTGTGATCAGCGTTTTGGAGACGCACTTAGAACCTTGTGGAACCAATCCCAACTAAATTTAGTAATCAACGGAAACCTAGCCTTGGAATCTACCTTTCTAAACTCTTGCAATTTGCTTTAATTCAGATATTTTCAATTGTTTTTAATTTATTGTGATCATTTTATTTTATTTCATTTACCATCCATTTTACTTTTCGATCGTCTAGATAAAACCGGAAACACTATAATCTAGTACTCAACACAATAAGAATATTTAGTCTCTGTGGAATACGACCTTGCTCGCCGCTTTCTACATATTCTCCGTACACTTGCGGATTGTTTAAATAAATAGCGAACAGCACCTTAACCAAAGGAATGGTTTTGTGCCTTAACTGCTTGTCTCGACGCTCCAAAATCCTGACGGGCCTCTCCTCAAACGTAACATCCTTCTCGATCTCCATGTCTCCGAAATCAATAATGTGGGACGGGTCCGGAACGTACTTCCTCATCTGGGAGACGTGAAATACGCTATGAACATGACTCAACGACGGAGGCAAAGCCAAACGATATGCCAACTCACCGACTCTCTCCAATATCTCAAAAGGCCCAATATACCTCGGGCTGAGCTTCCCCTTTTTCCCAAAACGGAAAACTCCCTTCGATGGAGACACTCTCAGCAGAACATGATCTTCCACCTCAAACTCCAAAGGTTGACGCCTAACATCTGCATAAGACTTTTGTCGATTCTGAGCTGCCAACATTTCCTCTCTAATCAACTCAACTTTCTTCCTCGTCTCTAACACAAGGTCTGGCTCGGTGCGAACTAGATTGGACGGCTCATCCCAACATATCGGTGATTGGCAACGTCGGCCATAAAGTGCCTTATATGGTGCCATCTTAATCGTCGCGTGCCAACTATTATTATAAGTAAACTCAGTCAAGGCCAGATGCTCCTCCCAGTCACTACTCCAGTCTAACACACACGCGCGCAACATATCCTCGAACGTCTGAATGGTACGCTCGGACTCTCCGTCGGTCTGAGGGTGGAAAGATGTACTCAAGCGCAAATGTGTCCCCAATGCCTTATGTACCGCCTGCCAGAAGTGCGATACAAACTGGCCGTCTCTATCCGAAATAATAGACTTCGGCGTACCATGAAGTCTCACTATCTGCGTGATAAAAATACGAGCCAATTTTTCTGGACCCCAAGTATCCTTGATGCCCAGAAAATGTGCCGACTTAGTCAGTCGGTCTACGATCACCCACACCATATTCATTCCAGTCTTCGTCCTCGGCAAGTTCGTGACAAAATCCATGGAGATATCCTCCTACTTCCATTCCGGGACGGGAAGTGGTTTCAACAACCTGGCTGGCCGCTGATGCTCGATTTTGACTTGCTGACAAGTCAAACACTTAGCCACAAACTGAACTACCTCATTCTTCATGTTGTTCCACCAAAAATTTTTCCTCAAATCTTTATACATTTTACTCGAGCCCGGATGGACTGAGTAAGGCGACGCGTGAGCCTTTCTCATAATATTCTGCCTTAATTCCAAGTGGTTCGGAACACAAAGCCGACCTTGGAATCTCAACACACCATCCTCATGTATCACGAATCCCGGGGCTTTCCCCTTCCCTACATTCTCTCGAAGCTGAACAAACATCGGGTCCTCGAACTGTCCCGACTTAATGTCGTCTACTAAAGACGAAGAAATCTCAAGGGTACGCAATTGCCCGGAACTCTATGGTAGCACAATATCAATGTTCAACCTCATAAACTCCCGCTGAAGTCCCGACTGAGCCGTCAGCAAGTCAAGCGCCCGAAGCGATACCGATTTCCGGCTCAAGGCATCTGCTACCACATTTGCCTTGCCCGTATGATAGAGAATCTCGAGGTCGTAATCCTTAATCAACTCTAACCATCTCCGCTGTCTCATGTTAAGCTCTTTCTGCGTAAAAATGTACTTCAGGCTCTTATGATCGGTAAAAATCTGACACGACGATCCATACAAGTAATGACGCCAGATCTTCAATGCAAATACAACTGCGGCCAACTCAAGATCGTGCGTAGGGTAATTAAACTCGTATGGTTTCAACTGACGGGAAGCATAGGCAATCGTACTCCCATGCTGCATAAGTACACATCCGAGACCTTGGCCCGAAGCATCACTAAAAACTGAGAAACCCTGGTTACCACTTGGTAATGCCAAAACAGGAGCGGTCGTCAATCGCTTCTTCAACTCCTCAAAACTATTCTGCCTCTCATCGGTCCACACAAACTTCTCTGACTTCTGTAACAACTGAGTCAGCGGTCGAGCTTAGAGAACCCCTCGACGAATCTACGGTAATATCTGGCCAAACCCAGAAAACTACGGACCTCCTTCACGTTCTTGGGTGGCGCCCAATCCAACACTGCCTCTACTTTATGTGGGTCAACACGAACACCCTCGGCCGAGACCACATGACCGAGAAACATAACCTCCCGTAACCAAAACTCACACTTTGAGAATTTCACAAAAATATGCTGAGTCCTCAAAATATCTAACACGATATGCAAATGACGGGCATGCTCCTCCTCGTTCCTCGAGTAAATCAGGATGTTATCGATAAAAACAACTACACACTTATCGAGGTACTCGATAAAAACTTTGTTCATAAGCTGCATGAACACGGCTGGGGCGTTGGTTAGCCCAAAAGGCATAACCACAAACTCATAGTGACCGTATCTCGTCCGAAAGGCCGTTTTCGGAATATTGGTATCCTTCACTCGGAGCTGATAATACCCCGATCTCAAATCAATCTTCGAAAACACGGTTGCCCCTTGCAGTTGGTCGAACAAATCATCAATCCTCGGGAGCGGATACTTGTTTTTGATAGTCACTTTGTTCAACTCTCGGTAGTCGATACACAAACGGAGCGACCCATCCTTCTTCTTCACAAACAGGACCGGAGCGCTCGGTCGAATATACCCCATGTCTAGTAACTCTCCCAACTGTTTCTTCAACTCAAGCATCTTGGCAGGCGCCATACGATATGGCGTCTTAGAAATCGGTGCTGCACCTAGCTCTAAATCGACGGTAAACTCAACTTCTCGGTCCGGCGGCAAACCCGACAACTCGTCTGGAAAGATGTCAGGATACCCACACACTACCGGAATAGACGAGAGCTCGACTCCCCCTTCTCTCGATCTCAAAGCGTAACACCAATACCCCGTGCAACCTCCTCGAAGAAGTCTCACCGCTTTCAAAGCGCTGATCAAGAACCTCTGACTACTCCGCTTACGCCCCACAAAAGAATGCTCGGTAACGTCAAAGGCTAACATCGAAACGGTTCTCATTCTATAGTGCATGATTGCCCCATGACGGTCTAACCAATTCTCGCCCAGAATGAAATCCTCATCTCTAATATCTACCACAATCAGATTAGAAGGCCAAACCCTCTCCGCGATACTCACTGGAAAATCTCTAATCTCACGATCCCCCACGATGCTATCCCCACTAGACAGTTTAACAACAAACGGTTCACACGTAACTAGGCAATCAATATGCAGATGACGCACACAATCCATAGATATGAAAGAATGCATAGCACCAGAATCGAATAATACGGAAACAGGATGGTCAAGGATGTGAACGGTACCTGTAGCCACCATCGCGTCAGGATCTCCTGTTCGTCTCATCTCATATACTCGGGGCGGAACAGACCCCGCACTAGAAGCCCCCCCTCTAGAAGACTGCCCACGTCCTCGACCTCTACCGAAACTCTGCTGTGGCTGAGGAACTATCAGTGTCTGATTCACACTCGGCTCTCCCGCAGTTGGGGCTGATATCTGAGTAACTGGCGCCCGAACTGCATCCGTACAAAACTTAGCACGATGTCCCATCCGACCGCATGCAAGACACTGAATCGGGGGCCCATCACACTCCCTCATCATGTGGCCGGGACGACCACAGTTAAAGCACGTAGGACCGCGAATGGAACCAGTAGGAGCAGACTTAGAACCGTTTCCTCGCCCAAATGACGAAGACTGACCCCCGAAAGCTCTCAAACCAGACTGAGCCTTCGGATGCCCACCAGACTTGCCTCCTAAAAACTGGCCGGAGGTCTTCTGTTTCTTCCCCCCGGCTGCCGTCTCTGTCGCAGCAAACGACATCTCATAAGCCATCGCCTTATTCTGATACTCTTTCAAAGTTGTGCATCCCATACCAGACATGTAGTGACGCACCCTCGGTTTCATCCTCATATCGAAGTGGCGGATCTTATCAAGCTCATCTCGGACTTGGTTTCTCACATAATGAAGCTGTTGGTTGTAGTCCTCGGTCGCTTGAGAGATAGGAACATCCTAGGGCTTAGCCTCAAAGAAGGCTCGGATCCTCCCCTCTTTCACTGGCCATGGACAAAAATCGTCTTCCATGAACTCCCGGAATTCTGCCCACGTGGCAGCCCGATCACGTGGTTTCACCGCTTGCCACCACGTTGCCGCCTCTTTGGCGAGGAAGTACTGAGCGATGGGTAGCTTCATCTCCTCAGAGCAGTTAGCAGCCTCAAACACCTTTTCCATCTCAAACAACCAACTTTCCCAACCAGAAGGGTCGGAAGCACCATCAAACTGCGGAGGACGCATACGAATCACGTCCTGAAGTAGCTTATCATTTCCGGATCCAGTAGGCGGAACCGGGTTGGCAATAGCTTGGCCGACCAGGACGGCCTGAGTTAGTAGCGTCATCTGGTTCTCTACTTACTGAGATGATGGCATAGCAGTGATGCTGTTCTAAAATGACACTCGACTAGACCCAAATAACCGACAGCCTAGGTATCCATAAACCTGGCTCGGATACCATATTCTGTAACACCCCCAAGACGATCAGGGCATATTACAGCGCCGTGGACCCCACACTGTGGAATCCACCAGGCTAACGTACCAAAATGACATCCGATGAAGGCATACCACCATTAACAAAAACAACCATTTCACAATTCACGACATCCAAACCAAAATAGAAATACGACAATACAATCCGTTCCCCAAAAGGGCACACAACATAAATAAATTCAACAAGAAGTACTCGAGTACTTAAACAAATGACATAATAAGTAAACGACAAAACAGAACACCAACAGACGACCACTGAACAGTATCATGCTTGCCCATCATCCTCGTACGGCTCGAATGCTCGCTTGTCTCCAAGACCTGTACCTGAAATACAAAAAGTATTTCCCCCATTTAAGGGGTTACCGACAACTGCTAGTGCAAGTACAATCCATTTGAACTACATTCTAATCAGATGAATATATGCGCCAAAATCATTTTAGAAATCATTTATATTCCGGAATATTTACGGTGCACAAGCACAAAACACATTTCTCCAATAAAACGATTCAAAGTTAACCGTTGGTACGAGACTCACGGCCACCGTACTCCGCAGAGCCCCGTCGGACATCCCTGGGTGGTTAACCATAGTTCGTGATACGCACACACACGGCAATATGTATCCCTAGAGGCCCCGTCAGACCATTCCTAGGTGAACATACACATATCCATCCACACAACCACGAATAGCCATAATTCAAATACTAGAACAGGTAAACAAATGTAAAGTACTTGCCTTTGAGACATCTCCGACGAAATGGGGACGAACAACGAATACGAATGATCCGGACAGAAAACGACGGTTCCTAAACGAAGGATCAATATAACTCAGTCCTAACGTACAACAATAATCGAATGGAATACGCCCATAACCCCCGATTACAATTCATGACAATAAACGTTCAATCAATACGGGCGAGGGTTTACGCAAAATCCCCCCATATCAACAATTCACGGATTAAACTCGAGGAAAACGGATTGGGAATCACCTAATAACAACAATCGGTAAGGAATTTCGTAACATACATGAACAATTCAGAATCAATCACGAAAATCCCGAAAATCCCCCAAATTAGACAAGTTTAGGGTTCATGAAGAAAATACCTCGGATTCGGACGATGGAGGATGATTACGTTGATGATGATATGTTAGCACGAACCTACGGTGATGGAATACGAAGAATTCTCCAATCAAAACTGAAGGGAATCGCCCTCTGGAGTCGCCCGGTGAAGAAAACGAAAGAAAAGAATGAAAACTGCTGTTCTGACCTGCCCACTGACCTATTTAAAACGCATAGTTAGCGCACGCTAACTATCAAAAGGTAGCGCGCACTAACGGGGGTTGCAAACAGTCCAGGAGTTGCTGCTCCCGTCGCTAGCGTGCGTTAGATAGGCTTAGCGCGCGCTAAATACTACCCGATAGCGCACGCTAATAACAACGAGTTAGCGTACGCTAACAGCACGCCGATAACGCACGCAAGGAAGTAAGAAATAGCGTGCGCTACTCACGCAGCAGTTCAGTACTGCTCAGATCAGTACGCTGCTGCCGAGGGTACGAAACTCGAAACGCACGACAAGGCCAGAATCCAGAAACATAAACACGAAATATACAAGACGACAGAGCTAAGCGTTGAAAGAGAATATAATTCCGACCACCGGAGAGTCCGTAATGCGACAAAGGAAATGAAATTCCCTAAACTTATAGGAAATTACAAAAATGGCCCAAGTGCCCGAAAATCACGATACGACGTCGGATTTACAAACCGAAAGTCTCAACACGACCAACGCAACCATACGAACTTGCACAAACCAAGAAGCAACGAAAACGAATGAGTTTTACGAGAATCGAACGCTCATACGGCAAAACATGTCATAAAATGAAATTACGTGAAAACATCACCAAAACTCGTCCAAATGGAAAAACTCCAAGAATAAAGTAGATTCAAAATGTCGAAACGGTTATAAGCGAGTCGATAAAAGTAGACATACACCAAAAATAGAAACTGCTAAAAGTGGAAAGGTACGAATATTATATATTTAAACAATCTTTTAAACAGTGATATTTTTTTTTTATGTTTAGGTTAATAATGATATGGTTTTGTATTTTTGGGTGTTACGTTATCATTGATCAAATTAAAAAACTTATTACCTTTGCTCCTAAACCATGTACAATGTTCTATTCATAAGCAGTGTTCTAAAAATCCGGGTCTACACAGATTAATCTTCCGATTAACCTCTAAAAGCTCCTCTATCATTCCGATTATGGCCTAGACGTTTGTATTAGGCGTTTGAGTGATTAATCGATCGTCTAGACTGGCTGGGCGGGGGCCTATGAAGGAAGTTAAGATACTATGAATACTATGGACTACTTTATATCTATATTATGTTTCAAATTTCTAATTACGTGGGCGACTCGGCGGATAACTAGGCGGTTGTCCTTTTTTTATTCTAATAGTACTATAAATTCATAAACTAAGATAGTACGGTATTATGGACTCCCTTATATCTATATTAATATTTCAAATTTAATATATAATTGTTATATATCTGTTTAAATAGTTAAATTTTAATTACTTTTCATTATTTTACACATATATAATTTTTTATAAAATAATTAAACTAATAATAAAAAAATAAATCCGCCTAGTCTTATTACTCCCGATTAATCCCCGAGTAATCCTATGGGTGCTAGGCATGAGCAATCTGAACGCCTAGCGCCTAACGTTTTTAGAACCATGTAAGACGGAGAGATGACCGTCGTATTTCTAAAAAAATTCTCCAGAGATATTAAGGTGTATTTTGTTTGACATTGGCAAAATAAGTTAATTATAGATTAGTTTATTTTTCGGGATAAACTAACATATAGATTAGTTGATTCGATTCAAGATAATTGATTCTTTATTTCAAAGATAGTTCATCAGTCAAGAAAATTGATTCGATTCGGTAAAATTCACCTCAAAGGAAGAGAGCCTTAGTCGACTAATGGACTAAATCCACACATTTGAAAAATTAGGGAAATTGTATGCCAATGTTGGTTTCTAGAGGACTTAATTGCAATTTAGGAAATATAGTAAAACTAATTATTATCTTAAGTAAAACCGTAGATATTATGAAATACACAATAACATATTTTAATATTCAAGACTTATCAACAAACCTAAAATCAAGGGGGGAAACCCCTCTAAACAATGTCACCCTAAAAAATCGAATAATTCATAGACTTCCGCTCTAATTTGCTTCACTTTGGACTCCTTTTTCCCAACTGCACTCAAATTAATCAACAATAAAATAATTAAAAAAATCAATTCTGGCTTAATCGGAAAATATATTTTCTGAAATACTGTTATGAATGCTAATTATTAAAATATAAAACGGTTTAATCAAGATAAACTAGAATTAGAATTAGTTATACATATCATCAAAGAGATAAGCTTTCACAAAAAATCCCTCTAACCGTTATATATTCAAGACTCGGGGAATATCCTCCAGGGACAGTCTGCGAATATAACACACACACACACACACACACACACTCCTTTCTTCTGAACTCAGCACAATTTTACACACAGCTGCTCTCATCGATCACCAGCTATGGAAAATAATAATAATAATAATAATAATAATAATAATAATAATATTGTTATCAGTAATCGGCAAAGCTGTGGAGATGTAGCGTCAACGTCGGCCGCCAGTAGCCCTTACCCACCGGGGTATCGTTTCATGCCGACGGACGAGGAATTGATTATTGTATATTTAAGGAAGAAAGTGAACAACGAGCCGATCCCGGTTGCAGAGATGAGTGAGGTTAATCTTTATAAATTTACTCCCAAGTATCTCACAGGTAATTTGATTTCTTCCGTCTCGATCGAGTTTTCTTTTTGTTCTTTTATCATCTGATAAACAAGTTTTCATACAAGATTTATTTGATCATATTGTGTATTCTTGTTTTTTTTCTTCTTTGTAATATACAGCAACCTGCTGTTATTACATTAGTTTACATGATTAATATTATTACATTAATTTACTGATCATATAGAATATGGGGAACATTAGAAATTGGAGTATTTAATATATGCAATTTCTTACATGCATGCAATATATATATATATATATTTTTTTTGTATTCATATTATGAAAATTATAATATTCTGGCTTTTGAAACTTTTTTTGTAATGAGTTTCTCTTTTTCTTGCATAGAGAATTATCCACAACTTGGGGATAAAGAATGGTATTTTTACACACCGAGGGATCGAAAGTATCCAAATGGAAAGAGGCCGAAGCGATCGGTAGAAGGGATAGGCTATTGGAAGGCGACGGGAGCTGATAAATTGATCCAGTTGAAGGATGAATTAATCGGGAAGAAAAAGGTTTTGGTTTTCTATTTGGGAAAACCTAAATCTAATGAAGAAAAAACCAATTGGATCATGCATGAGTATAAGCTCAATACTCCTTCTAGGAGTTCAAGCAATAATAACATGAGGGTATAATTTTTTTTTTTTTAATTGTAATTCCTTCAACTTTTTTTAATCTCCAGAATTATTTTGTTTTTTCTTTTACTTTTCTGATTAATTCATTTTATTTTTTCAATTATCCTTGCAGTTGGATGATTGGGTCCTTTGTCGAATTTACGAGAAAACCGGAAAGCCAAATAGAAAAAGAAAGGATGTCGATGCCCGTGTTCCCGACAATGTGGATCAAGGCAATAATTTTCCTTCGGAAAATAATAACAACGACGATGTTCAAGCATTTCGAATTCAGAACAGCATCGATGTCGCCATCGACCATAAACATGATCACAACCGTTACGAAGGTGGTGCCGCCATCGACCATAATTATAATCACAACAACTTCGAAGATGTTCAAGCATTTCGAATGCAGAACAGCATCAATGTCGCCAACGGCTACGGAGATAACCTTCATCAATTTCCTCAGCAGTTTCCGGCTAGTTATAACTACCAAGATGGATTTAGTAATCAACCACTTCATCATATCGTTTCCGGGCCGGGCCATTCCCACGATACGAATGGTTTTGTATACGGGATTCAGAATAATTTTGACTATGAGATGCCGCAGCAGCAGCAACAGCTGTACTTTCCGAATGAACAACAAGCAATGGCATGGGATGGAGATTTACATGAGATTTGGGCTAATTTTCACAACCAAGAATATGCTTCAAATATATTTTCCGGTTGAGGATTATCTGAGACCCGACCAGGAGGGTTATTCGACGAAATATTCGGATGATGAACAATTGGCGCGAAAGAGAATAAGAAATTAATTAGGAGGGTTAACAATTAGGTGTTAGTTTAATTATTCTTCTAGTAGTTTTTTTTTAGGAAGATTGGTTTTTTACTTTTTAGTTTAGCACTAATTTATTGCTTAAGTGTTGTGTTACTCACTGGAGATGGTAGTTGGTTTGATCATAACTATAAATGTTTATTATCTTTGGTAAATTTCTGCTCCCTGAGGTTTTAAATATAAACGTCGTTTTAAATTATGTGTCTGTCACCCGTCGACCGAATTCGAGTCCAATTTTCAAAAAAGAGATGTAGTTTTTGGTTTTCAGAAATTGGACCAAAATTAGTCAAAATGCTAATCTTACAAAGATACAATATATAGTCGATTACGCCGTAAACTCCATCCTCAATCAACTCCACGGTTAGAGAACACCAAACGCAAAACCACAACTCATTCCAAAACTGAAATCACGGTCAGATGGCAACACCGAGAAAAAAAATTATTTCCCTCATAAGTTTTTTTTATTTGTCCTTCGCCTAAAAAATTTAACTATCAATTTTTGGTTCACTCTCCGCCGGAAATATCGAAACTTAACGTCGTTTGAAAAATTGGACCTAAACTCCACGGCACGTAATGGACATGTATACGATCCAAAATGACATCATCGCTATTTCTCCGGCGGAAATTAAATTAAAATTGGACAGATGGGATAGTTATCTAATCAAAGTTGGATTAATTTTTGGGACGAAAAAAGAATAACAGAAAGGTTATGGGACCAAAAAAAAAACTTCTTTCTCTGCTTTCAAAACTATTGGGTTCGTAAAGTTATGACGTGTTTGGTAAAAATAGTGATTTTGACTGTTAGTCGTTATAGTAGCCTTCAACTATCAAGCCAGTTGCTGCCACCTGTAATATTCGTATTTTTCTATTCTTAGTAATTTTTATTTTGGTGTATTTTTCATTTTCAGCGGCTCGATTATAACTGTTTTGACATTCTGAGAATGATTAATTCTGCATGTTTTGATATTCGAGCGTGTTTCGGAGTTGTTTTACTCCATTTTGTGTTTACTAGCAATCTTAAATTTTGGTTCGTTTGACATAATCGTGGTTCGAAATTGCTATTTTGTATTTCCCATAAGTTCGTTTAACATTGGGAGTCGTGTTGTGAGCTTCGATTTGGTTGTTCGACCTCGTATCGTGTTTCTCGAACGTTTTGGGCCGTTTTATAATTTCATAAAAGTTTAGGGTAATTACTTTGTCTATCGTTTGGAGATTTTTGTATTGCTAACCTCTTTCCCCCTCGGGATTCTGGAGGGAGGGGAAAGGCTTGGGCCTACCTATCCCGATAGGACCCCATAAAAGAACGGGAGCTGTTGAGAGGTTCCATATTGCCGAGACGAAGGGCAGCACTTCTGTACGTGATGGTAGTATGTCACGTCGTCTCGTCCCTGCTGCATCAAAGAGTACCTATGCACTATGTTCCGATTCACTGATAAGGAAGATAGAGTTGGGGTGGGGTCTACGGTTATCTTAGTTTCCCTCGACAATGCCGAAAGGATTTGAAGCGATGACTGAAGCTACTACATTTCGGCTTAAGTAGTTGTTTCATTCCTTGGTACCACAAGAAAAGTTGCTTCCTAAGGCCGCTATCTAGCCTTCAAAGATGACTTTTGAAGCTTGCCATGAGATTGAATTCTTCCTAACATACGGCTGTCTTTCATAAGAACTGCAAACCCGCCAGGAAAGTCTTTACAGGAAGTGATCGAATGATCAGTACGCCTTGCCCTGCCAGACCTTCGGGTGGTCGAAATCTTATTTTCTTGTAGCGCTTAAGTTTGTCGTCTTGAATCCTTCGTAAGCGTGTCCTCAGACTTCGTCGTTCGTCACGTTTTGGGTTTGACATATTTTTAGTGTATAGTTCATGTATTTTATCTCGGTCTTGTTACTTGAGATGTTGGAGATCATTGGACTTGGATGTTTTGTGGATTATTTTGAAAGATTTTATTTTTGATGTATCGCTGTAGTTTGGTTTCTATCTGCACAATATCATTTTAGTTTCTGTTACTTTGTTATTTACTTTAATTTATTTGTTAGTTCTTTAAACCACGCAGACAACACAGAATGAAATGCACAACACTTTGCTGCTCCCTAGTATATATAAATAGAAGAATGTTAAACCAAGTAAAACTACTACAAGATAAATCTTACAAAATTAAAAATAAACCATAATAATCGAAAAAGATAAAAAAAACTTGCAAAATTAGATAACTCTTAAAAAAAAAAAAGGAAAAATATGTAACCGAGAAAAAATAGAAAGAACTAATAATACGAAAAACGCCTAAAATAAACTAAAAAATAATCTAGAACCTAAAATATTTGCTCCGTCTCAGCTAGACCCGGCAATGTACCACCCAATACGAAAACACGACACAAAAATAACACGAAAATTTAGTGTTTGTATTTGCATTTTGAGTACACGACACAAAAATACACGAACGAAAAAGTACACGACCGAGATTTAATGTCGGTTTTGTGTTTATCCTTTGAGTACACGACACGACACGGGGTACACGAAATAAATAAATAAATAATATATATATATATATATATATATTATTTTATAACATAATTTAAAATTTTATATTTAATTTTATAAAAACATACATTTTATGAATTTTGTTTGTACAAAATTTTAAAATTCGAAAATATAATGTGAATTTTCATAAATTTCGTGTAAACATTCGTGTTTTCGTTCCCATTCGTTTCGTTTCGTCTACTAAAATTTATGAAAATAATATTAAAATATTAAAATTGTTATTTTTTATAATATTTAAATATTTATTTTATATTATGTGCCTGACACGAAAACATGACACGAAACGACATGAATTTGTGCGATACACGACACGACACGACACGAATTCATTTCGTGTCGTGTATGAGTTTGGACTTTTGGTACACGAAACACGAAAGTACACGATACGAAAGTACATGACACGACTGATTTGTCAGGTGTAATCTCACCATCAATTAAGTGCTATAGGAGCATATACAATGCAAATATCAACGTCTTGATTTACTGCTGTCACATAGGATAAGACTTTTGTTTTTTTAAAATAACTTCTCAAATGCAAGTCTTTTTTGGTTATTTATCTCGAGACAATTATTTTATATAATCGTAAACTTTTTATTTGATAATCTAAATTTCCAACTCTATTGTTTATGTTGATTCTTACATTCAGCATCTCAAAATTATTCTTATCTTTTTTGGTATTGTGATTTTTAGTAACTATTATTATGTAGAAGTTCAAAGTATTTTGAGTTTAGTCATCTCAAAAATGCTAAGTAAGTTTAGGGTTCAATAATTTTAAGCTTTACTACTTACATAAATACACAATAAATTAGGGAGACCTCAGTGAGCCCTGTAAATTGAATATATGCATAGATATGCCTATGTATTGTTCTGTTAATTCATCATCATATAGGTGTTTGTTAGTTCTCATGTAGTTCTGTATATGTATACATAGTTTTTTATCAATGCGCAGTTAATATGGTTAAATGCATATCAATTTATCTATATATCTTGACAGTTTGTTGTAGTTGTCAGGTGGTTTCATGTGCCCATAGGGGTGGGTTCGGGTGAGAATGCAATTTAAGTTAAGAAAAAAAATGAATTTCATTCATAGATCTTGGTAAATGGATGGCCTAGATTTATTCTCACAAAAATTTAATGCATATAATGCGATATTTTAATGCATCGATATTTTGATGCATATAATGCATATTTTAACGCATTGCAATTTTGATGCACGAAATGCATATATTTCATGCATAATTAGTACAAAATGCATATTCGCAATTCGCAGGATAAGAACCATTCTCATTTGATTATATATATATATATATATATATTTCATGCATAATTAGTACAAAATTCATGCATACTCGCAATTCGTAGGATAAGAACCATTCTCATTTGATCCTAAATCTGTGCCAATATATATATATATATATTATAAAGATTAAGTCCTCCTAATTAATGTGGAGTATTAAATTTTAAATATCATCATACTAAATACATAATTTTAATATATAAAAGTTGAGTTAATAAACCCATTTTTAATTAATTTGCACATTCCTTTCAACTTCATTTCATATTATTACCGAAGCGATTAATTTGCACAACCTTTCAACTTCATTTCATATTGTTACCGAAGCATTAATAACACCCTTTCAACTTACGGAAGCATTAATAAGATGATTCTACATTCATCTATTTATGCCTATATAAAAAGTCTACAAAGAAGCCATCGATGTATGGGAGTACGAAATTCGTTGACAAGGGAATGTTGTATATAGCATCTTACACCAACTATAAAACATTCCTTCACCGGTAATCTACAAGACCCAATGCTCTCATACGGTGATATGCCTCAGGTGAGTTATATGTGTACAATATCCAATATCCATTGGTTTCATGTGAGGGTGAGAACCTTAACCATGTATTAACATGAGGAATTGACAGGAAAATGTAACACTTTATGTCAAGGAACAATATGGCGCAACTTTTGAGTCGTAAACTAGAAGAAGATTGCCTCACATGAATGAAGGTGTTCAAGGGACGAATATTAAACAATCAGTAGGACCGTAGGAATGATGTACAAATGAAGACGTGAATTATATACTCCAAAGACTTTTTATATAATAGCTTTCTTTTGTTTTTATTATTATTATTACTAAGTGAGTTTCTTTATTTACTTTGAACCAACCTGTTAAGTTATGCTACAATAATCGAGCTTTGTCGACTCTCCTATAGATGCGTTGGGATGTTGTAAGTGACATGACAACTAAAATGTCAAGATCGATACACGACCCTTTTTATTTGAGGTTTAAACTTTAGCTTCTTATTTGAGGTCTACATTTTATTTTTTATATGAATTATAGCTTCTTATTTGAGGTCTACATTTTATGTTTTTATGTGATGGTAAAAATGTCAACTTTTTTAGCTAACTGGCGAAAAGTATCGGCTCTCATGTAGTTGCATGATGGCATGGAAACAAAATTTGTAGACATGCATGACTGATTCTCATTTGATGGTAAAAATGTCACTTTTAGTATTTACCAAAGGTAATTACATATATAATTGCACCAAATATTAGTTAGCATGCTATTACATGTGGTATCTCGCATAGAACTTCACGCATAATAGAGCAAGTACAAATATATAATATATTGTGTTGTTTTATCATGATATCACATGAATGTTACATTTATGTTATGTTAAAACCTATTGAGAAAGTGAACACAAACAAATATCATTTCCTGAAAACTAATACTTATACAGTTATACGATTATGATAGAAGGGTTGAATCACATGAAATATTTTGAATGAAATGCTATTTTGGCTTTCATTAAAAATTTGTCATTACATTTACTTTGAAAACTTAATTACTTATTGTATAAGTCGGTGTGTTCAAAAAATAATCTCATACATGAACTAATTATTTTTTTTCTTTGATTTTAAAATATTAGACTTATCGATCTATTACTTATAATACAAATATACAGACAATGGATTATATCGTAAAACTCAAAATTATGGAATAAAGTGTGCATTTACTAAACGAAAACAAAGAATAAAACTACTTTAGCTGAAACATCTCTCTCACGAGAAACACATGAACAAGAAGAATTAAACACATGAACAAGAGGGTTTTGACACTAAAAATCAAGCCTAAACTATAATATTAATATGTGCTTTTACGATGAAGTATGGCTGTCTAAAAAAGTTGAGTTTTATACATAGGCAAAAGTTCAATTTTTATCAAAAAACAAAGCTGGTGCATCGCACGGGTCAGAATGCCTCGTATATATAAAGATTAAGTCCTCCTAATTAATGTGGAGTATTAAAGTTTAAATGTCACTATACCAAATACATAATTTTAATATATAAAGGTTGAGTTAATAAACCTGTTTTTAATTAATTTGCACATTCCTTTCAACTTCATTTCATATTATTACCGAAGCAATTAATTTGCACAATCCTTTCAACTTCATTTCATATTGTTACCGAAGTATTAATAACACCCTTTCAACGTACGGAAGCATTAATAAGATGCTTCTACATTCATCTATTTGTGCCTATATAAAAGGTCTACAAAGAAGTCATCGATGCTATGGGAGTACGAAATTCGTTGACGGGTGAATGTTGTATATAGCATCTTATATCAACTATAAAACATTCCTTCACTGGTAATCTACAAGACCCAATGCTCTCATACGGTGATATGCCTCAGGTGAGTTATATGCGTACAATATCCATTGGTTTCATGTGAGGGTGAGAACCTTAACCATGTATTTTACATTATTAACATGTGGAATTGATAGGGAAATGTAACACTTTAGTCAAGGAACAATATGGCGCAACTTTTGAGTCGTAAACTAGAAGAAGATTGCTTCACATGCATGAAGGTGTTTAACGGACGAATGTTAAACAATCAGTAGGACCGTAGGAATGATGTACAAATGAAGACGTGAATTATATACTCCAAAGACTTTTTATATAATAGCTTTCTTTTGTTTTTATTATTATTAGTACTAAGTGAGTCTCTTTATTTACTTTGACCAACCTGTTAAGTTATAATACAAAAATCAAGCTTTGTCGACTCTCTTATAGATGTGTTGGGATGTTGTAAGTCACATGACAACTAAAATGTCAAGATCGATACACGACCCTTTTTATTTGAGGTTTAAATTTTAGCTTCTTATTTGAGGTCTACATTGTAACATCCCAAACTAGGCGGATATTACAGTGCCGTGGACCCCCGACTGGGACCCACCAGGCGAGTGAAAATTAATGAATTACACCGGGTAAATGTAGTACCGAACCACATTACATCATCAATTACTCCGATGAGGAGTTTCAAGTACAACACACCCAGGAGAACCGAATACATGTATATTTCATGTGAAGATAAAATATACAACACTGAATAAATGACAATCCAAATGGAAGTACAGCGGAAAATACATAACAAGAAAACATGAAAAAATAGATGGACTGGGGCCCCGCACTAGTATCACTGGGACTCCTCACCGTCAACGTTCTCTTCCCGTGCCTTTGCCTTGCCATGACCTGAAAACAATATCCCCCAACGGGGTCAGTTACACAGAACAACAATCCTCAAGAGTTGAACAAGCACAATCATCACATGAATGAATTAAGAAATTGAGTTAAATGATGGGCATCATAGTACGCCCGAATGGAATGTGCAAGTGCACAAGTAGCCGACTGTTCGGAGTCCTGCATATACACCCGCAACTTGGACTAATTAGTCCCACGGAGGCATGTTACCGTGTGCACAGTCCAATGTGTCCGGAGTCTCGCATATACACATGACCATCGTGTGCCCGACTAAAAATTCAACACATCCACCACCCGACAACGTAATACAATCTCGGAAGGTCACAAGAACAAAAGCGACCGAGATGAGGAATAATGAATAAAAATCCGACAAGGGTCAAGAATGACTTACCGAGATGGAATAATGGTGCAATGAATGATAACTTCAAATGAAATGATTGAAACCGTCGTTCCTCGTGAATTAAATGATTAGCTTGATAACTACAAGTCTCAACATGATTGATATATTATGAATGAATTATATGTATGAATGAACAACAACGAAAGGAATGAGTATCCTTTTAACCGAGCAAGAATTAACTTGCCTCAAATACCGGTGAATAATGTCCTTCCTCGAACAAACGTCCTTAATGGAGGTATCGGTCGCTCGAACAACCTTGAATAACACAATTACCAACAATTCGCTTAATATACGTATCAATTATGATCATAACCAATACAAGGGGTCGATACAACAATTACCAAATTCATTGGGACATTTTGACGAACACTATGTAAACAATCTCCCGTTATTTACAACCAATCCCAATTGTATCGAAAACCAACATCCAAACGAGTGATTCAATCCAACAAAACACCATCAACACAATCGATAATCCAATAGGAATACTCGATTCGAGCTTACGATAACATTCAATTGAAAATCCCAATTCCAAATCAACCTTCAAAGTGTTCTTGAATAAAACTTCCAACAATCCGATGATAACTCATAAAAACTCATAATCATACGTATATCCTTCACAAATCATGATTACATCATCCAAAACATCATGCTCCAACTCAAAATCGAATTTAGGGTTGAAGAAATTACCTTGAATTAAGATGAAGAATCCACAAATATGTTGTTAATCCACACCACAACTTGAAGAAGATGAAATTCTCTGAGTTTGATGATGCTAAATCGCCCAAAAATCGCCCACAAGATCACCCAAGGAGAGGAGGAAGAAGGAGGATGATGAAATGAGCTTTCTCCTCACAAAACCCGCTGAAAAAGGCTATTCTGCATCGCGCGGCGTGGCACGGACTGAGTGTGCCGTGGCCCGCGGACAAAAAAACTGCCCAGCACTTGGCTTAGTGCCGCGTCCCGTCCAGCAGGGGGCCGCGGCCCGCGGTACATCCGGCACCACTACCAAAAGTGCAATGTGTGTGCTGCGGCGCACACTCCCTTGTGCCGCGGCGCACACTATTGGGCCCAAAAATGACGAAAAATGACCCGGGAAGAGAATAAAAGCAATAGGATTCAATACGTGGGAACAATAACACAAAATGGAAGTGCGGAAATCCCAAAACGGTGGTTCCGAACAATGATTACAAGGGTTTACCCAACAATAGCACGATTCGAACAAGGAGCAAATTTTGAAATGGTATGAACTCCAATATCAACATCGACTAACGAAGCAATTACAACAATCAAGATAATATTCTCGTCTCGATTCTCAAGCAAGGTTGAAACAATGAACAATATAGATACACGACTCAAAGTTACTCCGAACGGTGAACACGAATGAATGAATGTGAATGATGAATGATTATTAATAAGTGAAAAATTACAGAGGAACAATTTACTGAATGAGAATGAATGAATTTACCATCGGGTATTACATACTCCCCCCCTTAAAAATAGTTTCGTCCTCGAAACTAAGGGTGAAACAATTCGGGATAACTCTCCCGCATACTATCCTCGGTTTCCTAAGTAGCTTCTTCGACTCCATGTCTCGACCACTGAATCTTAACCAAAGGAATCGCCTTGTTTCTCAACTATTTGATTCACCGCTCTAAGATTCGTACGGGACGCTCCTCATACGTATGATCATCCGCTATCTAGATTTCATCAAACTAAAGTATGTGACTAGGGTCGGCAACATACTTCCGCAACTGAGAGACATGAAACACGTTATGAATTCGGCTCAGGGCTGGAGGTAAAGCCAACCGATAAGCCAGATCGCCTACTCGATCTAAAATCTCAAATGGTCCAATGAATCTCAGACTCAACTTTCCTCACTTCCCGAAACAGAATATACCTCGGCTCGGGGATACCTTGACCAAAACGTGGTCACCTGTCCCGAACTCTAATGGCCGACGATGATTATCTGCATATGATTTTTGTCAACTCTGAGCGGTCAACAAACGACTCTGGATCAACGCTACCTTCTCACGGGTAGCTAATATCATATTGGGTTCAGTGCCGATCAATTCTGATAAGTCATCCCAGCATAGGGTAGATCGACAACGACGACCGTATAAGGCCTCGTAAGGTGCCATCTGAATCGAAGCATGCCAACTATTATTGTATGTGAACTAGATAAATGGTAGTTGGGCTTCCCAATCATCTTTCCAATTGAGGACGCATGCCCTCAACATGTCCTCCAACATCTGAATAGTTCTCTCTGATTGTCCGTCGGACTGTGGGTGAAAAGCCGTGCTGAAATTGAGTTGAGTTCCCATGGCACGATGAACAGATTTCCAAAAATGCGACATGAATCGCCCGTCATGATCGAAAACGATACTATTTGGGGTACCGTGCCATCTCACGATCTCTTTAATCAATAACTGGGCAAGTCTCTCAGGACCCCACGTATCCTTAATCTCGAGGAAATAAGCTGACTTAGTTAAATGGTCCACCACAACCCAAATTGTATTCATGCCGCGATGACTCGCCGGCAAGCTCGTGATGAAGTCCATAAAAATATCCTCCCACTTCCATTCTGGAATGGGAAGTGGCTTCAGCATACCCGCCGGTCGCTGATGTTCTATCTTCACTTGCTGACAGGTCAGACATCTCGAAACAAATTCTGCAACTTCTCGTTTCATATTACTCCACCAGTAATTTTGTTTCAATTCCTTATACATCTTGCTAGACCCCGGATGAATAGAATAAGGGGTAGCATGGGCCTCTCTCAAAATCGAGTTTTTCAACTCGTCATCCGCCGGAACACATAACCGGTTCTTAAATCGTATAAGTCCATCCTCGTGGACCATAAATCCAGGGGCTTTCCCCTAAGCCACATCATCTCGAATGCGCAATAAAAATGGGTCTTAACCCTGATTCACTCTGATCGCCTCCTCAAGTGGCGATGAAATCTCTAGCATACATAACTATCCATGTACACGCTGTAACCAAACCTCGATCTCATGCCTTAGGAATTCCTGTTGAAGTTCCTTCTGAACAGTTAATCGAGCAAGCATTTGCTCCTGAACGGACTTATGGCTCAAGGCATCAGCGACAACATTCGCCTTACCCGGGTGATATTGAATCTCAATATCATAATCTTTAATCAGTTCCAACCACCGTCTCTGATGCATATTTAACTCCTTCTGAGTAAATATATACTTCAAACTCTTATGATCAGTGAAAATCTACAGGTGACGCCATTAAGATAATGACGCCAAATCTTCAACGCGAAAACCACGGCCGCTAGCTCCAGGTCATGAGTCGGATAGTTGACCTCATAAGGTCTCAGCTGCCGTGAAGCATAGGCAATCACTTTCCCGTTCTGCATTAATACACATCCGAGACCTTGTCCGGATGCGTCACTATAAACCACGAATCCCTATGTCCCTTGTGGTAAAGAAAGGACAGGCGCTGAAATTAAACGACTCTTTAGCTCCTCAAAACTTCGTTGACACTATATATATGTGTAGTTGGCCATTATTCCTCATTTCGTCCATTCTCTCCTTGCAACTGATAGAGAGAATTCTTAGAGAGATGTTTGAAGTTCCAAACACTGGATTATGGTGGAGTTAATCATCCATAACAATATTAAGCTTGGAATCGATTGGAAACGGATTCAAACTTGGGATTCAATCCATTCCTTCAAAAATGTAATCACTCTTCATCTTTGGATTTCGTTTTGGATTGAATGTTGATATTCTTGAGTTGATGATTATTACATAAACAAGTGGACAAGCATGATTATGAGATGGATTACTGGAGTATGATGATATTAATATGATTTGTGTGATTTGAATTGTGTAGTTCGTTTTCTTGAGATAAGTTGGTTAATCCTCCTACTTTGCGGATGTTGATGTCATTGCTGATGATTACTCTATGTAATGTGAGGTTAGGGAAGTGTTGTTAGGATTCTTGGTGTTCATGACATTGATATTTGAGGAAGAAGATGATATGTGAATATATGAATTGGATTAAGAGTTGGATGATTACCTACATGTTAAAGGATATCGGATTTCGTTGTTTTGATAACTTTGAACATGGTTTAGAATCACTTAGTATTCTTGATAATCGCTATATATTGATTGGTATCTGAAATGCATGCAACTTCATGTCATTGGCGCACGCTAGTGTTGCTGTCTAGCGCACGCTAACGGGAACAACTTAGCGCACGCTACGTTAAGTGATTAACGTGCGCTAAGTCAGCAGGCAGGGTAGTTGTAATACCCCGATTTTTCGGATATATTTTTCGTTTATATGTTGGATATTATTGATGGATATTTGTGCTTGAGAACGTTCTGAACGTTTGATAATGTTATTGAATGCGTATATGTATTCATTGTGCCGTAAGTTTGATTGGTATGTCGAGATATTGGTTGACGATAGCTGAATATGGCTAGGCACAGCAACGCTAGCGCACGCTATAAGTGTTTCATTAGCGCACGCTACTGAGTACAGGTAGCGCACGCTACGAAGTATTGATAGCGTACGCTAAGAGGTTCGGTTACGTACGCTAAGGAGGACCCCTAACATACGTAACGACTTGCTGGGTTAGTTCCGGAAGGTGGCCGGCAGGTAGGCCCAAGTTGATTTTTATATTCAGTTAGCGCACGCTAATGCATGTTGGTTAGCGCACGCTAACATCAGATCGCCAATAATGGAATTTTAGCTTTCGGCGGGTGGACCCTGTAATATCCGCAATTTTTGATTTTCGGTAAATTTCTTTTTCGGCCGGAGTCCATTTTGACAACTCTTTCATGACCGTTTCGTCATTTCGAGAATGATTAATTCTGCACTTTTTGTCATTCGAGTTCGTTTCGGTATCGTTTTGTTGAGTTCCGAGCTTTTTAGCGACTTTTCCGCACTTGAATTCGATTCTTGCGAATCTCGTCCGAAACTGTTGTTTCGAGTTTCTCATAAGTTCATTTAATGTTATTATTCATGTTGCGAGCTTTGGTTTGGTGTTTCGATCGCGTATCGTGATTTTCGGACGTTTTGGGCTATTTTCGTAATTTCCCAAAGTTTTGGGTAATTACTTCCGTTGTCGAATTCCGAGCCTTTGGGTGGTCGGAATTGTGTGTTCTCTTAGCTCTTAGATTCGTCTTTGCGAGTACGTCATAACCGTATCATCGATTCGTATTCAAGTTCGGGTTTTAGGGTCGTTCGGGCCGTCGGAGTTGGCCCCGACCGAGTCATGGCCGGGCAATCTGGGCCCAGGCCGGCACTGGCCGAGTTACGGCCGGTAGTGCTCGGCAGCTTCTGGCCGAGTTACGGCCGGTAGTGCTCGGCAGCTTCTGGCCGAGCAGGCCGTACCGTGGGCCGCGACACATGCCGGCAGGGCCGCGGCACACTCGTGCATTTTTTCGGCCAAACCGTCTGTACCTGGTGCCGTGGCACATGTCGGCCGGGCCGCGGCACACTGCCGATCACTGGGCGCAGATTTGGCCCTGTGCTGCGGCACACTCCCGCTGGGCCGCGACACATTGTGCAGCCTATTTATGGCCCTGCAGACGGGTTTTTGGCCATTTTTCTCAATCTTTCCTTTCTCTTCCGCGGATGTGGTCTTGGGAATCTTGAAGCCATGTTGTTTAACAACAAATCCATGAAGTTCTTGAGGTTATAACATCAATTAATCATCCATTATCATCCTTTGATCCAGCGAATCAAGGTAATCTTCCTTAGAACCCTAATTTCGTGAATTTGGGGGTTTTTGTATTTTTATCCGATTCGTTCCGTGTTGTTGATTAATCCATGATGGGTATGATTAATCTTGGTAGTATTCTTGTGTTTAACATCATTTAATCCATTGTTCTTCGTCGAATCGAAGTATATTTCTTGATTTCCTTCGAATCGACTTTTTGGGGGATTTGTTCTCGATCTCGTTTTCCATCCGTTTTTGTTGGATAAATTGTGGTTAAATGATGTTGTTAAACATATTATATGGATTGTATATCCATATTTCGACTTAGAATTCCGTTTTCGTGTTTTGTCGGGACGAATCGTGTTCTTGGCCGTTTTGGGGAAAACACTTGAACTTTCGTCATTCGTTCTTTGAATTCAGCGGCTTTGGGTCGTACTTTGGAATTTATTTTCGTTGTTATTGTTTTCGTTCGTAGTTCATTGTTGCGGATTGTCGTTCGGTGGAGTCGGCGAGTTCGTAGTCGGTTCGTGCCAACCTACTTCGGCCGATTCTCTGCGTTGTGGTTATTCGAGGCAAGTATCTTGCCCATACATTACGTGTTTTGTGGATATATTAGTTGGTAATTTACGATACGTGATTTATGAATGCCTATAATTAACTTTCAAAGGAATTGATATGCTTTTCAATACTTCCTTAAAAGATGACTCGTATGATTTCGTTGTTAAATATGCTTGTCTAAGTATGTGTGGGGTATCGTTTTGTGTGATTATGACGTTGTGGATTTATAGCTTAACCTTTCCTTGAGATATGTATGGAACGTATGCCTATTGATGATCCTGTCTCATTGTGTCGTTCGGCGTGGTTGGATAGGTATTTTCCCTCGTTGCTATGTTATTTGTACTAGCTGCATCGTTGAAATTCTAGCATGAATCGTATCATTACTTGGTCGTGAGTATATGTTGGATGAACTGGCCATTCTAGTAAGGTACCTCGACTATATATACTGTGATTGACCTTCGAGGCTTGTGGTTTGCAACTGTGATTTTGGAACGTGTGTGTGTGTTGTTCCTTCCACCCGGAGTGTCCGACAGGATGCCTGGGGGTCGATACTAAGGGGTACGGCCACGGAAGTGGACTTGGGTGCGTGTGTGGATGAACTTCCATCCGGAGTGTCCGACGGGATGTCTGGGGGTCGATACTAAGGGGTACGGCCGCGGGTTACCAGTTGTGGTTTTCATCTTGAGGATGACGTTGATGTTTTCGTTAATTGTGATATTGTACGGAGTATCACAATGCTTTGTGCTCGGGGTCGAGAGACATTATATATCGAGTCTTGGTGCTTGGCTAGAATGGCATAAGAATGATGTGTTATGTGTAATGTGTCCTTGTAAGTGAATTGCAGTGGATGATCGGGTCGTAGGCCCTGTGTTTTGCGACCGGAATGGTTGGGTC
Source organism: Orobanche coerulescens (assembly GCA_033398695.1). NCBI lineage: Eukaryota > Viridiplantae > Streptophyta > Magnoliopsida > Lamiales > Orobanchaceae > Orobanche > Orobanche coerulescens. Next base: position 8,902,097 of record CM065817.1, read on the forward strand.
GTGGACCCCATGTCTTGTTAACGGATTTGCATTTTGGAAAATGAACTTTGGGGCTGTGACCCTAAATGACTTTCGAGGAATTAAGAACTTTTCAATTTCTAATGTTTTCAAAACTCCCGAGATTTGGAAATGTTTTCAAAGTGCTTACTTGCTTCGTTTCTAATTTCAAGACTTGAACTATTTTTTAACTAAATATATCTCGGGAAGTCTTTCGTTGTATTCTCGGAATGTGTTGTGTATGGCTCGTATTTGCACTTTATACTTGCACTAGCGAAACAGTGGAGTTTTGCTAACCCCCGAGTAATCGGGGGATGGATATCTGTATTGTGTCCAGGTACATGCAGGTTTTCGGGAGCAAGACACAGGATCGGTGCGAGGGATGATGAAAGACGAATGATACTAATAACACGAAGGCCAGTTTTGACTTCAGTTAGTCGGAGTCCATTGTATTGTCTTTTCCGCTGTCTTATTGTTCGTCGTTGCAAGTATTTTACCCTTGCATGTGTATGAGTCTGGATGAGTTTATGTATTTTGATTTGTAAGTCCGTGACGGAAGACCAAATCGGTCTATTGATTCGTTATTTGGATTCGTCAGTATGTAATGTAATGTGTTGTGTTGATGTCTAGCCTGGTGGATCCTCACAGAGAGGGTCTGCGGCGTGTAATATTCCCAGTTTGATCTGGGGGTGTTACAGACCCGGCCATGTTCGACGCGTGTCCAGATAAGGTCAGCGAGTGTTTGTCGTGTAGAGCTAGCCCACGCTAAAACCGTATGATTAGCGCACGCTAATTCCAGATCGGGCAGAGGGAATCTTGTCCTTGTCAGATGCTGTCGGCATGTGGGGGCACGAGTGGTAGGTGAACACTGTAGCAAGTCAACTTCGGATAGCGCACGCTAAGGTCAAGGACTTGCGTACGCTAGGCAGGATGTTTTACGTACGTTAACGCATGGGCATTACGTACGTAAGCTAGTTTACGAAGCAAGGAAGTAGCCTCTGGGCTGCGATAGCGCACGCTAACAAAGTCAGTTAGCGCACGCTAAGGCTGTAGCGCACGCTAAACATGAGATGTTAGCGCACGCTAATTATGAATATTATAAAAAGGGACAGAAGGGTGTTATGAAGCATTTCGTCCATTCTTCTTCCTTCAGTCGGGAGAGAGAGAGAGTTGAGAGTTATTTGGGATTCCCAAACACTGTATAATGATAATCTTTAACAACATTAGATTGAGAGCTTGGATTCAAGCCTTGTTCTTCAAGTTGTTCATGATTCTTTGGATGGAGTTCTAGTGTTCTTCTTTTTGGTTCGTCTAAACCAGGTAATCTTCATACTCCTTTGTTAATGGTTCGTTTTTCTTAGATGATTACATGTGAGGAACATGTTGGATAATCATATAACAATGTTATATGGGATTTTATGGATTTTGATAAGAACTTCGAATGTTTCTTCATATTATTAAAGATGATGATTCGTTTAAACCGTTTTGAGATGGATTTCTGGATCATAATACGAGGTTGAATTCCAGATTGTGCATGTTATGATCCTTGTTACCGAGTTGGTCCGATTATTGACATGATTATTGTTCTAGGGTGGTTAATCAATAGGTATAACCGTTGTCCTTCGTTGGAAGACCGTAGATTCGTTCCAGTCGGGACTGAAAAGCTCGTAGACGAGGGCGATGAGTTCGGTGTTGGTTTTGTCGTGTTGGTATCCAGGCAAGTGTTTACTTGTTCGGTTGTAATGTTTTGATGAGTAATTCCATTTACATTTCATAAGTATTTTATGTTGTATTGCATATTGACGAATGTTCAGTGATGTTCTAAAAGGATTAGAATGCACGGTTGATGATTGTTGAGATACTTGGACAATCTTGGGAAGATTGTAGTATTCGGATATTGTTGTTGTCATTTTGGATATTTTTGGTCTGTGTATGCATTCCGGAAGGAAGTCCAGATAGAGGTATGTTTTATGGTAATCGTACATAGAGGATTATGTACGAGAAAGTATTCGGTATTGAGGTATTATACGGTATTGTTGTGATAGTGGGATTTTTATGGTATTATCGTGATATTGGGATTTTGACGAGAATCGTTGGATTACCGGAAGTGGTAAGGTTATCGATGAGGTTATTATTCTCATGATGCATGGCATGTGAATATTTATGTTTATGTACTTGCGGTTATTTGTCGGGCATTATTGTTGACCCCGTTGTGGGACTTGTTTTTCAGGTATTGAGGACTTTGATGGTAGCGGTCGTGAGGCGAGGATTCCGGACGATACTGGCTATGGCATATTGTTGGGGAATCGTGTATTTTGTTTGTGTATATCATTATTGATGTATATGTATCTTGGACTGTGTTTTTATCCGCTGCGTGAGTTCTTTCAAATGGCTTTCGGCTTTTTGCCAACTGAATTTGATTTCGAAAACTGATTCCCTTAACCGAGTTTTTGGCCTTGTTTGTCTTGACGGTAGTTGGTGTTTTCAAATGATTTTGTGAGTTTTGGAAAATACTACCGTCACTGGCCTTTTTGGGCGTTTTTGTAAATGGTTTTTAGCCTGGTGGGTTCCAGCGCGGGGCCCACGGCGTGTAATATTCCCGGTTGGATCTGGGGGTGTTACAAATATGGTATCAGAGCCCATGGTTTTGTGATAATCGGGCATGTGTGTTATGTGGCTCTACCAGTGTGGTAGTTGCGTGATTTTTGTGTAGCTGGATTTATGGGTATTTTGAACTGTGTTGTTTTGGTTCTGTGTGATTTTTTTGAGTACTGTCGTGGTGATGTGTGGGTTTGGGGATTGTTGGTGTTCCCGAGACCGACGAGGCAGGGAGTGAACGCCGGTGCCGTGGTCATGTGCAATGTGTGGCTCCAATCGGGAAGTGAACGCCGGTGCGAGGCACGTGCAATGTGCGGCTTTCGATGTGGAGTGGAACGCCGGTGATACGTGCATGTGACAAGGAGCGGCTCATGCGCTTTAGGTGAGGAGACACAGCGTCACAGATCCCACAAAACTCGACAGTGCTCTAAACTTGTTGTGGTCTTGGCGGAGACCAATCGTTTTCAAATTGTGATTATTCCTGTTTTGGCATTCTTGTTGTGTCGAGATTTTTGAAATGGTGTCATATGCTAGTATCACGGGAGATCTTCATCTTCACTGACCTGTAAGTATGTTGTTCGGATTATTTGATAATTCTTGGTTATCTTGGTGATTTTGGATTTTCTGTTGAATTGTTGTTTGTGCGAGTGACTGCAAGTTTCGAGGACGAAACTTATTTTTAAGGGGGGTAGAGTGTAATACCCCGATTTTTTGGATATATTTTTCATTTATATGTTGGATATCGTTGATGGATATTTGTGCTTGAGAACGTTCTGAACGTTTGATAATGTTATTGAATGCGTATATGTATTCATTGTGCCGTAAGTTTGATTGGTATGTCGAGATATTGGTTGACGATAGCTGAATATGGCTAGGCACAGCAACGTTAGCGCACGCTATAAGTGTTTCATTAGCGCACGCTACTGAGTACAGGTAGCGCACGCTACGAAGTATTGATAGCGTACGCTAAGAGGTTCGGTTACGTATGCTTAGGAGGACCCCTAACGTACGTAACGACTTGCTGGGTTAGTTCCGGAAGGTGGCCAACAGGTAGGCCCAGGTTGATTTTTATATTCAGTTAGCGCACGCTAACGCATGTTGGTTAGCGCACGCTAACATCAGATCGCCAATAATGGAATCTTAGCTTTCGGCGGGTGGACCCGGCCATGTTCGACGCGTGTCCAGATAAGGTCAGCGAGTGTTTGTCGTGTAGAGCTAGCGCACGCTAAAACCGTATGATTAGCGCATGCTAATTCCAGATCGGGCAGAGGGAATCTTGTCCTTGTCAGATGCTGTCGGCATGTGGGTGCACGAGTGGTAGGTGAACACTGTAGCAAGTCAACTTCGGATAGCGCACGCTAAGGTCAAGGACTTGCGTACGCTAGGCAGGATGTTTTACGTATGTTAATGCATGGGCATTACGTACGTAAGCTAGTTTACGAAGCAAGGCAGTAGCCTCTGGGCTGCGATAGCGCACGCTAACAAACTCAGTTAGTGCACGCTAAGGCTGTAGCGCACGCTAAACATGAGATGTTAGCGCACGCTAATTATGAATATTATAAAAAGGGACAGAAGGGTGTTATGAAGCATTTCGTCCATTCTTCTTCCTTCAGTCGGGAGAGAGAGAGTTGAGAGTTATTTGGGATTCCCAAACACTGTATAATGATAATCTTTAACAACATTAGATTGAGAGCTTGGATTCAAGCCTTGTTCTTCAAGTTGTTCATGATTCTTTGGATGGAGTTCTAGTGTTCTTCTTTTTGGTTCGTCTAAACCAGGTAATCTTCATGCTCCTTTGTTAATGGTTCGTTTTTCTTGGATGATTACATGTGAGGAACATGTTGGATAATCATATAACGATGTTATATGGGATTTTATGGATTTTGATAAGAACTTCGAATGTTTCTTCATATTATTAAAGATGATGATTCGTTTAAACCGTTTTGAGATGGATTTCTGGATCATAATACGAGGTTGAATTCCAGATTGTGCATGTTATGATCCTTGTTACCGAGTTGGTCCGATTATTGACATGATTATTGTTCTAGGGTGGTTAATCAATAGGTATAACCGTTGTGCTTCGTTGGAAGACCGTAGATTCGTTCCAGTCGGGGCTGAAAAGCTCGTAGACGAGGGCGATGAGTTCGGTGTTGGTTTTGTCGTGTTGGTATCCAGGCAAGTGTTTACTTGTTCGGTTGTAATGTTTTGATGAGTAATTCCATTTACATTTCATAAGTATTTTATGTTGTATTGCATATTGACAAATGTTCAGTGATGTTCTAAAAGGATTAGAATGCACGGTTGATGATTGTTGAGATACTTGGACAATCTTGGGAAGATTGTAGTATTCGGATATTGTTGATGTCATTTTGGATATTCTTGGTCTGTGTATGCATTCCGGAAGGAAGTCCGGATAGAGGTATGTTTTATGGTAATCGTACATAGAGGATTATGTATGAGAAAGTATTCGGTATTGAGGTATTATACGGTATTGTTGTGATAGTGATATTTTTATGGTATTATCGTGATATTGGGATTTTGACGAGAATCGTTGGATTACCGGAAGTGGTAAGGTTATCGATGAGGTTATTATTCTCATGATGCATGCATGTGAATATTTATGTTTATGTACTTGCGGTTATTTGTCGGGCATTATTGCTGACCCCGTTGTGGGACTTGTTTTTCAGGTATTGAGGACTTTGATGGTAGCGGTCGTGAGGCAAGGATTCCGGACGATACTGGCTATGGCATATTGTTGGGGAATCGTGTATTTTGTTTGTGTATATCATTATTGATGTATATGTATCTTGGACTGTGTTTTTATCCGCTGCGTGAGTTCTTTCAAATGGCTTTCGGCTTTTTGCCAACTGAATTTGATTTCGAAAACCGATTCCCTTAACTGAGTTTTTGGCCTTGTTTGTCTTGACGGTAGTTGGTGTTTTCAAATGATTTTGTGAGTTTTGGAAAATACTACCGTCACCGGCCTTTTTGGGCGTTTTTGTAAATGGTTTTTAGCCTGGTGGGTTCCAGCGCGGGGCCCACGGCGTGTAATATTCCCGGTTGGATCTGGGGGTATTACAGTAGTATATTCTGTTTTGATATGAATTCGTGATCGTTTAAGTAGTTTGATCAGATTTGTGGTTAATCGCAATATTGTTGAGCCGTTGGGTTTGTGAATTGGTTATATCGATTGTTGATTGTTATCGAACTTATTGTTTATCGATTATTATAATAGGTTGAGAATATTGATTGGTGATTATAACCGTATGTTGCGGTCGAGTTCGAGGATGTTTGTGAATTGCATTGATCGGGACCGAGGACCTTGTAGGCGACAACAAGGAATTGGTAACGGCTTCATCGGTACCGAGGCAAGTTAGTACTTGCTCAGTTTATAATATTTAATGAATGGTTTCCGTTTTATTCGTTTATAATTCGTATAGCAATATTATAATCATAATCACAGGAGATTTGGGATTATAAGTTGTATTCGAGTTTTGGGAATTAAATCATAATGTATATGATTTACATTTGTTCTTGGTATCGAGGATACATTGTGGTATAGACGAAGACGTAAATTATTTACCATCCGTGATATTTTGGATCATCGAGTATTCAGAATAATGGTTGGTGATGGTTTAGACACCAAGATTGCTCTCGAAGGACTCGGGGCAAGTACTCTAATCATTTTTATCATTTCGTGTCGATCATATTGTGATACATTCATGTATCCTTGTTGTCATGCATTTGTGCATTGTTGTTGTCGTGCATTGTGTACTGTTGTTTTGTGCAGTTGTGCATTGTTGTCATATATCCACCATGCGTTGGTCCGACGGGATCAACATGGGATATCTATAGTTGTGTGTGCTGGATCGTTGGACAGGTAATGCCACCATGCGTTGGTCCGATGGGATCATTATGGGGATCTATAGCTGTGTGCGCTGGATCGTTGGATTACCCTGTGTTGTTATTGTGCATATGTATATTATGGGTTGCCATAATTATACAATGTCGTTATTGATATGAGCATATTGACGTTGTCATATGAGTATGCATTTGTAGGTCTTGTGTTAGGACCATTTCCGTATGTATCTGTGTATCGAGTTTCCTGATCATTTCTTTTATTCCGTTGCTAGAGTGTTTTAATTGTTTGTCTTTTTTCACTGCGTGAGTATTTTTAAATAGCCTTTTGGTATCTGGGAACTTGGGTTACTTTGGCAATCGTTTTCTAATCTATTCTGTCGGTACGTGTAAGCGATAGCTTAACGTATGTTTTTAAATTGTTGAGTTTTGGCATTTCGGGCCTTGTGGTTTCAAATGAGATTTTACGACGGTTTTGATAAACGAGTTTTATAAAGTCTTCGAATGTTTTAAAGATAGTACCATCGTTGGCCTCTTGGGCATTTGTAATTGTTTGCGAAAATTTCTTTTAGCCTTGTGGGTTCCATTCCGGGGCCCATGGCGCTGTAATATTCCCGGTCGGATATAGGGGTGTTACATAACACACATAACGAAATGTAATACATGTACTTGCCTTGAATAAAACGACGTGAAGGAAATGGCGAAAAGAAAGGTTTCGGTTCGAATAATCTTCACAAATTCGCTCCTATCACAATAACGATATACAAACAATCTCAATATTGCGGAAACGTAAGAATTCATCCTAGTTATACCCGTTAGGACATTTCATCGGACAATACGAGGTCATAAACGACCCAAACCTATTAACGGAGAAAAGGGATTATGATTACACTATCGTAATCTAACAATCATATAAGCCAAATCGGACTAAAAGGATGAAAATCAAAACAAAACCCAAAATCCCCAAAAGCTAGGGTTCTAAGGATATACCTCGATTTGAAGGCGAACCACGGATGATTTGGGGTTAGAGTGATGGTTGTGGTGGTCGTAGACCCGACAAATCGTTCGTGTCGTGTACTTTCTTGTCGTGTACTTTCGTATTTCGTGTACCAAAAGTCCAAACCCATACACGACACGAAATAAATTCGTGCCATGTAGTGTCATGTCGTTCACCGCGCAAATTCATGTCGTTTCGTGTCGTATTTTTGTGTCAGACACATAATATAAAATAAATATTAAAATATTATAAAAGAAAACAATTTTAATATTTTAATATTATTTTTATAGGTTTTAGTAGACGAAACGAAATGAATGGCAACGAAAACACGAATGTTTACACGAAATTTATGAAAGTTCACAATATATGTTAAAATTTTAAATTTCAGTACAAATAGATTTCATAAAATGTAGGTTTTTATAAAATTAAATAAAAAATTTTAAATTATGTTATAAAATATTATATATATATATATTTATTTATTTATTTATTTCGTATAGCTCGTATCGTGTCGTGTACCTAAAGGTAAAATACAAAACCGACATTAAATCTCGATCGTGTACTTTCATTTTCGTGTATTTTTGTATCTTGTACTCAAAATGCAAACATAAACACTAAATTTTCGTGTCGCTTTGGTGTCATGTTTTCATATCGTGTTTGTAACAGCCCGAAAACAGTGGCTATTACAGTGCCGTGGACCCTCTACCGGGACCCACCAGGCGATATCACGATATACACTTACAACCTGACAACGTGGCACCGTACCACAATATTTATCAAAACCCCGATGTGGAGTATGGGTTATACATGTCTTTAATACGAGCAAACGTACACAGGATCCAAATTCGGTACAGACCATATGACGATGTACGGTACCTAACAAATTATAGTACATTCATCCGACACAAAGTAAAATGAAATTCATAATAAAACATAACCGAACATCAAAAGACTCGGGCCCCCCGAAATAGCATCCTTCAAAACCCTCCGTCGCCATTGTGCTCCTCATGTGCCTTGCCCTTTCCTCGCCCTGAAATACAAGTATTTCGCCCCAAACCACAGGGTCAGCTATACATGATAATAATTCTCATGACATTATACAATTCATATATATACTGATCTCAAAGAAAACAACCGACTGCTGAATATACCCCGAAGGCGTATAAACAATCAGTCCCAACTGTCGAACATAACCAAATATACGAACGACCATATAATATGGCTCAAGACGGACGTCACAGTACGCCCGATCCGGAAATGTGTCCGTGCACATGTCCACCCCGTATACGGTATCCAGAATATACGTGGGACGATGTACCTAATTAGCCTCACGAACTACGTCTCGTGTGCACGATCTAAATGCGGAAAACATCCACGCATGATCATCAAGTGCCCGGCTAAAAATCCTACACATAACCAATCGGCGCGCAGATATGACTCCAGAGATGTCACGATACAACATGACAACGAAACTCAACGAATTACACCTTTATCAAGGAATCGAACAACTCACCGAAGTGTCAACAAAGCTCAAAAGGACCAACGGTACAAGAACGGTAATTTCGGGTATATCATCCCAACACCATTATAATACGATCAAGGGCATCACCATATCACGAATCATAGATTATCAGAACATTTCATACACACGAAACGCATAATAATCACAAGAATTCAACCATCATTATAACCAAGCAAGATAACTTGCCTCAATTCCGTAGATGAATAATCCTTCTTTGAATGATCAAACGAACGGTATCCTCGTCTAACAATACTCACGTGAACAAGCAACCTTGAATGAAATGTAATTCATTCAACAACACATTCGTACGATAACGGTATTATTACATAAATAATATTCGTAAATTTACTTGAATAAATCAATTATCCTATTGATCACTTTAATGTTCCTATTACAAATCATCATATGTTTATCATGTTCATTCACATATTCTAACATTAATGTCAAATACTTGAAGTCCAGTTTATTACCAATGTAACATTGTGAAAGCATCTTTTCAAATCATCGCCACTTCCGATTACGATATAAGTTTGTGTTTAATTACGTTCTTCATTATTTTACCAACGATTACATTAAAATTGATTCCTATATGAAGCATAAATTCAAGTTTTTAGTGAACTAAGAACATCATCTTAATTTACGTCTCTTAATACATACGGATTAATGAAATGGAATTCGACTACTCATCTACCGCATTTCTATCACCATATTCACTACAATCCTCTTAAGAACATTATTAACATATTAATGTAGCGATTAACACCCTTTTAAGTTATCAACGAAATCGATTAACTTGATCATATGAAGATTACAACTTCCTTCTATCAAAATCCATTGTTTTACTTTTGAAGAATTTATTAAAAGCCTAGTTATATCATTGGATACTTGAAATTCTAAAAGTAACTTCATCCCATCTTGTGAAGATTATCTTCATAATTCTTCCAACAATTTATTACAAAGGTGTTGGTTTTAGAGGCCAAAATTATGGTTCCATATTACCTTCAAGAATCAATTGAATGTTCAAGACAAGTTTAGTATTTCTCACTTCCAATCATTAAGGATTTCATCCCTAACATGTTCCTGGTGTTGAGACTATAATCAACTTCCGATTATGATGTTATACATCAGGTTTTATATATATCATTATCAACACAACCATATTATGAAGTTATTGTCCAACAAAAGTAATACTAATACCTTTAACGTTAATCCTCACCTAGTTTGAGCATGATTCAATTAACTTATCATATTTACACTAGCTTAAACTAACATTATGTGAAGTATTTATCTATTAACATCATCATAAGCATGGATTTAATATGAGTTAAAGAAAGACCAACCTCAAAATGAAGAACAACACCAACACTTCAAGGTACACACTTCAATCTCCAAATCTCCAAGTCACCAATCAAGTGCTGAAGCTCCAACACAAATTAGAAGGGCTAGAAACGGAGTTGGCACGGAAGGGAATCGTTTTTCTCAGTTGGGAGGTTGAATGGGTCGAGCAGGAAATGAATGGCAAGTCATATTTTTATAATCTGAACTTGGCCTTACGTACGTTAACGAAAGGGGTTAACGTATGTTATAGTCCTTACGTACGTAATCTCATGAACATTACGTACGTAATCAATTTCATCAGATCTTTCTGACTTAAAACACGCAAATCGTTACGTACGTAAATATATGGCTATTACGTACGTAATAGCCGTTGACTTGGCTGTCGCGATCGACTCCCGACCACCTACCCCCGCTCGGCCCCACCCGCCGAAAGGCGGGCTGTTGATGGATCTCTCGCATTACGTACGTTAACATATGAATGTTACGTACGTAAGGCTATGTACATAGCGTACGTAAAGAAGATAGTTTAACGTACGTTAAGTTCTATAACAAGCATAAATGGAATTCTCCCAATATCACCCAACAATTTATATAGTATGAATGACCATGATTCCAACTTAACATAATTCGTCGATATACTTGCTACAACAATACAGATATGGTGCGGAAATACTTGGTTTAAATCAGAAAATACAATAGTAAAGGCGAGGGTATTACATACTCCCCCCCTTAAAAGGAGTTTCGTCCCCGAAACTAAGGGGTAAACAGCTCGGGGTATTTCTCTCGCATGCTATCTTCAGTCTCCCACGTAGCTTCCTCGACTCCATGTCTCGACCACTAAATTTTTAATAAGGGAATCGCCTTGTTCCTTAGCTGTTTAATTCTTCTCTCAAGTATCTGCACAGGCCGTTCTTCATACGAATGGTCATCGGCTATTTCGACCTCGTCGAATTGAATAATGTGACTTGGGTCAGCAACATACTTCCTTAACTGAGATACATGGAATACGTTGTGAATCCGGCTCAAAGCTGGTGGTAATGCTAAACGATAGGCTAGGTCTCCTACTTGTTCCAGGATCTCAAACGGACCAACATACCTTGGGCTCAACTTGCCTCTCTTCCCGAATCGGAAAACACCTCTAGTAGGAGATACTTTGACTAGTACATGGTCACCAACCTCAAACTCGAGTGGTCGTCGACAATTATCTGCATATGATTTCTGGCGGCTTTGGGCCGTTAATAGACGACTCTTGATCAGGGAAATCTTCTCGCGGGCTGCCAATAACATATCAGGTTCCGTACCAATAGATTCAGACAAGTCATCCCAACACAAAGGGGACCTACAACGACGACCATACAATGCCTCATAAGGTGCCATCATGATCGAGGCGTGCCAGCTGTTATTATATGCGAATTCTACCAACGGTAGTTGGGCTTCCCAGTCGGGCTTCCAATCGAGAGCACACGCCCTCAACATATCCTCTAGAGTTTGAATAGTCCTCTCAGACTGACCGTCGGTCTGAGGATGAAAATCCGTACTGAAGTTCAACTGTGTACCCATCGCACGATGAACCGCCTTCCAGAAGTGCGACACGAACCGTCCGTCACGATCTGATACAATACTCTTAGGAGTACCATGAAGTCTCACAATCTCTTTGATGAATAACTGGGCCAATCTCTCAGGGCCCCACGTATCCTTGATTTCCAAGAAGTGGGCCGATTTAGTCAATCGATCCACAATCACCCAAATTGTATTCATGCCTCGACGGCTCGTCGGCAAGCTAGTAATAAAATCCATCGATATGTCTTCCCACTTCCACTCGGGAATTGGAAGCGGTTTCATCATGCCAGCTGGTCGTTGATGCTCAATCTTGACCTGCTGACAGGTCAAATATTTCGAAACGAATTCGGCAACCTCCCGTTTCATGTTACCCCACCAATAATACGGCTTCAAATCCTTATACATTTTGTTCGATCCTGGGTGTATGGAATACGGGGTAGCATGAGCCTCCTTCAGAATAGTATTCCTCAACTCTTTGTCTGCGGGTACACATACTCGTTTTTTAAAGCGTATCTGTCCATCCTCGCGAACCACAAATCCAGGGGCCTTCCCCTGATCGATTTCTCCTCGAACTCTGGATAAGAATAGGCCGTCATCTGTTTCGTCCTGATCATCTCATCAAGGGATGATGAAATCTCAAGCGTGCACAGTTGTCCCTGAATGCGTTGTAACCAGACCTCAATCTCTGGTCTCATGAACTCTAATTGCAACTCCCTCTGGGCGGTCAAATGAGCCAGTATCTGTTCCTGCACCGTCTTGCGGCTCAAGGCATCGGCAACCACGTTTCCTTTCCTGGATGATAAAGGATCTCGATATCATAGTCTTTTATTAGCTCTAACCACCTCCTTTGTCTCATATTCAACTCCTTCTGGGTAAAAATATACTTCAGGCTCTTATGGTCCGTAAAAATCCGGCAGGTAACTCCATACAGATAGTGGCGCCAGATTTTTAAGGCAAACACTACGGATGCTAACTCCAAATCATGAGTCGGGTAGTTGACCTCGTAAGGACGTAACTGTCTGGACGCTTAGGCGATCACTTTCCCGTCCTGCATTAATACGCAGCCAAGGCCCTGTCTCGATGCATCGCTATATACCACGAATCCTTCCGTTCCTTTAGGTAGTACCAAAACAGGTGCTGAAATTAATCGACTTTTGAGTTCATCAAAACTTTGCTGACATGCTTCCGACCACAAGTACTTCTTATCTTTTCTCAACAGATTAGTCATCGGTTGAGAAATTTTGGAAAATCCTTCCACGAATCGTCTGTAATAGCCTGCTAGACCCAGAAAACTATGAACTTCCTTCACGTTCTTCGGAGGTAGCCAGTCTCGGATAGCTTCTGTCTTCTGTGGGTCCACTCTCACTCCATCTGCTGATATTACATGTCCCAGAAAAATAACTTCAGACATCCAGAATTCACACTTAGAAAATTTTCCATAGAGTTGTTCTCGCCTTAATGCGTCGAGAACCTGGCGGAGGTGACACTCATGCTCCTCATGATCACGAGATTAGATCAGGATATCGTCAATAAAAACGACTACAAAACGATCCAGATAATTAATAAAAACCCGATTCATCAATTCCATGAATACTGCAGGTGCATTAGTCAGTCCGAATGGCATGACAACGAATTCATAATGCCCATAGCGAGTGCGAAAAGCTGTCTTCGGGACGTCAGACTCTCGAATCCGTAATTGGTGGTACCCGGATCTCAAGTCGATCTTGGAAAATATAGCGGCTCCCTGGAGCTGATCCAATAGATCATCGATGCGAGGTAAAGGATATTTGTTCTTAATTGTTACTTTTTTCAGCTCACGGTAATCAATACACAAACGCAGCGATCCGTCCTTCTTCCGTACGAATAACACCGGCGCTCCCCAAGGGGATGCACTGGGTCGAACATATCCTTTCTCAGTTAATTCCTCAAGTTGTCTTTTCAACTCCTGCATCTCAGTCGGGGCCATACGAAGCGGGGACGTCCCTGACTCCAACTCAATGGTGAATTCTACCTCTCGCTGTGGGGGTATTCGTGGAAGCTCTTTTGGAAATACATCTGGATAGTCTCGAACTACTGGAATATCAACCAATTCGACTGGTCGGTCAGTTGTCTTGGTCATGTAACACCAATAACCAATGCATCCCTGGTTCAGTAATTTCACAGCCTTCATAGCGCTGATGACTCTCCCAGAATGATTGGGATTATCACCCCGAAAAATACACTCGACGCCATCATCAGATGTGACGGTCACCATTCGCTTACGGACGCTAAGCATGGCATCATGACGATCCATCCAGTCGATACCCAAGATTACATCATCTTTAGGTAAATCAACCACAATCAAGTCAGACAACCACTCACGGTTGTTCATGCTAATCGGACAGTTCTGTACTTCACGACTCCCAATAATTCTTCTACAATCGGTTAGACCAATTACATAAGGTTCACAATCGGTAACATGATTCAAATGCAAATGACTCAAACAAGAATTAGACAAAAAGGAGTGTGAAGCACCAATATCAAAAAGAACACAAACGGACTGAGAGTGGATCTCGAGAGTACCTGCAATCATGCTGGCTTCGGGATCATCTGCTTTCTTCATCTCATAGACTCTGGGTTTTGCAACCCCGGAAGCAGGTGTACCAGCTTGATTCCCACGGCCTATCCCTTTGTTCGCCCCGGTAGTCTGGTAAGAAGCGGACGGAGGGGCACGTTCCTGAACAGAAGACTGTACTGGAGCAAGAGATGTTACTGGAGCACGCCCGAGTCCACCCCTGCAATAGCGAGCACGATGACCGTTCTTCCCGCAAGTGTGACAGGCAACGGCCGGCTTCGGACACTTGGAACTGATATGCCCCTGGTCCCCACAGTTATAACATATGACAGGTGAGCTGATTGCCCGAGAGTGCGTTCCTGTCGGTTTCGGTGCCATAGGTGGCTGTTCAGAAGGATTTGGTACAGGTTGGGGCTTCTTGAACATCCCCCGGTTACTGTCTCCTTGGGTCTGGTTTCTGGATCTCTTGTTGGAAAACTGAGGCTGCTTCATGGAAATCTCCTTCGCAGTAAGTTCATATTCCAAGGCCTTCTCAATAAACTCCGGTAGGGTCGTACAGTGGTGATTGAGTAATTGCATCCTCATTCGGGGTTTAAGCCTCTTGAGGAAATATTTGATCTTATCAGCTTCCAAACGGACAACTGACGTAGCAAAAGGGAGAAGTGCTTGGAACTTTTAAGCAATCGCTAACACATCCTCGTCTTCCGATGGATCGGGGTTCAGTAATTCAGACAATTTGGCTTCACGGATGGGTGCAGGATAGTAACGATCTAGCATAAGATTCTTAAATTCCTCCCAAGTACTTGCGCCATCGGCAGGCCTCACAGAAAGCCACCAAGTATGGGCACTCTTACTAAGGTAGTAGGCTGCCACAGCAACTCGATTTTCCTCAGGGCACTCCACCATCTCGAACAGCTTCTCGAAATGCTCTATCCAGTGTACAATGTCAGCAGGCTCAGATAAGCCTTCAAAAGTCGGAGGTCGCTGTCGTGATATGTCGCTAATAATTCGGCTCACGATCCCGCCAGGCACCAGAGGCGGAGGCTGTTGCCCTGCTGTTGACCAGTAGTATTCCTCTGCATAGCTTCCATCAGCTGACCCATTTGGGTCATCTGGGCCATCATGCCCTGCATCACGGTGTAAGGATCGACACGTGCATTCTCTCCAGTGTGGTGTGATTGGTCCCTAGAAGGCGAATCACCGCCTGCGGAACTCTGTTCCACATTCGCGCGTCTGTTGGCTCGTGGTATCGGGATTCGGCCTCTTCCGCGGCCTCGTCCCCCTCTGCCACGGCCTCTCGGATTCCTTTCCATACTGAAAGAATCAAGTCACAAGTACAGTTCAATTTATCAATCATAATTCATGCTAAGTTAATAGCAACAGGGAATTTCATATCCAACAAAAGCAGCTCGTAAAGAATCACTGGCACCACAGGTGTTACACACTCAATATCATATCAACATCAAGTCGAAACAATTCCAATCACATAATTAATTTAGGTTCACCTCAAACAGATGAATTTTACCTCATGTTAGCAAGATGCCAAGATAAGTAAGGAGACCAATACGTCGTCAATATCATGCCAGTAATCAAATTATGGTTCATGAGAACATACCGTATTCGACGGGTCAGGCGCTTGCACAGGTTACACGTGGCACGAAGGTTTCTTGATGCTATTTCGATTCTACAATGACTCAAAATAAAAACACACGCTCTGATACCATCTTCTGTAACAGCCCGAAAACAGTGGCTATTACAGTGCCGTGGACCCCCTACCGGGACCCACCAGGCGATATCACGATATACACCTACAACCTGACAACGTGGCACCGTCCCACAATATTTATCAAAACCCCGATGTGGAGTATGGGTTATACATGTCTTTAATACGAGCAAACGTACACAGGATCCAAATTCGGTACAGACCATATGACGATGGGCGGTACCTAACAAATTATAGTACATTCATCCGACACAAAGTAAAATGAAATTCATAATAAAACATAACCGAACATCAAAAGACTCGGCCCCCCCGAAATAGCATCCTTCAAAACCCTCCGTCGCCATTGTGCTCCTCCTGTGCCTTGCCCTTTCCTCACCCTGAAATACAAGTATTTCGCCCCAAACCACAGGGTCAGCTGTACATGATAATAATTCTCATGACAGTATACAATTCATATATATACTGATCTCAAAGAAAACAACCGACTACTGAATATACCCCGAAGGCGTATAAACAATCAGTCCCTACTGTCGAACATAACCAAATATACGAACGACCATATAATATGGCTCAAGACGGACGTCACAGTACGCCCGATCCGGAAATGTGTCCGTGCACATGTCCACCCCGTATACGGAATCTAGAATATACGTGGGACGATGTACCTAATTAGCCTCACGAACTACGTCTCGTGTGCACGATCTAAATGCGGAAAACATCCACGCATGATCATCAAGTGCCCGGCTAAAAATCCTACACATAACCAATCGGCGCGCAGATATGACTCCAGAGATGTCACGATACAACATGACAATGAAACTCAACGAATTACACCTTTATCAAGGAATCGAACAACTCACCGAAGTGTCAACAAAGCTCAAAAGGACCAACGGTACAAGAACGGTAATTTCGGGTATATCATCCCAACGCCATTATAATACGATCAATGGCATCACCATATCACGAATCATAGATTATCAGAACATTTCATACACACGAAACGCATAATAATCACAAGAATTCAACCATCATTATAACCAAGCAAGATAACTTGCCTCAATTCCGTAGATGAATAATACTTCTTTGAATGATCAAACGAACGGTATCCTCGTCTAACAATACTCACGTGAACAAGCAACCTTGAATGAAATGTAATTCATTCAACAACACATTCGTACGATAACGGTATTATTACATAAATAATATTCGTAAATTTACTTGAATAAATCAATTATCCTATTGATCACTTTAATGTTCCTATTACAAATCATCATATGTTTATCATGTTCATTCACATATTCTAACATTAATATCAAATACTTGAAGTCCAGTTTATTACCAATGTAACATTGTGAAAGCATCTTTTCAAATCATCGCCACTTCCGATTACGATATAAGTTTGTGTTTAATTACGTTCTTCATTATTTTACCAACGATTACATTAAAACTGATTCCTATATGAAGCATAAATTCAAGTTTTTAGTGAACTAAGAACATCATCTTAATTTACGTCTCTTAATACATACGGATTAATGAAATGGAATTCGGCTACTCATCTACCGTATTTCTATCACCATATTCACTACAATCCTCTTAAGAACATTATTAACATATTAATGTAGCGATTAACACCCTTTTAAGTTATCAACGAAATTGATTAACTTGATCATATGAAGATTACAACTTCCTTCTATCAAAATCCATTATTTTACTTTTGAAGAATTTATTAAAAGCCTAGTTATATCACTGGATACTTGAAATTCTAAAAGTAACTTCATCCCATCTTGTGAAGATTATCTTCATAATTCTTCCAACAATTTATTACAAAGGTGTTGGTTTTAGAGGCTAAAATTATGGTTCCATATTACCTTCAAGAATCAATTGAATGTTCAAGACAAGTTTAATATTTCTCACTTCCAATCATTAAGGATTTCATCCCTAACATGTTCCTGGTGTTGAGACTATAATCAACTTCCGATTACCATGTTATACATCAGGTTTTATATATATCATTATCAACACAACCATATTATGAAGTTATTGTCCAACAAAAGTAATACTAATACCCTTAACGTTAATTCTCACCTAGTTTGAGCATGATTCAATTAACTTATCATATTTACACTAGCTTAAACTAACATTATGTGAAGTATTTATCTACTAACATCATCATAAGCATGGATTTAATATGAGTTAAAGAAAGACCAACCTCAAAATGAAGAATAACACCAACACTTCAAGGTACACACTTCAATCTCCAAATATCCAAGTCACCAATCAAGTGTTGAAGCTCCAACACAAGTTAGAAGGGCTAGAAACGGGGTTGGCAGGGAAGGGAATCGTTTTTCTCAGTTGGGAGGTTGAATGGGTCGAGCAGGAAATGAATGGCAAGTCATATTTTTATAATCTGAACTCGGCCTTACGTACGTTAATGAAAGGGGTTAACGTACGTTATAGTCCTTACGTACGTAATCTCATGAACATTACGTACGTAATTAATTTCATCAGATCTTTCTGACTTAAAATACACAAATTGTTACGTACGTAAATATATGGCTATTACGTACGTAATAGCCGTTGACTTGGCTGTCGCGATCGACTCCCGATCACCTACCCCCGCTCGGCCCCACCCGCCGAAAGGCGGGCTGTTGATGGATCTCTCGCATTACGTACGTTAACATATGAATGTTACATATGTAAGGCTACGTACATAGCGTACGTAAAGAAGATAGTTTAACGTACGTTAAGTTCTATAACAAGCATAAATGGAATTCTCCCAATATCACCCAACAATTTATATAGTATGAATGACCATTATTCCAACTTAACATAATTCGTCGATATACTTGCTACAACAATACATATATGGTGCGGAAATACTTGGTTTAAATCAAAAATACAATAGTAAAGGCGAGGGTATTACAGTGTTCGTGTATTTTCTTATCGTGTACTTAAAATACAAACACAAACACTATATTTTTGTGTCGCTTTCGTGTCGTATTTTCATATCGTGTGGTAAATTATCGAATCTAGTCGTGGTAGTATTGGCAGATAGCTGTCAAAATTGATAGTATTAGTTGTCGTCATAGTAGTAGTTGTTATAGTCATAGAAGTAGTCGAAGTGGTGTTGGTGGTGTGAGTAGTGGTGGTGGTGATGATAGTCGTCGTAGTGGTGTAGTGGTGGCTGTAGTGGTGTGTGTAGTGGTGGTTGTGATAGTGGGTGGTGGTGGTGGTGATGGTGGTCGTGATGGTCGTCGTCGTTGTAATATCCGTATTTTTCTTTTCCCAGTATTTTTATTTTTCGGTGTATTTCTCAGTCATAGCGACCCTCGTGTATCTTTCAGTGTATTTCTTCCGTCATTTATTGATCTGATTCTCGTAATTGTTATGCGGAACCGCCGTTTCGGGGTTGCCGTGGATCTATTCTATGTTATTATGCGTTTGAGATGTTTCGTTTGATGTTTCGTTCATATTCCGGTGTTTTGGACCGTTTATATTCCGTACCTAGCGCACGCTATCTTTTCTGCATAGCGCACGCTAGAGGTCCCTTAGTAGCGCACGCTACGTCTACTTCGTAGCGCGCGCTAGCGAGCTAGTCCTGGGAGTGGTAGTTCTGTTTCCAGCCCTCTGGACTAGCGGATTAGCGTACGCTACGTTGTCTAGCGCACACTAATATTGGGGGACTAACGCACGCTAAGGTGTCCTGTAGCGTGCGCTAGCGTAACTGCCCAGTACTAGACAGTCTGCTATTGGACTCGGTCAGGTGCCCAAGTAGCGCACGCTACGTTTGGCCGATAGCGCGCGCTAATGGGGTCATGTGAGTACTGGGCAGTTCACTTATGGACTTGGATGATGTCTAGGTAGCGCACGCTATGGCCGATAGCACGCGCTATCGAGAGGCTATTAGCGCACGCTACGTTTCGGGTAGCGCACGCTAACGGCCCAGTAATCTGGTTACTGGACTGGGGCGTTAACTTCTGGACTGGAGTTTTGTCCCGTTAGCGCACGCTAACTTATGAGGATTAGCGCGCGCTAACACTCCCTGGCTATATAAACCAGGGAGTTGACCCAGATGTCCGCATTATTCTCATTTCTTCTCCCTCTCCGCGGCCTAGGCGATTTTGGGCGATTTTCTTGGCGATTTCTTCCTCCAATCATCCCAACCATCATCTTCCTTGAGTTCTTGGTGTATAATAACAACATCAACGCGAATCTTTCTTCCTAATCCAAGGTAAATCTCTTAGAACCCTACTTTTGGATAATTTGGGGGTTTTGGGATTTTCGTCCGATTCGTCCCGTTTTGTTGGTTAATCCTTGATGAATATGATTAATCTTGTTGATATCATTAGTTTTTCTATGGATTCATGGTATATTTTCATGGTTTTGCGAAATCGAGAGGGTTTGGTTGTGGTCCGGCCTCGTTGTTATTTTTATACGAATATACATGAATCGTAGGCGGGTTTTCGGGTGTATTCCATTTCCGTATTCGTCTAGAGTTGGTTGTGATTATGTTCTTCGAATCGTTAGGTTCGGTACCGTTGGTTTCTAGTGTTCATCGGTGATTTTTCTTTCCATTCGTTGCGTCATCAATTATTCAAGGCAAGTATTTTTGGAAACTTTTATGCTTAATGTGAAATGATAATGTATATTGTGTGTGATTTGCTCACCTCGGGAGGGTCCGACGGGGCCTCGGTATAATCTATGACTTCACTCTGGATTCACGAGTTTGATTCGCTAGCCAGCTCGGGAAGGTCCTTAGAGGCC
Organism: Orobanche coerulescens; assembly: GCA_033398695.1. Classification (NCBI taxonomy): domain Eukaryota; kingdom Viridiplantae; phylum Streptophyta; class Magnoliopsida; order Lamiales; family Orobanchaceae; genus Orobanche; species Orobanche coerulescens. The sequence goes on from CM065817.1 coordinate 8,923,008, forward strand.
TCGGGTGGGATTTGTGGCTTCGTCCCGGTCCTAGGCGATGCCTGTGCGTGACTTGTTTTATAAAGTGGCCAGCTCGGAAGGGTCCTTAGAGGCCTCAGGTGGGATTTGTGGCTTCGGCCCGGTCCTAGGCAAATTTGATTGTGACTATTTGTTTCCGGAAAAGACATGTCTGGTTTTGGTTTTGAAATGATTTGGTGCATTGTACTATGAAACGTGTAAGCGAATGGTTTGCCTTGATTACTTGTACTAGCGTAATTGCTAACCCCTTTGGGGACCCGTTTTGGGGAAATTCTTGTTATGGATTTCAGGTTATGTTTTGCCAGACGAGCGGACGCTGGGACAGTACGAGGATGTTGGCCAGGGTCGTTGACATGTGCATTTGGGTCTTCTTATTTCTTTTGTTTATTTCGATATGGTTGTTTTTCCTACATTTATAAACTTATAGATTGTACTCGCGAGTACTTAGGCTTTTCACTTCGAACTTCGTTTTGTATTAACTCAAATTGCTATATTGTCGGTTGATGTTTATTACGCCGGTTGCTCTGGGCGTATCTTTATATGTTGTATTATTTAAAAGTGTGTTCTTGCTAACTGAGATGGTTAGTCGAGTGGTGTTTTTATTGTTTTAGCCTGGTGGGTCCCATGTAGGGGTCCACAGCGCTGTAATATACTCCGAATATCTCGGGGGTGTTACAGTCGTCGCCGTGTTGGTCATTGTGGCGGTGGTGGTGGTCATAGTTGTGGTAGTCGGAGTAGTGGTGGTCGTCTTGGTGGTATTGGTTGTAGTGGTGGTGGCGATGTTGGTGGTGGCAGTGGTCGTGTGGTGGTCATCATAGTAGTCATGGTGCTGGTGGTGGTGGTAGTGGTAGTGGTCGTGGTCGCGTGGGTAGTGGTGGTGGTGGTAATCGTGGTAGTGGTTGAAAATAGATGTCAAAATCAAAAGAACCTACATCTCTCTTGAGGAACGAAAACTATAATAATTGAACATCGTGTGTATGGGTGCGGAAATCTACATATCTCTGTCTTTCTCTCCTTGCACTAAAAAGGAAGAAACGCGAGTATAATAGTAATAGTGGTAGTCGTAATCGTGGTAGTGGTGGTGGTGGTAATCGTAGTCGTGCTTGTGATGGTAGTCGTGATCGTAGTTGCGGTGGTCGTCGTAGTCGTAGTAATGGTGATGGTGGTTGTAGTAGTCGTAGTAGTAATAGTGGTAATTGTAATAATAGTAGTAGTGGTGGTTGTGGGTAGTAGCGGTATTGGTGGTAGTACGAGTAAAGGTCGTGGTGAGGGGCCGTGCTGAAGAATAATATTATATATCGTACTAAATATAAATTATATCATCATTGAAGTATCAAATGCAACATTATACAAAAAAAAATTATTTTTTTATTAACAAAAATCAGATTATATACTATATATAAATAATGCATGCATTGTATATGCATATAGTCTAGTAGATATGAAGAAAATAATAATTTTTTAACTCTCATCATATTCACGAATCACGAAAGTCTCTCAAAATATGCATATCATCATTCCTTTTAATTTTTTATCCCCTAATTAATAATTTAATTATCATTCTATTTTTACTAAATTATGTGATTTTTTTTTCTCTAAGAAAAATATCTGTGAACTTATCATGTTACTATAATCATCATTCAATTTTTACTAAATTTGTGAACTATTTTTAGAAGATCTTTTTGTTTTGACTTTAATTAAATCATTCATATCATTATCATCATTCACTTTTTAGTTTGTTTTTATATTTTTGGTCCTAATTAAATAATCTGCATCATCATCATTCTCTCTTTACTAAATTCTGTAAATTGTTTTTAGGAGAAAAAAATTCGACCATAGTTAAAAAAATAATTAAATTCAAAGAGTTTATTATGTTACTATCATCATCATCATTCAATTTTTACTAAATCCTATTAATAGTTTTTAAAAGAACTTTTTTTTTTGTTTGGCCATAATTAAATTATCCATACATCATGATCATTCATTTTTTAATCTATTTTTATTTTTCGGCCTAAGTAAATAATCCACATCATCACGTTCTTTTTTATTAGAGTCCCATAGTATTTACTCTTCATAAAAAATAGTATGAGATTTTGTTTTCCAGATCTATCAGATTTATTTTATTATTAGAGTCTCCGAGTACTTACTCTTTATAAAAAAAGTCGAAGAATTTTATTCTACTCAATACTTATCAATCATAGTTAAAAATTAATTAAATTTCATCGATACCTAAAGACTAGATAACTTATGTTCAGCATTGACAAACCCTATATGTGTATAAATTGATATATATATATATATATATATATGTGTGTGTGTGTGTGTGTGTGTTACAGTAAAGATTTAATAGCAACAATCAGTATTCATTACCAGAAAATATAATTGAAGCATCATCATATGTTCAGGGTACATATTCGAATTCTTCCAATTTTAGTTTTCTCGTTGATTTTGCATAAGTTCTCATTTTATCTGGTCCTATTTTGAAAGTGGTTTATGTAATTATTGCCAAACTAAATTTGTGAATATATGAAGAACTGAATGTTTTTAGTCTGAATTTTTATATATTAATATGTATTATAGATATGATATTATGATAGTAATAGATTTTATGCAGTCTGACTTCTTTTAAAATATCGAGCAAGGGGTATTTCCATCACAATATTAGAATCATATGAATGGTTGTTAATATGATCATATGAATGGATGAAACATATTTTTTTTTATCTAAAATAATTAGTATAAGAAAATCTAATCAACTAAAAGATTACATAAAATTGCAAAATTATTCTCTATGTTTAGCCTAATTAAAGAAAGAACAAATCCAACTTGCAAAATTATTCTCTAAGTTTAGCTTAATTAAAAAAACAAAACGAAATATCTTTCAAATTAAACATTGGCATTAAACATAGTTTAAGAGTTCTTAACACAACATCAAAAATTAGATAACTGCAAAATTATCCCTTAAGTTTAGGCTAATTACATAAATATCTAACTATTTCTAAGTTTACATATACCCCTCGAGATTCATATTATCCTCCATATTACGAAATTTCTTTGAGTCTTGGGGTGTAATGTGCATAAGTTAAAATATATGTCTTGCAGTGTAATTTGTAAAAGCTGAAAGTACATATGTCAATGTGGTGTATTTGAAATTCTAAAAATATATGGATTTTGGTGAACACTTGAACACATGCATGAAGAGGCACTTGAACACACACACATACAAACAACACAAGCACACACTTGAAGAGGCACTTCCCCTCCACACATACCTTCAAGAATAAGTGAAAGGTACCACAACAAAAAGTATAACAAAATTTATTACATAAACAAAATTAATTAAACGAGCCACAGAGAAAACTACAACACAATTTAATAGTTCTCAACATAAAACTAAGAAACTTGGTTCGCTGCAAGATTTTCATGAAGTTTAGGATAATTACACAATGATTTAATTATTTTTAAGTTTACAAATACCAAATTTCATATTCATATTCTCCTCATAAATATGAATATCCTATTGGATCTTGGAGTGTACTTTATAAAAGTTGAAATATATGTCAATGTAGTATTTAAAAGTATATGGATTTCATTGTGTTTAAGCTAAACTTGAGGACTCGGGAGTAGTTCTGCTATATAGACACTTCAAAATCAGAACCAACACCAGCATGAATTTTTCGTCCAACTGTATTCTATATATTTTTTATAAACTTATGAGTGTGAGAGTAACTAATAAAGGATGGAGTTCACACAACAACTTTAATCTTTACATGCAGTTTCAAACATGCAATAACCAATCAATGGCAAAACATAGCAAAAAGTTGTAGATAGAAGTAGTTATATGAAATTTATTATTGTAGATCTCAAAACCAGTTGTCGACGAAAGTAGATAGGTAAAATTTCAACATAGCGTCTTTGTAGATGATGTGACATTCATGTATAATTTCAATAGAGAAATTAATATGAAATCCAACCAATATGATTAAAGGTCTATGATAGGAAAATGAAAAAAAAAAAAATATTGTCACATTAAAAATATACTAGTTACTAATCAAACTCGTTGTATAACTATCAGTGTTTTTAATTGTGCTGGATAACGCGCAATGTAGAACGCTTTTGCGCCAAAAGAATCCAAAACACGATGTAGCGCACAACTGGTGCTTTCTCTCCCAATTTGCACGCGTCATTCGATGATGTGTAAGGGCAAAAGCACGTCTGGGCGCGCTATATGCGCTATTTTGCAAAAGGCGCACGCAATTAGGGCGAAATTTTCTAAAACCCTAATTATTAAACTACATCCATTTTTCAGAAGCGTGCCAGGAAAAGAACTTCTTGGTTCTAAAATAGCAGAACATAACCTGTCGATGAAAACCGTCAACCCCAATTGAGCAGAAGCAGGTGAGGAAATAACAGAAATTTTTTTGCCTCTCTCTCTCTCTCTCTCTCTCTCTCTCTTTCTCTCTCTCTCTCTCTCTCTCTCTCTCTCTCTCTTTCTCTCTCTCTCTCTCTCTCTCTCTCTCTCTCACACACAACGATCGAATGGGATCGGAACAAGATCCACCATCAGTCGCGATTTTCATATGGGGACTTATTTTGGTTTGTTACTATGGATTATTATAAGAATTCTAAGTTGTTTTGATCATATGAAATTGTTTCATGGCTATTTGATTTAGTTATTTACTTATTTTCTCTTACATAAGAATAATTTTATTTTTTAATTAAAAAATGACATGTCCAAATTACCTAAGTTATGCGCTATGCTATTTCACGCTACGCAATTTCGGATAAAATTGATATGTGCTAGCGCAACGCAACTGAAAACACTGATAACTACACACCATATATATATTAAAATAAATGCAAAGGAAAAGTAAAATAAGCCATGAAGAGAAGTACTTGAATAGAAAATAAAGAAAACTACTTACATTGATCGAAAAATAGTCTATACGTTCATGTGGTTCATCGTAAAAACTCATTCAAGTACAATAAAAAATATATAATAAAGCAACATTAATTATCAATATTTTATATTGTATTAGCAACAAGCTCTATATTTCTTATAACTAACTACAAAGAATCTATGAATAATGTATGCAGGATACAAAGATTAGTCAAAATTATCCGACTTGTGATTGGGAAAGGGAAGGGAGAGAGGTGAGGTGTAATGCCGCATATTATGTGTTGAATTATAAACATCATTGCCTTTATGATAATTTTTTTTAAAACGGAGATATGTCGCCGTTTAATGGAATAGTTGGTTTCAAGTCAATTGAGGAACATACTAGACAATGAGTGTTGTTAGACGAATTTTGTGCAAATGGATGAATCCAGGAAAGAGGGTTAAAGATGATTCTAATTGATGGAAAGGTAAAAAACCCTACTTTTCTTTCGTTTATCACTATATTATGCATATTATAATTTTTTTATTATTGTTATTATATCTCATTTATTTTAGGTTACATAAATTGCCCGAAGGTCTCTCTAGGCAATTTCCATAAGCTAACAAGGGTAGGGATAAATCTTTATCTTTTTCCCAACATTTATATTAACAGGCACAGCGTGAGTGGCCAACTGTAGGGATCATGTAACATCCGGCTGTATTTTTTTCATTTTTATAACGTTGTATTATACGTATTGTACAAGTATCATTGTATTGTATTTGTATGTATACAACGCTTATTGTATTAAGATATTTCAAAATCAAACTATTTATGTTTCGCGTTCGTATTGTTTTGTCTGTTGGATGTTACTTGCTGAGTTGTATCTTTTGCTAAGTTAAGCCTAATTAGCGTGTGTTACGTAGTTAGATAACGCATGCTAACTTGAAAATATTGCACACTCTATTGTTTAACATTAGCGCACGTTGGGCCTAATCTGACAAGGATCCCGAAAGTGGCCGACAGGTGGGTCCGACGGCCGACAACTTTCGACGTGCATGTGCATGGCCGAGTGAATAGGTGTTAGTGCGCGCTAATGCTAGGGACTAGCGCACGCTAAATGCAGATCAGTCCAAGGGAATCTATCGTGTGGTCCCGGATTTTTTCGGCGCATGCATGGGTGCAGTCAATGGATGCTTGTGTACGTATTATTTGAGTGATTAGCGCATGCTAAGACATGTTATTAGCGTACGCTAATGGGCTCGAATAATCCAGTCTTCTGCCAAGGTTCGCTAGCGCGCGCTAATGTACTCTTAGCGTACGCTAGTAATATATATTATATATAACATCAGAATATAAATTTATGGTGACGCCGCCCATTCTTTCATTTTAGCCGAGAGAGAGTCCTTAGAGTGATTTTTGAGACCCAAACACCTGAATATTCGTGGGATAACGTTGAGAAGCGATGAAAGCGGATTCAACCTTGCGATTCCATCAATTTCATCAAGGAAACACCTGTTCTTCATCTTCTAGAGGTATATTGTCTTATCTTATGATTAATTTCAAGATGATGATGATATTATTGAGAATTATTTCATGTATTGTTGGATTGTTGGAAGATATCAAGTTTATTATTGGTTTTTATGAACACGTGATAAAGAACATGATGATTATAAATTAAGAATGAGTATGTTCTTGATGTTTATAAGTACTTAGATGTTATAATCATGGTTTGAAAGGATTATATTATGATTGTTAGATGATTAACATAATTCGTGTAACACCCCAAAAGGCGGCTATTACAGTGCCGTGGATCCCACACTGGGACCCACCAGGCGATATCCAAAACAAGTTAAATAAATATTATTTGTGATACCGAACCACAATGAATAGTCATTACTCCGATTAGGAGTTTATTAAAATATGGCCAACGGCCTTATAATACACAGGATCCGAAAAAAAACAAGTATAAACCATATGGAGATGGAAAATACTTCAAATGTCAATACAACCAGATAGCAATTTAAATGAAACAGGAAATAACATAACACGGTTTAACATAACCGGACAACAAAAGATGTGGGGCCCCCGAACTAGTATCCTTCGAACCCTTCGCCGTCGACATGCTCTTCCCGTGCCTTGCCTTTGCCTCGACCTAAAATACAATACAAGTATTTCGCCCATAACACAGGGTCAGATATACATGATAATCAATTCTTCCGACATTATACAATTCACATATATAGATCTCAAGAAAATCATTCCGACTATTAATCATACCCCTCGGGCGTATGAAATAATCAGTCACAAATCGTCGAACACATCCAATACTATGGACGATTAACAATATGGCTCAAGATGGACATCACAGTACGCCCGATCCGGAAATGTGTCCGTGTACATGTCCGCCCCGTATACGGAATCCAGAATATACGTGGGACAATGTACCTAATTAGCCTCACGAAACTACGTATCGTGTGCACAGTCCAATGCGGAATAATATCCACGCATGACTATATATGTGCCTGGCTAAAAATCCTACACAATGACCAATCGGAACGCAGATATGATTCCGGATATGTCACGATACAACATGACAACGAATTCAATAAATCACATATCCGATTAAGGATCAAGAAAAACTCACCGAAGTGAAAATAAGACCAGCGAGATCAACGATTCAAAGCGACGTACTTGGGAATGCAAACCCATGAAGACAACGGAATAACGTCAAGGACAATGTCAAATCACGACAACCATTACATGAACAATTCATACACATGAAATATATAACCATCACAAGAATCTAATCATCATTATAACCAAGCAAGATAACTTGCCTCAATACGGAGACGAGAATAGTCCTCTTCTTGTCGGAGCAGGCAACGGTCCTCGACTAATATTGTTTACTCGAACAATCAACCTTAAACGAAATACATTTTTCTCAATAACATATTCGTATAATTATGAATATAGGATTAGTAAGACGTCATCCTACAATCTTTTAGAATAGTTTGTTGTTTCCAATTATCGAAGCCTTATGTCAGGAGTTCTTTTAACATCATTACAACCATAAAAATCGGTTTACAATACTTTTACCGAATGTTCACATGGTTCATCATAAACAAGAATTCTATCGAGGGTATGTTGAATAACCAATTATGATGTTAAGATCATCTTATGATGATTAAACTTTCCAAAACATTAAAATGTTGAAGGAACAAAATCTGCACATTTATGACTATTTCTCCTCTCATCTAAATTGAATATAATGCTTACAACATGGTTATTAGTTATGAGATTACACCATATTCATGAAGGTTATCAAAATCTTTCTTTACAAGGCTGGAAGATCCATTAACATCATGATGAATTCACCATTTATCTAGTATGATGATCAAAACATTCTAAGTTCTCAACACATTAGATTAATGAAGAGTTGTTATTGTTGGTTTCACAAATATCCTTAACCATTCAAAATCTTGCTGAGCTAAACATAAGGAGGATATGATTCTTAAGAAATCTGAGACAGAAGACATCCTTCTACTTCTAATCATGGCCAAGTTCTTCCCAAGGTAAGTGAAAACTTAAAATGGTGTTTAATCACTTTATGATAACAACTCTATTAGTTAAATCCAACTATGGTGAAGTTAACTGATTCAAAGGTGTTCTACTGAGCTAAATTCGTCCAGTAAGATGAGCATGATAGTTACAATATGGTTAAAATCACTATATCATCAAGAACACATCCATCTCAAACCCTTATTTATCATATTCATCACAAATGTTAAAAAGGTTGGATTAAAACTATGTTTTACTTGATTAATATAACTCTAGGTGAAGTATAATTCATCATTAACATCAACATATGAAAATAATACAGAGAGGAAAGTACACCTACCTCCAGAAATGAAGAACAATCTCAATGCTATGAGAAAATATACTCCAAGCTCAAGAACACCTCTTAATCTCCAAGGAAATGAGCTCCACTCCCAGATTGAAGGCTTAGAAACAAGTTAGGGGAGGTTTATATTGGTTTGGTAGTGCAGAGGGACGATATATGGAGAGAGAAATTTGGTTTGGGGTTGTGAAGAAATGAAAAACAGGCTGGTCCTATAAATAGACTGTGCAGACTTAGCGCACGCTAACAGGAAGCTTTAGCGTACGCTAGCACACCTACGTACGCTAACTGGTTAATATTACGTACGTAAGCGGCTTACAGTGGCTACTGTATTTAATTTGCAGGTCGTTAGCGCACGCTAATGAAAAAGGGGTTACACACGCTAATAAAAGTTGACTCTGGTCGACATGACAGCTCAACATTACTCACATGCATGCCAACGGATAAGAAGTTCACGTGCTGAAGTCAACTAATGCCAGATTCTCTCTTAGCGTACGCAACAAAGGAAGCATTACGCACGCTAAGGCACAGGATTAACGTACGTTAATCATACTATGTAGCGTACGCTACATCAACAGAAAAATTCGAAAATGTAACTCTCTAATTAACATCGAATCATCACATATGAAATGAAATAACAACGATATGAAATTCAAATCTATAATACCTCAACATAATACTAAATGCAACGATTCATGATAATCAGATTATCCGAATAATACAATGACAGGCAAAGACGAAAATTTTACAGTCGGATATTACATACTCCCCCTCTTAAAAAGAGTTTCGTCCTCGAAAATAAGGGGTAAATAACTCGGGATATCTCGCTCGCATACTATCCTCGGTTTTCCATGTAGCCTCCTCGACTCCGTGTCGCGACCACTGAACTTTCAGTAGGGGAATCGTCTTGTTCCGCAACTGCTTGATCCTCCTCTCGAGTATCCGCACCGGACGTTCTTCGTACGAATGATCCTCCGCTAATTCAATCTCTTCGAACTGAAGTACATGGCTCGGATCAGCAAAATATTTCCTCAACTGGGAGACATGAAACACGTTGTGAATCTTACTCAAAGTCGGTGGCAAAGCTAGTCGATAGGCCAGATCACCTACACGCTCCAAAACCTCAAACGGCCCAATGTACCTTGGGCTCAGCTTGCCCCTCTTCACGAAACGAAAAACACCTCGGGTAGGAGACACCTTCATTAACACATGGTCACCAACCTCGAACTCAAGCGGTCGTCGACGGTGGTCAGCATAAGACTTCTGTCGACTTTGAGCCGTTAACAACCGAATCCTAATCAAAGTAATTTTCTCACGGGCTGCTAATAACATATCGGGTTCCGTACCCAGATATTCTGACAGTTCGTCCCAACACAAAGGGGACCTACAGCGACGACCATATAATGCCTCATACGGTGCCATCTGAATCGAAGCGTGCCAACTATTATTATAAGTGAATTACACCAAAGGCAGCTGGATTTCCCAATCGTTCTTCCAATCAAGAGCACATGCTCTCAACATATCCTCTAGAGTCTGGATGGTTCTCTCCGACTAACCATCGGTCTGTGGATGAAAAGCCGTACTGAAATTCAACTGCGTGCCCATCGCACGATGAACTGCCTTCCAGAAGTGTGACACAAATCGCCCGTCACGGTCTGATACAATACTCTTGGGGGTACCATGTAATCTCACAATTTCCTTAATAAACAGCTGGGCCAATCTCTCGGGACCCCACGTGTCCTTAATCTCCAAGAAGTGGGCTGATTTGGTCAGACGGTCCACAATCACCCAAATCGTATTCATTCCTCGACGACTCGTCGGCAAGCTAGTGATAAAATCCATAGATATGTCCTCCCATTTCCACTCAGGAATCGGGATCGGTTTCAGCATTCCTGTGGGTCGCTGGTGCTCAATCTTAACCTGCTGACAGGTTAAACATCTCGAAACGAATTCGGCAACCTCACGTTTCATATTCCCCCACCTATAATTCTGCTTCAAATCCTTATACATCTTGCTAGATCCCGGGTGAATAGAGTACGGGGTAGCATGGGCTTCTCTCATGATAGAGTTCCTCAACTCTTCGTCAGCGGGTACACAAACTCGATTTCTAAAACGTATCAATCCATACTCGTGGATCACGAATCCAGGGGCTTTCCCTTGGGTTATCTCATCCCGAACTCGAGATAAGAATGGGTCCGTCATTTGTTTCGATTTGATCATATCATCAAGAGACGAAGAAATCTCAAGGGTGCAAAGTTGTCCCTGAATATGCTGTAACCAAACTTCAATTTCTGGCCTCATAAGGTCCAACTGCAACTCTCTCTGTGCTGTCAAACGGCTCAGCATCTGCTCCTGCACTGTCTTACGGCTCAATGCGTCGGCAACCACATTTGCTTTACCCGGATGATAAAGGATCTCGATATCATAATCCTTAATTAATTCTAGCCACCTTCTCTATCTCATGTTCAACTCCTTCTGAGTAAAAATGTACTTTAGGCTCTTGTGGTCTGTAAAGATCTGGCAGGTAACTCCATAAAGATAGTGACGCCAGATTTTCAAAGCAAACACCACGGCTGGTAACTCCAAGTCATGGGTCGGATAGTTAACTTCATAGGGTCGCAATTGTCTCGACGCATATGCAATCACTTTCCCTTCCTGCATTAGTACACATCCCAGACCCTGTCTCGACGCGTCACTATACACCACAAATCCTTCCGTTCCTTTTGGTAAGACCAAAACAGGTGCCGAAATCAATCGACTCTTGAGCTCATCAAAACTTTGCTGACATGTTTCTGACCACAAATACTTCTTGTCCTTACGCAGTAAGTTAGTCATTGGTTGCGCAATTTTAGAAAATCCTTCTACGAACCGTCGGTAGTAACCTGCTAGGCCGAGGAAACTACGAACTTCCTTCACGTTCTTCGGTGGTAGGCAATCTCGAATGGCTTCCGTATTTTGTGGGTCCACTCTCACCCCTTCGGATGATATCACATGCCCGAGAAAGATAACCTCAGGCATCCAGAATTCACACTTAGAAAATTTCCCATAAAGCTGCTCCCGCCTCAATGTATCGAGAACTTGGTGGAGGTGACGCTCGTGCTCATCGTGGTCACGAGAGTAAATAAGAATGTCATCAATAAAAACGACTACAAAGCGATCCAGGTAGTTAATAAAAACTCGATTCATCAACTCCATGAATACCGCCGGTGCATTAGTCAGTCCAAATGGCATCACCACAAACTCATAATGCCCATAGCGAGTACGGAATGCCGTCTTCGAAATGTTAGACTCTCGAATCCTCAACTGATGATAACCAGATCTCAAGTCGATATTAGAAAACACGGCAGCTCCCTGAAGTTGATCCAATAAATCATCAATACGAGGCAGCGGATACTTGTTCTTGATGGTTACCCTGTTCAGCTCGCGGTAATCAATACATAAGCGCAGAGATCCATCTTTCTTCCGTACAAATAACACTGGTGCTCCCCAAGGGGACGCACTAGGTCGAATATAGCCCTTGTCAGTCAACTCCTCAAGCTGGTTCTTCAATTCTTGCATCTCAGTCGGAGCCATACGATACGGTGCTTTTGAGAGCGGGGATGTGCCAGGTTCTAACTCAATGATAAACTCCACATCACGATGAGGAGGTAAGCCTGGCAACTCGTCTGGAAATACATCTGGGTAGTCTCGGACTACCGAAATGTCGGCCAATTCAACTGGTCGATCTGCTGGTTTGGTCATGTAGCACCAATAACCAATACACCCCTGATTAAGCAGTTTTGCTGCTTTTATAGCGCTGATGACTCTCCCAGAACGACTGGGATTATCACCTCGAAAAATACACTCGAAACCATCATCAGAAGTGACGGTTACCATCCGCTTGCGGACACTGAGTATTGCGTCATGACGATCCATCCAATCGATACCCAAGATTATATCATCCTTAGGTAAATCGACTACAATCAGATTTGACAACCACTCACGGTCGTTCAAACGAATCGGACAGTCCTGGACTTCACGATTACCAATAATTCTTCTACCATCAGGTAGACCAATCACGTAGGGCTCACAATTGATAACATGGTCTAGAGGCAAACAAATTAAACAAGAAGAAGATATAAAGGAGTGTGAAGCACCGGTATCAAAAAGAACACACACAGGCTGGGAGTGGATCTCGAGTATACCTGAAATCATGCTGGCCTCGGGATCGTCAGCTTTCTTCATCTCGTAAATCCTGGGTTTCAGCCTGCACTGTGTGTACCACTTTGATTCCCACGGCCCATTCCCCTATTCGCCCCGGTGGTCTGATAGGAAGCGGACGGAGGCGTTCGGTTCTGGACAGAGGACTGAACTGGAGCATGAGACGCTACTGGTTCATGTCCGGGTCCACTCCTGCAAAAACAAGCACGGTGACCATTCTTACCACAAGTATGGCATGTGATGGCAGGCTTTGGGCATTTGAAGTTGATATGCCCCTGGCCCCCACAGTTATGACACACCACGGAAGAGGGAACCGCTCGAGAGTGCGATCCGGCGGGCTTTGACGCCATGGGTGGTTGATCAGAAGGGTTTGGCAATGACTGGGGCTTCCTGAATGTCCCCCGATTACTCCCAGTCTGGTTCTGGATCTTTTGTTGTTGGACTGTGGTTGTTTCTTGGAAATCTCCTTCGCGGTGAGTTCGTACTCCAGAGCTTTCTCGATGAACTCTGGTAAGGTAGTACAGTGGTGATTCAACAGCTGCATTCTCATTCGGGGTTTAAGCCTCTTGAGAAAATATTTGATCTTATCGGCCTCTGTTCGGATAATTGTCGTGGCAAAAGGAAGGAGTGCCTGGAATTTCTCAGCAACAGATAATACATCATCGTCTTCAGACGGGTCGGGTTCAAAGCCTCGGCAGTTTGGCCTCATGGAGTGGCCCTGGATAGTAACGGTCTAGCATGAGGTTTTTAAATTCCTCCCAAGTATAAACACCATCAGCTGGCCTTACTGAAAGCCACCAGGTATGAGCGCCTTTGCTAAGATAATACGCGACTATCGAGACGCGGTTCTCTTCCGGGCAGTCCACCATCTGGAAAAGTTTCTCAAAATGCTCGATCCAATGCACAATGTCAGCAGGCTCAGAGGAGCCTTCAAAGGTCGGTGGTCGCTGGCGAGAGATGTCGCTGATAATCCGACTCACGGGTCCGCCAATCACAGGAGGAGGATGAGCCCCCTGTTGCTGGCCAGTAGCGGCCCTCTGTATAGCTTCCATTAGTTGACCCATCTGGGTCATCTGTGTCATCATGCCCTGCATCACGACGTAAGGATCGACACGCGCATCCCCATGCCCACTGTGGTGCGATTGTTCCCTAGAAGGTGAGCCACTGTCTGCGGAACTCTGATCCGCATTCGCGCGTCTGTTGGCTCGAGGTATCGGGATTCGGCCCCTTCTGCGGCCTCGTCCCCCTCTGCCACGACCTCTCAGGCTTCTTTCCATACTGAAAGAATCAATCATAATGATAACCATAAGTACAGTTCAAGATACTAAAATTCATGCTAAGTTAATAGCAACAAGGAATCACATATTCAAGGAAACGGTTATCGATACCACGAATGTCGCACCGAATATTATATCGGCGTCAAGTCGAACAATTTCAATCATATAATCAATTCAGCATTTACCTCGGATTATCAATCATATATATCCTGTCACAATTTCTCGAAATAACATGATCAACAAGGAGACCCATACTGATATCAATATTATGCCAGTAATTAAATCATGGCTCATAAAGTACATACTGTATTTGGCTCGTAGGGTCAGGCACTTGCACAGGTCACACGTGACACGAAGGTCTCTTGATACTAGTTCAATTCACAATGACTCATAAAAAGGAAACAACTCTCCGATACCATCTTCTGTAACACCCCAAAAGGCGGCTATTACAGTGCCGTGGATCCCACACTAGGACCCACCAGGCGATATCCAAAACAGGTTAAATAAATATTATTTGTGATACCGAACCACAATGAATAGTCATTACTCCGATTAGGAGTTTATTAAAATATGGCCAACGGCCTTATAATACACAGGATCCGAAAAAAAAAACAAGTATAAACCATATGGAGATGGAAAATACTTCAAATGTCAATACAACCAGATAGTAATTTAAATGAAACAGGAAATAACATAACACGGTTTAACATAATCGGACAACAAAAGATGTGGGGCCCCCGAACTAGTATCCTTCGAACCCTTCGCCGTCGACATGCTCTTCCCGTGCCTTGCCTTTGCCTCGACCTAAAATACAATACAAGTATTTCGCCCATAACACAGGGTCAGATATACATGATAATCAATTCTTCCGACATTATACAATTCACATATATAGATCTCAAGAAAATCATTCCGACTATTAATCATACCCCTCGGGCGTATGAAATAATCAGTCACAAATCGTCGAACACATCCAATACTATGGACGATTAACAATATGGCTCAAGATGGACATCACAGTACGCCCGATCCGGAAATGTGTCCGTGTACATGTCCGCCCCGTATACGGAATCCAGAATATACGTGGGACAATGTACCTAATTAGCCTCACGAAACTACGTCTCGTGTGCACAGTCCAATGCGGAATAATATCCATGCATGACTATATATGTGCCTAGCTAAAAATCCTACACAATGACCAATCGGAACGCAGATATGATTCCGGATATGTCACGATACAACATGACAACGAATTCAATAAATCACATATCCGATTAAGGATCAAGAAAAACTCACCGAAGTGAAAATAAGACCAGGGAGATCAACGATTCAAAGCGACGTACTTGGGAATGCAGACCCATGAAGACAACGGAATAACGTCAAGGACAATGTCAAATCACGACAACCATTACATGAACAATTCATACACATGAAATATATAACCATCACAAGAATCTAATCATCATTATAATCAAGCAAGATAACTTGCCTCAATACGGAGACGAGAATAGTCCTCTTCTTGTCGGAACGAACGAACGGTCCTCGACTAATATTGTTTACTCGAACAATCAACCTTAAACGAAATACATTTTTCTCAATAACATATTCGTATAATTATCAATATAGGATTAGTAAGACGTCATCCTACAATCTTTTAGAATAGTTTGTTGTTTCCAATTATCGAAGCCTTATGTCAGGAGTTCTTTTAACATCATTACAACCATAAAAATCGGTTTACAATACTTTTACCGAATGTTCACATGGTTCATCATAAACAAGAATTCTATCGAGGGTATGTTGAATAACCAATTATGATGTTAAGATCATCTTATGATGATTAAACTTTCCAAAACATTAAAATGTTGAAGGAACAAAATATGCACATTTATGACTATTTCTCCTCTCCTCTAAATTGAATATAATGCTTACAACATGGTTATTAGTTATGAGGTTACACCATATTCATGAAGGTTATCAAAATCTTTCTTTACAAGGCTGGAAGATCCATTAACATCATGATGAATTCACCATTTATCTAGTATGATGATCAAAACATTCTAAGTTCTCAACACATTAGATTAATGAAGAGTTGTTATTGTTGGTTTCACAAATATCCTTAACCATTCAAAATCTTGCTGAGCTAAACATAAGGAGGATATGATTCTTAAGAAATCTGAGCAAGAAGACATCCTTGTACTTCTAATCATGGCCAAGTTCTTCCCAAGGTAAGTGAAAACTTAAAATGGTGTTTAATCACTTTATGATAACAACTCTATTAGTTAAATCCAACTATGGTGAAGTTAACTGATTCAAAGGTGTTCTACTGAGCTAAATTCATCCAGTAAGATGAGCATGATAGTTACAATATGGTTAAAATCACTATATCATCAAGAACACATCCATCTCAAACCCTTATTTATCATATTCATCACAAATGTTAAAAAGGTTGGATTAAAACTATGTTTTACTTGATTAATATAACTCTAGGTGAAGTATAATTCATCATTAACATCAACATATGAAAATAATACAGAGAGGAAAGTACACCTACCTCCAGAAATGAAGAACAATCTCAATGCTATGAGAAAATATACTCCAAGCTCAAGAACACCTCTTAATCTCCAAGGAAATGAGCTCCACTCCCAGATTGAAGGCTTAGAAACAAGTTAGGGGAGGTTTATATTGGTTTGGTAGTGCAGAGGGACGATATATGGAGAGAGAAATTCGGTTTGGGGTTGTGAAGAAATGAAAAACAGGCTGGTCCTATAAATAGACTGTGCAGACTTAGCGCACGCTAACGGGAAGCTTTAGCGTACGCTAGCACACCTACGTACGCTAACTGGTCAATATTACGTACATAAGCGGCTTACAGTGGCTACTGTATTGAATTTGCAGGTCTTTAGCGCACGCTAATGAAAAAGGGGTTACGCACGCTAATAAAAGTTGACTCTGGTCGACATGACAGCTCAACATTACTCACATGCATGCCAACGGATAAGAAGTTCACGTGCTGAAGTCAACTGATGCCAGATTCTCTCTTAGCGTACGCAACAAAGGAAGCATTACGCACTCTAAGGCACAGGATTAACGTACGTTAATCATACTATGTAGCGTACGCTACATCAACAGAAAAATTCGAAAATGTAACTCTCTAATTAACATCGAATCATCACATATGAAATGAAATAACAACGATCTGAATTTCAAATCTATAATACCTCAACATAATACTAAATGCAACGATTCATGATAATCAGATTATCCGAATAATACAATGACAGGCAAAGACGAAAATTTTACAGTCGGATATTACAGTTCGAAAGTGATTGTTGATACCACTGATGATCTTGGAAGGGTATAACCATTTAACGAAAGATTATGATGAGTTATGAGATAATTATCATGGTTTTCAAATGTTAAGTTTAACTTGATGTTAAATCCAAAATTCTGGTTAAATTGGTAATTGATGATTGTTTAAGACATCATGTTTAAGTATTGATAATGTCCTTGAGAAGAATATGACGATGAATGATGATATTGTCATAATAGGGTAATTATTTGAATTTGTTCTTGATAATCATTGTAGAATGGATTATCATGAATGTTGTAGGACATTATGGACATGTTAAATTGGGGGTGTTGAAGTTCATAAATTAGGACCTTGGTGTTCATTAGAATAGTTTGAATTATTCGTGTTGAATTATGGATATTGATTTTCATGAATTCGATACCGATATTATGAAATTGTGTATTGAATGAATTGTACTTTATTCAAGGTTGCTTGCCCAAGTGAGTGTTATTGAGGACGTCATTCGTTCATTCGTTCGAAGATCTACTTTTCATCTTCGTAATTGAGGCAAGTTATCTTGCTCGATTATAATGATAATTGATTCTTGTGAATGTTATACGTTTCGTGTATGTGTGTGTAATGCTTTATGAATCTATGATTCATATTGAGGTGTTGATTGTTTCGTTGTGGGACTGTACTCTCAAGTTCACTACCTTTGTGTTGGTCCCCAGAATGATGAAGATTGTCCTCACTATACCAACACGAGTCTTTTCTAGCGCATTTTGTAACACCCCCAGACCATATGGGAATATTACATGCCGTAGGCCCTCCCCACGAGGACCTACTAGGCTAAATAACACAGAATTACCAAAAACTTGACCGACCGGAGTCAATCATTACAATCATACAGACCATAAAGGTCAATTACAATACAACCACACGGACCGATGAGGTCACACGACCAATGCAAACGAGATGAAATACAGCTCTTACAATAGATACCCATGCAGGGGTAAAGATACACAACAGCAGAAGTCTGACTATAACTCGGTCGATACAACATAACTCGACCAAACTCTCAACTCTTGATTAGTATCGTAGATCGTCACTTTCTGTGCTGATCCTGTGACTACTCCCCCAAACCTGTATGTACCTGGACACAAAACAGACATCCACCCCCGATTTATCGGGGGTTAGTAAAACTCCATTGTTTTACTAGTGCAAGTGTAATAGTATACGAAATGTATCAAGCAAAAGCAATCACGAATCAAGTACGACAATCAATTGTCAAAGCATTCCCGAGAGGTTTAAATGGTTAGAAAACAACTCAATTCTTTAAAAGAAATGAATCATCATCTCGGGCGATGTTGAAATAAAGAACCCTTTTAGGACCTCAAGTCCGAAACTGTAAACCTTTTTCCAAATATTAGGGTCTCAACCCGAATCTCGTGTCACATTACAAAAGTTTATAAAATGGAAAACCTTTTTGGACATCGCGTTCTTAGTTACAAAACCATTTCAAATCCATTGGTTCTCGGCCCTAAGCCATTTTCCGTAAAAAAAACCTTTCGACACACTTGACTTCAAAACAAATTAGCATTCCAAAATGACTTCCATATCAGTCCATAAATCGTTAGGGTTCACCAACCCAAAAATAGTTTCACTGCGATCGATGATTATCCGCGTTCCGCCCCTCAAGGTACGAAACCCTATATGCCTCGTCGGACATCCCTCGGTGGATAATCTCGTTTGGCGATCGCCTTTTTTGGGATGGGAGATGGCGCATTCCTTTCTCCGATTGCCCCCTCGCCTAGGTGAAGGGTGAGCAACCTCTGCCTGGCCAGAAAATCGGCGGCCTTGGCGCGGAAGATCGCGTAGGTCGGGGGGATGTCTTTTGTGAGGTGCCTGAACATGGGAGAAAGACTATCGAAACCCCCCAGGACCGAGTAGAGGGAGAGCTCATCGGTAAGGACTATTTTCATCCACCCGGTCGATGTAATCTTCATCGGACTCGTCTTTCCCCTGCCTGATCTTCATCATACGGTGGGGACCTTCTGGCCGAGCAACCTTGGCGGAGAAGTACGACGTGAAGTCACTCACCAGCTTTTCAAAACAGTTAATTGAGCGCGGTGGCAATGAGATGTACCACCTATGGGCAAGATTGCCCAATGTTAATGGGAACATTCGGCATTTCATCGCGTCTGACGCCCCGCATCCGGTCATGTAGATTCGGAACTTGCTTAAGTGAGTCTCGGGGTCCGATATCCCCTCATACAGAGGTGTTTGAGGAGGAGCGATCTTTGGTTGCACGGGGGAAAGCTCAATCTGGACCGCGAGCGGATCACTTGGTCCGGCGACCTTTCTCTTGCCGCCTGCCCCAGTATCTAGGAGCGCTTTCATATTGTCGAGCTGGCGTTGCATTGCGGCCATCACTGTAGCCTGGCTACTCGCGGTCTGGATCTCGGAGCGGGAGCCGAGGTGATCATGTATTGATCTCCTGGCTTCGTTGCAGGCGACGAGGTCTTTGCCGCCGAGCTTAATTTTTTGGCGAGTGGGGGCCAGATGGCTGACCTGTTTTTTGGGAGTCGGATATGCCGAACTCCTGGTGATGGATTCGGACTCCGACGTCTCATGGATGGGTCCAGAATGCCCAGGTCGCCATGAAGGATCACTTCCAAGGCGTCTGAAGACGGAACTGTCCTGCCTCGCGAGTGCCTTTTCTCGTGAGTCGAGGCTGTCTGACGATTGTTCGACATATAACCCCTTGAGCTTTTGTTTGCCCGTGCGGCGAATGGCTGGGAGGGTAATAGTGGTCGCATCGCATGCTCTCCGTCGCTCCCTTAGGATGGCCATGGCCTCCTCGATCTGTTTCGTGGTTTGGAATTGATCGAGTGAAAGGCTGGGGCCATCCCTCAGGGGCGGGAGTGAGAGTCTGGCGTCGCTGCGGCTGCCTTCCGCCGTAGGCTGGGACTCGGTTTGGGCCGGAATAAGGCATCCGGCGGGCCGTAAGGTGGCTCTCTTCTAGGTGGTGGCAGACGTCATTATCTCGAGGGTTTTTCTTTGAAGAACAGTGAGTGTTTCTTCAAGTATATGTTCCGGAGAACAGTGAGTGTTCTTCGAAATGGTCGGAATGAAAACGAAGGTTCAGCCCCTTCCTCTAGCGCCAATTGTTGTTACCCAAAATATTATTCGGAAGGATTTGATGGATACGGTTATGGGTGAGTAACTAACAAAATGCAAGAGCACGAGCGATGGAATGAAAATAACACAAGATTTGTCGGGGTTGTTAATCCCGAGCTTGAATGCTCTCGCGAGATATTATTAATCATAATACTACTTTGGAGTACAACTATTAATGTTAGAGTACGATTACAATGAATGTAATGACCCTAGTCGTCTAGCTGCTTAAGAGCTGATGATTGCTGGAAGAACCAGAGTTAATGCTCTATGAGTTCGTTATAAAGATGAAGCGCTGTCTTTTTCCGGTCCCTCTTCCAAGTGCTGGAAGTCTTCTAATTATAGGAGAGGAGTTAGGGTGTCTTAATCCCAAATGGGTGATCGTCTTTCCTGCATTAAATGCTCATTTAATACTTCTGACACGCTATTAAGGGCAATCAAGGCAATCGTCCCAGCATGTGGGTTGGTTTCCCTAAACTCCGCGGTGGCAAGCAGGTAGCCAACCGTGCGAACCAACGAGAAAACTACAAGTGAGAGGCTAGGTCACCTTTTGCGGGTCTGTCGGTAGGTGAGAGGCTGTCCTTGTCATTGACAGCTGGTGATGGGCTGAATTCAAAAAGCCTTTTTCAGGCTAGGGCGCCTTTTGTGGGTCTGCACGTGGGTTTTCTTCCCGAGATTCAGTCTTTATAGACTTGACGGATGTTGGCTTTACTTGTGGCATAAGATGGTCGTCCTTGGTCGGGCACTAGAGACGATCGCCTTGTAAGACGATCGCAAGGTACTCGAACTCGATCTGACATCTTCATTTGGTAAGTCTGTCTTGGTTCATTTGACGCTAACTTTGGTCGCTTGGATCTTTGTGCCGATCGCCGTTGAGGTGATCTCCTCTTCCAAGGCGTATTAATCGCCGCACAACACATATTAATCCTATCCCACATCTTGATGAGTGGAATGTCCCATCAGAGATCTCATCCATCATTTGCGTACCTCTAGAGGGGGTACGACAAGCCGACCGACCAAGGATGAGTCGTGCACGGTCCGCTGTTGAAAATTTGCCCGTAGGTAGACGGCCTCAGGTGTGTGGTAGGTGTAAAGGGACCGACCACAATAGAAAATCTTGCAAATCATTCATTCCCATAGGTGGTGTGGATTTGAATATCCCTGAAGAAACTCAAGGAATGGATGAACAAACGAGGCAAATGCGCCGGCAGAAGAAAAGGTGTAGCATTTGTCGTAATGATGACCATGACATAAGGGGATGTCCATACCATGAAACTTAAATTGCTTATGTATTTTTATATTTTGTGACTTACTAGCAACAATCATGTGCTGATATTTTGATCCTCGATGGACCATGTATTGATTCAATATTCTGATTATTAGTTGAAATACATAATTTTGTGTCTATTTTCTTTATCTTTGAATTGAAATTTAAGTCAAACATCAGTGATTTAAAGCAAATAAAGGTGATTGTGGAGGCAAACATTAACCATAATAAAGTAGCTCACTTTAAAGAGCAATAGTTTACACCAATGTCATATAACTTTACGAAACAAAATTTCATCACCATCACACCAAAATGTCTAATAATAACTTAAAAACCACAATCACTTGGATCCCTTCTCCCCCATATGCTATTGTTTCTTTAGTCTTGTATCATCATCTCCATGAACTTCTTCTTCTAAAATAACTTCTTTACTTGTCTTCTCAAAAATCTCTAAATCATCATCATCATCACCATCTAGTATGACTGGAGTGCTCGCAGTGTTTTTAAATAGGCCATGTTTCATGAAACACATTAATTCGCATACACACTACACATACAACAAAATCAAAAAACTTATTCTGAGCATTGAATATCTTCCTCTCGGCCTAGTTCTGTACGGTGGGTTGGGAGGAGGTATCCTCCTTTTTTTTGGTGGAGGTGCTTCGATTCCTCCTAAATGGCTTTCTCGTAATCGGCCGCTCATTTCGCATATTTGATTTTAATGGATTTTAACTGATTGTAATTGATAAGGGTTTATAGTGAAAGGGAGGACTACGATTCAGGTATTTCACTCTCGGTCCAGGAAGATGGGCTTATATTGAAAAAGGAGGGACCCACGATGGGATTTTATAATAAAATAATTTGATGTTGCCCTTTGTAGTACACACGATGGGCACGGTCGTGTGCTTTGCTCGTTTGCCACGTTGGCAACCAGGTGTCACGGTGTCTACGGTGTCAAATTGGCACTGTATCCACGTGTGCACACGGCCGTGCCCACGATGGGGCACACGGTCGTGTGTACAAGAACATCAATAATTTTCACCAATTTCTCAAATTACTCTTCAATTTAGGTGTTGTTACTTATATATTAACAAGTATTTGTTAACGATACACTTATTTAAAAAGTTATTGATTGAATTAACATAATATATTGCATATCATGTGTAGTATATATGTTCTCAATGTATTAGTTCGTACGGATAAGTTCTCTTCTGTATGGAATATCTCATATACTAATGAATTACACGAAATGACAAATACGAGTTTGTATAAGAAGTTATATAGTAATTAATGTTTGAACAAGCAATTTTAGAATCACAAAACATCCTTCTAGATAACACAATAAATCAAATTGGCAAAAATACCAAAAGTTCATGTGCACACGATGGTGCACACGGCCGTGCCCACGATGGGACACACGGTCGTGTGCACAAGAACATCAACAATTTTCACCAGTTTCTCAAATTACTCGTCAATTTAGGTGTTGTTACTTATATATTAATAAGTATTTGTTAACGATACACTTATTTAAAAAGTTATTGATTGAATTAACATAATATATTACATATCATGTGTAGTATATATGTTCTCAATGTATTAGTTCGTACGGATAAGTTTATCATCTTTATGAAATATCTCATATACTAATGAATTACACGAAATGACAAATACGAGTTTGTATAAGAAGTTATATAGTAACTAATGTTTGAACAAGCAATTTTATAATCACAAAACATCCTTCTAGATAACACAATAAATCAAATTGGCAAAAATACCAAAAGTTTTGCACACGATGGTGCACACGGCCGTGCCCACGATGGGACACATGGTCGTGTGCACAACAACATCAACAATTTTGACCAATTTCTCAAATTACTTGTCAATTTAGGTGTTGTTACTTATATATTAACAAGTATTTGTTAACGATACACTTATTTAAAAAGTTATTGATTGAATTAACATAATATATTACATATCATGTGTAGTATATATGTTCTCAATGTATTAGTTCGTACAGATAAGTTCATCATCAATAAGAAATATCTCATATACTAATGAATTACACGAAATGACAAATATGAGTTTGTATAAGAAGTTATATAGTAATTAATGTTTGAACAAGCAATTTTAGAATCACAAAACATCCTTCTAGATAACACAATAAATCAAATTGGCAAAAATACCAAAAGTTCATGTGCACACGATGGTGCACACGGCCGTGTCCACGATGGGAAACACGGTCGTGTGCACAAGAACATCAACAATTTTCACCAATTTCTCAAATTACTCGTCAATTTAGGTGTTGTTACTTATATATTAACAAATATTTTTTAACGATACACTTATTTAAAGAGTTATTGATTGAATTAACATAATATATTGCATATCATGTGTAGTATATATGTTCTCAATGTATTAGTTCGTACGGATAAGTTCATCACCTGTATGAAATATCTCATATACTAATGAATTACACGAAATGACGAATACGAGTTTGCATAAGAAGTTATATAGTAATTAATGTTTGAACAAGCAATTTTAGAATCACAAAACATCCTTCTAGATAACACAATAAATCAAATTGGTAAAAATACCAAAAGTTCATGTGCACATGGCCGTGCCCACTATGGGACACACGGTCGTGTGCACAAAAACATCAACAATTTTCACCAATTTCTCAAATTACTCGTCAATTTAGGTGTTGTTACTTATATATTAACAAGTATTTGTTAACGATACACTTATTTAAAAAGTTATTGATTGAATTAACATAATATATTGCATATCATGTGTAGTATATATATTCTCAATGTATTAGTTCATATGGATAAGTTCATCATCTGTATGAAATATCTCATATACTAATGAATTACACGAAATGACGAATACGAGTTTGCATAAGAAGTTATATAGTAATTAATGTTTGAACGAGCAATTTTAGAATCACAAAACATCCTTCTAGATAACACAATAAATCAAATTGGCAAAAATACCAAAAGTTCATGTGCACACGATGGTGCACACGGCCGTGCCCACGATGGGACACACGGTTGTGTGCACAAGAACATCAACAATTTTCACCAATTTCTCAAATTACTCGTCAATTTAGGTGTTGTTACTTATATATTAACAAGTATTTGTTAACGATACACTTATTTAAAAGTTATTGATTGAATTAACATAATATATTGCATATCATGTGTAGTATATATTCTCAATGTATTAGTTCGTATGGATAAGTTCATCATCTGTATGAAATATCTCATATACTAATGAATTACACGAATCAAAAGTATAATAAACTAACTAGATCATCACAATCGATATAATACCACCACAAGGGACGATCGAATACAATCAACACATAACTAGACATCCACGACGGCAATTCACAAAATGCATAATCAACTAGGACAACCAAATTGTTATAATTACATTACTCAACTTCAATTCGCAAGATATAAATCGCATAGACAAGAACACTTGCCTCGATAATCGTTAACGAAACTCCGATGAACACGGCTCATCCGAAACAGCCCCGAAACCTACAACCTCTGCAAGACACAATGAAAACATGATCACAACGAGGTTCAAGACCAACAACAACTGAAATCACGCCAAACTATCGAGGAAAACTCATTGGAACATTTAATCGAACATTAAATGTTCAATAATTCCCAAGAACACTCGAATCGTCAATCTAGTTAAACAAACTCGAGATATGGATATAAAATCCATAGAACACGATTAATTACTCATACGACACCAACCGATTCATCAAAATCGTACTAGGATCGAAATCAAGAACAAATCTCCAAAAAGTCAACCTGAAGAAAAATCAAGAAATTACCTCGATTCAACAAAAAGGAAGGATTAGACGTTGATGTGATCACCTAGAGCCTTCCCAAAACATATTAGGATGGAGTAGAATCGACCATTCCCTCGAACCCTAGTTCACCCGATCGCCCGCCGCGAGAATAAGTGAAGAAATGGGTGAAATGAGGTGAGAAAATCCCGTCTGTCCCGTTTTATACTAACAGGGACGCACGACCATCACACACGACCAATGCTCATGCGTCTGGTCGTGCGTTAGGCCATTGCCCAACATCAAACAACACGCACGAACAGCATGCACGAGCACCTGCTCGTGTGGCTTGCTCGTGCGTCCTTGTCCTTGGCCAGACTACACTGTCTGGTGCACTGGTTGCGCACGAGCATCACGCACGAGCACCTGCTCGTGTGGACTGTAACACCCCTAATCCGCTCAGGGATATTACACGCCGTAGACCCTTTCCTCAAGGATCTTTAGGCTGGTAAACAACATCAAACATCTCAACAATGCCTTTAAGGCTAAAATGACTCACTAGACCGATTTGGTCTTTCAATAAATACATACAACTCAATACATGCCCACGCAGGGGTCGAATACAAAATGCTCTCGTACAACGGGTAATTATACTGCAGCGGAAATAAAATATGACTGAACCAATACAACAACGTACGGTTCCTCATGTGATTAGTATCGATCATCTTTCATCATCCTTCGCGCCGACCCTGTGTTATGCTCCCAATGTAATACCCGATTGTAATTCATTCATTATCATTCAGTAATTATCAGTCAGTAATTGTCACTCAGTAATTTTCACTCATTAATAATCACTCATCATTCATCTGTGTTCATCCTTGGCATTTTGTAACCGTGCATCAGTTACCGATCGTCATTCATCTCCGATTGAGAGTCGAGACGAGAGTAATATCATAATTATCGTGAATATAGTCTTGTGTTGGAAGCATCATCTATCACGTATTTTTGGACTTAATTACAATCATACAAGTATTGTACGTCGGATCATTCACCGTTTGTAACGAGTAGACGGAGTTGTCAGATTTTTGTCACTTCCAGCAGCGAGTTACAGTCGTAACTAGTCAGGCATTACGGACGTAACATGCAATCATTGGCTCAAGGTGGTTTTGGACGAAGGTGAGTTACGGCCGTAAGGATTATCGGATACGGCCGTAACAGGCGTTCGTTGTTTTCAGACCAGTTCGGACGAATAGGACTTACGGTCGTAAAGGTTGCGGCATACGGACGTAAGATGAGGCTGGTACGTCCGTAAGGCTTGGCCGGTTACGGCCGTATGATTCGGGCAGGGTGCCCAGGTAGTTTCGACGAAGGCTTCATACGCCCGTAAGTTTGGCCGGGTACATCCGTATCGGTCGAGTTACGCCCGTAAGGCATGTGCGGGTACGGCCGTATGACTGTCGGCAGATTCTAGATGAAGCCGAGTTACGGCCATACGAGATGGCTGGTTACGGCCGTAAGGCTGTTGACTTGAGATGTTACGGCTGTAAGTAGGCCGAGTTACGACCGTAATGTTCGGCAGTTTATATAGGACTTGGACGGGACCTTGAGCTCATTTTCCCATTTCTTCACCTTGTATCCGGGAGAGAGAGCTTGAGGGAGAGATTTTTCTTCATCAATCACTTGGGTGTTCAGTTTTCATCATCTTCATTCGGTTGTGAAGCTTGGATAGTCGATCTAACGCGTGTTCATCGAATCAAAGTGTTTGGATCTTCAAAGGTAATATTCTTCAAACATCTTGGATTTCGATTTTGTGTTGAGATATGATGTTTTGGACGTTATAATCAGGTTGTCTGAAGAGATGTACATATGATTATGAGTGTCTATGAATATTCATTGGATTATTGGAGGGTTATTCAAGAACACTTGAATGTTGAGTTGGATATGGGGGTTTTCGATTAGTTGTTGTTGTAATCGCAAATTCGGATATTCATATTGGATTATTGATTGTATTGAAGATGTTTTGTTGGTTTGGATCACTCCTTGGGGATTTGATATTGGTATAGTTAAGGATTGGTTGTAAACAATCGAAGTTTGGTCACAATGTGTTTGATATAATGCCCCAATGAACTTGGTTTAGTCGTATCGACGTTTTGAGTTAGTTATTATCGTGTTTGATTCGTATGTTGAACGGATGATTGGAAATTGTGTTATTCAAGGTTGTTCGAGCAACCGACATCTCATTTAGGACGTTTGTTCGTGGAAGGACATCCTTCATCGGTGTTGTGTAAGTTAATTCTTACTCCGTTAAAATGATACTCATTCCTTTCGTTGTTGTTCATTCATAAATCATAATCATTCACAGTTTACTAATCATGTTGAGACGTGTAATTATCAAAATAATCATTTCATTCACGAGGAACGACGGTTCTAATCATTTCAAAGAGCTATCATTCATTTCACTACTATTTCATCTCGGTGAGTCATTCTTGACCCTTGTAGGGTTGTTATTCATTAATAATCATCATGGTCACTTTTGATCGTGTGACCTTCTGGGTTCATATTGCGTGGCAGGGTGCGGATGTGTGGAATTTTAGTCGAGCACACGATAGTCATGTGTTGGGTTCACCGATACATTGGATTGTGCACACGGTAACGCTTACCTCCGTGAGACTAATTAGGTACAAGGACGGGTGTGTCCGGGCACTCGTCTTGTACACTTGCACAGAACATTACGGGCGTACTATGATGCTCCTCTTCAACTTAAATTCATAACTAAAGGATCTTTCATAATTGAGATATATCATGATTGTGTATATTCAACCCTTGAGGATTGTTGTTCTGTGCAACTGACCCCGTTGGGGGATATTGTTTTTAGATCATGTCAAGGCAAAAGCATGGAAAGAGAACGTTGACGGCGAGGAGTCCCAGTGATACTAGTAGGGGGCCCCAATCCTTTCAGTCATTCATGTTGTCGTAATTTATTTTCCGCTACAGATTTCCATTTGGATACTCCGTTTCATTCAGTGTTGTGTATTTTATCTTCATATAAAATATACATGTATTCGGTATTATCTTCGGTGTGTTGTAATGAAACTCCTCGTCGGAGTAATTGATGATATAATGTGGTTCGGTACTACAATTATATTATTTAATTCATTAATTTTCATTCGCCTAGTGGGTCCCAGTCGGGGGTCCACGGCACTGTAATATCTGCCTAGTTTGGGGTGTTACAGAGTTGGTATCGGAGCGTGGTTTTGAATACTACCTTCCGAGTCATGTCTCATTTGAAATCATCGTCATCAGACTAGTATCATTGGACTTTCACGTCACGTGTGACCTGTGCAAATGCCGAGCCCCTCAGACCAAGAACTGTAAGACTTCTAATGCCATGGTATAATTTCTGGCAATAATCATTCATTCATAATTCATCAGTTAACAATCCTCAAACATCATTTTCATTTTGATCATGTTGATCATGTTAACTCATTAATCACTCAGTTCATTTCAATACTCAGTTGTTGATCTTGAAGATCATATCATTAATCTTGTTAACTTGTTCAAGATAATCATTTCAAGAATATCATCAGATAATCATGTCACCTCAGTTAATCATTCATGTAATCACTGTGTTAGAGCGCGTATGCTCATTTTCATCATTTCATGACGTAAATCTTAATGCGGTACTCATACGAGATCTATGATTATCATGCGACCTCCTTACTTCAGTATGGAGAGAGCTGTCAGGGGACGCACGGGGAGAGGCCGCGGTGCGGGCCGAAACTCGGGAAATAATCACTCACTGTCGGGAAATCGTACCCAGGACTCAGCTCGATCGGAAGATGTTCGGGTTGATCCACTCACTTTTATGCAGGTCATGATGACCCATATGCAATTGCTTAATCATCATTGCACCACTCTGGCCGAATTAATCGAGAGAACTCTCACGTATGAGCCTGCTGCTAAGGAAATTGCTGAGCATCAACCTTCATCTGTCAGCAAGAAATCAACGAAGTGTAATCAGTCCGAAGGCGGTCAGTCAATCTTCAAGAAGCCTCGTGCGAGTCCTAACTTTTCTGAGCGATCTCCTACGGTGCCTAATCCTGCGGGATATCAGTCCCGAGCGGCCAGATCAGCCATCACCTGTTTCAACTGTGGAGCGTCGGGTCATTACAGCACTAAGTGTCTGAAACCGTCTATCACGTGCCATAACTGTGGGATTGTTGGGCATAAGGCCCGTTTTTGCCGAAGGGACTCTGCCGCTCCGCGGCATCTCGAGCCCAAGCAATCGCGATTTAGAATCGTCGTCATTGGCTGCTTAACACGACGGAAGCGAATAAAGGCGGAGCTCATATTTATCAGACGGGAGCGTCCGGTTCGTGGGCCGGCAAGTCCCGAATTCACGCGATGAAGAGGACCGACGATCCGGAGTCCCGAATGATCTCAGGTATACTCGTAATTCTATCTCAACCTGTGTGTACCCTTTTTGATACTGGTGTATCGCATTCATTCATTTCCGAATCATGTTTGAATAGACTTCACTTGGATAGTCCTATTAATTGTGGACCTTATATCATTGGTCTACCTGTCGGTAGAAGAATTTTCGGAAATCATGAGGTTAAGAACTGACCGAATTAAGCTTAATGACCGCGATTGGTTGGTAGACCTAATCGTGGTGGATTTACCTTAGGACGATGTAATATTGGGTATTAGTTGGATGGATCGTCATGATGCCATCCTCAGTGTTCGTAAGCGTATGGTCACTATCATTTCAGTCATTGGAGCCGAGTGTGTATTTCAGGGAGGTAATTCCCGTTGTTCCAGAAGAATCATTAATATGATGAAAGCAGTGAAATTACTCAATCAGAGGTGTTCAATCATTCATTATGTCATTGTCATCGATTGGCCGTTCTAAGGCAATCGAGGTGTTCAATCATTCATTGTATCATTGTCATCGATTGACCGTTCTAAGGCAATCGAGGTATTCAACCATTCGTGGTATCATTGTTATCGATTGACGATGTACTCCCAGACGAGCTACCTGGTTTACCTCTACCGAGGGATGTGGAATTCACGATAGAGTTGGAGCCTGGTACGTCCCCATTATCGAAGGCACCATATCGGATGGCCCCGACCGAAATGCAGGAGTTGAAGAATCAACTGGAAGAATTGTGCGAGAAAGGTTATATCTGACCGAGTGCGTCCCCGTGGGGATCACCAGTGTTATTTGTCAAGAAGAAGGATGGTTCGTTTCGTTCGTGTATTGATTATCGGGAGTTGAACAGGGTGACGATCAAGAATAAGTATCCTCTACCCCATATTGTTGACCTCTTAGATCAACTTCAGGGAGCTTCAGTATTTTCCAAGATCGGATTAAGATCTGGATATCATCAGTTGCGAATTCGAGAGTCGGATATTGCGAGGACGGCGTTTCGAACACGCTATGGTCATTATGAGTTCGTGGTAATGCCGTTTGGGTTATCTAATGCACCTGAGGTATTCATGGAGTTAATGAATCGGGTATTCATCGACTTTTTGGATCAGTTTGTGGTTGTCTTCATTGATGACATTTTAATTTATTCTCGTGACCGAGAGGAGCACGAGTTTCACCTTCATCAGGTGCTCGACGTGTTGAGACGAGAGCAACTTTATGGAAAGTTTTCCAAGTGTGAGTTCTGGATGTCCGAAGTGACGTTTCTCGGGCATGTAATTTCATCAGACGGTGTGCGTGTTGATCCTCAGAAAACGGAGGCTATCCGAGATTGGTTACCTCCAAAGAACGTTAAGGAAATCCGAAGCTTTCTCGGATTAGCCAGTTATTATCGGCGATTTGTTGAAGGATTTTCTAAAATTGCTCAACCAATGACGAACCTTTTGCGAAAGGATAAGAAATACATGTGGTCTGACGCGTGTCAGTGGAGTTTTGAGGAACTCAAGAGCCGGTTAATTTCAGCACATGTCGTTTCCTTGCCACAAGAGACGGGAGGATTTGTGGTTTATAGTGACGCGTCCGGACACGGTCTAGGATGTGTATTAATGTAGAATGGGAAGGTTATTGCCTATGCTTCATGGCAATTGAGACCTTACGAGGTTAATTATCCGACCCACGACCTGGAGCTAGCAACTGTGGTTTTCGTGTTGAAGTTTTGGCGCCATTACCTTTATGGCGTCACCTGTCAGATATTCACTGATCATAAGAGTTTGAAGTATATATTTACTCACAAGGAGTTAAATATGCGACAGAGGCGGTGGTTGGAACTAATCTAAGATTATGGTATCGAGATCCTGTACCACCCGGGTAAGGCAAACGTAATTGCCGATGCCTTGAGTCGTAAGTCCGTTCAGGAGCAAATGCTTGCTCATTTAAACAGTTCAGAAGGAGCTTCAGCAGGAATTTCTTAGACCCGAGATTGAGGTCTGGCTTCAGCGAGTGCAAGGGCAACTTTGCATGTTAGAGATTTCATCGCCACTTGAGGAAGCAATCAGAGTGAATCAGGGTTTAGACCCATCATTGTTGCGCATCCATGAGGATGTGGCTCAGGGTAAAGCCCCTAGATTTGTGGTCCACGAGGATGGACTTTTGCGATTTAAGAATCGGTTATGCGTACCGGCGAATGACGAGTTAGAAACCTCGATTTTGAGAGAAGCTCATGCTACCCCTTACTCCATTCATCCGGGGTCTAGCAAGATGCACAAGGACTTGAAGCAAAATTACTGGTGGAGTAATATGAAGTGAGAAGTCGCAGAATTTGTTTCGAGATGTTTAACCTGTCAGCAAGTCAAGATATAACATCAGCGACCGGCAGGTATGCTGAAACCGCTCCCTATTCCAGAGTGGAAGTGGGAAGATATTTCTATGGACCTCATCACGAGTTTTCCGACGAGTCGTCGTGGCATGAATACAATCTGGGTAGTTGTGGACCGTTTAACTAAGTCAGCTCATTTCCTCAAGATTAAGGATACGTGGGGTCCTGAGAGACTTGCCCAGTTGTTCATCAAATAGATAGTGAGATTGCATGGTACTCCTAAGAGTATCATTTCCGATCGTGACGGACGATTCGTGTCACATTTTTGGAAATCAGTTCATCGTGCTATGGGAACTCAGCTTAATCTCAGCACCGCTTTTCATCCTCAGTCCGACGGACAATCAGAGAGGACTATTCAGACATTGGAGGACATGTTGAGGGCATGCGTCCTTGATTGGAAAGATGATTGGGGAGCCCAACTACTGTCGATTGAGTTCACGTACAATAATAGTTGGCATGCTTCGATTAAGATGGCACCTTACGAGGCCTTGTACGGTCGTCGTTGTCGATCTCCTTTATGTTGGGACTGTTAGGATTGTATACTGCAAAGCATACTTTATGCTTGTATTACCTAATTTCCCTATTACTACCTATGAGGATATTAATTATATTAATTATATTTAATCACATGTTTTGCATATTAATTCACGTTATGGTTATGCAAATGAAATGTCTAATTATTTTATATTGTAGATAATGTGGTGTGTTGGTGTCACACGGAAGATCACATTATCGGTGCCTTATAAAATAATATAATAGTTCACAACCTATATAATTATTAGACAAATTATATAAAGGGTTGTAGTGTATGCTTGAGAATAGTTGGTCTTGACTATTAGCATACATTAGCGTATTTGTATACGTTGAACAGATCGAGGTGAGATAGTGTCTCTATAATCGACCGTAAGAAGAACGTAAATCTCGGATAAATATTATTTCTTAATTCTAAGTATATAATATTTAATTGTGTATTTATAATAATTATTGCTTTGATTTACCATAGGTGAGAGTCAAAATGATCGACTCAATAAGCCTCGTATCTTGGGCAATAATATTGTTTATACGACAATTATTATTATTACTAGAAATCGTGTCCCGACTGCGGGTTGATGATGTCCCCTTGAGGAGCTCGATAATGATTATTATATTAAACCCTGCAGGTGGATTTAATTCCGGTATAATAATAAGGTTCGAGTGGTACTACTCTTGGATAAGATATTAATTAATTAAAGCTGTCAGTAGTTTATAATTAATTAATGGACATTCGATATCTTAAACACGGGAAATAATATATTTAATAAGGAGCCCAATTTCGTAATTTGGGATTTTGGTAGGAAGTGCAATATCAACCTTTTAGTGGACTAAGTTGATATTAATTGATTCATCATATATTAGGAAGAGTCCTAATAAGGTAAGATGAATTAATTGGGAGTCCTTCCATAATCCTCCTTTAGATCCCTAGTAGTAGTCCAAGAGCCTATACATAGGACATTATGGGGCTTGGCCGATTTGATGCTTCATACACACAAGAAATTTCGATTTTTCTTCTAAGTGTTTAATTGTGGATCTTGACTTGTGTCTTTGATTCCACAATTGAGATAACACTTTAATTCTTGCTACATATCGGAATTACTTGAAGAAAATAAAATCGAGAGTTGTGAGGCAAGGTGAATTCGGCCGATCCATAAGGTGTCCAAGCAAGTTTCGGTAGCTCGTTGCCCACACAACGTCCGGTTCAAGGCGGATCATACTCTAGAAGATCTGAAGGTAGAGATCATAGGCGATCAAGAAGGAAATAACCAACCGCTTCAAAAGGTAATATCCTATGATCTTGGATCTAGATTAGGATATTTTAATTAATCAACATATTTAATTAATAAATAATAAATAATATTTAAATTGCTTGTTAATCTTAGTAATTAATTAATTAGCATGCCTAAATAGATCTAATGCTCGTAGATGCGTAAAACGCTATAATCATATTTTCCCAAACTTCGCCTCCGCGTTTTACTTTCCAACAATTGGTATCGGAGTAGGATTTTTAGGCTTTTGCTATTTTAATTAATTTTAGTGATTAATTGATAGCAATTTAAATATTCATATATTTTGATGTTGGAATATTTTGCTAGATGTGTTCTTGCAGTGATATGATCCAATTATCATGGTTTATATGAATGGTGCATTTATTTATTTATTTTATTAATTATGCAATTGTTGGTTTGGCCCGCTTTTGAGGCATGTAATGGTTTTTCCCGTGAGAAAATCCGCGGTAGTTCTAGGTGGTTTTATTTTTCGTAATCTTGATGTAATTTCGATGTATTTTATTTCGTATAAAATTGTAATCGGAAAAGACGGATCACGAAGAAATAGAGCGTAACCGGATCACGGCCGCTGATAAAGAAATAGGTCGCTGAAAGCAGCCGAGAGGTCGTCAGCCGAAGGCCGCCGAAGGCCGCCGCGATACTGTCCGGCCGGCTCACTGTTCGGGCCGGCCGCCCAGCTTTGGTCCGGTCCTGCTGGCCGTTCGTTGCATCCATTGGGAAGTCGGGATTTAAAATTAAATTTTTATGTAATTAATTTTGCATAAAAGTAAAATTTTAATTTTGAAAATCCACGGCCTACTGGGAGAAGCGACGAGATGCTTGATTCAAATGGGAGAGATCGAGTCGAAGATTTTCTTGGATTCAACTCAAGGAAGAAGACCATGATAATTGGATAAATTTAATTATCCATGCTTTATTTTGGTTTTTATTGTTTTGATGTATGGCATGTATGGATGTATGCCTGATATGTTTCCTTGCATGTTAGGACGAGAAAATTAAAAACCTTAAGGCTAAAATAACTAAGTGATTAAATTGATTTTTATTTTAATTAAAATCAAATTGGCCTCCATAATTAATTTAAATTGTGAAGTAATTAGCATGCGCGTTGACATTAGAGTCTTCCTCCATATCGGATGTGCTAATTATAGGTTCACTAGTTTTAAATTTCAAAATGATAACATAAGGTAAATATTACTTTTTATGATAGGACCTCTCCATCTGTAGGACTATTATTTAAAAGATAATATTTTAAGGATGTTAAATTATGGTGCTCACTTAGGTGTATTAATAAGCTCCCCATCGGAGTCTATGTTAATTAATACATGGCCAAGAGGAACCAACTATTAATTTTACTTGTCATAACGTAATTTGACTAGATAGTAAAATTAAAGACGTAAAACTCTACTTGAAAAATGTGTGTGTAAACGTCCACACGATCGTGGCTTGCATGTGCGGATTTTTTGAGGTGTTGGTTGCTAGCATATATATTGTGTTTTTGAGGTTTTTCGATATATTTTGCTATGCATTATGTGATGAATGTTTTTAATTTTTATTCTCAGATGTCTTTTAATCCACTAGCTGTTATTCTCAAAGAAAATAAACTAGATGGCACTAACTTTGCCGATTGGAAAAGAAATCTTGACATTGTCCCGATCACGAGGGCATAAGTTTGTCTTAATCGAGGAGAGCCCTCTAGAACCAGAACCGGATGCCACTCCCGAAGAGTTGGCGGAATTCCGGAAATGGAAAGAGTCTGATGAGATGGCTCGCTGTTACATTTTGGCTTCACTGACAAATGTATTGCAGCATCAACATCAGACGATGGGTTCGGCCGCAGAAATGATGAAAAGTCTCACCGAGATGTTTGGTCATCAGAACCGGGCGACTAGACAAAATGCTATGAGGGTATTGATGACAACCCAAATGTCTGAAGGGACTCCAGTAAGGGATCATGTTCTAAAAATGATGTCTCATTTGAACGAACTAAGCATATTGGGGGCTACTATCGATGCGGAAACGCAGGTCGATATTATCTTAGGCAGCTTACCTAGAAGCTTTGAGCAGTTTCGCCTCAACTACAATATGAACCGTAGGACATATAGTTTGGCGGAACTTCTGACAGAGCTTCAGTCTGCTGAAGGTCTCTTCAAACAAGGTTATCATCAGATTCTTGCGGCAACCGGTGCTACTTCTTCCAAACCCAAATGGGGAAAGAAGAAGAAGCAGTTGGCTGTATAGTGGCAGCACTCAAGGTGAAAAGCAAGGCTCCTCACCCCGAGGCTTACAAAAAGCCAAAGGGAAAGTGCTACAAGTGCGGTCGAAAGGACATTTTAAAGCGGATCGCCTCGCTCTTAAGAAAGGTATGTCCTGCACTAGTAGTCAAAACATGTTTGGCGACTTGTTCTTCCACTTCGTGGATAGTTGATTCGTGCTCCACCGATCATGTTTGCTTTGACTCGCATGGTTTTCGTGTAACCAAGCAAATTAGTGCGGCGAGATTACCATCAATCAGGCGATTATTCCGTGCTTATGGTCATGCAATGGGAGTCGTGGCAATGAAGATTAATGATAAATTATTAGTTCAATAATGTATTATTAGTACTGTGATTTTAGAATGAATTTAATTTCGGTTTCTAAATTAAAATGCGATGGTTATTCAGTTTCTTTTGATGATGATGCCATTATTAAGAAAAGAAGCGGTGAATATATTTGCAGAGGTACTTTTAATGATGGACTATATATTGTTAATACCGCACAAACTCCTATGCATAAATCACTTAACTCTTTGTCTAAACCTAAAAAGAGAAAAGAACCTTCAAGCATAAACCAAACATATCTGTGGCATTTACGGTTAGGACATGTAAACCTTAGAAGGATTCAAAGATTGGTAGATGATGGCCCATCGATGATCTCCAAGTTGAGTCATGTCCAATTTGTGAATCCTCTGGAAGGTAAGATGACCAAAAGGGTTTTTAAAACCAAGGGAAACCGTGCTCGATGTGTTAGAATTGGTTCATACGGATGTATGTGGTCCAATGAATATCCAGTTAGGAGGTTTCGAATATTTCATCACGCTCATAGATGATTATTCGAGATATGGATACATCTTTTTGATGCGACGTAAGTCCAAGCTTTTGACAAGTTCGAGACTTCAAGGTCAAACGGAGAAGCGCCATGGGAAGAGTATCAAGTCACTACGATCCGATCGTGGTGGCGAATACCTTAGTGGAGAGTTTTTGGATTTCTTGGCGAATGAGGGATTTCATCCCACCACCGCTACGAACTCCACAACAAAATGGTGTGGCCGAAAGAAGGAATAGGACTCTTTGGAAATGGTTAGATCAATGATGAGTTATTCAGATTTACCTATTTCGTTGGGGATACGCCTTAGAAACAATGGCGTACATTCTAAACTCCGGTGCCCTCGAAATCGCTTCCAAAACACCCACAGACCGTGGAGTGGGCGTAAGCCCGCCTAGGACATGTTCGGATTTGGGGTACTCCAAAGACATGTACCGAATAAGGAAGTCGACAAGTTGGCATCTCGCATGTATACGAGTGTTTGTGGGATACCCTAAGGGAACGAAGGGTGGCTTGTTCTATAGTCCTCAGATCGAAGGTCATTGTTAGCACCAATGCCCGATTTCTGGAAGAGGATTATATGATTAGTCACAAGCCCATGAGCGAAATAATTCTGGAAGAGCTGAGGGGCGAGATTCCGACTATACCAATCGTATAAGCGCCAACTAACACTGCACCACGTATCGATTCTGAAACTTTTACACCAACTCAGGATTTGCCTCGTCATAGTGGGAGGGTTGTTCGTCAGCCCGAGCGATTCATAGGCGTGGGAAAGTCTTCGGACTCAATCCCAGACGAAGATGAATCGGTTCCCTGGACCTATAAGGAGGCAATCCAAGATAAAGATGCTGACTCCTGGCAAGAAGCAATGGAATCAGAAATGGGATCTATGGATTCCAATTAAGTGTGGGAGCTAGTAGAGCTACCTGATGGTGTACAAGCCATTGGGAGTAAATGGGTCTACAAGCGAAAGAAGGGACGTGACGGGAAGGTTGAAACCTTCAAAGCGAGGCTTGTTGCAAAAGGTTACACTCAGAAAGAGGGTATCGATTATGATGAAACCTTTTCGCCGGTAGCCATGCTTAAGTCAATCCGGATTCTTTTAGCTATAGCTGCGCATTTGGATCTGGAGATTTGGCAGATGGATGTCAAGACTGCATTCTTGAATGGGAGTCTAGACAAGGAAATCTATATGCGCCAAGCAGAGTGATTCATTGCTAAAGGAGAAGAGCACTTGGTGTGCAAACTTAAGAAATCCATTTATGGACTTAAGCAAGCATCTAGATCTTGGAACACTCGTTTTGACGAAGTAGTCCAACATATGGATTCGCCCAATGCCCGAGTGAGAGTTGTGTGTATAAGAAATGCGATGGAAACGTGTTGGTGTTTCTGTATCAGTATGTAGACGATATCCTTCCGATTGGAAACAACGTGAAGGAATTGTCTGACGACGGGTATGGCTATCTCGAAAGCTTCGATATGAAGGATCTAGGAGAAGCAGGACACATCCTTGGAATCGGGATCTTTCATGATCGAAGAAGAGGATGTTGTGCTTATCCTGCATCCTATATCGATACAAAGGTCTTGACGGTTTAGCATGGAGAATTCCAAGAAAGGTTTTCTACCTTACGTACATGGAATTCAACTATCTAAGAACATGTGTCCTAAGACACAAAAGGAGATAGATGACATGAAGATGGTTCCTTATGCATCCGCCGTGGGAAGTCTCATGTATGCTATGCTTTGCACTAGACCAGATATCTCACATGCCGTGGGCATGGCCGCCAGATATCGGGCCGAACCTGTGACTGTGACACCGATTGCCGCCAAGCACATACTCAAGTACCCGAGAAGGACTAGGGAGTACATGCTTGTATATCAATCAGACGACTGCTTCCTGGGTTACACTGACTGCATTTTCATCGGACAAAGAAAAGTCCAAGTCTACTTCGGGTTATGTGTTTAGCCCGGGAGGTGGAGCCATTAGTTGGAGGAGTGTGAAGGTAAATGCATCTCGGACTCTACCATGGAAGCCGAGTACGTGGCGCCTTCTCGAGGCGCCCAAGGAGGCAGGTGGCTCAAGTACTTCCCGCAGACTTAGATGTGATTCCCGATTTGCCGAGGGTATTACACTCTATTGTGATAATACCGGTGCAATGCAAATTCGAGGGAACCACGAGCCCATCGTGCAAGTAAACATATCAACCGCAAGTACCACATCATACGACACTTCGTAAAGGAAGGAGACGTAGTTGTAGCCGTGGTTGCATCGGAAGATAATCTTGCCGACTTTCACGAAGGCCTACCTTCAAAAGTTTTTGAAAGGCATGTGGAAGGAATGGGATTACGGTGTATGGCAAGATTGCTTTGAGTATAAGTGGGAGAAATGAGAGACTATGTAATAGAGTAGTATACTTAAAAGCATGCTTTGAGTATAAGTGGGAGATTGTTAGATTGTATACGCAAAGCATACTTTATGCTTGTATTACCTAATTTCCTATTACTACCTATGAGGATATTAATTATATTAATTATATTTAATCACATGTTTTGCATATTAATTCACGTTATGGTTATGCAAATGAAATGTCTAATTATTTTATATTGTAGATAATGTGGTGTGTTGGTGTCACACGGAAGATCACATTATCGGTGCCTTATAAAATAATATAATAGTTCACAACCTATATAATTATTAGACAAATTATATAAAGGGTTGTAGTGT
Organism: Orobanche coerulescens; assembly: GCA_033398695.1. Taxonomy (NCBI): domain Eukaryota; kingdom Viridiplantae; phylum Streptophyta; class Magnoliopsida; order Lamiales; family Orobanchaceae; genus Orobanche; species Orobanche coerulescens. The sequence continues at coordinate 8,963,251 of CM065817.1, forward strand.
ATGCTTGAGAATAGTTGGTCTTGACTATTAGCATACATTAGCGTATTTGTATACGTTGAACAGGATCGAGGTGAGATAGTGTCTTCTATACTGACTGTAAGAAGAACGTAAATCTCGGATAAATATTATTTCTTAATTCTAAGTATATAATATTTAATTGTGTATTTATAATAATTATTGCTTTGATTTACCATAGGTGAGAGTTAAAATGATCGACTCAATAAGCCTCGTATCTTGGGCAATAATATTGTTTATACGACAATTATTATTATTACTAGAAATCGTGTCCCGACTGCAAGTGCGGGTTGATGATGTCCCCTTGAGGAGCTCGATAATGATTATTATATTAAACCCCGCAGTGGATTTAATTCCAGATAATAATAAGGTTCGAGTGGTACTACTCTTGGATAAGATATTAATTAATTAAAGTCACAAGAGCTTATAATTAATTAATGGACATTCGATATCTTAAACACGGAAATAATATATTTAATAAGGAGCCCAATTTCGTAATTTGGGATTTTGGTAGGAAGTGCAATATCAACCTTTAGTGGACTAAGTTGATATTAATTGATTCATCATATATTAGGAAGAGTCCTAATAAGGTAAGATGAATTAATTGGGAGTCCTTCCATAATCCTCCTTTAGATCCCTAGTAGTAGTCCAAGAGCCTATAAATAGGACATTATGGGGCTTGGCCGATTTGATGCTTCATACACACAAGAAATTTCGATTTTTCTTCTAAGTGTTTAATTGTGGATCTTGACTTGTGTCTTTGATTCCACAATTGAGATAACACTTTAATTCTTGCTACATATCGGAATTACTTGAAGAAAATAAAATCGAGAGTTGTGAGGCAAGGTGAATTCGGCCGATCCATAAGGTTTCCAAGCAAGTTCCGGTAGCTCGTTGCCCACACAACGTCCGGTTCAAGGCGGATCATACTCTAGAAGATCTGAAGGTAGAGATCATAGGCGATCAAGAAGGAAATAACCAACCGCTTCAAAAGGTAATATCCTATGATCTTGGATCTAGATTAGGATATTTTAATTAATCAACATATTTAATTAATAAATAATAAATAATATTTAAATTGCTTGTTAATCTTAGTAATTAATTAATTAGCATGCCTAAATAGATCTAATGCTCGTAGATGCGTAAAACGCTATAATCATATTTTCCCAAACTTCGCTTCCGCTGCGTTTTACTTTCCAACAGGGACGACTTATCAGAATCAATCGGCACCGAGCCCGATATGCTTATAGCCGCCCGTGAGAAGGTATCTTTGATCAGGAGTCGTTTGTTGACCGCTCAGAGTCGACAGAAATCATATGCAGATAATCGTCGTTGACCACTAGAGTTCGAGACAGGTGACCACGTGTTGGTCAAGGTATCCCCGAGTCGAGGTATTTTCCGATTCGGATAACGGGGGAAGTTGAGTCCGAGATTCATCGGACCGTTTGAGATTTTGGATCGAGTAGGCAGTCTGGCTTATCGATTGGCTTTACCTCCGGCGTTGAGCCGAATTCATAATGTGTTTCATGTCTCTTAGTTGCGGAAGTATGTTGCCGACCCGAGTCACGTACTTCAGTTCGACGAAGTCGAGATCGTGGATGATCATTCGTATGAGGAGTGTCCTATACGAGTTTTAGAGCGGCGAATCAAACAGTTAAGGAACAAGACGATTCCTTTGGTCAAGATTCAGTGGCCTTGACACGGAATCGAAGAGAGTACTTGGGAAACCGAGTCGTTTGACACTTAGTTTCGAGGACGAAACTCTTTTTAAGGGGGGGATCATGTAATACCCGATTGTAATTCATTCATTATCAGTCAGTAATTGTCACTCAGTAATTTTCACTCATTAATAATCACTCATCATTCATGATTCATTCATCTGTGTTCATCGTTGGCATTTTGTAACCGTGTACCAGTTACCGATCGTCATTCATCTCCAATTGAGAGTCGAGACGAGAGTAATATCATAATTATCGTGAATATAGTCTTGTGTTGGAAGTATCATCTATCACGTGTTTTTGGACTTAATTAGAATCATACAAGTATTGTACGTCGGATCATTCACCGTTTGTAACGAGTAGACGGAGTTGTCGGATTTTTGTCACTTCCAGCAGCGAGTTACGGCCGTAACTAGTCAGGCATTACGGCCATAACATGCAATCGTTGGCTCAATGTGGTTTTGGACGAAGGTGAGTTACGGCCGTAAGGATTATCGGATACGGCCGTAACAGGCGTTCGTTGTTTTCAGACCAGTTCGGACGAATAGGACTTACAGCCGTAAAGGTTGCGGCATACGGCCGTAAAGGTTGCGGCATACGGCCGTAAGATGAGGCTGGTACGACCGTAAGGCGTGGCCGGTTACAGCCGTACGATTCGGGCAGGGTGCCCAGGTAGTTTCGACGAAGGCTTCATACACCCGTAAGTTTGGCCGGGTACGTCCGTATCGGTCGAGTTACGCCCGTAAGGCATGTGCGGGTACGGCCGTATGACTATCGGCAGATTCTGGATGAAGACGAGTTACGGCCGTACGAGATGGCTGGTTACGGCCGTAAGGCCGTTGACTTGAGATGTTACGGCCGTAAGTAGGCCGAGTTACGGCCGTAACGTTCGGAAGTTTATATAGGACTTGGACGGGACCTTGAGCTCATTTTCCCATTTCTTCACCTTGTATCCGGGAGAGAGAGCTTGAGGGAGAGATTTTTCTTCATCAATCACTTGGGTGTTCAGTTTTCATCATCTTCATTCGGTTGTGAAGCTTGGATAGTCGATCTAACGCGTGTTCATCGAATCAAAGTGTTTGGATCTTCAAAGGTAATATTCTTCAAACATCTTGGATTTCGATTTTGTGTTGAGATATGATGTTTTGGACGTTATAATCATGTTGTATGAAGAGATGTACGTATGATTATGAGTGTGTATGAATATTCATTGGATTATTGAAGGGTTATTCAAGAACACTTGAATGTTGAGTTGGATTTGGGAGTTTTCGATTAGTTGTTGTTGTAATCGCAAATTCGGATATTCATATTGGATTATTGATTGTATTGAAGATGTTTTGTTGGTTTGGATCACTCCTTGAGGATTTGATATTGGTATAGTTAAGGATTGGTTGTAAACAATCGAAGTTTGGTCACAACGTGTTTGATATAATGCCCCAATGAACTTGGTTTAGTCGTATCGACGTTTTGAGTTAGTTATTATCGTGTTTGATTCGTATGTTGAACGGATGATTGGAAATTGTGTTATTCAAGGTTGTTCGAGCGACCGACATCTCATTTAGGACGTTTATTCGTGGAAGGACATCCTTCATCGGTGTTGTGTAAGTTAATTCTTACTCAGTTAAAAGGATACTCATTCCTTTCGTTGTTGTTCATTCATAAATCATAATCATTCACAGTTTACTAATCATGTTGAGACGTGTAATTATCAAAATAATCATTTCATTCACGAGGAACGACGGTTCCAATCATTTCAAAGAGCTATCATTCATTTCACTACTATTTCATCTTGGTGAGTCATTCTTGACCCTTGTAGGGTTGTTATTCATTAATAATCATCATGGTCACTTTTGATCGTGTGACCTTCTGGGTTCATATTGCGTGTCCGGGTGCGGATGTGTGGAATTTTTAGTCGAGCACACGATAGTCATGTGTTGGGTTCACCGATACATTGGACTGTGCACACGGTAACGCTTACCTCCGTGAGGCAAATTAGGTACAAGGACGGGTTTGTCCGGGCACTCGTCTTGTACACTTGCATAGAACATTACGGGCATACTATGATGCTCCTCTTCAGCTTAAATTCATAACTAAAGGATATTTCATAATTGAGATATATCATGATTGTGTATATTCAACCCTTGAGGATTGTTGTTCTGTGTAACTGACCCCGTTGGGGGATATTGTTTTCAGGTCATGGCAAGGCAAAAGCACGGGAAGAGAACGTTGACGGCGAGGAGTCCCAGTGATACTAGTAGGGGGCCCCAATCCTTTCAGTCATTCATGTTGTCGTAATTTATTTTCCGCTGCAGATTTCCATTTGGATACTCCGTTTCATTCAGTGTTGTGTATTTTATCTTCATATAAAATATACAGGCATTCGGTATTATCTTCGATGTGTTATAATGAAACTCCTCGTCGGAGTAATTAATGATGTAATGTGGTTCGGTACTACAATTATATTATTTAATTCATTAATTTTCATTCGCCTAGTGGGTCCCAGTCGGGGGTCCACGGCACTGTAATATCTGCCTAGTTTGGGGTGTGACACCCAAAACCTGAATGCAAAAACAGACATCCACCCCCCGAATACTCGGGGGTTAGCAAAACTCCACTATTTTGCTAGTGCAAGTATAAAACAGAAATACGAGCCATACAATTCATATTCCACGAATAACAATTACCATGAATCCTCAAAAATCCAAACGTAACGAAAAGTACTTCCCAAGGCAGGAGTTTGGGAAAAACATTCCAAAACCGAAAGATCACCAATCAGGGAAAACAATTTATAAAACAGTTTAAAATGCCATCGAGAGTTTTAATAGAAAACAATTTAGGATTACCGAATCCTTCTCTTTCCAAAATCAACAGGGGTCACTGCCCAAAGGTTTTGTTTTCACAAATGAAACCAACAACAATACATAAGGTTAAAACCCACATCACACATCCTCGACGGACATAAAATACACACGCACTCGTGAAGTTTTACTCGTGAATCCAGGGTTATACCATTGGACACCCTCCGTGGCCCAGTTGAACCCTCCCGAGGTGAGCAAACACATTCACAAAACATACACGCACAGGCATCGCCTAGGACCGGGACGAAGCCACAAATCCCACCCGAGGCCTCTAAGGACCCTCCCGAGCTGGCTAGCGAAACAAACTCAAACCAACCATAAGTTATCTTGACATCTTACTGATAAGTGTCATTTTTGTACACTTATCCATGGTTTGTATCGATAAAATTCACCCATAATTGAGCTAGTATACTCTTTTTTTGTTTTTAATTAATTAGTTTTAATAATTTTATTTTTATCGGATGATGATCGGATTAAATAACTGATTTACTCAAGAAATAACATGTTTATTAAATATTCTCTTTGTTGAATTTTGATATATTCATGTTTTAGGTCTTTCTGAGACGAATTCGGCAGTCTTTCCGGATTCAAAATCAGAGTTATATATCAAAAGTTATCATCCGAAGAAGATTTTGGGGCAAAAACGCAAAGTCTGAGAAATTCTGGGATGAAAACATAACTATCAAAGCATCCAGTGAACAAATTGACGAAGCCAAGTTACGGCCGTAACATTCAGGAGTTACGGCCATAAGTCATCCTTGTTACGGCCGTAACTCCTGAATGTTACGGCCGTAACTCTTGAGAGATTGTTATGATTTGTCTAATTTTTTATACTTTTTGTGTATTATTGAGGGGATGGATGGCATTGATCCGATCTAATGTAATAATGCTGGAGTTTTGGAGCTATTAGATGACTTTAGGTGTATAAATAGACCCCTTAGATCCTTCACATTCATCATTCATCTTATAATTTTCCATTTTTTGTAAACTTTTCTTTTTGTGTGAAGAACACACTTGTGTTCTTGAGTGATCTTTGTAAGTGTGGTATAGCATATGTTGTTCAGAGAGTTTATTGCTTCTATCTCCTTTATCTACTAAGGGAGTTAGGATCAATTCTTTCTCTTGATTCAACTAATAATGACCACAAAAGCTTGTAATATGTATAATAAACCCTTCATGGGCTAAGTAACCTTTAGTTGGGATTATAAACAAGGTTAGTCATGTTATTCATGTTTGTATAAAGATCTATTGTGAATTACTTATTATTGTGTGTGATTTTCATTGTTTTAACAATCTTTATTTATTTGGCCAATAAATGACGATATTTATGGTCTTCATATGTTTCGAAAGAAAATATGTTTGATTAGATCAAATGATCTTCACTCTAAGTTGTTCTAGGGGATAGAAATATACCCCTAGTCCTTAAATGATTCTTTGAGTTATTTTCATAAATCCTAATGCTATGTATTGAAGCCAATCAACATAGAAATATAGTGGATTGATTCAATATGTAAGGGGCGTTTTATAGTTCGGAAGAGAAACCCTCTTTTTTAAGGAAAATCGAATCTACACAACATAATAAGTAAATTCATCTTATGATCTCCTATACATCTTTTATAACTAATGACGAACTAAGTTTGTAATCCCAACTATTTCATTTTATCGTTTAATCAATCTATTGTTATTGCAATATTTTTATTTCCTTAAAATAAAAGAACTATTATTGCATTTTCTTTGCAATTATTAAACCAAACTTTTTAATTGTGTGTTTCACTCATCTTAGTATCTATAAAAATAGACTAATAGTGTATAATTCAAATTATAACCAAACTTTCTTGTGGGATCGATAAACCGGACTCAAAAAGTCCACTTTACTACTTGATACGATATCGCACTTATGAGAAGTTACACCAAAACGTGTCAAGTTTTTGGCGCCGTTGTCGGGAAGTATAAGTTATATTTGAAATCTTACATTGTAAACTATTTTTATAGGTACAACTTTCTCGACATTGTAACTTAGTACTCAATTGTGTTTGTCCGGTCAAGTGGCGGATAACGGTACTCCGTGACTATTAAAGTCGGATTTTTCAGTTTCCCACAACAACTGATATTTGTAAATATTTCCTACATTTATTTTCATTTTTATTTTTTTTTCAATGGAAGAAATATTGTATAAAATTGAAAAAAGATTTCCCTTTCTAAGCAAAAATGCAATTTTAAAAATTTACAAGGAAAGGCTTGAAAGGATGAGGTTGCTTATGAATAAAAGTATACCTTTTGACATAAGATTCATTATTGAAGCCAAAGTAAGAATAGAGGGTGAATTTACAGAAACACCGACTAGATTTTTACCAGGGCTTGGAAAAAGTTCATATGCGAAGAAACGGCGAGCAAAGATGATAGCCGTTTGTTATAAATGTGCTAGATGGAACTGTAATTTAAAATGTCGATCTTTAGGAATTCCATCTACAAACAGAGAAGATAAAATTTAGTCCATTAAGGATGGTCTGAATAAGGAGAATTTAGATGATATCGAAATTTCTCTTGACACGCATCCTAGTGGACTCGTACATTACGGAATTCGATGTTTGTGGAATAAATTCAAACCAGAATATGAACAACGTCTTGGGAATCTGACGTTAAAAGACCCTGTTTGCCAATTTGTAAGAAAATTAGATGGGAAGCTTCTCCCCGACTCATAGAAGGCGTTTAGGCCGTTTGTGAACGTAAAATCAGAGGAAGATGTGAGCCACAATCACAACTACTGTACATACGCGTAAGTATCTTTTATTTTTGTTGTGTGGTGAGATTTTCTGAATAAAAAAATGTGATACGCGATAAATGCTTTCATTATTCTATTGAGTAGTTGAAGCGCAATCAACGCAATCACAAACTTGTTAAACAATTTTTACCTTCTTTTTCTTCTATAAATAAACTTTGTGCTTGTTTCTTTCATTCACCCCTCAAACTTGCACTTTTCTCTGTTTCTCTCTAAATAATTTCTTTTCAAAAATGGAGTCATCATCTTCAACAAAACAATTTAGCACAATCTGCATTTTTGGTGGAGCTAGTTATGGAAAAGAGGCATGCTTTACTGAAGCAGCCCACAACTTGGGTCGTACCTTAGGAGAAAAATGCATTCATGTAGTTTACGGAGGAGGAAGTCTAAGATTAATGGGACGAGCTGCTGCTTCTGCTTATATGGAAAGAGTAAGAGTGTTGGGAATAATCCCAAAACCTCTGGCTGAAAGTAAAATCACCGGGTCAACTATTGGAGATGAGTTTAGATCTGTAAATATGCAAGATCGCATAACTCACATGATAAATAATTCTGGCGCCTTTATCACCCTTCCCGGTGGTTTTGACACCCTTGAGGAACTTTTTCATGTAGTCACCAGAGCCCAGCTAAATGTTCATCAAAAACCAATAGGTGTGCTTAATGTCAATGGTTTCTTTGATGGTTTACTGTCTTTCATCGACTACTCTGCTGAAAAGGGTTTTATTTCCGAGCGTGCTAAACGAATCATAGTCGTTGCAACAACACCGTAAGAACTAATCAAAAACTCAATGAATTTGTTCCTCAACCAGATCCACTCTAGCTAAAATTGTCTCAGGTTGAAGATTTTACCGTGAGAAAATGAAAAGTGGATTCATTCCTCTCCCTTTGATAACCCATGCCGGACCTCTTGTATTTTTACTGGCCGTGTGTAATAATCGTGCTAAATGATGGCAGCTTAAGGAGTTTCTTCTTGATCTCTTGACGCGCATCTATTCGCGATTTATGTATTGTTATTTTATTGCTGTAATTTTTGTTGCGTGTTTTGCTTTTATAAAAACTTTGATGGCAGCGTAAGGCGACTCTTCGGACTTTCTTGATGCGCATCTTAAAAATTATGTTATACTTACGAGTATATTTTATTTTCTTTTGTTGTGTGCCTCGTATATTTATTCTCTTGCAGATTCTAAAAGGCGTTAGCTCAGACATCAACTTTCTTAACAGGGAGTATTCTGCTTTTCTGCATTGATTTTTATTTTATTTTATTTTTTATTTTTAAACTGAGGACTTTTTAATTTTCAAGTTTGGGGTGGTTTGTTTAATTATTTTGGTGTGTTTTGATTGATTTGGTTATTTGCCTTAATTTATATATATATATATATATATATATAGTATTTTGATTTTTGAGATTTCTAGATCTGGCCATAACACCAATAAAATAGCTATATACAAGCTTCTAAAATCGTTTTAACCGGTAAAAAAATTTTGTATATTCCAAAATTTTTTGAGCCTTAATCTCTCTTTCCTAGCCTTGTAATTATCATATAAAATCGAGTCATTCGTTACCTTGAGAAAAGAAGAATCAATTGGTTGATGAAAAATAGAACTGAAATTTACTTAATTTGTGGAGTTTTTGATTTTTCATGCTTAAACTAAGAAATGATTTTCTGCAAAAATTCTATTCCCTAAAAAAAAAGGAGTCATTGGTGAAAAGAGCTACACGTTAGCAAATAACGGTGTGAAAGCTATCACCTAAAAAAATGACGAAAAGGAGAAATATTGAGCAGCAACAGCTGCCTAATTTTGGAGGTCTTAAGTTTTGCGAAAAATAAAGGACTAACCATTGTTGGTGCGTAGCTGCCGTCTCAGAAAAATTGGTGAAAAGAGCTACACGTTAGCAAATAACGGTGTGAAAGCTATCACCTTTTAAAAAAATGAGATAGAAATTGTGTTAGTGAAAAGAGCTACACGTTAGCAAATAACGATGTGAAAGCTATCACTAAAAGGGATGTAGTTTATGAGCATATTTGAATTAATTAGCGGCTGAATTTCAATACACTCAATTTCGTGAATAATCACAATATTTGATGACGCCAATGAAATTCTTCTTCATATTAAGTTGAAAAATAAACGAGTGATCAAGAGCAACCATTAAAGGGAGTCGTGTGTATCACGAGTGGGAAAGAAATAATCAACCTTTTGGGGGGAAACCTTACATTTTGGAATTACAATACTAAAACCGTGTTTTAACTTCAAAATCATTTGAAGATTTATTTTGAATCTTGATTCATTTATATCTAATGTATAAGCTGGTTGTTGTGTATTAATGGCATTTTGATCTCCTTTTCTCTTTTTATATTTTAATTTATGTGTGTATTAATTTTATTATTTTTGTTTTATTTTTATTTTTATTTTTGGAGCATGAATAATAAAGAGTCTTGCTAGGAACTAGCAAGAATTCAAGTTTGGGGGTGTGATAAGTGTCATTTTTGTACACTTATCCATGGTTTGTATCGATAAAATTCACCCATAATTGAGCTAGTCTACTAGTTTTTTGCTTTTAATTAATTAGTTTTAATAATTTTATTTTTATCGGATGATGATCGGATTAAATAACTGATTTACTCAAGAAATAACATGTTTATTAAATATTCTCTTTGTTTAATTTTGATATATTCATGTTGTAGGGCTTTCCGATATGAATTCGGCAGTCTTTCCGGATTCAAAATCAGAGTTATATATCAAAAGTTATCATCCGAAAAAGATTTTGGGGCAAAAACGCAAAGTCTAAGAAATTCTTGGCTGAAAACGTAACTATCAAAGCATCCAAAGGAACAAATTGCCGGTTAGTTACGGCCGTAACATTCGTGAGTTACGGCCGTAAGTCATCTTGTTACGGCCGTAACTCCCGAATGTTACGGCCGTAACTCTTGACAGATTGTTATGATTTGTCTAATTTTTATACTTTTTGTGTATTATTGAGGGGATGGCTGGCATTGATCCTATCTAATGTAATAATGCTGGAGTTTTGGAGCTATTAGATGACTTTAGGTGTATAAATAGACCCCTTAGATCCTTCATCATTCATCATTCATCTTATAATTTTCCATTTTTGTAAACTTTTCTTTTTGTGTGAAGAACACACTTGTGTTCTTGAGTGATCTTTGTAAGTGTGGTATAGCATATGTTGTTCAGAGAGTTTATTGCTTCTATCTCCTTTATCTACTAAGGGAGTTAGGATCAATTCTTTCTCTTGATTCAACTAATAATGACCACAAAAGCTTGTAATATGTATAATAAACCCTTCATGGGCTAAGTAACCTTTAGTTGGGATTATAAACAAGGTTAGTCATGTTATTTATGTTTGTATAAAGATCTATTGTGAATTACTTATTATTGTGTGTGATTTTCATTGTTTTAACAATCTTTATTTATTTGGCCAATAAATAACGATATTTATGGTCTTCATATGTTTCGAAAGAAAATATGTTTGATTAGATAAAATGATCTTCACTCTAAGTTGTTCTAGGGGATAGAAATATACCCCTAGTCCTTAGATGATTCTTTGAGTTATTTTCATAAATCCTAATGCTATGTATTGAAGCCAATCAACATAGAAATATAGTGGATTGATTCAATATGTAAGGGGCGTTTTATAGTTCGAAAGAGAAACCGTCTTTTTAAGGAAAATCGAATCTACACAACATAATAAGTAAATTCATCTTATGATCTCCTATACATATTTTATAACTAATGACGAACTAAGTTTGTAATCCTAACTATTTCATTTTATCGTTTAATCAATCTATTGTTATTGCAATATTTTTATTTCCTTAGAATAAAAGAACTATTATTGCATTTTCTTTGCAATTATTAAACCAAACTTTTTAATTGTGTGTTTCACTCATCTTAGTATCTATAAAAATAGACTAATAGTGTATAATTCAAATTATAACCAAACTTCCTTGAGGGATCGATAAACCGGACTCAAAAAGTCCACTTTACTACTTGATACGATATCGTGCACTTGCGATAGTTACACCAAAAACGTGTCACTTACTCGCAAGTACCGATTCTCGGAGCCCTCTCCTGACCTACCCGATTAGATAACCTTATGGTCAAATCATACACACTGGTTGTACTCGCAAGTACACGCCTCCGGAGGCCTCATAGATCCCTACCCGGTCAAACATCAATCGAACATACCCACAAGTTATCGTGACATCGCACTCGCAAGTGACGATTCTCGGAGCCCTCTCCAGACCTACCCGAATTGATAACCTTGTGGTCAAATCATCAATGCATCGAGTTCACAACAACAAGGGTTTCACATTTGCCACAATCACAAACACATCAAATCATGAGTTAATGCAACCAACACTTAGCAAAACACCACGTCAAACCATAACGCACCGAAAAGAGATAATATGTGTATATATATTATCAAATCACAACAACAACAACAACAACAACAACAACAAGCGAATTCATAGGGTTCACTTAATCATTCACAGGGCAAAATATTCACAAAATACACGCGTTTTGAAAGTGAGCCCTTAACGAGGCTAAACCGAATCTTTTGAAAGTTCAAATCAAACGATCAAACAAACACATAGAGACGATCACTAATTATCATATTCACAAAACAAGAATTTTATGGACAAGGTACTTGCCTAGAAACCACGATCGCAACAAGACGACGGATGGAATGCGGTCGAACAGCCCCGAACTCCCGAACATTATCAAGAACGCGATAGCACCGAAATTACTACGAGAAAACACCACACGAATCATCAATCACCAACGGAATTCAACATCGGAATCATCGAGCACCTATAATCCTCCATAAGGAATAATAAAACATGATTACGACGAGAATCAAGGCCGAAAACAACGGAAATCCCAACAAACTATCAAAGGGAACTCATTCGAACATTTAATCGAACATTAAATGTTCAAGACCCTTCAAGAACAAAGAAATCACCCCTCGGGTCGAACGAACCAAAGATACGAGTATCCAATCTGTAGAACAAGTTCAAAACAACGTTTATACAACAATTAATTGATCAAAAACGGATTGGAATCGAAATCAAAAAGGAAAATCCCCAAATCTACAAAAACAAGGGTTCAAGCCAAAATACCTTGATTTGGATGAAGGATTCAAGTAGAGGTCGAAAATCTATAACAAGACTTTAGGTGGATGATCTCTACAAGTTTGGGAGCACTCAAATCGCCCAAAATCGCCCTTAGAATCGCCTAGGATGGTAGGAGGAAGAAGAGAGAAGAAAATGAATGTTTCTCCTCGAAAATCTGCTAAAAGTGCAGAAAAAACCCGTGTGCCGCGGCCCGGGTCGAGTGTGCCGCGGCCCGCAGTACAGCCCGCTCCAGCACCAAAAAGGCACATGGTGCAGTCTTAGCTATTTCGACCATAACTCCTTCGTCCGGACTCCGATTGACTCACCATTTGAACCATTGGAAAGCTAACTTGATGCTCTATAATACTAAGATTCATAATTTTTGGAGTTTCCAAGAATTTATGGTGATTTTATAAAGTCGAACTCACACGTAGAAAAGTCGATTAATGACATGGAACTCAACAAAACGACACCGAAACGAACTCAGATGACAAAAAGTGTAGAATTAAACATTCTCAGAATGAAGAAATGGTCATAGGAGAGTCATCAAAACGGACTCTCGCGAAAAAAAAAAGAAAATTACCGGAAATCGAAATTGCGGATATTCCATACTACCCTCCTTAAAAGAAGTTTCGTCCCGAAACTTAAAAGAAGTAGGGAGAAGCAATATCCCGCCAGGAAAACTCAACGAGATACACAAGAACCAAAAACTCACGCCCAACGGCAAAACGTTACAAGCAACGCAAAGGAACAAACGGCGTGAAAACACGCTCCACGACGACCAACACAACGCCACCCGTAGAGACATAATAAAACCAACAAGTGACAAGCGTCATCAAACAGATAATACAATCAAGTCAATTATCCGAACAATCATAAAACACAAAACACTTGTTACAAGGAAACACGCACAGTCGAGAAAACAGAAAATAAACACAAAACGATCCACAATGACAATCACAAACAATTCGAACTATGCTGAAATCCTCAAAAAGCATACTAGGCATCTCTGTGCCCTTTCGGAGCAGAGACGCAGCCTCGGTCCCCAAATATCTCAACTACCGTCTTGCAATGCACGGCTCAGTGACCCACCTGGCCACACTCGAAACAGCTGACTAACAGTGAACGACAATTCTTCATGGTACGAGATCAGGCAACAACAGTCAGACAACCCCGATCGAAGAACAACGATCGAACAACAACGACCGAACAACAACGATCGAATAAAAACGATCAAATAACAATGATGGAATAACAACGATCAAAAAGCAATGATCGAATAACAACGATCGAACAACAATGATCGAATGACAACGGTCGGACAATGACTCCGAAGTTCACACTTCAACCCAAGACATCAAAAGAACTAGTAGAACCAAAAGATGTTACTTCCGAACAAGGTTCACAAGAACCGAACCAAACTCGGAAAAGTCATAGCGATAACCAGATCGACCTCAAAACAAGATCACGGCTCGTTCGAATGATGAAACCGAAATACAGAACAGGTCCAGAAAGTATCAACGAACACGAGCGAGTCGATAGACCTGAGAAAGAGGAAATGCAGAAGTCCAAAAACAATATGGGTATTACATTCTACCTCTTATAAAAGAAATGTTGTCCCCGAAACTCACAACAACGAAATCAAGGTGACGACACAACAAGCAACTGACAGAAACATCTCCCATGGGCTTCTCAGAGCCGATCCTGATATCTGTGCTAAAGCGCGAACTCCAAAAGTCTCGGTAACTAATTCGCAAAACTGAATTCTGTGTCCCTCGAGTTCACACTTGAAAAGCGTTACTGACGAGAAGGACAATTTCCACGTACATGCCCCCGGCACAATACGTTTGAAGCACTTCGGCTCGGCATACCGAAAATACAACTGCTGGGTACAATGGAATATATAACATCGCAAAACAACAAACCGTAGATGCCAACTCAGCACAATAGAAAATCATAACACGCAACACATACGATGATTATTATCATAAAACAACACACATATCAACATCACAGCAACGACGGCACCGTTCGGCGATCTCAATGGCCCGAACGATAATCAGCACATAATCACAAAACATCATGAACAATCACACATTTACACAACGTACAAACCCAAGCTTTAACAGCTCGCACATGTGCGATAGCACGCAAATCGCCGCGAAATGACAACGTTAAAGATCAACATCACACCTCTCACCGAGGGCTAATACAACAATTGCGTGGCGAACGACTCAGCGCTCACACCACCAATTCAATCACAACTCGGGGGTTAACACCCTAACTAAAGTGTGAACATTATACATACATTCCCGGACCGCAAACAGGAACGATAGGTTTTTAAAAAGGAAAACCACCTTTGAAAAAAAATGATTTTGGAAACACTAGTTGATCTTGAGTATCACCCTTCAAAAAGTAGCACAGACACCATTATCGAGACTTTGAAAACCATCTCGCGCTTTATAAAACGAGGACACTTTCCTTTTGGTGAAAGACTTTCAGAAATATTCGACCCTCGGGTCTAAGCAAAGCATTTCTAAATAATTAAAAATATCTCAAAATATTTTTGGTCCTCAACTGGAAATTTTTTGAAATATATTGTGGCACCAGAAAGCACCTTGAAAACACCGCAAGAAAATAATTCGTTTTAAAAGTAGGTCTCGAAATTTAATTTTCTAAGATACTCAAGGTTTTCAAAAATTCAATAGGCCAGAATTCCCAAAACTCACAAAATCATTTATCAAACCGTCATAAAACATTCAAGGCCAAAGTGCCAAAACTTGATTTAGGGAATCGGTTTTACGAATTAGAACTCAGTTTGCAAAATACTGAAAGTCATTTTGAAAGGACTCACGTAGCGGATAAAATACAGTTCGAAAATACATTAGCAGCGACACCGCTCCTTATATAAATAAAATATTAGAGTCGAATACCCACATATCACGGAATCAAAATCCACAGAAGGATTCAATCACTCAACGATATAATCATACAAGTAGCTCATGTCACACGAGGCACAACACAAAGAAGGGAGACTTACATCCACAGGTCGCACGAAGATGATGATCGCTCCACGATACTAATCACGACCAACAGACTCAGACGACGCATCGCGACAAGATTCAATCAGACAAAATCCGACGAGACAAAACTCAACAGACACCACTAAACCCGACAGCCTCGGTTTCCACAACCTAAGCTCTGATACCATTTATGTAACACCCCTAATCCGCTCAGGGATATTACACGCCGTAGACCCTTTCCTCAAGGATCTACCAGGCTGGTAAACAACATCAAACATCTCAACAATGCCTTTAAGGCTAAAATGACTCAGTAGACCGATTTGGTCTTTCAATAAATACATAAAACTCAATACATGCCCACGCAGGGGTCGAATACAAAATGCTCTCGTACAACGGGTAATTATACTGCAGCGGAAATAAAATATGAATGAACCAATACAACAACGTACGGTTCCTCATGTAATTAGTATCGATCATCTTTCATCATCCTTCGCGCCGACCCCGTCCCAGAACCTGAATGCAAAAACAGACATCCACCCCCCGAATACTCGGGGGTTAGCAAAACTCCACTGTTTTGCAAGTGCAAGAGTTTAGCAAAAGTCAAACGTAACGAAAAGTACTTCCCGAGGCAAGAGTTTGGGAAAAACATTCCAAAATCAAAAGATCACCAATCAGGGGAAACAATTTATAAAACAGTTTAAAATGCCATCGAGAGTTTTAATAGAAAACAATTTAGGATGACCGAATCCTTCTATTTCCAAAATCAACAGGGGTCACAGCCCAAAGGTTTTGTTTTCACAAATGAAACCAACAACAATACACAATGTTAAAACCCACATCACGCGTCCTCGACGGACATAAAATAGACACGCACTCGTGAAGTTTTACTCGTGAATCCAGGGCTATACCATTGGACTCCCTCCGTGGCCCCGTCGAACCCTCCCGAGGTGAGCAAACACATTTACAAAACATACACGCACAGGCATCGCCTAGGACCGGGACGAAGCCATAAATCCCAACCGAGGCCTCTAAGGACCCTCCCGAGCTGGCTAGCGAAACAAACTCAAACCACCCATAAGTTATCTTGACATCGTACTCGCAAGTACCGATTCTCGGAGCCCTCTCCAGACCTACCCGATTAGATAACCTTATGGTCAAATCATACACACTGGCTGTACTCGCAAGTACACGCCGCCGGAGGCCTCACATGTCCCTACCCGGTCAAACATCAATCGAACATACCCACAAGTTATCGTGACATCGCACTCGCAAGTGACGATTCTCGGAGCCCTCTCCAGACCTACCCGAATTGATAACCTTGTGGTCAAATCATCAATGCATCGAGTTCACAACAACAAGGGTTTCACATTTGCCACAATCACAAACACATCAAATCATGAGTTAATGCAACCAACACTTAGCAAAACACCACGTCAAACCGTAACGCACCGAAAATGATAATATGTGTATATATATATTATCAAATCATAACAACAACAACAACAAGCGAATTCATAGGGTTCACTTAATCATTCACGGGGCAAAATATTCACAAAATACACGCGTTTTGAAAGTGAGCCCTTAACGAGGCTAAACCGAATCTTTTAAAAGTTCAAATCAAACGATCAAACAAACACATAGAGACGATCACTAATTATCATATTCACAAAACAAGAATTGTATGGACAAGGTACTTGCCTAGAAACCACGATCACAACAAGACGACGGATGGAATGCGGTCGAATAGTCCCAAACTCCCGAACACTATCAAGAACGCGATAGCACCGAAATTACTACGGGAAAACACCACACGAATCATCAATCACCAATGGAATTCAACATCGGAATCATCGAGCACCTATAATCCTCCGTAAGGAATAATAAAACATGATTACGACGAGAATCAAGGCCAAAAACAACGGAAATCCCAACAAACTATCAAAGGGAACTCATTCGAACATTTAATCGAACATTCAATGTTCAAGACCCTTCAAGAACAAATAAATCACCCCTCGGGTCGAACGAACCAAAGATACGAGTATCCAATCTGTAGAACAAGTTCAAAACAACGTTTATACAACAATTAATTGATCAAAAATGGATTGGAATCGAAATCAAAAAGGAAAATCCCCAAATCTACAAAAATAAGGGTTCAAGCCAAAATACCTTGATTTGGATGAAGGATTCAAGTAGATGTCGAAAACCTACAACAAGACTTTAGGTGGATGATCTCTACAAAATTGGGAGCACTCAAATCGCCCAAAATCGCCCTTAGAATCGCCTAGGATGGTAGGAGGAAGAAGAGAGGAGAAAATGAATGTTTCTCCTTGAAAATCTGCTAAAAATTGGAGAAAAAGCCCGTGTGCCGCGGCCCGGGTCGAGTGTGCCGCGGCCCGCGGTACAGCCCGCTCCAGCACCAAAAAGGTACATGGTGCAGTCTTAGCTCTTTTGACCATAACTCCTTCGTCCGGACTCCGATTGACTCATCCTCTGAACCATTAGAAAGCTAACTGGATGCTCTATAATACTGGAAAGATTCAGAATTTTTGGAGTTTCTAAGAATTTGTGGTGATTTTACAAAGTCGAACTCACACGTGGAAAAGTCAATTAATGACACGGAACTCAACAAAACGACACCGAAACGAACTCGGATGACAAAAGTGTAGAATTAACATTCTCAGAATGACGAAACGGTCAGAAGCGAGTCGTCAAAATGGACTCCCGCGAAAAAAAAAAAAAATTACCGGAAATCGAAATTACGGATATTACATGGACTGCTCGTGTGCTACACTAAGGGACCAATATATTGAGCCCTACACGGCTCCAAAAGCACTCAGAACATAACCAACTTGAGAGGGGACGATAACAAGGGGTCACAAGGCCCTCAAAGAGGCGAAAAGACAATGGAGTACAATATGCCATGTCACACATGCATATACACGACTTGTACGACCTACACAACATCAAGTCATATCCGACGAACACCACGACACGGTACATCATACCCCCCATAATAAAGAGAAATTCCGAATAATCATCAACAGAACAAAATAGTTGACAGAAACGGCAAATAATTCAAAATAATCGGAAACAAAAATCTCGGGTATTACACTCTACCCCACTAAGAATAAGTTTCATCCCGAAACTTAAAACAAAGGCCAACAAGAAGAAAACAAGCAAATAGCAAGAAAAACAATTGTCAAGGATCTCCACTAGTCGATCTCGACATCAGTGTTGAAGCCTGAGTCCGAAACGCACCAAATACTCCCTCCCAGTACTGGACTCGATGCACTTCGTGTCCATGATTATAGCAAGTCACCGAAGGCTTCTTACAATTCGCACAAATGTGGTTCAGAATGTTATAGTTGAAACACCTCGGCGCACTACCAAATGTAAATGATACCGAATTGGAACCCTTTGATCCTCCGATCAATAGCGAAGGTCCCACAAATGATCGACACGAGGGTCGAGGTTTGGGAACTCCAATTCCTTTGCCTCACGATGAATCTCGAGAAGTCTTCTGTTTTCTTGCCACGGATGTAAACTTCATCAACGTTAGCCATCTCAACCGCTGGATCTCCGCTACCATCGATATTCTCTCCATCTACTTGTTTTGATCATGCGACTGGTCTTCACGACCATATGCATGGGCTAATCGGTGCTCGATAACGAACGAGTTACCTTACCACGTTCGTGGCTACTACCACGACCACAATCTCGCTTCTTCGGCATACCAAACATACAACCGCCAGATACAATAAAACATGACATCGCAAAACAACATACCGAAATACCAACTCAGCACCACATGGCAACAAACAACAACACGACAAAAATATCCATTCCGTGTAATTACACGAATACAAGAACTACCGCCGCAACAATTATAACTTATAGTCATAGACAAATCACATAACCATATCCACAGAAAACTTACGACATTACTGATACAAACACGGTCGTAACAAACTACACATTATTGTAGTCAATCATTCGTAATATTATTTCTTTAAAACTCCACGCGGTATCAGTCGGAATAATATCATTTATAAATTCTTGAATTCGTTTGATTTTCCAAAAAGAAAAATTTGAAAATACTTTTAGTACCTCAGCTGTTTTATCAAGACCATAAATCATATATATCATAATCGTTTCATTCTGAAATCATTTGCCAAACAATATTTTAGGATATCAAATTCCTCGAAAATAGTTTCCTAACCATTTCACCACGTATCATCATCAGCAGCAGCAGCAACAACACACATGGCAACCACATGTTACCACATAACACCAAACACACAAATATCATCGCACAAGTAACCCGCACTCCCAGAGGTTCCGTCGAACCATCCCCGGGTGGAAAACCACTCATACTCACACTAATCATTTCCACGAATCCACGATCACGTCGGAATAACATCAAAGAAGTTACAAGCAAATCAACCCATGTACTCACAATATTTAGGTGTACATCCGAAATTCTCTAGCGAGAATGCCAGCACAACAAGTATATCAAGGCAACTTGGCCACACACACAATCACATTAGTCTCAACTCTAGTCTATCGCCTTAAGCGATAATACAGATCATACACACACTGTAACTTAACGCGCGCTTGACCTACGGTTAACGTGCGTTGACTCACTCAATTCAGAAAATCTTTCCAAATCTAAATTTTAAAATCTAAGTCGAGTCAGATTTTTCATCTTTCACTCTTATTTTTGAAAATGAAAATCACATATTTATTTTAAAATACAAAAGTTTTATGGTGTAAAAGATTTTTAAAATCGTATAATCGAGTCATTTGAAAATAAGACCAATACGTTAAAAATTATTTTAAAAATTCTCCCATCCACGACAAAGAAAATTCCCGACGGTAATATTTTTACAAAATGATCAAAATACCTCGAAACATTCCTTTCAAATACCGTCACAAGGTCTCTCTCCAAAATACGAGGTCGGCTTATCGAAAATTTAAATCATTTTTTTCAAAATCCACACAAAGCCGCCTTTTAACCGCACTCTCAAAACATTTTGAAAATTAATTTTTTCCACAACATACTCAAGTCGATGAATTTTCAGAAACCGTTTTCAAACATACACACTCAATGGGTAAAACTACTAATAAAGACACATTAGCAATAAATAACCACAATTAACCAAAAGCATTCAACTATCAAATATATGCTTATCCGGCATTCAAAATTATTAGTTTCAACAACACTTCATAACACCAAATGCAAACAAAAATCGGCATAACCTGCCTCGGTTCTCAACGAACTCTATCACTAACACACTTTCTAAAACACATCAACATTCAGCAATTTGCAACACATTACATCACTCAGAATTAAATCCGTCAATATATCTCAATCGTTACACACACGATATACCACAAATGTCAAACATGGATTCCATCTCACAACACTGTATAAATAAAACTATGAACCACAAATATCGCACATAAAAGAGGAGACTTACATCCACAGGTCGCATGAAGATGACAGTTACCCACGATACTAATCTCAACCAACAGCGCAGACGACATAATGTGCAAACACACAACTCAACTTGTCGCTCGACATCTCAAACAACACAACAAAACATGACTCAACTCGACCCGACAGCCTAGGTTTCCACAACCTAAGCTCCGATACCATAACTGTAACACCTACAGACTATATGGGATGCCGTAGACCCTCCTCACGAGGACCTACCAGGCTAAACAACACAGAATTACCAAAAACTTGACCGGTCGGAGTCAATCATTACAATCATACAGACCATTAAGGTCAATTACAATACAACCACACAGACCGATGAGGTCACACGACGAATGTAAATGGGATGAAATACAGCTCTTACAATAGATACCCACGCAGGGGTAAAGATATACAACAGCAGAAGTCTGACTATAACTCGGTCGATACAACATAACTCGACCAAACTCTCAACTCTTGATTAGTATCGTAGCTCGTAACTTTCTGTGCCGATCCTGTGACTGCTCCCCCGAACCTGCATGTACCTAGACGCAAAACAAACATCCACCCCCCGATTTATCTGGGGTTAGTAAAACTCCACTGTTTTACTAGTGCAAGTGTAATAGTATACAAAATGTATCAAGAAAAAGCAATCACGAATCAAGTACGACAATCAATTGTCAAAGCATTACCGAGAGGTTTAAATGGTTAGAAAACAACTCAATTTTTTAAAAGAAACGAATCATCATCTTGGGCGATGTTGAAAATAAAGAACCCTTTTAGGACCTCAAGTCCGAAATTGTAAACCTTTTTCCAAATATTAGGGTCTC
The DNA here is from genome assembly GCA_033398695.1 of Orobanche coerulescens. NCBI lineage: Eukaryota > Viridiplantae > Streptophyta > Magnoliopsida > Lamiales > Orobanchaceae > Orobanche > Orobanche coerulescens. The sequence continues at coordinate 8,985,085 of CM065817.1, forward strand.
AATCCGAATCTCGTCTCACATTACAAAAGTTTATAAAATGGAAAACCTTTTTGGACATCGCGTTCTTAGTTACAAAACCATTTCAAGTCCATTGGTTTTCGGCCCTAAGCCATTTTCCGTAAAACAACCTTTCGACACACTTGACTTCAAAACAAATTAGTATTCCAAAATAACTTCCATATCAGTCCATAAATCGTTAGGGTTTACCAACCCAAAAATAGTTTCACTGCGATCGATGATTATCCGCGTTCCGCCCTTCAAGGTACGAAACCCTATATGCCTCGTCGGACATCCCTGGGTGGATAATCTCAGCTCAAGATTCATTTTCGCAACAATCAATGATTATCTCTGTTCCGTCCCTCAAGGCACGAAACCCTATACGCCCCGTCGGACATCCCTATGTGGATAACCTCACGTTCGCGATCCGCCCCTCAAGGTACGAATGGCCATACGCCCCGTCGGACATCCTGGGTGAACATTACAACCTTTCTCACTTATATGCACGATCCGACGATTATCCGTGTTTCGCCCCTCAAGGCACGAAACCCTATACGCCTTGTGGGACATCCCTAGGTTGGATAATCTCGGCCCAGCATGGCTTTCCAAATATACACACAATCAATATCACAACAGCCATCATGAATAGTACACGTTCAATCACGCCACAAGGTGCACAAACAACGCATCATCAACACAATGATTCTCAATATATCATAATACACACCTAAATGTATTATCCAATGAACACAACTTCACCGTCAACAGGTATTCACGACCGGAACAATCAAACACATAATATATTCATCAATCCCAATGTAATACCCGGTTGTAATTCAGTCATTATCATTCAGTAAATTCATTCGGTAATTATCGCTATGTACTTTCTCACTTGTTAATAATCATTCATCCGTGTTCACCGTCCGGAATAACTTCGAGTTGTGTATCGATATAGTTCATTGTTTCAACCTTTTTCGGGAATCGAGACAAGAGTATTATCTTGATTGTTGTAATTGATTCATTAGTCGATGTTGTCGTTGGAATTCATGTCATTTCTAATCTCTTCATTGTTCGAATCGTGTTCTTGTTGGACGAACCATTGTAATCATTACTTGGAACCACCGTTTGGGGTTTCCGTACTTCCATTTCGTGTTATTGGTTCCCTAATATCGATTCCCATTGCTTTTATTCCCTTCCCGGGTCATTTTTCATCATTTTAGGACCCAAGGGGGTGTGGGCCGCGGCACAAGGAGTGTGCGCCGCGGCACACACATTTTCCAGTTTTTTGCCCGATTATTCTGTACTTTGTGCCATGGCACATGCCGGCAGGGCCGCGGCACACTACCGAGTCACTGCCGCGGCACACCTGTCCGGGCCGCGGTACACTCGTGTGGCACTTATCGGCCAAACTTTCTGTACCTTGTGCCGCGGCACATGCCGGTAGGGCCGCGGCACACTGCCGATCACTGGGCGCATATTTTTGGCCCTGTGCCGCGGCACACAGGGCAGTCAACCCTATAATTACGTTTTCCTGAGCTTATTCAGCTCATTTCATCCATTTTTTTCACCTTCTTACGGGAGAGAGAGCTTGAGGGGAGAACTTTTCTTCATCTATCACTTGAGTGTTGGAATTTCATCATTTTCATTTGGTTGTGAAGCTCGGATCATCGATCTATCGCGTATTCTTCGGATCAATGTGCTTGAATCTTCAAAGGTAATTTTCATCAAACCTCTTGGATTTTCGATTTGTGTTGAGATATGATGTTTTGGATGTTAAGATCATGTTGTATGAAGTGATATACGCATGATTATGGATATGTTTGATTATTCATTGGATTATTGAAGGATTATTCAAGAACACTTTGAATTTTGAGTTGAATTTGGGGGTTTTCGATTAATTATCGTTGTAATCACGATTTTGGATATTCATAACGGATTATTGATCGTATTGAAGATGTTTTGTTGGTTTGAAACACTTCTTGGGGATTTGATGTTGGTATTATTGAGGTTTGGTTGTAATCAATCGAAGTTGGCCACAAAGTGTTCGATATAATGCCCCAATGAACTTGGTTTAATCGTATCAACGTTTTGAGTTCGTTATATTCGTGTTTGATTCGTATATTGATCGGATTGTTGGTAATTGTATTTATTCAAGGTTGTTCGAGCGACCGATATCTCAATTAGGACGTTGTTCGTGGAAGGATAATTGTCACCGGTGTCGAGTAAGTTAATTCTTACTCGGTTAAAAGGATTTCATTCCTTTTGTTGTTGATCATTCATAATCATAACTCATTCATCATTGTATTAATCATATTGAGACATGTAAATGTCGAAGAATCACTTCATTAACGAGGAACGGCGGTTCCAATCATTTCATTGAAACTATCAATCACTTCATTATTACTTTCATCTCGGTGAGTCATTCTTGACTTTGTCGGATTATTATTATTCATTGATATTCATTGTGGTCATTCTCGTTCATATGACCTTATGGGTTCATATTGCGTGGCCGGGTGCGGATGTGTGGAATTTTTAGTCGGGCACGTGATGGCCATGTATTGGGAGTGATACATTGGGCAGTGCACACGGTAAAGATTAACTCCGTGAGACTAATTAGGTACAAGGACGGGTGTGTCCGGTCATCCGTCTTGTACACTTGCACAGAACACTACGGGCGTACTATGATACTCCTCTTCAGCGTAATTCATAACTAAGGATATTTCATAACTTCAGTTAAATCATGATTGTGTATTTTCAACCCTTGAGGATTGTTGTTCAGTAAATCGACTCCGTTGGGGGATTTTGTTCTCAGGTCACGGCAAGGCAAAGGCACGGGAAGAGCATGCTGACGGCGAGGAGTCCCAGTGATACTAGTAGGGGGCCCAGTCTTTCCTGTTATTTCAGTCACTTCAGTCATTTCAGTCATTTCCGTCATTTGTATTTTCTGCTGGAAATTCCGTTTGAGATGTTTATTTATTCAGAGTGGTGTATTTTATCTTCATATAAAATATACTAGTATTCTGTATTGTCCTGGTGTATTGTACTTAAGCTCCTCATCGGAGTATTTGGTAATATAATGTGGTTCGGTACTACAATTATATTACATAATTCATCAGTTTTCATTCGCCTGGTGGGTCCCAGTCGGGGGTCCACGGCACTGTATTATCCGCCTAGTTTGGGGTGTTACACCCGACTCATCATAGTACATATCAAAAGTATAATAAACTAACTAGATCATCACAATCGATATAATACCACAACAAGGGACAATCGAATACAATCAACACATAATTAGACATCCACGACGGCAATTCACAAAATGCATAATCAACTAGGACAACCAAATTTTTATAATTACATTACTCAACTTCAATTCGCAAGATATAAATCGCATATACAAGAACACTTGCCTCGATAATCGTTAACGAAACTCCGATGAACACGACTCACTCGAAACAGCCCCGAAACCTACAACCTCCGCAAGACACAACGAAAACATGATAACAATGAGGTTCAAGACCAATAACAACTGAAATCACGCCAAACTATCGAGGAAAACTCATTGGAACATTTAATCGAACATTAAATGTTCAATAATTCCCAAGAACACTCGATTTGTCAATCTAGTTAAACAAACTCGAGATATGGATATACAATCCATAGAACACGATTAATAACATCATACTACACCAATCGATTCATCAAAAATGGACTAGGATCGAAATCAAGAACAAATCTCTAAAAAGTCAACCCGAAGAAAAATCAAGAAATTACCTCGATTCAACAAAGAGGAAGGATTAGACGTTGATATGATCACCTAGAGCCTTCCCAAAACACATTAGGATGGAGTATAATCGACCAATGCCTCGAACCCTAGTTCACCCGATCGCCCGCCGCGAGAAGAAGTGAAGAAATGGGTGAAATGAGGTGAGAAAATCCCGTCTGTCCCGTTTTATACTAACAGGGACGCACGACCATCATGCACGACCAATGCTCGTGCATCTGGTCGTGCGTTAGGCCACTGCCCAACATCAAACAATACGCACGAGGAGCACATACGAGCACCTGCTCGTGTGGCTTGCTCGTGTAATATCCGGATTTATTACAGTGTATTTCATCTGTATTCAAACCCTGTATTATTTTGGATTGGTGATTTTGATTATTGGAGTATGATTTTTCGTGCATTGATATCATTGTACATAAGTATAGAAACATGCAAAATTGCTCAAACAACCTAGTGATAGCGCACGCTAAGAATGTATCTTAACGCGCGCTATCGGGCCATTCTTAGCGCACGCTATGAAGGTATGAGTAACATGCGCTAAGGACTCTATTATTGAGCGGGACAGCTAGCTCATGCGCCAGCGGGACATGGGTCCGGATAAGATTCCCGCTGACGCACCCGGACAAATTCTGAAGTCAACCATTATTAGCGCACGCTAAGGGAAGCTTAGTAGCGTGCGCTAACTTGTCAATAATGCGGAATTTTATAAATGGACAGCATACGCTTTGGCTTTCATTTCCTTCGTCTATACTTCGTCTCTGAGAGTCCAGAGAGCAAGAATATCCCTTCTAAACACTTAGAACAGATATTAGTGATCATTGAATGATTGAGTATCACTTGTGGGTGATCATTGAAGAGAAGTAACACTTTGGAGTGGCACATAACCAAACGGAGTTGGATTATACTCGTAGTTCAGTGATTTCGGCATTTTAAGGTATGTTCAACCTACCACCAGTCTTAGATTTGGTTTTCCAATGGATACGTTGATCATATTATCGAGGTATTGAATTTCATTAGTGAATTATTCAACAACATCATGTTTAGAAGATTGGAATGTCTACAAATACGATATTATTGTTAGAACCTTGAAGTTGGGATCCTAGTACTTCAATGATGAGAGAAATATTCTGAAGTTAACCATCCGTATGATTTATGTTATCTTTGTGATCACGATTTGGAAGAGATGTTATAAGAACTTAAAGGAAGAATCATCTTAGGAAATATGCTATCGTGTGAATCGGAATTATTAGTTCACCTCAAGATGAAGTCTGAATATGTATATAGATAGTAGAATCTAATACATCAACCGGAGATCACCAACTCCGCATGAGAATTGAAATCAAGATGGATTATGGTGTCATGATGAATGTACGTATATTTGCATCTTGAAGCTGATATTATCCTGGAGATCATTCATAAAGGTTATGAACATAACATGAAGACAGATAACAAACATCAAATCATCAAGAAATCGCTTACTTCATCACTATTTAAATCACGCCCTCCGTTGAATCGCCATGCATTATTAGCGTGCGCTAATATATGAGATTTAACGTGCGCTATCGAGTACGTTTAGCGTACGCAACGTTTTGGACTTAGCGTGCGTTAAAACATCAGCCGAGTCGGGTCCGATCGCTGAGGCAATCGACAACGCCGTTTAGCGACGCTAGGCGGTGTATCGCGCGACGCTAACGAGTAGCATTAACGCACGCTACATATGATTCAGAAGCGTGCTAACTGGCCCGCATGCATTGCATATTAAGGACTTCCTACCGTAATTGTTGAATTGTTAGACGTTTGTACGGCACGAAATAAATTCTGTACTATTTCTTTTGTTAAGGTTCGAGCTTAACACGTGATTGATCGAAGGGGGCGACCTTCGAGTATTTTGATATTCGTGGAAGTTTATTCTTGTCAACGAACCGAGGCAAGTACTCTAATTAGAATTGTTGTACTATGACAATTGTGATTGTATCGTGTAAATATGTTGTGTATATATATGTCCACCATGTGTTGATCCGACGGGAATCATCATGGGAATCTATAGCTGTGTGCGCTGGATCGTTGGACAGGTAGTTCCACCATGTGTTGGTCCGACGGGATCATCATGGGAATCTATAGCTGTGTGCGCTGGATCGTTGGAATACCATCTGTATGTTGAAAATGTTATGATATGATATGTGTTGTGGATATTCTCGTTGAAGAAACTTGTGATGATATAATTGTTGATTATATCACTGTTGTATGATTATTGTACTTGTACTAGCATCGTTGTGCTAACCCCTTCGGGGGTGAACATTTGTGTATGTTCGGGATCCGGGAGAGCGGGAAACAACTACTGGAGATGCATGACGACGAGGGTGCAGAGTGATGTTTCGACCGGGTTTACTGTCTGTTATTTGTTGGTTAATTCAATAAGTACTCGAGTACGTCGTCCGTTATTATGATTTGAATTTTGGTGATGTAATAATAACTCTTCATGGGATATTTGTAATTTCGGTTTTGAACCAGTTGATTTAATTTTATTTCAGCAATTTCATAAACTAATATCTGTTATTGTCATTTCGTTATTTAGCCTTGTAAATTCTTATGTAAAGGATTTACGGCGCTGTAATATTCCTGAATATATCGGGGGTGTTACAGAATATGGTATCGGAGCTAAGATTATGGATATCTTGGCCGTTGGGTTAAAATAGGGGTCATTTATGTCTTTTGAGGTAACCGGTCATGAACGACATCACTGCACTGCCTACGTCTTCATGCGAACAGTGGTTGTAAGTTCCTAAACTCTATCTTGTTCTTTACATGTTGTGTCTCTTTATACTCGAATATTAGAACGATGCTGTTTCCTGTATATTAAGTGCTTGTGCTTACAGTATGTTGAGAGGCGGACGTGGACGTGGTCGCGGTCGTGGACGCGGACGAAGGAATGCTGAAAGGGAGGCGTCGCCTTCTAATCAGGCTAGTCATAGCTCAAAGTAGCCGCAGAATCCATCAATAACGAACCGTAACCGGTGTGCGTAAATCCTTCGTCAAGTCGTGAACCAGATGACTCAGTTCGCTCAGGTCGTGGACCGAATGCAAGTGGCGGCAGGAATTCAGCAGGGAGATGGACAACAAAGGATTCTAGAAATGGGAAATCGAGGTGACCGATGGTTACAAGAGGTGGCAAAGATGCAACCACCCAAATTTGACGGCTTTTCCGAGACTCCCACTTGGGACCATTGGTTGAAGGAACTGGAGAAAATTTTTGCTGGAATCAATTGCCCGGACGACAAGAGCTCCTATTGCCCAAGATTTCTCGATAGGGAAGCATCCGAGTGGTGGGAAGCTATCCGACTGGCAGATCATGATGCCGATTGGAAGGAATTTAAAATGATGATGGAAGCTCAAGATTGCCTCGTCCCGTGAGGGAAGCCAAAATTCGAATTTTTCTCCGCTCAACCATCGACGAACCCGTGTCCTGCATTTATTAAGACTTTTAACCAAAGAAGCTAGCATTTGTTCGACATCCGGTCGTAATGTATGCGGAAATGATGATTCATTTTGAAATGAGGATGAAACCGTAAATCAGGTACATGTCCGGTTTTGAATGTACCACTCTCCGCCGCATCAGGATAAGGCGTTGGCGTATGAAATAAAAGAAGCAGCAATGGAGAAGTTTATGGAGTCGAAGAAACAGAAAGTCTCTGGTACTTTTACAGAGCACAAGAGCAGTGGGCCCCGCAAGGCCCAGTCTTCCTTTTCTTTCAAGAAGCCTCCGCACCCATCTAAGAGCGGAAAGAATTACGGACCAATGTCAGCCACGACGGATACAGCTAGGAAGTGCTTTAACTGTGGTCGCCCAGGCCACCTTTGGCGTGATTGTTTACGCACTCCAGTTACATGTTTTGAGTGCGGACAGGAAGGACACCGTGCGACGTTTTGTAAGGACGCCACTAAGTACAATGGAACCCGTTCATCACAGCCAGTTCAGAAAGAAGCCAGTGTCCAACAGACGCAGCAAAGTGTTCAGATGCCTCAGAATGTTGGCCGCGGGCGAGGCAGAGGACAATGGGACCGAAAGGGGACATCGAGTGCCGGATCTGCTCCCCCACGTTTGTACGAGATGAGGAGGACAGACGATCAGGATGTCTTTGCCGCATCGCATCGGCCCGCATCCTTTCCCACCGGCTAGCGTTTTATTCGATACAGGAGCTACACATTCTTTCATATCTTTGTCTTGTGTAAATCGTTTGAATATTTCCGGTTTTCATGCTTGTGAACCTTATGTTGTTGGTTTACCGAGTGGAGAGAGGATTGTCGGAAATTTAGAAACTAGAAATTTCCCTGTATCATTTGGAGGCAGAGAGTGGCTCTCAAATCTGATCATGATAGAAATGCAAGGAGATGACCTGATACTCGGAGACGATTGGCTTAATCGATATGGAGCAATTGTGAACTACCGAAGGAGAAATATCTCGCTGATCGCTGATGATGGCTCCGAAATACTGTTCGAAGGATGGAAACCGGGAAGCTCAGGAAAATTGATAAAGGCAATGAAAGCTGTCAAATTGTTGAAACAGGGCTGTACCGGGTACTGGTGTTACGCAATGAAGAAAGAAGATGAAATTGTGGAACTTTCATCCATCCCTGTTGTGAACGAATTTCCAGATGTGTTTCCTGACGAGTTACCTGGACTACCTCCACGAAGGGATGTGGAATTTACCATTGAGCTGGAACCCGGAGCTACACCGATTTCCAAGGCGCCGTATCGTATGGCACCTACTGAGATGTACGAACTGAAGAAGCAGTTAGAGGAGTTACTAGACAAAGGCTATATTCAGCCAAGCGTTTCACCCTGGGGAGCGCCAGTCCTTTTCGTCCGAAAGAAGGATGGATCGCTCCGACTGTGTATTGACTATCGAGAGCTGAACAAGATGACGATTAAGACCAAGTATCCGTTGCCACGGATTGATGATTTGTTTGACCAGTTGCAAGGGGCAACGGTATTTTCTAAGATCGATCTGAGATCAGGATATCATCAACTGAGGATTAAAGAGTCTGATGTTCCGAAATCGGCTCGTAACTCGCTACGGGCATTATGAGTTTGTAGTGATGCCGTTTGGTCTCACTAACGCACCTGCTGTATTTATGCAATTGATGAACCGTGTGTTCATTGAATTTTTGGACAAATTTGTGGTCGTGTTTATTGATGACATTCTGGTGTACTCTAAGAGTCCTGAAGAACATGCGCAGCATTTGCGGATTGTATTGGAACTTTTGAGGAACGAACAATTGTACGCCAAACTTTCTAAGTGTGAATTCTGGCTAAAGGAAGTAATGTTCCTCGGCCATGTGGTGTCAGCTAGAGGAGTCCGAGTAGACCCTCAGAAGATCGAAGCAATATTGAATTGGAAGCCTCCAAAGAACGTGAAAGAGGTCCGAAGCTTCTTAGGACTTGCTGGATACTATCGTCGATTCGTGGAAGGGTTTTCTAAAGTCTCCCGCCCACTTACTCGACTTCTACAGAAAACTCAAAAGTTTGAGTGGAATTAATTGTGTCAGATTAGTTTTGATGAATTGAAGAAGAGATTGACGACGGCACCGATTCTATCACTTCCGCAGGGAACTGGAGGATTCATAGTTTACAGTGATGCTTCGAACCAAGGACTTGGGTGCGTGTTGATGCAGAATGATAAGGTGATCGCTTATGCATCGCGACAACTGAAACCTTATGAAGTGAATTACCCGACACATGATTTGGAACTAGCAGCAGTGGTTTTTGCCTTGAAGATCTGGAGGCATTATCTGTACGGGACTCACTGTCAAATCTTTACGGATCATAAGAGTCTCAAGTACATATTTAGTCAGAAAGAGTTGAATATGCGGCAAAGAAGATGGTTGGAACTGATTAAGGACTATGACTTGGAGATTTTATATCATCCAGGCAAAGCGAATGTAGTGGCCGATGCACTTAGCCGCAAGCCCGTCTCTATTCGAGATCCGGAGACGCCGACATCCCAACTTAGCCTTCAACGAGAGATGATTCGTGAGGGAATTGAGGTGTGGTTACAAAGAGTCCAAGGACAATCATGCGTGATGGAGATAACTTCGTCATTAACCGAAGAAATCAAATCTAGACAGCAGATGATCCTCGATGATTCGGTTACATGATGAAGTGATCCAAGGAAAGGCCCCCGGATTCATAATTCATGACGATGGAGTTTTGAGATTTCAGAACCGACTCTGCTCCCGATATTGATGTTCAAACAGACGATTATGAAGGAAGCACATAGTTCGCCTATTCTATCCACCCGGCACCAAGAAATGTATAAAGACTTGAAGCGTAACTTCGGTGGGGCAACATGAATAAAGACGTAGCCGACTATGTTTCAAATGCTTGACTTGTCGAGGTTAAGATCGAGCATCAACGGCTCTTTGGAATGTTGAAGCCGCTCCCGATTCCTGAATGGAAGTGGGAGGACATATCAATGGACTTTATCACTAATATGCCGAAAACCAGACAGAATGAACATGATTTGGGTGATAGTTGATCGTTTAACCAAATCGGCTCATTTCCTAGGCATTAAGGATACGTGGGGACCAGAGAGGTTGGCACGAGTCTTTATTTCGTAGATAGTTCGATTGCATGTTACGCCGAAGACCATTGATTCTGATCGAGACTGACGTTATGTGTCTCACTTTGGAAGGCGCTCATAAGGCCTTGGGGACCGAATTGAACTTCAAGATGCCTTATCACCCGCAATCGACGGACAATCTGAGAGAACTATACAAACGGTGGAAGATATGCTAAGGGCCTGTGCCTTAGATTGGTCAAACGATTGGGAAGTTCATCTACCGTTGATTGAATTTACTTATAACAATAGTTGGCATACTTCCATTAAGATGGCACCGTTTGAGGCATTATACGGAAGGAGATGCAGATCGCCCCTATGCTGGGACGATTCATCGGACTCGATCGGAACAGAACCAGAGTTGATCGAAAGCACTCGAGAGAAGATAGCCTTAATTCGTGAAAGGCTGCCGATCGCCCAGTCGCCAGAATCCTATGCGGACGTACACCGCCGCCATTGGAGTTCAAGATCGAGATCACGTACTTTTGAAGGTTTCTCCTACTCGGGAATCTTTCGTTTGGAAGGAAAGGAAAGCTGAGCCGAGATATATCGGACCATTTGAGATCCTCGAGAGAGTTGGGAGTTAGCATACGATTAGCATTGCCGCCGTCATTGTGCCATGTTCATAACGTGTTCCACATATCCCGATTGCGGAGATATATACCAGATCCTACCATATCATTGATTTCGGTGAGATCGAAGTCGCACAGGATGGGACGTTTGAAGAAAGACCGGTCAAGATACTCGAGAGTCGAGTTAAGCAACTGAGGAACAAACCAATCGTCTTGGTCAAAGTTCAGTGGTCACGTCACGGAATGGAAGAAGCCACTTGGGAAACAGAAGCTGATATGAAGTCTAGTTATCCCGAGTTATTTTCGTCTTGAGTTTCGGGACGAAACTCCTTTTTAGTAGGAGAGTATGTAATATCCGGATTTATTACAGTGTATTTCATCTGTATTCAAACCCTGTATTATTTTGGATTGGTGATTTTGATTATTGGAGTATGATTTTTCGTGCATTGATATCATTGTACATAAGTATAGAAACATGCAAAATTGCTCAAACAACCTAGTGATAGCGCACGCTAAGAATGTATCTTAACGCGCGCTATCGGGCCATTCTTAGCGCACGCTATGAAGGTATGAGTAACGTGCGCTAAGGACTCTATTATTGAGCGGGACAGCTAGCTCATGCGCCAGCGGGACATGGGTCCAGATAAGATTCCCGCTGACGCACCCGGACAAATTCTGAAGTCAACCATTATTAGCGCACGCTAAGGGAAGCTTAGTAGCGTGCGCTAACTTGTCAATAATGCAGAATTTTATAAATGGACAGCATATGCTTTGGCTTTCATTTCCTTCGTCTATACTTCGTCTCTGAGAGTCCAGAGAGCAAGAATATCCCTTCTAAACACTTAGAACAGATATTAGTGATCATTGAATGATTGAGTATCACTTGTGGGTGATCATTGAAGAGAAGTAACACTTTGGAGTGGCACATAACCAAACGGAGTTGGATTATACTCGTAGTTCAGTGATTTCGGCATTTTAAGGTATGTTCAACCTACCACCAGTCTTAGATTTGGTTTTCCAATGGATACGTTGATCATATTATCGAGGTATTGAATTTCATTAGTGAATTATTCAACAACATCATGTTTAGAAGATTGGAATGTCTACAAATACGATATTATTGTTAGAACCTTGAAGTTGGGATCCTAGTACTTCAATGATGAGAGAAATATTCTGAAGTTAACCATCCGTATGATTTATGTTATCTTTGTGATCACGATTTGGAAGAGATGTTATAAGAACTTAAAGGAAGAATCATCTTAGGAAATATGCTATCGTATGAATCGGAATTATTAGTTCACCTCAAGATGAAGTCTGAATATGTATATAGATAGTAGAATCTAATACATCAACCGGAGATCGCCAACTCCGCATGAGAATTGAAATCAAGATGGATTATGGTGTCATGATGAATGTACGTATATTTGCATCTTGAAGCTGATATTATCCTGGAGATCATTCATAAAGGTTATGAACATAACATGAAGACAGATAACAAACATCAAATCACTGAAGAAATCGCTTACTTCATCACTATTTAAATCTGCTGCCCTCCAGTGAACTGCCATGCATTATTAGCGTGCGCTAATATATGAGATTTAACGTGCGCTATCGAGTACGTTTAGCGTACGCAACGTTTTGGACTTAGCGTGCGTTAAAACATCAGCCGAGTCAGTCGGCTGATCAGTGAGGCACTGACAACGCCGGGTTAGCGTACGCTAGGCGGTGTGTACTGCGTACGCTAATGAGTAGCATTAACGTACGCTACATATGATTCGTAGCGTGCGTTAATCTGTCCAGACAGATTGCATATTAAGGACTTCCTACCGTAATTGTTGAATTGTTAGACGTTTGTACGGCACGAAATAAATTCTGTACTATTTCTTTTGTTAAGGTTCGAGCTTAACACGTGATTGATCGAAGGGGGCGACCTTCGAGTATTTTGATATTCGTGGAAGTTTATTCTTGTCAACGAACCGAGGCAAGTACTCTAATTAGAATTGTTGTACTATGACAATTGTGATTGTATCGTGTAAATATGTTGTGTATATATATGTCCACCATGTGTTGATCCGACGGGAATCATCATGGGAATCTATAGTGTCTTATTTGGATCGTTGGACAGGTAGTTCCACCATGTGTTGGTCCGACGGGATCATCATGGGAATCTATAGCTGTGTGCGCTGGATCGTTGGAATACCATCTGTATGTTGAAAATGTTATGATATGATATGTGTTGTGGATATTCTCGTTGAAGAAACTTGTGATGATATAATTGTTGATTATATCACTGTTGTATGATTATTGTACTTGTACTAGCATCGTTGTGCTAACCCCTTCGGGGGTGAACATTTGTGTATGTTCAGGATCCAGGAGAGCGGGGAAACAACTACTGGAGATGCATGACGACGAGGGTGCAGAGTGATGTTTCGACCGGGTTTACTGTCTGTTATTTGTTGGTTAATTCAATAAGTACTCGAGTACGTCGTCCGTTATTATGATTTGAATTTTGGTGATGTAATAATAACTCTTCATGGGATATTTGTAATTTCGGTTTTGAACCAGTTGATTTAATTTTATTTCAGCAATTTCATAAACTAATATCTGTTATTGTCATTTCGTTATTTAGCCTTGTAAATTCTTATGTAAAGGATTTACGGCGCTGTAATATTCCTGAATATATCGGGGGTGTTACAGCTCGTGCGTCCCTGTCCTTGGCCAGACTACACTGTCTGGTGCACTGGTTGCGCACGAGCATCACGAACGAGCACCTGCTCGTGTGGACTGCTCGTGTGCTACACTAAGGGACCAATATTGAGCCTGACACGGCTCCGAAAGCACCTAGAACATAACCAACTCGAGAGGGGACGATAACAAGGGGTCACAACGCCCTCAAAGAGGCGGAAAGACAACGTAGTACAATATACCATGTCACACATGCATATACACGACCTGTACGACCTACACAACATCAAGTCATATCCGACGAACACCACGACACGGTCCATCATACCGCCCATAATAAAGATAAATTCCGAATAATCATCAACGGAACAAAATAATCGACACAAACGGCAAATAATTCAAAAATCGGAAACGAAAATCTCGGGTATTACAGTTTTGTCCTCACTCGCGCACCCTAAAAAACTTCCCAGGGGGTCACCCATCTCATAACTGCTCCATGCCAAGCACGCTTAACTTTGTAGTTTCTATGAGATGACTAACATAAAAGAAGATGCATCTTGTTGGTATGAGTAATCCAAATCAATTCCTTTTAACACTTCCTAGTACATATCTCACGGGTCGAATCGCAAGCCTCGCCTTACGCATTTGTAAGCCCATACAGGCAAGATGTGGACTGAAGCCCAACACTTTGATATCGTTGGTCTCATTGATCGTTGTTATCACTTAGGTGAGTTCCTTGATCCTTGTTTGATATGTGATTAATAATTGAATTTTGTTGTCATGTTGTATCGTGATATTTTTGGAATCATATCTGTATGACGATTGGTTATGTGTAGGATTTTTAATCAGGCACAGATGGTCGTATGTTGATGTTTCCACATTGGAATGTCCACAAGAGACTATTACTTTGTGAGACTAATTAGGTACATTGTCCCACATATATCATGGATTCCATATACGAGGTTAACATGTGAGCGAACACATTTCCGGATCAGGCGTACTGTGACGTCCGTCTTGAGCCATATTGATTGGTCGTTCATACACCGTGTGTGATTGGGTATGTCCGACGGTTTGTGATGTAATATCAGCAATTTCGAATTTCGGTAATTTTCTTTTTTCGGAGGAAGTTCGTTTTGACAACTCTATCATGACCGTTTCGTCATTCCGAGAATGATTAATTCTGCACTTTTTGTCATACGAGTTCGTTTCGGTGTCGTTTTGTTGAGTTCCGTGTCCTTAATCGATTTTTTTTACTTGGGAGTTCGACTTTGCTAGATCACCATTAATTTTTGGTAACTCCAAAAATTCTGAATCTTTACAATATTATAGAGCATCGAGTTAGCTTTCCAATGGTTCAAACGGTGAGTCAATCGGAGTCCGGACGAGAGAGTTATGATCGTTTTCGTTCACCCGCTCATTTTTCAGCTTTTGGCCGATCACCGCCGATCGGACTCGGCCGTGTCATCCGACACGGCCCGTGCCGTACTCGTCCGGAAATGCCGAAGTTTCTGCCGACCGAACTCGGCCATGTCATCCGACACGGCCCGTGCCGTACTCTTCCGGATAAGCCAGAACCGACTGCCCAGACGCCCGACCGTGTTCCAGGACACGGTCGAGTCATGCCGAGTCGCTGTCGGACGGGTCACTGTCGGAAGGCCCTCCGCGCCGCGACCGTGTCAAGCAGGACACGGTCGAGTCCCTGTCGGCCAGCTGTGCGACACGACCGTGCCGATCGGCACGGGCCGTGTCCGGTAGGGCAGTCAACCCCTATAAAAGGCCATGCAGACGTTTTTCTCGCCATTTTTCACCTTCTTCTTCTCCTCTTCCGCAGCTGGGCGTGTTCTAAGCTTGAAGCCATGTTGTTTAACAACATATCCATGGAGTTCTTGAGGTTATATCATCAATAATCCGTCCGATATCATCCCTTGATCCAAATGAATCAAGGTTAGATCTTTAGAACCCTACTTTTGGTAAAATTGGGGGTTTTCGTGTTTTTGTCCGATTCGTTCCGTTTTGTTGATTAATTCATGATGTATATGATTAATCTTGTTGGTATTCTTAGTTTCCCTACGGATTCATGGTATATTTCGTGGTTTTTACGGAATCGAGAGGGTTTGGTTGTGGTCCGCCCTCGTTGTTGTTTATATACGAATATACATGAATCGTAGGCGGGTTTTCGGGTGTATTCCAATTCCGTATTCATTTAGAAATGGTTGTGATTGTATTCTTCGAATCGTTAGGTTCGGTTTCATTGGTTCCTAGCGTTCGTCGGTAATTCCGTCATTGGTCTTTTTAGCATTTTCGAAATGAGATGGGAAATCATGCTTAGCCTGGTAAATCCTTGTGAGAAGGGTTTACGGCATGTAATTTTTATGATATGTTCTATTATTGTCTCTGTGAATTGTTAGCGCATGCTACGCTTTACGGCTTACGCGCGCGAGAGTACGTTGGTAGCACGCTAAGGGGAGAATAGCGCATGCTACAGTAGTTGAAAGAGTCCAGGATCTACTGGACTGGGTCTGAAGTTCTCGTTAGCGCACGCTAACACTTGGGATTAGCGCACGCTAACAGTGTATTTTTGGTCAGGAGTTTTGTTTGGTGCCGTGATAGCGCACGCTAACCTTAATGATTAGCGCACGCTAATTGTGTCCAGTATAAATACCGGACACCAATCTAGAAGTTGCATTTTTCTTCATTTTTCTTCTTCCTCCATGAGATTGAGACGTAGCGACTAGGTTTCGCATTGGGGCTGATTTTTTCTTCCATCCAAAGGTGTTTTGGAGTATCCTAGATGATTTTTAACATCATCTAATCCATTGTTCTTCGCCGAATCCAGGCAATTTTTCTTGAATCCCTAGAGTTGACTTTTTGGAGTTTTGTTCTTGATGTCGTTTTCCATCCGGTTTTGATAAACCGATCGTTGTTTTAACGATGTTGTTAAACATATCCTAGGGATTGTATATCACTGTCTTGATTGTGAACGATTTAATGAGTGTGCTATGACGTGTTTAAGTGAATATTGACAAGTGTGAATTCTGGGCATTTTGGCCTATTGTACTTCTGAAAAACCTTGAGTATCTTAGAAAATAAACCTCGAGACGTACTTTTAAAATGAATTATTTTCTCGTGGTACATACAAGGTGCCACAACACGTTTCAAAATTCTTCTACCTCGAGGACCAAAATGCTTTGAGATATTTTCAATGTTTTAGGAACAATTTTATTTAGACCCGGGGGTCGAATATTCTGAAAGTTTTCACTAAGAGAAAGTGTCCTCATTTTTATCAAATGCGAAATGGTTCTCCAAAGTCTCGATAACGATGTTTCATGTTTGTACTTTTTGAAAGGTGATACTCAAGATCAACTGGTGTTCTTCTAAATTATTTTCAAAATGAGGTTTTCATTTTTAAAACCTATCCATTCCCGTTTGAGGGCTGGGTATATATGTATGATGTTCGCGTTGTCGTTATTATGTTTGCTCCCGAGTATGATCAGATTGGTGGCATGAACGTCGAGGCGTTGCCACGCATTTGTTCTGAGAGGTGGGATGTTAGTGTCGAATGTTGCCACCTCGTAGTGATTTCTACGTTGTCGCGCATGTGCGAGCTGTTAGAGCTTGGTTTGGTATGACCGTGTGCATAGGTGATCGTTCCGTTATGTGTCGGTTGTTTAATGTCTTGTTACCTTGCTCCTGTTTTTGTGAATTTCATGGATGAGGTCGGGGTATTACCCATACTATTTTGACTTCTGTATTTTCTCTTTCTCCAGTCTATCGATTCGCTCGTGTTCGTTGATACTGTCTGAACTTGTTTTGTATTTCGGGTTCATCATTCAAACGAGCTATAATCTGATTTTGAGTCGATCTGGTTATCGCTGTGACTTTTCCGAATTCGGTTCGACTATTGTGAACCTTGTTCGGAAGTAACATCTTTTGGTTCTAATAGTTCTTTTATTCAAGTGGATCGGATTTTGAACTTCTGTATTTTTGGCTCTATCAACTCGTTTATGCTCGTTAACATTTCAACTTTCCTATCCCTTGCTTTTGTTGATCGAACGAGGTGGTATTGTTTCGAATAACTCGTTTGTCGTTGGGGCTTTTCAATTGCTATTCCCTTTCCCGGATATTGTGGGAATGCATGTCTTGTCGCTCACCAGTCATCCTGGGAGTTGTTGTTTGAATTTTATTATCCTGCGTGTTTCGGACATGATTGTTCGATTTTTGTTGTCTCAATCGTTTGTTTGTTCGGTTTTTGTTCTCGTTTCGTGATTGTTGAGCATTCAGGCTCCTTCGTAATTCCATTAAGTTCGGGAAATTAGTCTCGTTTTCGATCTTCCAACCCTTGGGCGGTGGAATTCCGTATTTGTTCAGTGTTGACTTGCGTTTTGGTTGATGAACCGTTGGGTTGGTCAATCGTATTGATTTTCGTTCGTTGAGTTTTGTGATTGCTCGGATAATCGACTCGATTGTATTGTCTATTTGATGACGCTTGTCACTTGTTGATTTTATCATGTCTCTTTGCGTTTCTTGCAGCGTTTCGCCGTTGGGCACGAGCTTTCTATTTTTGTGTATCTCGTCGAGTTTTTCCTGGCGGGGATATTGCTCCCCCCTACTTGTTTTAAGTTTCGGGACGAAACTTCTTTTAAGGAGGGTAGAATGTAATATCCGCAATTTCAATTTCGTAATTTTCTTTTTCGGAGGAAGTTCGTTTTGACAACTCTATCATGACCGTTTCGTCATTCTGAGAATGATTAATTCTGCACTTTTGTCATCCGAGTTCGTTTCGGTGTCGTTTTGTTGAGTTCCGTGTCCTTAATCGATTTTTTTTACGTGGGAGTTCGACTTTGCTAGATCACCATTAATTTTTGGTAACTCCAAAAATTCTGAATCTTTACAATATTATAGAGCATCGAGTTAGCTTTCCAATGGTTCAAACGGTGAGTCAATCGAGTCCGGACGAGAGAGTTATGATCGTTTTCGTTCACCCGCTCATTTTTCAAATTGCCGATCACCGCCGATGGACGGCCGTGTCATCCGACATCGCCTGCCGTGCATCGTCCGGAAATGCCGGTTTCGCCGACCAACTCGGCCGTGTCATCCGACACGGCCCGTCTGCATTTCTTCCGGATAAGCGAACCGATCGCCGGACGCCCGACCGTGTTCCGTGACACGGCCGAGTCATGCCGAAGTCGCCGCTTCGGACGGGTCATCGTCGGAAGGCCCTTCGCGCGCGACCGTGTCCGGGCAGACACGGTCGAGTCCTCGCCGCCAGTGTGCGACACGACCGTGCCGATCGGCACGGCCGTGTCCGGCAGGCGATCAACCCTATAAAAGGCCCCGCAGACGTTTTCTCGCCATTTTTCACCTTCTTCTTCTCCTCTTCCGCAGCTGGGCGTGTTCTAAGCTTGAAGCCATGTTGTTTAACAACATATCCATGGAGTTCTTGAGGTTATATCATCAATAATCCGTCTGATATCATCCATTGATCCAAATAATCAAGGTTAGATCTTTAGAACCCTACTTTTGGTAAAATTGGGGGTTTTCGTGTTTTTGTCCGATTCGTTCGCTTTTGTTGATTAATTCATGATGTATATGATTAATCTTGTTGGTATTCTTAGTTTCCCTACGGATTCATGGTATATTTCGTGGTTTTTACGGAATCGAGAGGGTTTGGTTGTGGTCCGCCCGTTGTTGTTTATATACGTATAAACATGAATCGAAGGATGGTTTTCGGCTCTATTCCAATTCCGTATTCATTTAGAAATGGTTGTGATTGTATTCTTCGAATCGTTAGGTTCGGTTTCATTGGTTCCTAGCTCGTCGGTGACTTTCCTTTCCGTTGCGTCGTCAATAATTCAAGGCAAGTATTTTGGAAACCTTTAAGCTTAACATGAAATGGTGATGTATATTACTTGTGTGTAACTCACCTTGTGTTGGCTGACGGGGTCAAGGAGGGAAATCTATGCCGCGCCCGGATTTCACGAGTTTCGTACCGCTAGCCAACTCGGTAGGGTCCTTGTGAGGCCTCGAGTGAGAATGTATGCTGCCGCCCTGTTCTCACGGCATAGCGTGTGCGTGGTTTTGTTTTTCTGTAATTGTAGCCAACTCGGTAGGGTCCCTATGAGGCCTCGAGTGAGAATGTATGCTGCCGCCCTGTTCTCAAGGCTAATTGTGGACTGTATGTTTTCCGGAAAAGACATGTCTGGTTTTGACTTTTGAAATTGATATTGGTGCATGTATTATGAAATGTGTAAGCGATTGGTTTGCCTTGATTACTTGTACTAGCGTAATTGCTAACCCCTTTGGGGACCCGTTTTGGGGAAATTCTTGTTATGGATTTCAGGTTATGATTATCCGGACGAGCGAGCACCAGGACAGTACGAGGATGTTGGCCAGGGTCGTTGACATGTGCATTTGGGTCTACTTATTTCCTTTGTCCACTTCGATATGGTTGTTCCCACAGTTTTAAACTTATAGATTGTACTCGCGAGTACTTAGACTTTTCGTTTCAAACTCTGTATTGTATTGTTTTAAATTGTCACGTTGTTGGTTGATGCTTATTTTGCCGGTTGTTTCGGGCGTATCTTTATATGTCATATTATTTAATTGTGTATCCTCGCTAACCAAGATGGTTAGTCGAGTGGAGTTTTCCTATTGTAGCCTGGTAAGTCCCATGTAGGGGTCTACGGCGCTGTAACATATTCCGAATATCTCGGGGTGTTACAGAAATGGTATCGGAGCTCTAGGTTTATGGATACCTAGGCTTGTTGGTTATTTGGGTCTAGTTGTGTTTTGTTTTGCACATTGTCACACCCGCCGCATCTCAAGACATCCAAGGTTTCGTAAGTTTTCCTTACTCGATTCTCTTGTTTTCTCGTATTGAAATTCCACTTCTTGAACTGTGATTGCCTCTCTCGTACTTATCGTCGAGTTGTTTCTCGATCCATCCGGTTTGTGTACTTTTGATTCTAGTATTGCGCCGTCCTTTGTCTCTCTGGAGTATGTGCGCCGTTCTGGGCTTGACCGTTTGTCGTTTTGCGAGCCTTCCATCGCTAAACTTCCTACCATTGGTGGGATCGTTGGTGATCGAAAGATCCGAGATTTGCTACGTGGTATATTGTGAGAGGGCTTGACTCCCTAGTCTTTTGTTGTATGATGGAATCTGTGTTTGATAATTGCGATATACTAAATGTATGTTGAGCCGAACGTACTGATGGTTTGGACACCGAGGGGTGCAGTATGATGTGAATGTTTTGAACATTGATATGTTCCGGGAAAGGTGTCGATGGCAGCGTTTTTTGAGAAACTCACATATATGGTTTCGACATGTGTTCGAATCGGTGTTCATCGCTTATCTTTGTTAAACTTGAAGAGATAAGTTTGACATATGCTTAGAATTAGTGTTTCCGAAGGCGCTTGTTGAATCGGTGATTTTTGAATGTCGTATATGCGTGTGTTCGGGAATTGTTAGTACTTGGCTAATTATTATTATTTACAACCAATGTGTTTCTATTAATAATAATACATGCGGCGTGCATGCTTGAAAATTTCTTAGACTTGATGGTATTGTGGGTTTTTGAAAAGTGACATGAATTTGGGCGAGCCAGCCTTGTATTTCCAAATAAAACCTTGTGTCGGTATTTAAAGGTCGTGTTTAAAAGTGTTTAGGACATTTTATAAAATGCTACCGCTGTTAAGCCCTTGTCGTGTTTAAAAAGGGTCTTGAAAACTATTTTTAACTTATCGGTTTTATTTTCGAATAACTAGAGTATACGATTTTAAAATCAGATTAGCCTGGGAAAACCTAGGCTGTCGAGCCAAGTTGTGTTGGTTGAGTTTTGTCTCGTCGGATTTTGTCTGACTTAGTCGCATCGCGACGCATCGTTTGAGATCATTGGTCGTGATTAATATCGAAGGGCGGTCGTCACTTACATGCGACCTATGGATGTAAAACTCCCTTCCTTGTGTTGTGCCTCGTGTGACACGAGTTATTTGTATGATTAGTCGATTGAATGATGGAATCCTTCTGTGGATTTTGATTTCACGATATGTGTTTATTAGACTCTCGTATTTGGTTTATACGAGGAGTGTCGTCACTACTGATGTATTTTCGTACCGTATTTTATCCGCTGCGTGAGTTCTTTCAAACGGCTTTCGGTATTTTGCAAACTGAGTTTTATTTCGTAAAACCGATTCCTTGAATCAAGTTTTGGCATTTTGGCCTTGAATATTTCATGATGGTTTGACAAATGAGTTTGTGAGTTTTGGAAAATATCACCGTCATTGGTCTTTTTAGCATTTTCGAAATGAGATGGGAAATCATGCTTAGCCTGGTAAATCCTTGTGAGAAGGGTTTACGGCATGTAATTTTTATGATATGTTCTGTTATTGTCTCTGTGAATTGTTAGCGCACGCTACGCTTTACGGCTTACGCGCGCGAGAGTACGTTGGTAGCACGCTAAGGGGAGAATAGCGCATGCTACCTGGTAGTTCAGAGCAGTCCAGGATCTACTGGACTGGGTCTGAAGTTCTCGTTAGCGCACGCTAACACTTGGGATTAGCGCACGCTAACAGTGTATTTTTGGTCAGGAGTTTTGTTTGGTGCCGTGATAGCGCACGCTAACCTTAATGATTAGCGCACGCTAATTGTGTCGATATAAATACCGACACCGATCTAGAAGTTGCATTTTTCTTCATTTTTCTTCTTCCTCCATGAGATTGAGACGTAGCGACTAGGTTTCGCATTGGGGCTGATTTTTTCTTCCATCCAAAGGTGTTTTGGAGTATCCTAGATGATTTTTAACATCATCTAATCCATTGTTCTTCGCGAATCCGTGCAATTTTCTTGAATCCCTAGAGTTGACTTTTTGGAGTTTTGTTCTTGATGTCGTTTTCCATCCGGTTTTGATAAACCGATCGTTGTTTTAACGATGTTGTTAAACATATCCTAGGGATTGTATATCACTGTCTTGATTGTGAACGATTTAATGAGTGTGCTATGACGTGTTTAAGTGAATATTGACAAGTGTGAATTCTGGGCATTTTGGCCTATTGTACTTGAAAACCTTGAGTATCTTAGAAAATAAACCTCGAGACGTACTTTTAAAATGAATTATTTTCTCGTGGTACATACAAGGTGCCACAACACGTTTCAAAATTCTTCTACCTCGAGGACCAAAATGCTTTGAGATATTTTCAATGTTTTAGGAACAATTTTATTTAGACCCGGGGTCGAATATTCAAAGTTTTCACTAAGAGAAAGTGTCCTCATTTTTATCAAATGCGAAATGGTTCTCCAAAGTCTCGATAACGATGTTTCATGTTTGTACTTTTTGAAAGGTGATACTCAAGATCAACCGGTGTTCTTCTAAATTATTTTCAAAATGAGGTTTTCATTTTTAAAACCTATCCATTCCCGTTTGAGGGCTGGGTATATATGTATGATGTTCGCGTTGTCGTTATGATGTTTGCTCCCGAGTATGATCAGATTGGTGGCATGAACGTCGAGGCGTTGCCACGCATTTGTTCTGAGAGGTGGGATGTTAGTGTCGAATGTTGCCACCTCGTAGTGATTTCTACGTTGTCGCGCATGTGCGAGCTGTTAGAGCTTGGTTTGGTATGACCGTGTGCATAGGTGATCGTTCCGTTATGTGTCGGTTGTTTAATGTCTTGTTACCTTGCTCCTCTTTTTGTGAATTTCGTGGATGAGGTCGGGGTATTACCCATACTATTTTGACTTCTGTATTTTCTCTTTCTCCAGTCTATCGATTCGCTCGTGTTCGTTGATCTTTATCGAACTTGTTTTGTATTTCGGGTTCATCATTCAAACGAGCTATAATCTGATTTTGAGTCGATCTGGTTATCGCTGTGACTTTTCCGAATTCGGTTCGACTATTGTGAACCTTGTTCGGAAGTAACATCTTTTGGTTCTAATAGTTCTTTTATTCAAGTGGATCGGATTTTGAACTTCTGTATTTTTGGCTCTATCAACTCGTTTATGCTCGTTAACATTTCTGAACTTTCCCTATCCCTTGCTTTTGTTGATCGAACGAGGGTGGTATTGTTTCGGAATAACTCGTTTGTCGTTGGGGCTTTTCAATTGCTATTCCCTTTCCTGTGGATATTGTGGGAATGCATGTCTTGCTGTTCTCACCAGGTCATCCTGGGAGTTGTTGTTTGAATTTTATTATCCTGCGTGTTTCGGACATGATTGTTCGATTTTTGTTGTCTCAATCGTTTGTTTGTTCGGTTTTTGTTCTCGTTTCGTGATTGTTGAGCATTCAGGCTCCTTCGTAATTCCATTAAGTTCGGGAAATTAGTCTCGTTTTCGATCTTCCAACCCTTGGGCGGTGGAATTCCGTATTTGTTCAGTGTTGACTTGCGTTTTGGTTGATGAACCGTTGGGTTGGTCAATCGTATTGATTTTCGTTCGTTGAGTTTTGTGATTGCTCGGATAATCGACTCGATTGTATTGTCTATTTGATGACGCTTGTCACTTGTTGATTTTATCATGTCTCTTTGCGTTTCTTGCAGCGTTTCGCCGTTGGGCGCGAGCTTTCTATTTTTGTGTATCTCGTCGAGTTTTTCCTGGCGGGGATATTGCTCCCCCCTACTTGTTTTAAGTTTCGGGACGAAACTTCTTTTAAGGAGGGTAGAATGTAATATCCGCAATTTCGAATTTCGGTAATTTTCTTTTTTCGGAGGAAGTTCGTTTTGACAACTCTATCATGACCGTTTCGTCATTCTGAGAATGATTAATTCTGCACTTTTTGTCATCCGAGTTCGTTTCGGTGTCGTTTTGTTGAGTTCCGTGTCCTTAATCGATTTTTTTTACGTGGGAGTTCGACTTTGCTAGATCACCATTAATTTTTGGTAACTCCAAAAATTCTGAATCTTTACAATATTATAGAGCATCGAGTTAGCTTTCCAATGGTTCAAACGGTGAGTCAATCGGAGTCCGGACGAGAGAGTTATGATCGTTTTCGTTCACCCGCTCATTTTTCAGCTTTTGGCCGATCACCGCCGACCGGACTCGGCCGTGTCATCCGACACTGCCCGTGCCGTACTCGTCCGGAAATGCCGAAGTTTCTGCCGACCGAACTCGGCCGTGTCATCCGACACGGCCCGTGCCGTACTCTTCCGGATAAGCCAGAACCGACTGCCCAGACGCCCGACCGTGTTCCAGGACACGGTCGAGTCATCTTAGTCGGCTTCGGACGGGTCAGCTGTCGGAAGGCCCTCCGCGCGCGACCGTGTCAAGCGGGACACGGTCGAGTCCTGTCGGCCAGGTATGCGACACGACCGTGCCGATCGGCACGGGCCGTGTCGGCGAAGCGATCGGCCTATAAAGGCCCCGCAGACGCGTTTTCTCGCCATTTTCACCTTCTTCTTCTCCTCTTCCGCAGCTGGGCGTGTTCTAAGCTTGAAGCCATGTTGTTTAACAACATATCCATGGAGTTCTTGAGGTTATATCATCAATAATCCGTCCGATATCATCCATTGATCCAGCGAATCAAGGTTAGATCTTTAGAACCCTACTTTTGGTAAAATTGGGGGTTTTCGTGTTTTTGTCCGATTCGTTCCGTTTTGTTGATTAATTCATGATGTATATGATTAATCTTGTTGGTATTCTTAGTTTCCCTACGGATTCATGGTATATTTCGTGATTTTTACGGAATCGAGAGGGTTTGGTTGTGGTCCGCCCTCGTTGTTGTTTATATACGAATATACATGAATCGTAGGCGGGTTTTCGGGTGTATTCCAATTCCGTATTCATTTAGAAATGGTTGTGATTGTATTCTTCGAATCGTTAGGTTCGGTTTCATTGGTTCCTAGCGTTCGTCGGTGACTTTCCTTTCCGTTCGTTGCGTCGTCAATAATTCAAGGCAAGTATTTTTGGAAACCTTTAAGCTTAACATGAAATGGTGATGTATATTACTTGTGTGTAACTCACCTTGTGTTGGCCCGACGGGGTCAAGGAGGGAAATCTATGCTGCCGCCCTGGATTTCACGAGTTTCGTACCGCTAGCCAACTCGGTAGGGTCCTTGTGAGGCCTCGAGTGAGAATGTATGCTGCCGCCCTGTTCTCACGGCATAGCGTGTGCGTGGTTTTGTTTTTCTGTAATTGTAGCCAACTCGGTAGGGTCCCTATGAGGCCTCGAGTGAGAATGTATGCTGCCGCCCTGTTCTCAAGGCTAATTGTGGACAGTATGTTTTCCTAAAAGACATGTCTGGTTTTGACTTTTGAAATTGATATTGGTGCATGTATTATGAAATGTGTAAGCGATTGGTTTGCCTTGATTACTTGTACTAGCGTAATTGCTAACCCCTTTGGGGACCCGTTTTGGGGAAATTCTTGTTATGGATTTCAGGTTATGATTATCCGGACGAGCGAGCACCAGGACAGTACGAGGATGTTGGCCAGGGTCGTTGACATGTGCATTTGGGTCTACTTATTTCCTTTGTCCACTTCGATATGGTTGTTCCCACAGTTTTAAACTTATAGATTGTACTCGCAAGTACTTAGACTTTTCGTTTCAAACTCTGTATTGTATTGTTTTAAATTGTCACGTTGTTGGTTGATGCTTATTTTGCCGGTTGTTTCGGGCGTATCTTTATATGTCATATTATTTAATTGTGTATCCTCGCTAACCAAAATGGTTAGTCGAGTGGAGTTTTCCTATTGTAGCCTGGTAGGTCCCATGTAGGGGTCTACGGCGCTGTAACATATTCCGAATATCTCGGGGTGTTACATGTGATTGGTTGTTTCATATGCCCGATGGGTATGTTCGACAGTCAGGTTTGTTTCATTGAGATCTATTGTATGTGAATTGTATAACATCTTGAGATTTATGAATCGTGTGTATCTGACCATGTGGTTTGGGCGAAATAATTGTTGTTTATATTTTAGGTCGTGGGAAGGCCAAGGCATGGGAAGAGCATTGTGACGGCGAAGAGTTTGAAGAATACTAGTTTGGGGGGGGGGGGGGGGGGAGTCTTCTTTTCTCCGGTTATGATTAAACCATGTATTTTTATTTTCGCGTATAGTATTCCGTTTCAGTTGTATTACTTTGGGTATACTCCATCTTCATATGGTCTATACTTGTATTTGGATCCTTTATATTGTGGCTATTATAACCTTATGATGTATAAACTCCTCATTTGGAGTAATGGTTAATATCTCGTGGTTCGTACTATACGTTTGATTTGTATATTTGCATCGCCTCGTGGATCCCAATATAGGGTCCACAGTATTGTAATAGTCGCCATTTTCGGGGTATTACAGATCATACCACAAAGCATGTTATGCATTTGGTATGTTGGATGACAACAAGGAGTATGCAGATGAATTTAAAAAGTCACATATATGGGCATCCAGATATCAATTACGTCTCCTCTTTGCAATATTATGCATGTACAACAGTATGTCAAGGGATGATGAGGTTTGGAAGAAGGCTTGGCATTTGCTTTCACATGATATCATTTACACGAAGCGTCGGACTTCTAGAAATACTGGCAATTATGCTTTTGGAGTTTCTTTCCAATACTTTAATTATTTTTATATAAATTAATATTTATTATAAAATGTATCTGTGTAGTTCATTATATATTAATTAAGTGTGCAAAAGGTTATCGCTAAACATTTATATTTTTCTTAGATCAAAATATGTCATGTTATTTTGTTATTACTCACTTAGTAGAAAACTATTTACTGTGATTTCATAAGCATACTGTAATATCCGACTGTAATTTTCTTATTTACTATCGTACTACTCAGATAACTTGAATATTGTTGAATCATGTTGCATTTAGTATAATAATTATTGATGTTGAGGTGTATCGAGATCGAATTAATTATTATTTTCATTCGTTCGGTACTCAATTGTTAGTTATGTTGTAGATTATTGCATTTTTGGGCTAGGCTTTTAGTGCCTAACGTACGCTACGGCACCAGTGTAACGTACGTTATTTCCTTGCACTTACGTACGCAAAGTGCTTGGGCTTACATACTTAATGTAGATAATCTGATCCGATCTCAATTTTCGACGTGGGGGGAAATTCAGGATCTGGATATGTTGGCCTTTCGAGGCAGCTAAGTCAACGTACATCACGTACGTTATGCTTATGCTATAATGTACGTAATGGTGGAGAGCTTACGTATGATTTTCTGGCAACGTACGTAAGAATGTAGGTGTTTTGAGGCAGTTGCCTCTGGAGGCTTATTACGCACGTAACAGACTATGTGTTAGCGTACGTAAAGAGGGCTTACGTACGTTAATTGTCTTCGATAACGTACGTACTGTAAGTGCAGTTTATAAAAAGATAGGTTTTTTCTTTCATTTTGCACGATCCAACCTTGATATTTTCTTCAAGTTACCATCCCTCTGCCTCCCTACAATGACATAATCCTCTTCCATCTTGTCTTTGAGCCTTGCATCTTGGATTGGAGCTTAGTGATTGGAAGTTTGGAGTGCATTCTTGTAATTTTGGTGGTTTGTTCTTCATTTCTTGAGGTATGTTGTACAATCACTACTACAAAATATGCTTTTTACGACATCTAATTTACATCGGTTTATAGAAAACCGATGTAAAAAATTAAAATTACATCGGTTGTATAAAAAAACGATGTTAAAATTAAAATTTCGGAACTTTTACATCGGTTATTGCGTAAAACCGATGTAAAATAAGTACCTCGTTTACATCGGTTGGATATAACTGATGTGAAAGTTTAAAATTAGTTAATTTTACATCGGTTCCTTTATATCCGATGTAAAATGACTCCCGTTTTACATCGGTTCGTTTATAACTGATGTAAATGACTTCCCGGTTTAGTATTCTACAACGGTTGATTTTTAACCGATGTAAAAAGATGTATTTTACGACAGCTGTTGATAACCGTAGTAATTTGTTCTAATTTTCTGCCTGATGCCCTTCGTCTTTTGCATCTTTTCCTATTTCCTGCCCTAAAAGCTGTATGAACAAAAGCAGGCAAAAAAAGAAAACCTATCGGAAAAGCAACGAGAGCCCCCACCCTTTTCTCACACAGAACCCCGCGAGAACTTGGCGCTGCTCGTCCTTTTCTCACCGGTGTTGCTCGTCCTTTACCGGCTGCTCGTCCTTTTCTCACCGGCGCTGCTCGTCCTTTTCTCATAGATCTCATAGCAAAGCCCCGCGAGAATTTCCGACTCCCTTTTCTCACCGGAGTGTGCCTCTGATTCAACCGACTCCCTTTTCTCACCGGAGTGTGCCTCTGCTTCAATTTAAATCTGCTCATTCCAATTGCTTCGTAAGTAAAAATTTTATTATTTCCTGCCCTAATCCAGACCAGATAATCTTTTTCCTATATGTGTAGGGATAACTTCGTTCTACAAGTTGTGTTTTATTTCCCGTTGGTTGTCTTTCAGTTTTTTTAGTTTATATGGTATTAGTGGATTTCTGATTTTTGGTGATGTGTTTCTGTAATATGGTAATCTGAGACTTGGAGTGATAAAACTGGCACAAAAATGGATTCACTGAAACCTTATCTGAACCAAAACTACCCAGTGATCTTTCAAAATTAATAATTCCACATACAATTGTTTCCACAAAATGCACGGCCATAATTTATTTCCAGCTTCCCTGTTGATGAGCTTCTGTTGCACTCTATAGAATGTTCTTTCTCAGGAATCGCATTGAACGATTGAGAAGCAGGTGCATGGCTAGTCGTCATCATTGTTTTACAAGGCTGTAGAAAATGGTATCATTAGATAACTAGTCAAAATAATAGGAGTATCATTTCAGCATCCCGAACCAAAGAACAAGTTGTGGACTGGTCATCTGGAATTGAACTGGTCATCTGGAATTCAAGTACAAGTACTCATGATATACAAAAATTGAAAATAAGGAACAAAGTGTGGGCAAGTTAACATGGGAGAACAAATTTAAATTCACCCTCTTGCATATGGTTTCCTGGGTGCGGCACAAACCGAGCTTCGCCTTGGCGATAGACAAATGTGTGATATGATCTCGAGGTCTAGCTTCAAACACAACTAATAATACTATGTCGTGTCTATTTGGTTGGGGTGTTAAGGTCTATTAAATTGTAAAACTAGGCTACTACGTAGTTTGTTGGGTAGTTCACGATCTAGTTTCATAACAAGTCCGGTTGAATCAAACCATTAGGCCCTGTTGTTTTCTGATATGCACCTCTTTAACTCAAGTTTATATCATTTTATTAGCCTTGTTTTTTCCCAAAACCAAAATTAACCACTCAACCAAACATATTATGATTGACTCATGTCCATCACATCACCACAAAGTGCACCAAGATGTTCATTTAATCCAAACGTCGAATTGGATTTTTAGATGTGTGTTTCTGTTTGTTATATTCAGGATTTGATTATAATCCTACAAGGATTTTATTTTTAAATGAAGAGAATTCTGCAAATAATTTACACAGTCCTAGTATGTCTTTTAGTTTTTCTTATGTTTTAACAACTCATGTAGTTTTATTGATGCAACTTTTCTAATATTATATTTTGAAAATGGTGTTCCACAGAATAGAAAAAAATGAATCATAGTTGGATGAAAGCAAGTCGCATAAGCGATGAGTACGAGAATGGAGTTGAACATTTTCTAGAATTTGCTCAACGCAATCAATCAGAGCCCAAGGATGGAAAATATTTTTGTCCTTGTATCAACTGTTTGAATGGGAGGAGACATGAAGTTGACCTTATTCGGGAACATCTTCTTTGCGATGGAATTAATAAAAATTATACAACATGGATATGGCATGGTGAAGTGGCAGATATTCCAACTAAGCACGCTGATGTAGATATGGAAGATCGATTTGAAGACATGATTCGGGACGTCGGACATGAATATTTTCAACAACCACATGTGTACGACACTCTACAAAGTGACTCGGAGACACCATTGTATCCAGGCTGCCAAAATTTCACACGTCTGTCAGCAGTTTTAAAATTGGTCAATGTGAAGGCAAGAAATGGCTGGATTGATAAGAGCTTCACTGAATTACTTGAGTTATTGAAGGAGATGCTTCCAGAAAACAACACATTGCCAAACCGTAACTATGATGCGAAGAAAATATTATGTCCGATGGGTATGGAGTATAAGAAAATACATGCATGCCCCAATGATTGTATATTATATAGAAAAGAGTTTGAAGCCTTTGCACAAGTGCCCGAGGTGTGGAGTTTCACGATACAAATCGAAGTCCACTGATTGTGATAGTGATGAAGAAACGAATCGGGGTCCTCCAGCGAAGGTGTTATGGTATCTTCCAATAATTCCAAGGTTTAAGCGATTATTTGCCAATGCAAATGATGCAATGAACCTTTCGTGGCATGCGAGATAAAAGGATATCGATGGACGGCTTCGCCATCCAGCTGATTCTCCACAATAGAAAAAGATTGATCAGCTCTTTCCTGATTTCGGGAGTGAGCCAAGAAATCTTAGGCTTGGACTCGCTGCAGATGGAATGAATCCCTTTGCTAACTTAAGCACTAAACACAGTTCGTGGCCCGTTATGCTCATAATTTACAATCTCCCCATTGGTTGTGTATGAAGCGAAGATATATCATGTTATCTATGATGATTTCAGGCCCGCGACAACCGGGAAATGATATTGATGTTTATCTAAGCCCATTGGTTGAAGACTTACGAATGTTGTGGGAGAAAGGGGTTGATGTGTTTGATGGATACCGCCAGACAGTTTTAGATTACGTGCAATATTATACTGTACCATTAATGACTTTCCAAAGATATGGGAACTTGAGTGGTTATAGTGTTAAGGGGCATCTAGCATGTCCTATATGTGAGGAAGACACAAGCTACATACAAATGAAACATGGAAAAAGACTGTCTACACTCGACATCGGAAGTTTCTCACATGTAATCACCCGTCAAGTAGATTGAAAAAGCTTTTGATGGATGTCAAGAGCACGGCATGGCGTCGACACCCTTAATCGGTGCCCAAGTTTATGAGCGAGTCAAGAACATGAATACAATATTCGAAAAGACCCAAAAAGAAGGATCTTGAGAAAAACATATGGAAAAAAAGTCGATATTCTTTGATCTTCCATACTGGCGTGATCTAGATGTGCGACACCGTATAGATGTTATGCACGTGGAAAAAATGTGTGTGATAGTTTAGTCGGCAGCTTCTCAACATTAGAGGTAAGACTAAAGATGGTGTGAACGCTCGTAAAGATCTAGTTGAGATGGGAATACGACCAGAGTTATATCCTGAATCGGTAGGTAGCGAACATACACCTTTGAGATGTCATACTTTATCAAAAACGAAAGGACAAGTTTTTGCCGGTGTCTTCGAGGCGTTAAAGTGCCACAAGGTTACTCTTCAAATATTAAGAGTCTTGTGTCATTGCAAGACCTTAAATTAGTTGGCTTAAAGTCTCATGATTGCCACGTACTGATGCAACAACTCCTACCAGTGGCTATACGTGACATTTTGCCTAAAAAAGTTAGGCATGTTGTAACTCGTCTGTGCTATTTCTTCAATGCTTTATGTAGCAAAGTAGTTGACCCTTTAGTGTTGGATGATTGGGAAAAGGAGGCTGCTAATATCTTGTGTCAACTAGAGATGTACTTTCCTCCCTCATTTTTTGACATCATGGTTCACGTAATTGTTCATTTAGTAAGAGAGATAAGAGAGTGTGGCCCTGTTTATTTTCGATGGATGTACCCAATTGAACGATACATGAAAATCCTGAAAGGGTATACAAGAAATCCAAATCATCATGAAGCATTCATTGTTGAAAGGTACATTGCAGAAGAAGCCATCGAGTTTTGTACAGACTACATGTCACAAGCAGAAGGTGTAGGGTTGCCGAAGTCTCGTCATGATGGAAGATGTGGAGGTAAGGGTACACGGGGTTTGAAGATTAAAACAAAGAGTCGCGAGGAAGTGCTTCAAGCTCATTTGTATATATTGAATAATACTGATGAGGTTCTTCCTTACATGTCTACTCATAAGGCTCTTGTGAAGTCCAAAAATTCTCGGATGAGTGAAAAATGGGTGTTTGAGAGCACAACAAGACTTTCTTGAAGTGGATTAAAGAAAAGTTAGTCTTGATGATAGTGCTTGATACATTGAAATGGATAGCACATGGGCCTAAGTTTGATGTCATAACTTGGAGTGGGTACGACATCAATAAGTTCTCATTCTACACTAAGTCACGGGATGACAGAGTCTTGTGCGAACGGTGGAGTTACTCTTCGCCGAGTCCATGCACTTTTCTAGTTCAAAAGATAAAAATCCTATTATGGCTTGCACAAGTTACTTTGGAGTTATTGAAGAGATTTGGGAGGTTGATTATGATAAATTTAGAATCCCTGTATTTAAGAGTAATTTGGCTGATAATAACACTGGTGTACAAGTTGATGAATTGGGATTTACATTGGTAGACCTTCACAAGGTTGCTTATAAAGACGAGCCTTTCATCATGGCATACCAAGCAAGACAAGTGTTTTACATAAATGACCCATGTAATGAAAGATGGTCGGTGGTTCTTGAGGCGAAGTGTAGACGTGTCTCATGAGAATGAATATTCAATGTTCGATAACTATGATACTCTTTCTTTCTCAACACGCATACCTCCCATTGATGAAAATGAAACGGATGGTATGCATGCCACTCGTAGTGATCATGACGAAGGCATATGGGAGAACGTTCATATATAATTTTAAGTACATTTCCTTAATTTATCTTGTTGAATTGTAAGGGTTGTTATTTTTTGAACTATATGTCTTGTCTACAATTAGCCCATAGTAAAAAGATTGGATGTTATTGCTGTTTTTTCCATTATCATCCGACAAAAAACCAAGCTGCACAACAAAAAAAAAATAGTATTGTTAAGTTTCAGTTCAAGATAAAAAAAATAAAAATATTAAATTAAATTTCTAATAATGATTATGAATTAACAAAGATGGCTTACCCAATGCTGTCAAGTAGCATCTGCACATAACCATAAACAACGTTTTCATCATGTTTTAATATACGACACTTGTAAGCTTAAGTGGATTATTATATTTATACGTTTTCCCACTCTTCGCTGACTTCTATCCAGCACACAACATATGTATGATAAAAAGAAATTGCATTAATGGTAAATTCATAGAATTTGTACTGGGAAGGCTCCTTTCTCCTATTTATTTTTACTTCTTTCTTGACAAGGTGAATAGTTTAGTAGTATAACTTTTTTATGAACTAATGTCTATGGTTCAGCTCCTATATAAGCATTTAACATAACACAAATGAACATTTTACACCAGTTACATAAAGTTGCTAAATTGTAAAAAAAGACTAACCATATTCCTCCTTAAGTCTCCTTTTATGCTCCATATTTTATGTTTTGTCTGAACAGGCACATGATGGCTACCCCACCGAGGTCTGATTCTTCCACTAGGTCTCGTTCCACTTCACCTCCACAGACCTCATCAAAAATGATCAGGAAGCCCACACGATGTAGGGATGTGACTAAAACACGTATGAATGGGAATAAGTTACCGCTTGACATCGATACGGTCACAGGAAAAACAAAAAGGACTCATAACGTGAAGTTGTCAAGTTATTTGGGGAAACTTGCTCGAGAACATATTTCCATTTTACATCCTACATGGAGACTTGTACCCGATCATGATAAAGAGATGATTTGGCTGGATGTTTTGGTAATTTCTATTCCTCGAATATTTCAGTTACAATTGAAAATAATTTGTTTCATATCCAATCATTCTCTGTTTATATATTTTTATTAAATGTAGAACAACTTCGATATCGCGAACGAAAAACAAAGAAAGGAAAAGATTCTACAGTCGGTGGGCGTAAAATGGAGACAATTTAAATCATACCTGTCTAGGGCATGGGTGTTCGGAGGTTACAAGAACATGGATCCTTGTTTGAAGTATAATATCTCCTCGGATGACTGGGATGAATTTAAAAAAAGTCGATTAGACCCGAACTAGGAGGTAAGTAATTAAATCTCATCCGAGTCAATATTAGTATAACTTCAGAAAAATTATTCACTGTACTTGTATTTACTTTTTCACTACTCTTCAAATTTAAAAGGAGTAAATGTTTTTATTGCTAGTGAGTGTGTGTTTTTCTTTAAACTGTTCTTTATAAATTAATGCCATGGTATAAAGCTGTTTGGTTGACTGCATATCCATATCATTTTGAGTTTATTTTGTTTATATATTCTATTTGAAACTATTTTGCATGATCATGTTCATGTTCTAAAAAACCATTAGCAGATATCTTTTAATTCTTTAGAAGATGCATTCAACCATATATGAAATGTATATTGTATAACTTCAATAGCAATTCAGTAGTAAATATTATATAAGACTCAACAGCATAAATATGTGTGTGTGTGTGTATATATATATATATATATATATATATATATATATTGTAGATTATATTCAATATTAGTTACACAATCAACTTGCTGTTACCAAAACTGATAAAGATGTGGGTATACTTTCTATTTAATCATATATTTATGTTATTATAAAAGGGGAGTCTTGGCTCAGTGGTAAGAGCTGTTTCCGTGTGACCTCTGGTCACGTGTTCGAGTCTAGGAGCGGCCTCTTGCGAATTTAATTGGCAAGGGAAGGCTTGCCCCTATACACCTTGTGGTGGGACCCTTCCCCGGACCCTCGCCTTGCGGGAACGCTTCGTGCACCGCAATGCCCTATTTTTAAAATTTATGTTATTATAGGTGTATCTTTGAAATTTCATGATAACTCAGTCTTCTCATTATTCAGCTTCAGTTTTGTCTATGCACTTTTCTCAATTTGTAGAGGGTGTGGAAAAATAGTTGAAGGGATTGTATTTCTGCATTTTTCTCATATTTTCATTGCAAACTCAGTTGATTAGAGAGCCTTATTTGTGATAAAATATAAAGCCAAAGGGGTTTTCCTTATAAACCTGGAAATCGAGTTTTCCCTTCCCGGAAACAATATAGTTTTATTCAGAACATTTCCTACAGTTTCATGTTGCGTATATCTCTGCTCCTAACCTTTGTCATCATAAAAATGCTTACTCGTTTCAATGCTTCAAAAATTTAAATGCTAAAACACATATGTTGCGCAATGGTTCTTTGAAGGCTTTTCTTGAGGTCAAACCTTTCTTGGCGCCTTTCGAATCTGCCAAGTGTGCTTCTCTTGTTATTACTTCACATCTCGTTTTCGAGTATGTGCGAATCAAAGCGATTTCGTGGTGGAGCAGTGGTTTGGAAAGCACATTTACACCAACAGTAGTGCTAGTTCATGAGATTTTGAACAGGCTGCAACACAAAATAAACTCAAAATGGATATATAAACAAAATAGAATATATAAACAAAATAAACTTAGTGTTGTAATTGTGTGTGTGGGTGGGGGTAGGGGTAGGGGTAATGCTAATGGAGTCCTTTTCTCATGTCTGACTACAAAATTGATTACATGTGCTATATATAAGTGGGGAAAAAATGTTATGCTAATTCTCATGTCTGACTACAATGATGTCTCCTAACAATCTTGTTCATGCCGCAAATAATATCCAACGTGTTGTTCATGAAGTAGTATAACTCAGTGTTGTTCATGCTGTAAATAATATATTTTGTGCTTTATAATTATTACAGATAAAGAGAAGTAAGGCACAAGAAATTCAAAAATTGAACAATTGCCCTCACACTATGTCTCGTGGTGGTTATGACACAGTGGATGAGAAGATCATGGCCGAGAAATTAAAGCGACAAGAAGAAGCATCACAACTGGTTACGATGCGGTTGTTGATCCTCCTTCTCCTCCTACTCGACACCGAGAGATGGAAGCGAGGCCGCATAAGAAAATCGGGCGAGATGATTGCGACGACACGTGAGATTGCAAAGAGGATTGTAAGTTTTCAAATATGTTTAGTTTAATATTCGCAGGTGATCGGTGTTTTGATTGCGTTGCGTAGGTGCAGTAGCGTTTTTCAAATATGCTACCGTTGTTTTAATGTTGGTGTAGGATGATTTGGAGGAGGAGTGTTCACAAGGTTCATTTGTTCCCCATGGACGTGATGACATTCTTAGTAATGCAATTGGGCGACAAGAGCACCCAGTCGTGTTCGTGGTGTTGGATCTGGTATAGGGATTCGAGAATATTTTGGATCACGTTCATGTGGGTCGACTGGACCCGACCAATCAATCCCGAGTTTTTGCAAAGCCTCACCACGTAAGATCACGATGGAGGTTACACGAATTTGATGAAGCAATTCGGTCCGGCGTTGGCATCCGTAGGAGCAAATTCACAACCACCTCCAGTTACACCTCTTGGACATGTTAGCACGAACGGGAGTTGTCCGCTCCTAATGATCGCTCTTTAGGAGAGGCTCACACTGCCAATGGCCGGTGTGGTTTATATATTGATGGTCAACCCTCCGCCTAGTGGCCCTAGGAGAGTTCTCGAGGTGGTTCAACCATACATGGTGTGATCTTGTCGACGATTTGGTTAGGGTGACAGTTGAGGATGTTCGAGATGCTGATGCTCAGGTCCCTATTCCCACTTCAGAGGTTAGCATAGTGGGAGAGGCCCTAGGTGGTTTTATTGCATGGCCGAAACGTCTTGTCAAGGCTATATCTAGTGAGGTGCTATTTCTTTTCAGTAAAAGGTTATTATAATAAATGTGTGAATTAAAGATTGATTGTTGACATGTTTATTATTTAGGATATTGAGCGACAAAAGAAGCGGGTTAATAAAGTTGAGGGACCAGCGCTTATAGATAACCCGATTGTTGAATTGCTTAAGGTTACTGCATCCATTTATGGTAACCCTATGCAGGTGGTGTGGGATTCGAGTCTCTTTGGTGTTGAGCATGATGTTCCATTATACCTTTCCCACAACGACGTTTTGGGATATTACACGGCAATGTGTGGCTGAGCATATCGATTATACAGTTCTGGATCTTGTAAGTTCTAAACTTTTAAGTTTTATTAGGTAATTCATTGCTTTTACAATTTATGATAGCAATATTATTTAAGTAAAATTTATTTGAACACATTAGGTTGCTACATAAGTTAAGTATGGATATGGGGAATGATGATGTGTACGGATTTCTTGAGCCCCAATCTATACAATATATGGGGAACAAAGAAAATGAAGTCTCCAAGTATATTCTGAAACATATGCGGGAATCAAACAAAAAGATTTACTTAGGAGCTTATCATCATGGGTAAGTACGGTCACCACATAATCAATTTAATTATAGTAAAAAGTTTATATTTCATTTGTAAAAATATTTTCGTAATGTAGGAATCATTGGCAACTCTTAATAATTATTCCTAACAGGCGTTGGTGTGTGGCTTTGTTCACTACATGCTAGGCACGCCGCTATGAAAGCCATAGTACATAGGTAAGTTTAATATGTAATTTTAGTATTTTTAGTTTAATTTGTTTGTATTTGTAAATTACTTTAATGAGAATTGTCATCAAAACCCGATGTCGTGAGCCCTTTTAAAATACTTGGTGGTATACACAACAACAAATCGAAGCATAACCTTATTTGGCTTTATCCAAAAGTAAGTCATTTTAGATTCAATTTAAATAGTTTTACATGATCTTTGTAATTTTTTTAAATTCAACTTTAAATTTAATTTTGTAGTGTAATAAACAAGTCGGATCTTGGGAATGCGGATATTACGTTATGTATTGGATGTTAACTATTATTCGATCGAGTGTCAAACGGTTGGCAAGAGGTATTTTTTTAAAATAGCCACAACTTTTATAATCCTTATTTGGTTATTGTACTATTCTTCATTATTTTTTTATTCTATGTTCTAGATATTTAATGACACTAGTGCACTTCCTCAAACGAGCATTGAAGAGATCCGTACTCGATGGGCCGGACATTTTTGGAATATAACGGATGAGTATGTACTTTTTTGTTGTTGTTGGAGATGATATGATGATACGACTTTACAATACTTGCATCTATTTGTTCAAACTTGTTGAGTCATCCCTCTCTTTACTATATGTGGAACCACTCTCTGTTCTTTTTTCTGCAAGTTGATATTCTCATTTCGACACTGTGTTTATTTTTATTTCCCTGAAGAATCATTTTTTCTGGGACAGTATATAGCTTACTTTTTTTAATTTAATATCCTCCGCATAGGTGGCACCACTAAGTTGGGCTGAATGGACTGTTGTTTTATATCTATCTTTTCTTGTAAGTATGTGTTCTCTTTAAAATGAAGAAAGAATGAAATTGCTTTTGTGTATTTTGTTTGGGAAAAAATGATATGCTGTATTTCGACCTAATTACCCAAAAAGAAAAACAGAT
Organism: Orobanche coerulescens; assembly: GCA_033398695.1. NCBI lineage: Eukaryota > Viridiplantae > Streptophyta > Magnoliopsida > Lamiales > Orobanchaceae > Orobanche > Orobanche coerulescens. Next base: position 9,024,059 of record CM065817.1, read on the forward strand.
AACTCTCGAAAATACAAAACTCACCCTTGGATATTATTTTGCCTTGCATTTACTTTCTTCCTAGGCAAAAAGTATTTTAAAAACCTCTACTTTTTTAAAATATTCAAAAACCTCACGGTTGTTTTTTTCCCCGTCATTTTGATTTTGTTTGGTTTTTTCCTGTTCTTTCTTTGGTATTTTTGAGGATGTTTTTACATGTATGCTGAAAAGATTCTCCAAAACTATGAAGATTAAAAATGTGTGGTGTTTAATTTAGTAGTATGTGTGGTGTTTAATTTAGTTTGTTTTGCTGCCATTGGCGGAAGAAACAATGCTGCCATTTACTTTGTTTTGCTGTTTTCTAATTTCAGTAGTATGTGGTGTTTAATTTAGTTATTTAATTGCTTAAACTAATGAATCTCGTACAGATTATGCAGTTGGCTGTACTTGCAGTTGTCCGTTTTAAATATATCGTTATATGTCGTCTGCTAGCCAGTGTTCTTGTGTGTTTCTATTCCCAGTTGTGGTTACTGTACTGATAAATATATATCGTTATTATATATCGTTATATATCGTTACTGTATTGATTCAAGAATGATCTGTACAGGACATTCCATCTGCGGTGTTCTTCACGCTTTCGATCCTGACGTCGCCAGAGAACCTGTCGGTGAGTTCCAACAACTTTCACTTCCAACAGTGCAGTGTTTTATTATTTGCTTCCGGTTATGTGCCAGATTTTCAAATATTGGCAAAAGCACCCATTTCTGTACCCAGATTTCCTTCCGGTTATGTGCCAGATTTTAATATTTCCTTCCGGTTACTGATAAATAAGGGACTGAAATGGATCTGAGCGAAACTTTCTTTGTCAAGTGGAGCGGTTAATACTCTATGGAGCTGAGCAAATCCCCCCCCCCCCCAACCAAACTCTGGAAAAACTAAAATTACTGAAACATTAAAAATCGAACCCTAAAACTGAAAAAAAAAATTTGAGAAGTAAAAAAACCAAAAGAAACTTTAGAAAACTGAAAATCCCTAGGAAAAATTAAAAGCACTAAAATTGGAAACCACCCCTAAAAACTGGAAAACAACAACTAAAAACTGAAAATTAGGCATTTTGTGAGACGGTCTCATATGAATTTTTGCCAAAGTTCTATTATTGTTGCAAAAATGATAAATCTACTTCCCCTTGTGGTGTGTGTGGGTTTTTGTGACTGCTGGATAAAAAGTTGTCTGTTGAAAGAAATTTGATCCTAACGGGATAAGAAAACTAGTGAGAGACTAAGCGCGGTATATACATGCAATCACACATTTAGGCATACTTGTTTAAAGTGCGGGAAATGGCAGGGATGATAAAGTATAGAATGAGTTTTAGGTGTCTTGGCTTTTTTTTTTTTTTTGAAATGATGTCTGGGCTTTCTTGTAGACTGTGATTTAAATGATGCAACCTTACTGGAGCTTATATAGCTGTCAGTTGTAGTTGATCCTGCTAAAGTAGGCCCATCTCCATGTGCAGGTACATCCGAATGTTCCATGTATGCTCTTCACACCAATCTGTCCACATTCTCTGTCGTTCAGACCGGTCATACTTCAGATTCTGCTCGACTGGAATTAAAGATGAGCAAGCCAAGAGTTCGATGGCCATGCCGAAGCTCGTTGCCTAGCTTTGCTTTTTGCTGTTAAAAAAAATGAATAATCTGGCCACGTTGATATTAGCAAACCTATTGGTTGAACAGGTTTTGGTAGTAAGATTGTTAAATTAATGTTGTGATTTGATAAAAAACTCTGAATGTATGGTTGAACATGTTAATGGGTTCCTTGTCTTATGTTATACTCATTGTTACTTCTTTTTAGGACGTCTTTTAGGAATATGTTATTTTAACAGCTGATTACTTTCCGTTTGGACGTCTTTAGGATTTCAGTTGTTTTGCTAAAAACAGGAATTTGAAAATACAGGTTGGAATCGGAAAAAACAGGTGAAATAATAAAAAAAAAAAAAAAATTACATCGGTTGTTTGAAACCGATATAATATATACATTTTACATCGGTTATTTAAAACCGATGTAAAAAATAAAATGTATACATTTTACATCGGTTATATTTTAACCGATGTAGTTTTACCGACATTTTACATCGGTTAATAATGAAATTGATGTAAAAATGTAATATTTTACATCGTTTTTTACATCGGTTGCTATCAGAACCGATGTAAAATGTACGAAATCTGCACTTTTTACATCGGTTAACATTCAACCGATGTAAATTGTGACATTTTACATCGGTTTTTAAACCGATGTAGATTGAACGCCTATTTTACGACGGTACATTTTACATCAGTTCTATAACCGATGTAAAATGTATGAAATAACCGTAGTAAAATGTATTTTTTGTAGTGTAATATCCGGATAAATTGTTGGGTATTTTCATCTGTATTTGAACCCTGTATTACGTGAAATGGTGCTATCAATAATCGAAGTACGACCGTTTCCGTATTCATATCCTCATGCATGATAATATCAACCTTTAATCCTTCACATGCAACTACGTCGTAACGCACGCTAACAGGTAAGCGTAACGTACGTTACGAACTGGAAATAGCGTACGCTACGAGCTAGACGTAGTGTACGTAAGGAGGTCAATTATTGAACATGCTGGCTAGCACATGGACGGCTGGTGGTGGGGCTCAGAAAGATTCCCGCGGATGAACCTGGACAGTTTTAGGGTCAACGGGTGTTAACGTACGCTAAGGTTTGTAACTAGCGTACGCTAATGTGTGTGTAGCTTACGTCGTAATGCATAGGGAGTAACGTCGTAAGCTAGTACGAGCGAGACGATGGCTATCGGTGAACGATAGCGTACGCTAAGACCGAATGGTAGCGTGCGCTAAGTCGATTACGTACGTAAATGGCTAAGGCTAACGTACGTAAATCTCAAGATATTATATATATGGACAACACCCCATTTCATTTCTCTTCGTCCCTTTCACTTGTAATTCGTTTTCCTCCATTTCTAGAGGGTCTCAGCCCTCTAAAACACATATAGAACACGTAGACTCGATCATTTAAGTTACGAAACATCTTGGATTGACATTCAAGCAAGTTGGATGCTACCTCTTGTCTCTGCGTTTCTTTCATATTAAGGTATGTTAATGCTACCTCAACCTTGAATTCGTGTTCTTAAGGATGTTATGAACATACCACCGGATTATTAAGCTCCATAGATGATTTTTATCCGAACACCATGTTTTTGGAAGTTGGAATGTTCATGCTTTAGTTACCGAGTTAAGAACGTTATAGTCCGACTCTTGTTATGATAATCAAGTAAGGTAAAATTCGAGATTAATAAACCATATTGTATGGTGTTTCCATAATGATCATAGACTTAATGTTGGTAACAACCTCGATTTTCGAACTACCTTTGAGGATCTATAATCAATATTTGGAGTGAGTCTTATGATGGGAGGATTAACAGGAATTCGTAGACATCAACACCATAGGGTTATTCGATTCACATGAGTGAGATATGTGTGAATATAACGTCGTTAAGCTCTATGCATTACGTGCGTTATACCTCGAGCAAGGCGATCGTCAATCGAGAAGAATCGTCGATGCATGCTTAGCGTGCGCTAATCCTTGTAGCTTACGTGCGCTAACGTGCGGAGCGTAACGTGCGTTACGTATGTGTGTAACGTGCGTTACGAAGAGAACGATTAGGGTTCGCCATCTTTTTATGCTTTTCCTTGTGTGATTGGTTGTTTATTTTATGATAGGATATTAAGGACGAATTTCCTACGATAATCCGAGTGTTGAGCCTCTCCGATCGTCGTTTTCGTTGGAGTTCGATTGTTCCAATCAAGCTGTATTTCCGGAGTATTCGCGAGAGATTACCAAGGCAAGTACCTTGATATACGAATTATAATTACGTGAAATCATTGTTCTTTGAAGTGTATGAATCATGTTATGAATATACGTATTTATATTATATATATATATATAGATATGTGTGGATAATTATGTAGTATTAATTGATAGTGTTGAAGGCCTAATGTGCTAAGTCTTGATGAATAACGTACGAGTTATTGTTTATTTTGCGTAGTTGCATCTTTGCGAATAAATTATGTGGATTGATGAACCGATTTGATAATTGTTGCAACGGTTGGTGTGTGCTTGGTATTTGTAATAATGTGAATACTTGTTATGAGAGACGTCATATCCGGTACCTCGAGGCGGGCGTGCACTCCGGCTGTTGTATGCTGCAATGAGCGGCTCCATATGATTGGTGAACACCGGTGTTACTTAATGCGCGAGCAAGGCGCTCATGTGGGAGTGAACGCCGGCGCGGTGACATGTGCAATGGGAGGCCAATATAGTGGAGTGAACGCCGGTACAGTGTGCAAGGGAGGCGCTGGCAGGCTTATTGGTAACGGATATTTGAGTGATAGCTAAGACCCGTTATCAAATGATTTTCAAATTTAAATCTTTGCAACTTGCTTTTAATGTTGGTCTTGATGTAGACCGCGGATTGTGTTTCGGAGTTCGCTCCAATTTGTTTTAAATGTTGGTATCAGGGTTAATTAACCAAGGATATTTGACGAGATCTCCGAGGGTTAATTAATCAGGGTCTTGAGCAGGATTTGTCGAATGAGAGGCTGTGCCTTTGATTGTATTGTGTTGATTATTCTGTGTATTGGGTCGAGGACCCGTGAGATGTTGAGATTTGATCTCGTGATGATATTATTTGGATTGGGTGAGAACCCGTGAGATGTTGTAATGATTCACTTGTGATAGTGTTTTATCATTTGGGTCGAGGACCCCGAATAACGTTGTGATAGTTTTCTTGCAAATTGTTTTCCACATGTTGGGTCAAGGACCCGAGAGCTTTTGAAGTATTTTCTAAAGTATTTCCATTTGATTTTCAAAACCCCTAGATGGCCCGAGTCAATATTAATGTTTTCGAACTTTCTTAACAAAATACTTTTCCTTTTATAAAGGGATTTCTCTGACTCCTTGGGCTCGTTTAAAGTTTTATTGGTGTTATGTTCTGTACGGAGAATATGAAAATGTGATTACCTTTCACCTTGTGTATGTAATACTATTCTGTGTTGACCATTTGAATGTGTGGTTCGTGTTAAGGTTTCACGACTGTTGAGTTTTGTGTTATTATTATTCGTATATCTTGTGTGTTATGTACTTGCACTAGCAAAATTCCAGTTTGCTAACCCCCGAGTTTTCGGGGGGTGGGTGCCTGTTATGCGCTCAGGTTTTGGCAGCTCGGGATCAGTCACAGGATTGGCTGGGAAGGAGATGGAGGACAATGATAGTAATCACACCAGAATTAGAGTCTTTTCTTTTGTTTCATTTTGGTCGGTATTTCTCTGTCGTTCGAGTATTCACCCTTGCATGGGTGTAGTTTTCATTTATTAAATTGAGTTGTCGTTCTTTTTTGTGTTCAAGTTTATTTTTGTCATTGAGATGTAAAGTTCATTTGTTTCTGAATTGTTTAACAACCTTGTCGGTCTGCGTTGTATTTAGATTAACCCCAGTCGGTCAATCATTTTATAGTCTAGTAGAGTTTAGCCTTGTAGATCCTTGTAAGAAGGGCCTACGGCGTGTAACATTTCCGGATGTATTCTGGGGGCGTTACAAATATGGTATCGGAGCTTAGGTTTGCGAAAAACCTAGGCCGTTGGGTCAAGTCCATGTCTTGTGTAAGTCGCGCACGTCAGAGTTGTGATTAGTATCGTGGTTCCAACATCATCTTCAAGCAATTCGTGATGGTAAGCCTCCCGAATCGTAAGTCCCCTTACATACGTATTTGATTATATTGTGCTTAACATGAACCTAGGGTTTGAACTTGTTAGAGATTATATTGTTTTACGATATCATCTGCATATACGCGTCGAGTGAGAATGGTTATGTAGTATACTTCGGTAGTCGAACATATTTATCGATTTCTGCATTTCAGTAGGATAAATCTTTGAGTGTTAATTTTATCCGTTGCGTGAGTATTGTGAAATGACTTTTGACATTTTGGCATTTTAGTCTCGCACATTTTCACGGTATTTTTATGACGGTATTTAATATTCTACAAATGATTTTGTAAGTTTTGGAAAATGCTACCGTCATCGGCTTTTTGGCATATTTTGAAATGATTTTTAAATGGTTTTTAGCCTGGTAGGTTCCGGCGCAGAATCCCCGGCATGTAATATTTCCGGGCCGAATTACGAACATTTCAAAGTAATGTTTTGAAATTTTCCTAGCATTGTAAACCTCACGATTTAATGTAATCGTGTCGAATGGTCACGTATTTTGGTGAAAAGTTCTTTCGAATAAACATTTTGGTAGAAGATGAAGGATTTTCAAAATTATGGTATTTGGGACTCAACACTTTTGAAATATTTCAAATTAGTTACAATTCGATTTTCAATTTTCTTGTAGGCATTACTCGAAAATAAATTTTTTTTAGAGTCATTGTATAAACTTCCTCTTCCAAAACAAAGGACAGTACTTACAAGTTTTGAGCAAAACGTGATTCGGCTTTTGTTTCAAAATTTTTTTTTAAAGCATACGCATAATGATCGTCCTAGACGAGGGACTGGAAGTTGATTTCAGAAAATTTCGTGCTTTACGATATTACCGTTATTCTAAGGATGCTAATTAAACCTTATGTTGATAATTGTGGTATACCGTACAACCGACTATGTGATAACAATAAACGGTACTATCTGCATTAGCATGACGAGCCTTGGCGGACGTAGACGTGATATAGGAAGCGGAAGCAGTGAGGTGGTTAAATGCGACAACGATTCATGTTACGGTGAAGGAATATCAAGATCAGACGATAACCTATGAAACCTCCTCAGTGACCGAGCCAACGAGCGGAGAAAAGAGACCGAGGACATCTGGAAAATTTTTGGGCGGTGACGAGACTAAGGTTCTCAAACCCCCACGTCGTTCGAATGCATCGTCTTCGCGGTCGAGAATGAGCATTGGGAATCCCCAACCAGCATCAGTGACTCCCAGTAAGAAGAGAGTGTGCTTCAACTGCAACCGTACGGGACACATCCGTGTAAACTGTCCCTCACCACTCTTGACTTGTCATCGGTGCGGGTGTGAAGGCCACCGGGAGAAACATTGTGAGATAATTTCCGAATTGGCAAAGAATGTTACTCTGTCGGTGAGCAGAGCAAGTGGCCGGAGAATGTCCCAAAACCTTATGTCTTCTGCTGAAGAGCCTATCATAGGTGAATGAAGATTTTGTGCTGTGTTCTAGTCGTTGCTGTTTCCAACAATCGCGACTTTGATCGTTTTTCATTTTAATTGCTTTTTGTTTCCAACTCTTGCTGTTTTCAGTTTCGGGGCTGACATGTCTTCTTAGTATGGGGGAACGTAATACCCATACTCTTCTTAGTATTTTCGGTGTTGGGAGACTTTCATTGTTGATGATTCATCTGTGACCCTCTTGACAATTTTAAACTACCATGTTCTACTTGTAATATCCGTAATTTCGAATTTCGGTAATTTTATTTTTTCGGCGGAAGTCTGTTTTGATGACTCGCTCATGACCGTTTCGTCATTTCGAGAATGATTAATTCTGCACTTTTTGTCATCCGAGTTCGTTTCAGTATCGTTTTGTTGAGTTCCGAGCTTTTTAGCGACTTTTCCGCACTTGAGCTCGATTCTTGCGAATCTCGTCCGAAACTGTTGTTTCGAGTTTCTCGTAAGTTCATTTGATGTTATTATTCATGTTGCGAGCTTTGGTTTGGTGTTTCGATCGCGTATCGTGATTTTCGGACGCTTTGGGCCATTTTCGTAATTTCCCAAAGTTTTGGGTAATTACTTCCGTTGTTGAATTCCGAGCCTTCGGGTGGTCGGAATTGTGTGTTCTCTTAGCTCTTAGATTCGTCTTTGCGAGTACGTCATAACTGTATCATCGATTCGTATTCAGGTTCGGGTTTCGGTCGTTCGGGCCGTCGGAGTTGGCCCGGCCGAGTCATGGCCGGCAACTGGCAAACCGCATCGGCGAGTCACGGCGGTATTGCTCGGCGGCTTCGCCGAGTCACGGCCAGCGGTGCTCGGCGGCTCTGGCCGTCGGTCAAGTGGGCGCGGCACATCTTTGGCGGGGCCGCGGCACACTCTGTGGCATTTTTCGCCAAACCAGATCGGGTGCCGCGGCACCTCGGTCGAGCCGCGGCACACTGCCGACCACTGGGAGCCATTTTTGGCCCTGTGCCGCGGCACACTCCCGCTGGGCCGCGGCACACTGTGCAGCCTATTTATGGTCCTGCACACGGGTTTTTGGCCATTTTTCTCCTTCTTCTCCTTCTCTTCCGCGGCTGAGGGTGATTTTACCATGGATCCATGTTGTTTAACAACAAATCCATGAAGATCTTGAGTTCATATCATCAATCAATTATCCGTTATCATCCTTTGATCCAGCGAATCAAGGTAATCTTCCTTAGAACCCTAATTTCGTGAATTTGGGGGTTTTTGCGTTTTTGTCCGATTCGTTCCGTATTATTGATGAATTCATGATGGGTATGATTAATCTTGGTAGTATTATTGTGTTTAACATCATTTAATCCATTGTTCTTCGTCGAATCGAAGTATATTTCTTGATTTCCTTCAAATTGACTTTTTGGGGGATTTGTTCTCGATCTCGTTTTTCATCCGTTTTTGATGGATCGATTGTGGTTAAATGATGTTGTTAAACACATTCTATGGATTGTATATCCATATTTCGACTTGGAATTCCGTTTTCGGGTTTTGACGGAACGAATCGTGTTCTTGGCCATTTTGGGGGAAACGCTTGAACTTTCGTCATTTGTTCTTTGAATTCAGCGGCTTTGAGTCGTATTATGAAATTCATTTTCGTTGTTATTGTCTTCGTTCATAGTTCATTGTTGCGGATTGTCGTTCGGTGGAGTCGGTGAGTTCGTAGTCGGTTCGTGCCAACCTACTTCGGCCGATTCTCGGCGTTGTGGTTATTCGAGGCAAGTATCTTGCCCATACATTACGTGTTTTGTGGATATTATGGTTGTTAATCGTCGATACGTGCTAAATAAATATTAATAACCATTTTTCAAAAGAATCGGTATATTTACCATCATGGTTTTTGTAATGGTGACCCGTGTGTGTCGGGAATTAATGTGCTTAGTTGAATATGTGTGCTAGTGTCGAGTATAGAATCATCTTACTTTCTCGTGATGTCATTGCGTATGATTATGTCGTTGGTAAATATAAAGTGTAATTATTTTGTCAAATTATGTGCTTGGAGTCCCGTGGCTATTGACGAATATGTGAGTTTTTGGTGATATTGGTTGTGTCGTTCGGTGCTGTTGAAATCTTGTGCTCCCTTGTGAATTGATATAGTTCTGGGTCGTGAGTACGTGTTGGATAATTTGGCCATTCTAGCAAGGTACCTCGACTATATATATTTTGTGCGTTTGACCTTTGAGAGTCGTGGTTTTGTAATCTGTGAGATGTTACTCTTCCACCTGGGGATGGCATGTGGCCTCTGGGGGCCGATACTAATGGGTACGGCCACGGAAGTGGACTTGGGTGCGTGTGTTGATGTTCTTCCACCTGGGGACGGTTCGACGGGACCTCTGGGGGCCGATACTAATGGGTACGGCCGCGGAAGTGGTTTCCACACGGGACGGTCCGACGGGCCTGCGGGGGCCGATACTAATGGGTACGGCCACGGGTTACCAAGTGTGGTTTTACGTGATATTGATGTTGATGTTTTGATGATTAATTGTGATATTGTCAGGAGTATCACAATGCTTTGCGCTTCGGTCGAGAGACATTATATATCGAGTCTTGGTGCTTGGCTAGAATGGCATAAGAATAATGTGCTATGTGTAATGTGTCCTTGTAAGTGAATTGAAGTGGATGACCGGGTCGTGGACCCCGTGTTTTGTGACGAAACGGTTGGGTCGTGGACCCGTGTTTTGTTAAACGGATTTGTATTTTGGAAATTGAACTTTGGTTGTGACCCTAAATGGCTTCGAGGAATTAAGAACTTTTCAATTTCGATGTTTTCAAAACTCCCGAGATTTGGAAATGTTTTCAAAATGCTTACTTGCTTCGTTTACTTTCAAGACTTGAACTATTTTTAACTAAATATATCTCGGGAAGTCTTTCGTTATATTCTCGGAATGTGTTGTGTATGGCTCGTATTTGCACTTTATACTTGCACTAGCGAAACAGTGGAGTTTTGCTAACCCCCGAGTAATCGGGGGGTGGATATCTGTATTGTGTCCAGGTACATGCAGGTTTTCGGGAGCAAGTCACAGGATCGGTGCGAGGGATGATGAAAGACGAATGATACTAATCACATGAAGGCCAGTTTTGACTTCAGTTAGTCGGAGTCCATTGTATTGTCTTTTCCGCTGTCTTATTGTTCGTCGTTGCAAGTATTTTACCCTTGCATGTGTATGAGTCTGGATGAGTTTATGTATTTTGATTTGTAAGTCAGTGACGGAAGACCAAATCGGTCTATTGATTCGTTATTTTGATTCGTCAGTATGTAATGTAATGTGTTGTGTTGATGTCTAGCCTGGTGGATCCTCACGGAGAGGGTCTGCGGCGTGTAATATTCTCGGTTTGATCTGGGGGTGTTACATTTATGGTATCGTAGCTTAGGTTGCGGAAACCTAGGCTGTCGGGTCCAGTCGTGTATTGTTGGGTCTTGTCTTGTCAGATTGAGTCTGACTGATGTCGTGTTGCGACGCGTCGTTTGGAATGTCGGCCGTGATTAGTATCAGGGTGCAGCCATCATCTTCGTGCGATCTGTGGATGTAAGTCTCCCTACTACAGGTTGTACCACGAGCTATACGAGCCTGTGTGATTTTGTGTTATGTAGTTAATATTTGAAGGTGCATCGTGAGTAAGTGACATATATTTGTTGATTCCCGTCTTGCGCTAAAATGTAGAATGATATTGCTGAATGTATCTTTGTATAAATCATTTTTCTTGCAAGAGTATAAACCTTGGAATTTTAAGTTTAATCCTTTCGGGAGTCACGTAAAATTTTTAAAATGCCCTCCAAGGGAGGAAAAAGTTGATTTTCGTATGTTGACCTCAAGGTGAAAGTTCAAAACTTGAATTATTGATAATTCTTTCCACCGTGTACTATAATTATTCAAAACACAAATTTTGAACTCAAATGAGGTATAAAAATAATACTCAAGATGAGAATCAAGCATACAACCTTTCGATTTCATGGTTGCTAGTCAAGAAGCACATGATCATGTTCTTATTGTTTGGGCGGTTGCGCTTTAGATCAAAATAGTGATGTGAATGTTATGTCGTTCGGTATGAGTTAAGATAGTTCTCTTTATTAAAAGATGAAATTTCGATTTTGGATGACAATTGTCTTTTGTTTGTTGCTCATGAAGTGTTGAATCGATGGCTTTGAGATTCGAACGTGTTGTTGTTTATTTGTGACCATCGATTCTAGTAATGTCGTATATATGTTCGCAATCATGTTGCTAAAATAGAACCGTTAGCGCACGCTAAGTGTAAAGCTAGCGCGCTAATGCGAGATGGGTAGCGCACGCTAAATATGTGTTGTAGCGCGCGTTAGTCGATCTGGACAGAGGCTAGGGAACTACATTTCTTTTAGCCGTTAGGCCTAACCTTAGCAATCAATCACCCGGATCAGTATTCTATGTGTGTTGTCAAGTAATGACAATCGCTTTTGTATGAATGTGCGTTATGATTTTTTTTTTTTCGTTGCGCTAAGTGATAATTGATTGGGTTCGGCAAATTGATAAATTATGTCTGCTGCGAGTGTGTTCGAACACGCTTTTCTAAAACCTTCATAAGTTTGTGCAAGTGCGATTAGCCGGCGGCTTCGTATGAACTTTGGAAATTGTTTGAAATTTGCGAGCCGGCCTAAGATTCTCAAATAAAACCTCGACGGTATTTGAAAGAGTTATTTTAAAGTACCTTGAACATTTTGTAAAATATTACCGTCGTTGATGTTTGTGAAGTGTTGGGAGAATTTTCGAAAATAATTTTAACGTATTGTTGTATTTTCAAATAATTCGAGTGAATGATTTTCAAAAATATTTCACACCATAAAAAAATATTTTATTTCAAAAACCAATACGATTTTTATTTTCAAAAATATATAGTGAAAGATGAAAAATCTCACTCGATGTAAAGTTCAAACTCGGATTTGGAAATGTTAGAGTATGTAAGAATGATTTGATGATCTTGCGTGGTTAACTTGTTAGTTGTTAACGGTGATGATGCTACGTAGAGGCATGATGACTTCAAATGATTTCAAATGAGACGGTTAAAGTATGTTGTTTACAAGTTTTGATGAAACAACCCGAGGTACCAAAAGTACTTTTAAAGTTTATTTTAAATAGCATACAAATCCAAGGATTTTCAAAAGATTTCCTTTAAAAGGATACCTCGTGGATTTTCTTTTCGAGTTGTTATTGGTTACCTTATGTGATATGTCATGCTGAGTTGGTACTTTAGTATAATATTTTGCGAAGTTGTGCAATCGTATTGAGTGGCAATCCGCTTAGTATGCCGTTGGGCAGAGGACACAGTCGTGACCACGATACTAATGGCCATGAAGATCGGATGTGGACCAAGAGGGTATAGTCGGGGAGGTTGCTATTACAGCACTTCGTTCTCGTTGTTTAGATTTCGGGACGAAACCTCTTTTAAAGGTGATATGATGTAATACCCACATTTTGCTTTCTTTCTCTTCTGTTTCGTCCAACCGTATCGACTCGACTGTGTTCGTTGATGCTTCTGATCTGGTGTTGTTTCCCACCTTTGTCATTCGAACGAGTTCTGATATTGTCCCAAATTGATCTATATATCGTTGTGACCTTTCCAAGTTCGGAAAATTAGTCTCGTTTTTGATCTTCCAACCCTTGGGCGGTGGAATTCCGTATTTGTTCAGCGATTGGCTTGCGTTTTGATTGATGTACCGTTGGGTTGGTCAATCGTATTGATTTTCGTTTGTTGTGTTTTGTGATTGTTCGGATAATTGACTTGATTGTATTATCCATTTGATGACGCTTGTCACTTGTTGGTTTTATTATATCCCTAACAGCGGCGTTGTGTTGGTCGTCGTGGAGCGTGTTTTCACGCCGTATATTCCTTTGCGTTGCTTGTAACGTTTCGTCGATGGGCGTAAGTTACGCGTTTCCTTGCGTATCTCGTTGAGTTTTCCTGGCGGGATATTGCTTCTCCCTACTTGTTTTAAGTTTCGGGACGAAACTTCTTTTAAGGAGGGTAGAATGTAATATCCGTAATTTCGAATTTCGGTAATTTTCTTTTTTCGGAGGAAGTCCGTTTTGACGACTCTCTCATGACCGTTTCGTCATTTCAAGAATGATTAATTCTGCACTTTTTGTCATCCGAGTTCGTTTCGGTATCGTTTTGTTGAGTTCCGAGCTTTTTAGCGACTTTTCCGCACTTGAGCTCGATTCTTGCGAATCTCGTCCGAAACTGTTGTTTCGAGTTTCTCGTAAGTTCATTTGATGTTATTATTCATGTTGCGAGCTTTGGTTTGGTGTTTCGATCGCGTATCGTGATTTTCGGACGCTTTGGGCCATTTTCGTAATTTCCCAAAGTTTTGGGTAATTACTTCCGTTGTTGAATTCCGAGCCTTCGGGTGGTCGGAATTGTGTGTTCTCTTAGCTCTTAGATTCGTCTTTGCGAGTACGCCGTAACTGTATCATCGATTCGTATTCAGGTTCGGGTTTCGGGGTCGTTCGGGCCGTCGGAGTTGGCCCCGGCCGAGTCATGGCCGGCAACCTGGCACAGCCGCATCGCCGAGTCACGGCCGGTAGTGCTCGGCGGCTTCGCCGAGTCACGGCCGGCAGGTTTCAGCGGCTTCGCCGAGCAATTGGGCCGCGGCACATGCCGGGCAGGCCGCGGCACACTCGTGGCATTTTTTCGCCAAACCGATCAGACGGTGCCGCGGCACACTGCCGAGCCGCTGCACACCGCCGACCACCGGGAGCCATTTTTGGCCTCGTGCCGCGGCACACTTCGCTGGCCGCGCAGACACCGTGGCACTTATTTATGGTCCCGCACACGGGTTTTGGCCATTTTTCTCCTTCTTCTCCTTCTCTTCCGCGGCTGAGGGTGATTTTACCATGGATCCATGTTGTTTAACAACAAATCCATGAAGATCTTGAGTTCATATCATCAATCAATTATCCGTTATCATCCTTTGATCCAGCGAATCAAGGTAATCTTCCTTAGAACCCTAATTTCGTGAATTTGGGGGGTTTTGCGTTTTTGTCCGATTCGTTCCGTATTATTGATTAATTCATGATGGGTATGATTAATCTTGGTAGTATTATTGTGTTTAACATCATTTAATCCATTGTTCTTCGTCGAATCGAAGTATATTTCTTGATTTCCTTCAAATTGACTTTTTGGGGGATTTGTTCTCGATCTCGTTTTTCATCCGTTTTTGATGGATCGATTGTGGTTAAATGATGTTGTTAAACACATTCTATGGATTGTATATCCATATTTCGACTTGGAATTCGCTGGTTTTGACGGAACGAATCGTGTTCTCGCCGCTTTGGAAACGCTTGAACTTTCGTCATTTGTTCTTTGAATTCAGCGGCTTTGAGACATATTATGAAATTCATTTTCGTTGTTATTGTCTTCGTTCATAGTTCATTGTTGCGGATTGTCGTTCGGTGGAGTCGGTGAGTTCGTAGTCGGTTCGTGCCAACCTACTTCGGCCGATTCTCGGCGTTGTGGTTATTCGAGGCAAGTATCTTGCCCATACATTACGTGTTTTGTGGATATTATGGTTGTTAATCGTCGATACGTGCTAAATAAATATTAATAACCATTTTTCAAAAGAATCGGTATATTTACCATCATGGTTTTTGTAATGGTGACCCGTGTGTGTCGGGAATTAATGTGCTTAGTTGAATATGTGTGCTAGTGTCGAGTATAGAATCATCTTACTTTATCGTGATGTCATTGCGTATGATTATGTCGTTGGTAAATATAAAGTGTAATTCTTTTGTCAAATTATGTGCTTGGAGTCCCGTGGCTATGGACGAATATGTGAGTTTTTGGTGATATTGGTTGTGTCGTTCGGTGCTGTTGAAATCTTGTGCTCCCTTGTGAATTGATATAGTTCTTGGTCGTGAGTACGTGTTGGATAATTTGGCCATTCTAGCAAGGTACCTCGACTATATATATTTTGTGCGTTTGACCTTTGAGAGTCGTGGTTTTGTAATCTGTGAGATGTTACTCTTCCACCTGGGGATGGCATGTGGCCTCTGGGGGCCGATACTAATGGGTACGGCCACGGAAGTGGACTTGGGTGCGTGTGTTGATGTTCTTCCACCTGGGGACGGTTCGACGGGACCTCTGGGGGCCGATACTAATGGGTACGGCCACGGGTTACCAAGTGTGGTTTCTGTGATATTGATGTTGATGTTTTGATGATTAATTGTGATATTGTCCGGAGTATCACAATGCTTTGTGCTTGGGGTCGAGAGACATTATATATCGAGTCTTGGTGCTTGGCTAGAATGGCATAAGAATAATGTGCTATGTGTAATGTGTCCTTGTAAGTGAATTGAAGTGGATGACCGGGTCGTAGACCCTGTGATTTGTGACCAGAACGGTTAGGTCGTGGATCCCGTGTTTTGTTAAACGGATTTGTATTTTGGAAATTGAACTTTGGGGCTGTGACCCTAAATGGCTTTCGAGGAATTAAGAACTTTTCAATTTCTGATGTTTTCAAAACTCCCGAGATTTGGAAATGTTTTCAAAATGCTTACTTGCTTCGTTTCTGCTTTCAAGACTTGAACTATTTTTTAACTAAATATATCTCAGGAAGTCTTTCGTTATATTCTCGGAATGTGTTGTGTATGGCTCGTATTTGCACTTTATACTTGCACTAGCGAAACAGTGGAGTTTTGCTAACCCCCGAGTAATCGGGGGGTGGATATCTGTATTGTGTCCAGGTACATGCAGGTTTTCGGGAGCAAGTCACAGGATCGGTGCGAGGGATGATGAAAGACGAATGATACTAATCACATGAAGGCCAGTTTTGACTTCAGTTAGTCGGAGTCCATTGTATTGTCTTTTCCGCTGTCTTATTGTTCGTCGTTGCAAGTATTTTACCCTTGCATGTGTATGAGTCTGGATGAGTTTATGTATTTTGATTTGTAAGTCAGTGACGGAAGACCAAATCGGTCTATTGATTCGTTATTTTGATTCGTCAGTATGTAATGTAATGTGTTGTGTTGATGTCTAGCCTGGTGGATCCTCACGGAGAGGGTCTGCGGCGTGTAATATTCCCGGTTTGATCTGGGGGTGTTACACTACTGAACCTACCGTCAGTCGAACGAAACTCATAACCGATTTGTTAGACTCCGTGAATTATTGTGGTTTATTCACATCTGAACTTAATCTTTGCAAAATTTTGTTCGAAACTATTTGTTCCCACTCGTGCGATTAATATTTCCAATGTGTTATGAACTTGAATATGGTGGGTCGAGCTCGACACGCGATTTTAGTACGTCTGAGCCGTTTATGAATTTCTTTAATTCTGTGAGCTTTTACTTCTCCACTCTAACTTCTCATGTTCACGTGTAATTTATCGCCTCAATTGACGTGCCTGATACTTCCTAGGTCCAATCATTGTATTTTTTTTTTAGAACCTTGTATTCGCGCATCGCTCATGATGTTTTGGGGCTGAGCAAGTAGTTACTTTTTCTTGGTTGTTCCACCACTCTACTTTAAGTTTCGGGACGAAACTTCTTTTAAGAGGGATAGTATGTAATATCCGGATAAATTGTTGGGTATTTTCATCTGTATTTGAACCATGTATTACCTGAAATGGTGCTATCAATAATCGAAGTACGACCGTTTCCGTATTCATATCCTCATGCATGATAATATCAACCTTTAATCCTTTACATGCAACTACGTCGTAACGCACGCTAACAGGTAAGCGTAACGTACGTTACGAACTGGAAATAGCGTACGCTACGAGCTAGACGTAGCGTACGTAAGGAGGTCAATTATTGAACATGCTGGCTAGCACATGGACGGCTGGTGGTGGGGCTCGGAAAGATTCCCGCGGATGAACCTGGACAGTTTTAGGGTCAACGGGTGTTAACGTACGCTAAGGTTTTGTATCTAGCGTTCGATAATGTGTGTAGCTTACGTACGTAATGCATAGGGAGTAACGTACGTAAGCTAGTACGAACGAGACGAAGCTATCGGTGAACGATAGCGTACGCTAAGATCGAAGGGTAGCGTGCGCTAAGTCGATTACGTACGTAAATGGCTAAGGCTAACGTCGTAAATCTCAAGATATTATATATATGGACAACACCCCATTTCATTTCTCTTCGTCCCTTTCACTTGTAATTCGTTTTCCTCCATTTCTAGAGGGTCTCCACCCTCTAAAACACATATAGAACACGTAGACTCGATCATTTAAGTTACGAAACATCTTGGATTGACATTCAAGCAATCGAAGTTGGATGCTACCTCTTGTCTCTGCGTTTCTTTCATATTAAGGTATGTTAATGCTACCTCAACCTTGAATTCGTGTTCTTAAGGATGTTATGAACATACCACCGGGATTATTAAGCTCCATAGATGATTTTTATCCGAACACCATGTTTTTGGAAGTTGGAATGTTCATGCTTTAGTTACCCGAGTTAAGAACGTTATAGTCCGACTCTTGTTATGATAATCAAGTAAGGTAAAATTCTGAGATTAATAAACCATATTGTATGGTGTTTCCATAATGATCATAGACTTAATGTTGGTAACAACCTCAGATTTTCCGAACTACCTTTGAGGATCTATAATCAATATTTGGAGTGAGTCTTATGATGGGAAGATTAACCGAATTCGTAGACATCAACACCATAGGGTTATTCGATTCACATGAGTGAGATATGTGTGAATATAACGTACGTTAAGCTCTATGCATTACGACGTTATACCTCGTGCAAGGCAATGTCGAATCCGAGAAGAATCGCCCAATGCATGCTTAGCGTGCGCTAATCCTTGTAGCTTACGTGCGCTAACGTGCAGACGTAACGTACGTTACGTATGTGTGTAACGTACGTTACGAAGAGAACAGTTAGGGTTCGGCCATCTTTTTATGCTTTTCCTTGTGTGATTGGTTGTTTATTTTATGATAGGATATTAAAGACGAATTTCCTACGATAATCCAGTGTTGAGCCTCTCCGATCGTCGTTTTCGTTGGAGTTCTGGATTGTTCCAATCAACTGTATTTCCGGAGTATTCGCGAGAGATTACCAAGGCAAGTACCTTGATATACGAATTATAATTACGTGAAATCATTGTTGCTGAAGTGTATGAATCATGTTATGAATATCTGTATTTATATTATATATATATATAGAGAGAGAGATATGTGTGGATAATTATGTAGTATTAATTGATAGTGTTGAAGGCCTAATGTGCTAAGTCTTGATGAATAACGTACGAGTTATTGTTTATTTTGCGTAGTTGCATACTGGCGAATAAATTATGTGGATTGATGAACTGATTTGATAATTGTTGCAACGGTTGACTGTGTGCTTGGTATTTGTAATAATGTGAATACTTGTTATGAGAGACATCATATCCGGGTACCTCTGAGGGCGGGGCGTGCACTCCGGCCTGTTGTACGCTGCAATGAGCGGCTCCATATGATTGGTGAACACCGGTGTTACTTAATGCACGAGCAAGGGGCGGATCCTGTGGGAGTGAACGCCGGCGCGGTGACATGTGCAATGGGCGGCCAATATAGTGGAGTGAACGCCTGTACACAGGTGTGCAAGGGAGGCGCCTGGCAGGCTTATTGGTAACGGATATTTGAGTGATAGCTAAGACCCCGTTATCAAATGATTTTCGAAATTTAAATCTTTGCAACTTGCTTTTAATGTTGGTCTTGATGTAGACCGCGGATTGTGTTTCTGGAGTTCGTTCCAATTTGTTTTAAATGTTGGTATCAGGGTTAATTAACCAAGGATATTTGACGAGATCTCCGAGGGTTAATTAATCAGGGGTCTTGAGCAGGATTTGTCGAATGAGAGGCTGTGCCTTTGATTGTACTGTGTTGATTATTCTGTGTATTGCGTCGAGGACCCCGTGAGATGTTGAGATTTGATCTCGTGATGATATTATTTGGATTGGGCCGAGAACCCCGTGAGATGTTGTAATGATTCACTTGTGATAGTGTTTTATCATTTGGGTCGAGGACCCCGAATAACGTTGTGATAGTTTTCTTGCAAATTGTTTTCCACATGTTGGGTCAAGGACCCGAGAGCTTTTGAAGTATTTTCTAAAGTATTTCCATTTGATTTTCAAAACCCCTAGATGGCCCGAGTCAATATTAATGTTTTCGAACTTTCTTATCAAAATACTTTTCCTTTTATAAAGGGATTTCTCTGACTCCTTGGGCTCGTTTAAAGTTTTATTGGTGTTATGTTCTGTACGGAGAATATGAAAATGTGATTACCTTTCACCTTGTGTATGTAATACTATTCTGTGTTGACCATTTGAATGTGTGGTTCGTGTTAAGGTTTCACGACTGTTGAGTTTTGTGTTATTATTATTCGTATATCTTGTGTGTTATGTACTTGCACTAGCAAAATTCTAGTTTGCTAACCCCCGAGTTTTCGGGGGTGGGTGCCTGTTATGCGCTCAGGTTTTGGCAGCTCGGGAGCAGTCACAGGATTGGCTGGGAAGGAGATGGAGGACAATGATACTAATCACACCAGAATTAGAGTCTTTTCTTTTGTTTCATTTTGGTCGGTATTTCTCTGTCGTTCGAGTATTCACCCTTGCATGGGTGTAGTTTTCATTTATTAAATTGAGTTGTCGTTCTTTTCTGTGTTCAAGTTTATTTTTGTCATTGAGATGTAAAGTTCATTTGTTTCTGAATTGTTTAACGACCTTGTCGGTCTGCGTTGTATTTAGATTGACCCCGGTCGGTCAATCATTTTGTAGTCTAGTAGAGTTTAGCCTTGTAGATCCTTGTAAGAAGGGCCTACGGCGTGTAACATTTCCGGATGTATTCTGGGGGCGTTACATGTAGTAGTGAATCTTACTCTATTTTTGTAGTAATTATGATATTAATATGGAATACTGCACATAATGTTGATCTGATCAAGTAAAACATGATTGTAGTTAAGATTTTGAACACTTGTTGAAGAATATAGTAATTAAGGTTTAAAATGAGAAGGTTCTTGATGTTTAGATGATAATAATCATGTTATAAGAATCATACTCAGTTTGCTGGACTGATTGACATTATTGGGGGGATGATGATCATAGGTTTTGATATAATTAAGTTAAACTCGGTGGATTGAAGACATAGGATGTGTTAAAACATCATGTTAGGTGTTAATCAATACCTTACATTGGCTAATGAAGGATATAAGTCCAGAAACTTTCATCTCTATAGCCCGTCGGATCTATCCGGGCAGATTCGTGGTATGATTAGGATGGACAAAAATGAGTTTCCGCATGTTAGATTCAAATAGGCCGCTTTTTGGGCCGAGTTCCATGTCACTATAATTATATGTTGGGCGTGTAGAGGGGCTCGTCCTCCCTCAAACTCTTTGGGCGTGTAGTGGGCCTCGTCCCCCCACATTTCTGAGCCAGTTAATAAATTTCGTTTTTTTTAAAAAAAAAAAAAAAAAAAAGAACTTGATGAGTATTGAATAATAGGATGATGTTCTTAAAGTTTCGGAAATCCTAAATGATATAACTATGTTCTGAGATGGCTTAGCAAATTCTTTAGAAGATAACAATGGATTATGAAGAACACAAATATAACCTTTATATATTCAAGTTAATCGGATGTTTCGATGACTTAAGAATATGTTAATCATCGCATTCATAGGTTGATAGCATTCTTGGGAAGATTATGATGATTATTGATGACAATGTCATAATAGAATGAGTGTTCAAGTTCAATTACGATAATCCTTGTGTAATAGATGATGTAAATATTGAAGAACCTTAAGAACTTCGTAAATCCGATTCTTAAAGATGAATTTGGTGTATTGAAATTCGTTAATGAAACTATAGAATGTTCGTTGGGATAGGGATGAACTATTCGAGTAATATTTCGGGTGTCGTTTCCTATGAATTGATATCATTATTGTATGAATGTGTTGTTGAATGAGTTACGTTTTATTCAAGGTTGCTTGTTAAAGTGAGTATTATTAGTCGGGGATACCGTCCATTCGTTCGTTCAAAGAAGGGCTATTCGTCTACAGAATTAAGGCAAGTTATCTTGCTTGGTTATAATGATGATTGAATTCTTGTGTACGTTATACATTTCGTGTATATGTAATGCTTTATGAATCTACGATTCATAATGTGGTATTGTTCTCGATTGTGCTTACCGTTTCGTTGTGGGATTATATTCCCAAGTTCACTACCTTCGTATCATTGATCCATTGATCATTGTTGTCACTTCGGTGAGTTCTTGATTTTTGGTTGGTTGTGTGATTCATTGAGTTTCGTTGTCATGTTGTATCGTGACATATTTGGAATCATATCCGCGTGCCGATTGGTTATGTGTAGGATTTTTAGTCGGGCACATATGGTCATGCATGGATGTTTCCGCATTGGACCATGCACACTAGATGTAGGTTGTGAGACTAATTAGGTACATTGTCCCACGTATATTCTGGATTCCGTATATAGGGTGGACATGTGCATGGACACATTTTCGGATCGGACGTACTGTGATGTCCATCTTGAGCCATACTGATTGGTCATTCATATTCCATGTTTGATTGGTTATGATTGACAGTTTGTGATTGGTCGTTCAGACGCCCGAGGGATATGTTCAACATTCGAGTTGTCTCCTTGAGATCCAGTGTATGTGAATTGTATAACTTGTTGAGAATTATTATCATGTATATCTGACCCTCTGGTTTTGGGAGAAATACTTGTGTTGTATTTTAGGTCGAGACAAAGGCAAGGCACGGGAATAGCACGGTGACGGCGAAGGATTTGAAGGATACTAGTTCGGGGGGTCCAAGTCTTTTTTTTGTCCGGTTATGCTTAAACCGTGTAATGTTACTTTCCGCTTCATTTAAACTATTGTCGATTGTATTATTATTTTAAGTATATTCCATCTTCATATGGTTTGTACTAGTATTTGGATCATGTGTATTCTGAGAATAATAGTCGTATCATTTGTAGACTCCTAATCAGAGTAATGATTATTGTTTTGTGATTCGATATCACGATAATGTTATGTTTAAGTTGTGTTTTGGTATCGCCTGGTGGGTCCCAGTGTGGGGTTCACGGCATTGTAGTGACCGCTGTATTCGGGGTGTTACACGTACGAATAAAGGGTGTTGTAGGTTTCTTCCAATAATTTGTCTTGATGTCTGCAGATTTACAACCCACATATGAATAGGTGCAAAACTATACATTGGTTGAAATAAAAAATTTACTTGCATATAATTTATGTAGTCCGCGTAACTTTAATTGCATGTCTTTACCAAATAAATTTACAATTGTTGATGTTGGTAGTATGCTGATATTAGAAGAGACGTCTTACAACCTAGATGAGATGCAAGCATAATAAACTAAAAACTTTTCCTTATACTTACGAAACAATATTGTTTAATTGTGGTCGTCCGAAGGTAAACAAAAACTCCTCCTTATATTTATATGAAACAATGTCATTTAATTATGGTCGTGCATTCTAATGCAAAAAAAAAAACTCCTTTTATTTAAAACATTGACAAGTCGTTCCTTTTAAGTTTTTTTTGACCGGTAAAGAAAACTCCATTAAAATCAAAATATTGGATACAAGCAATACCCATACAAATTTTACAGGTACATATATATAAATTGAAAAACTTATAGCTTCCCAAACTACCTCCCCATCTAGCAGTCTAGTACTAGTCTTGGATTATCCACCCAACCTTTATAATTAAACAAATTACACCTTGGCACTTGCACTACAAACCAACTTCAAAGCCTCGACTTCAATTCTTCGATTATGTTCTCCAATAACACCTCCTCTCCTCTATTTTTTTTTGCATTACGTCCCATCCAAATTAGCCAAACTACATATTCCCAAAAACATACATCAAGGTTTCTCCCTCGAGCCCCTCTAAGAAATCCACTAAAGAGGAGGAGATTCATAGAAGAATAATGATACCAAACGATACCCAAACAGTGATACCAATACAGGGACTGTTGTGAATCGTGGTTGAACGAAGCGGAAGTAGGGTTTCTGGAGTAAAGAAACGAACAGCAAATATCAAATAACAATAATTGACATCACTTCGGTACAGCAACACTTCAATACAAAGAAGACTTCGATACAAAGACTTCGATACAAAGAATATTCTGACAAAGACTTCGATACAAGATTTGATACAACAATATTCGACAAAGACTTTGATACGCATTAATTGATTGCACTTCGATTCAGCGAGAGCCGATTGCACGTCGGTACAGCAATAGTTGGACACCACTTTGGTACATACAGAATCGATTGCTCTTCGATTCAGCGAGAGTCGATTGCACGTCGGTACAGCAATATTTGGACACCACTTTGGTACAGACAGAATCGATTGCACTTCGATTCAGCGAGACTGGACACGGAAATGATGAGGGCACTTCAAACCCTTAGAATTAATCACTATAATCCCCTTAGAATCCTGTTCCAAAGAAACGTTCAGAATTATTCTAAGAACTCAAGTTTCTGTGACTAAGACTTAACAATTTTATGAACTAAAATTGTAAGAATGTAGAAGTGAGAATTATAAGAATAATACTCA
Organism: Orobanche coerulescens; assembly: GCA_033398695.1. Lineage (NCBI taxonomy): Eukaryota > Viridiplantae > Streptophyta > Magnoliopsida > Lamiales > Orobanchaceae > Orobanche > Orobanche coerulescens. The sequence goes on from CM065817.1 coordinate 9,047,851, forward strand.
AGAAAATTCGAGCAACAGCTCTTGACTCAAGCACAAGGCCGGAATATATTTTTGATTTCAAAAGTGATCTGTTCTTCTCATTACCAAAAGGCCTCCTTTTATAGGAGTGTACAGAACAAACTATATTATCCCTGACATATTAAACTAAGGGAATAAAATCAAGAGTGTTCCTATTTCTAAGACAATGAGGGGCGGTCACACATGACTAGATTTAAAAGGAAATAAACTAACAACAACTATCCTAGAAAGTAAATAAAGAAGTCTTGAAAAGGTCTTGGTCTTCACAACACCACGCTCATTTTTTAATCTCCCACATGCTAAAGTTCTTTTTCCAAGACAAAATAAAATATCACACCTTCCTTGAAGCTTCCTCACACCTAAGTCTAATTTCCAAGCTAGGATGGATTTTCCTTAATCATCAAGTCGACCTTCAGTTGTTCATCCTTTTTATAGAGTATTTTTCTTTTCGAGTTTTATGATTTAACTCTTATTTTCAGGAAATACGACAAAGACGCACTCATGCCATTATTTAGGCAATATCTGGGGTCCGCCCTCAAGCTTTCTGTTTTTAGCTATATCTGGGCTGCCCTCAAGCAAAGCTATATATGGGCTTAGGATTTGAACAACTGTCGGGCCTTCTTGAATCTCAAGTAGATCCACCGTCGCACAGTCACTAAACTTAGACATGATTTCCACTTCAAATTCGGGCAGCTTAAGGACGAGTTTGTCTTCTTCTTTTCTTTGGACGTGAATTCTTCTAGGCTCGGAGTCTTTATTCAGTACACTCCAAGCAGCCTCAGTGTGAGGGTCTTCAAGAGAGGATTTGATCGAGGCCATACAATAAACCTCTTGAGTAGGAATCGAGTTGTCTTCATAAGAGTTAGTAACAGATAATAAGGTAACAGGTGTGGAACGTGTATTAAGTTTATTTCGTGAGGTGGTGCTAGTGTCACTCGTTTGTTCTCTCAACTTCCTATCACGTGTACGTGTGATAGGACCAGTGGGGTCCATGACGGCTCCAACCGTTCCTAACTCTATTGGTAGCACAACCGTGGTTGTATCATCCCCTCCCTCTTGAGGAGGATCTGTCCTCAGATCCGTGAGATCACCTGCTTCAAACAAAGATAAGTCAGAAACATTATGTTGTTACCCAAAATATTATCCGGAGATAGTATTGCTGGAATGATCGAGTAACAAACAAATGCGAGAACACTTCCGTGAGAAAGTAGATAACACAAGATTTGCCGGGGTTGTTAATCCCGGGCTTGAATGCTCTCGCGAGATGTTATTAATAAATATATTGTCGAGTAAAAATATTAATGTTAGAATCTATTACAAGGAGTGTAAAGACTTCTAGTTATCTAGGCTTTAGAGCGCGTAGATTGCCGGAAGAACCATATAGATAAATCTGTGAGTTCTTGCTTGGGATATATGATGAATGTGTATGAATATCACTATGAATGTATTAGTGGTTGCCAAAAGAGCCTTTGATTCTCTCTTTGGTGTGTGTTTTGCACTGAATTCGTAGTAAAATTCGCGTCCCCCTTGCCATAGCAGTGAGTTCTCTATTTATAGGGGACAAGGTAGCTGGGATTCCTCAGGCGATCGCGGGCGACCGCCGTTTTCTATATTAAAATAAGACGGCCGATCGTCCCGTCACGTGGGCCTGTTCCCTTGAGGTCCGAGGTTGCTGCTGGAGGCCAGCTGGGCGAACCAATGGGAAGCCAGCACGCGTCTCGAGTCGCCATCCGGGGAGGACCCACTTTGTACCTTTCGGCGGCCTTGTCGGTAGGTGTGGTAGGTGACAGGCTGGGGTCAATGGTCCTATCTGTCGGTATCCTTTGAAGATCCGCACGTGGGCCACCGTCCAAGATTCGGTCTTCGACGTCTTTGACGGATGCTGGATCCATACGTGGCATGAGATGATCGCCTCTGGTTTTGTTCATTAAAGACGATCGTCAGACATCAAAAGACGATCGCTGGGTACCAAAAGACGGTCGCCGCATTGTGCCGAACTCTGGGCGTTTGTCCACGGTAAGTCTTCCATGGTTGGCTTCTCTGATTGTGATGTCGATCGCCTATCGAGGCGTATTAATCGCCGCACAACAATTGCCCCCCAGCTCGCCTCGATGTTGAAAACACGGGGTGAGGTGGCACTGTTGGCGATCGCCAATGTTTAAACGATCAGCCGATCTGAATTCAAATCTGGACGATCTTCTTTCGCGTCGGGAGCAGCGGGAAATGAAGGCGGGCTTTCCAAAAGTGGCAGGGACACGCATCGCGCCGCTGTTGGGGGAGTCCGACGGTTTGTCGGACCTGTCGGTTGGCATGCCCTCGAAAAGACGCGTATGCGGGATTCGAGGGCAGCATTTAATGCGTCCCCACATGACGGTTGCGATCCAGCCCCCGAGGTTTCTCCTATTTGCATTTACACCCTCGTCTCCATCTATAAAAAGGCCAGGGCTTCTTCTCCTTCACTTTTTACGCGTCCTTGCATCCCTAGCCGAATCTCTGCAAAAATTTCTGGAGCTTCTTGTGCCGATCTCCTTCTTTTATCTAGGTAAGAAAAATTAACCTTCTCCCTCTCTTTACTTTCTAATATGTCGGGAGGATCCAAAACCTTCGAGACCGGAAGTTCTTCCGCTGCCGCAGCGTCGCCTGAACGGGAGGAGATTCCCGTTGGAGTGGATATGGAGACGGCCGTTGAAGCTATTCGAGTGGGGATTGCACCCGCAGAACTCGAAGAACTTTTCAACGAGGCCGAAGTGGCGAGGACGGCGGCAACGGCGGAGCAGGGTGTAATACCCGGTTGTAATTCAGTCATTATTCAGTATTCATCATTCAGTAATTGGCACTCAGTAATTTTCACTCATTATTGAACACTTTTCACTCATATTCAATCATCGTATTCATCGTTCAGAGTAATAGTATCGAGTATCAGTCGTCATTCATCATTAATCTAATTGGAGTTTCGTGCCGTGTTTATCATCATTGTCATTTTCGTTGTGGGCTGTGCGTGAGGAGTAGCGCACGCTACGTACTCTTTTTAGCGCACGCTAGTTGAGTACAGGTAGCGCACGCTACCACTCAGCGTTAGCGCACGCTAATGTTACCCTGGCTGAAGTCCAGAAGGTACTGGACTGCAGGTGAGTTATTAGTAGCGCACGCTACGAGTGGTAAGTAGCGCGCGCTAGTGGGCTGTAGTAGCGCACGCTAAATATGTGAAGTAGCGCGCGCTAAGGACGGATCAGGTTGAGTCCAGTGGCTACTGGACTGCACTGGATTAATTCATAGCGCACGCTATGAGTGATATTTAGCGTACGCAAGCGGTGTAGTAGCGTACGCTACTTGTTGGTTGTAGCGCACGCTACCGAAGTCAGATCAGAGGACAGACAGTTTCTGTATTCCAGTACTGGGCATCACATAATTCGTTAGCGCACGTTAACAATGGGTTTTAATGCACGCTAGTGGTATGGCCGTAGCGCACGCTACAAAAAGGTACGTAGCGCGCGCTACCGTGTTCGGACAGTGGGTACTGGACTACCCAAATTACCCGTTAGCGCACGCTACGCATAAGGGCTAGCGCACGCTAACCTGGATTGGCTATATATTGGACAGTTAGCCTGAGTTCGTCATTTTATCATCCTTTCTCATTCCCTCATCGGTTTCGGGCGATTTCGGGCATTTTGGAGAGTTCTCTTCGAGCTTCTATCACCCATCATCATCTTCAAGTCTTTGAGTTGGATTATCATCACTTCATCATCTCCTTAACATCGGATCAAAGGTATTAATCTCTTGGATCTAGAATTTCGGATTTTTTGGGTTTTCCTTCCGATTTCTTCGTGTAAGCTTGGATTATCATTGGAATATGTTAGATATGGATTATCTACCTTGGATAAGTATATTCTCACAGATTTAATGGTTATTTTCGGAATTATTTCAAGAACCCTTGGGGTTGACTTCGGTTAATTGGGGATTTTCCGATTGATGTAGTTGTAATCTCGAATTGTGGATTCCTAGTGGATTATTGATATCATTGTAGTGTTTTGTTAGTTCGATATACTCATTTTGGTGTTGGTTTCGATATATTCGGGATTGGATATTTTCGAAGTCGTGTGGTTGGTTACGTATTCGTTAGAATGCCCTTATGAGTTTGATTATCGTTGTTTTCGACCTTTGGGTTAGTCGTGTTTTGTTGCTTGATACGTGTATTGAACGGTTGTTGGTAATTATTGTTATTCAAGGTTGTTCGAGCGACCGGTATTTCATTAGGACGTTGTTCGTGGACGGACATTCTTCATCGGTGTTGTGTAAGTTAATTCTTACTCAGTTAAAAGGATATCCATTCCTTTCGTTGTTGTTCATTCATAATCATAATTCATTCATAAGGTACTAACCGTTTTAAAACTTATAATTGTCACTTAATTACTTCATTCACGAGGAACGACGGTTCCAATCATTTCATTGAGCTGTCATTCATTTCACCATCATTTAAATCTTGGTGAGTCATTATTCATTTTCGTTGTCACTTTTGTCATATTGTGGCATTCCGGGTCATACTGGCGTGCCGGTTGGTATGTGTAGGATTTTCATGTCGGGCACATTATAGTCGTGTGTTGGTTGGTGGCCTCACATTGGACTGTGCACACGAGTTGATGGCTTCGTGAGACTGATTAGGTACAAGACCACACGTGTATTCGATCGATACTCGTTGGTGGCTTGTGCACGGACACATTTCCATCCCGGACGTAGTGTGGCGCCATTCCTTTGAGCCGTATTGTTAGTTGATTCATATAGCATGTTTGATTGCGTATGTTTCGACAGGATATGTCATAACTAAGGATAACTCATGATTGTGTATTTTCAACCCTTGAGGATTGTTGTTCTCAGGTAATCGACCCGTTAGGGATATTGTTTTTCGTGTCATGGCCGTGCTAAAACACGGGAGAGCACGGTGACGGCGAGGAGTCCCAATGATACTAGTAGGGGCCCCACTTTTCATCATTTATGTTTCCTTCATTTATTAATCTGCAGACATTCCGTTTGAATATTCATTTCACCCAGTGTTGTATATTTTATCTCCATATAAAATATATATGTATTCTGTAATATCTTGGGTATTGTATGAAACTCCTCATCGGAGTAATTAATGTTGTTTATGTGGTTCGGTACTACATTTACCCTGTGTAATTCATTCATTTTCATTCGCCTGGTGGGTCCCAGTCGGGGATCCACGGCACTGTAATATCCGCCTAGTTTGGGGTGTTACAGAGTTGGTATCGGAGAGTGGTTTTGAATACTACCTTCCGAGTCATGTCTCATTTGAAATCATCGCCATCAGACTAGTATCATTGGACTTTCGCGTCACGTGTGACCTGTGCAAATGCCGAGCCAATCAGACCAAGAACTGTAAGATTTCTAACGCCATGGTATAATTTCTGGCAATAGTCATTCATTCATCATTCATCAATTAACAATCCTCAAACATCATCATTCATTGTGATTAGGACGATCATGTTAACTCATTAATTACTTAATTCATTTCATTACTCAGTTAATGATCAGGGTGATCATGTTAATTCATTAATTACTCAATTCATTTCATTACTCAGTTGTCGATCTGGATGATCATATTATTAATCTTGTTAAGTTATTCAAGATAATCATTTCAAGAATTTCATCAGATAATCATGTCACTTCAGTAAATCATTCACATAATCACTAAGTAGAGCATGTATACTCATTTTCATCATCTCATGACATAATCATAACGTGATAATCATGCGGGAAATATAATCATTATGCGACCTTCCTACTTCAGTATGGGGAGAGCTGTCAGGGGATGCACGGAGAGGCGCATGCGGGCCGAAACCCGGGAAATAATCACTCGCTGTCGGGAAATCGTGCCCAGGACTCGGCTCGATCAGAAGATGTTCGGGTTGATCCACTCATTTTTATGCAGGCCATGATGACCCATGTGCAATTGCTCAATCATCATTGCGCCACTCTGGCTGGATTAATCGAGAGAACCCTCCCGTATGAGACAGCTGCTAAGGAAAGTGCTGAACAACAACCTTCATCTGTCAACAAGAAATCAACGAAGCGTAATCGGTCCGAAGGCGGTCGGTCAACCTCCAAGAAACCTCGTGCGGGTCCTAACGTTTCTGAGCGACCTCCTACGGCGCCTAATCCTGCGGGATCTCAGTCCCGAGCAATGGCCGGCCATCATCTGTTTAACCGTGGGGCGCGGCCATTTCAGTACTAGGTGTACGACGCCGTCTATCACATGTCATAATTGTGGGAATTTCCGCATAAGGCCCGTTTTTGCCGAAAGGACTCTAAGTCGGCTCCGCGGCATCTCGTGCCCCAAACAATCGGCGATTCGAATCGATCGCTTTGTCAGCTGTTTAAGACAATGGAAGCAATCAAAGGTGGAGCTCATATTTATCGACGGAGCATCCGGTTCGGGGCCGGCAGTCCTGATTCATGTGATGAAGAGGATCGACGATCCGGTGGCCCGAACGATCTCAGGTATACTCGTAATTTTATTTCAACCCGTGTGTACCTTTTGATACTGGTGCACCGCATTCATTCATTTTCAAGTCATGATTGAATAAACTTAATTTGGATAGTCCTATTGCTTGTGGACCTCATACCATCGGTGTACCTGACGATGGAAGATTTTCGGAAATCATACCAAGGTAAGCTTAATGACCGCAATTGGTTAGTGGACCTAATCGTGGTGAATTTATCTAAGGACGATGTAATATTGAGTGTTAATTAGATGGATTGTCATGATGCCATTCTCAATGTTCGTAAGCGTATGGTCACTATCATTTTCGTCGTTGGTCGTCGAATGTGTACTTCAGGGAGGTAATCCCCGTTGTCCCAGAAGGATTACTAATATGATGGAAGCAGAGAAATTCCGCAAGTGAGTTGTTCAGTCATTCATTGTATCATTTTCATCGATTGGCCTTTCTAAGGCAATCGAGCTATTCAATCATTCATTGTATCATTTCCATCGATTGGCCTTTCTAAGGCAATCGAGTTATTCAATCATTCATTGCATCATTTTCATCGATTGGCCTTTCTAAGGCAATCGAGATGTTCAATCATTCATTGTATCACTTTTTATCGATTGACCATTATCGGGCAATCGAAATGTTCAAGGTATCATTGTCATCGTTTGACGATGTATTTCCAGACGAGTTATCTGGTTGCTTTCACATAGAGTAGTGGAATTCAGGAGTGAGTTGGAGCCGGTACGTCCCCATTATCGAAGACACCGTATCGGATGGCCCCGACCAAATGCAGGAGTTGAAGATTCAACTTGAGGAATAGTTCGAGAAAGGTTATCTCCGACCGAGTGCGTCCCCGTGGGGAGCACCAGTGTTATCTGTCAAGGAGAAGTATGGTTCGTTCGTTCGTGTATTATTATCAGGAGTTGAACAGGGTGAGGATCAAGATTAGTATCCTCTACCCCGTATCGATGATCTTTTGGATCAACTTCAGGGAGCTTCAGTATTTTCCAAGATCGACTTAAGATCTGGATATCATCAGTTGCGGATTCGAGAGTCGGATATCACGAGGACGGCTTTTAGAACACGCTATGGTCATTATGAGTTTGCGGTTATGCCGGTTGGGTTGATTATTGCACCTGCGGTATTCATGGAGTTAATGAATCAGGTTTTCATCGACTTTTGGATCAGTTTGTTGTTGTCTTCATCGATGACATTTTGATTATTCTCGTGACCGAGAGGAACACGAGGTTCATTTTCATCAGGTTTCCGACGTGTTAAGACGAGAGCAACTTTATGGAAAGTTTTCCAAAGGTGAGTGCTGGATGTCCGAAGTGACTTTTCTCGGACCTGTAATTTCATCAGATGGAGTGCATATTGATCCTCAGAAGACGAAGGCTATACAAGATTGGTTACCTCCGAAGAATGTTAAGAAAATCCGAAGCTTTCTCGGATTAGCCGGTTATTATCGGCGGTTTGTGGAAGGATTTTCTAAAAAAATTTCAGTCAATTCATTCATCACTCAGTTAACCTCATTGTTCAATTAATTCATTCATCACTCAGTCAACCTCATTGTTCAGTCAATTCATTCATCACTCAGTTAACCTCATTGTTCAATTAATTCATTCATCACTCAGTCAATCTCATTGTTCAGTCAATTCATTCATCACTCAGTTAACCTCATTGTTCAATTAATTCATTCATCACTCATCAATCTCATTGTTCACCAATTCATTCATCACTCGATTAATCTCATTGTTCAATTAATTCATTCATCACGAGTCAATCTCATTGTTCGATTAATTCATTAACCATCCATCCATCTCACGGTTGCTTGTTGATCTTGTGAATCAAATTTTTCAATCTTGTGAACTTGTTCAAGGTAATCATTTCAGGAATTTCATCAGATAGGCTTGTCACCTCACTTGATTTTTCATGCGATCTTCTCATATTACGGCGTCATGTCGACGATCGTTTTATTGCATTATTAATGCATTCATTTTGTTAGAGCGTGTATGCTCATTGTTATCATTCCGTCTCGTAATCATAATGCAATCTTCATACGAGATCTGTACTTATCACGTGACTTTCCTGCCTCGGTATGGAAAGAGTTCAGAGGGACATCGGACTCCGACGTCCAATAGATCGTTTCTAGTCGTATTCATGCTGGGAGAACATCTTCATCTCAGACGACGAGTTCGACTGTTGTTTGCTTTAACAGTGATACAACAGGACATTCATCACCGGTGTTGAGCAAGTTAATTCTTGCTCGGTATTAGGATAATCATTCATTTCATCGCCGTTCAATTGTTCGCATAGGTCATTCATCATATATCAATCACGTTAAGACTTATATTTATCAACCAATCATTCACTTCTCGGGGAATAATGATCCCAATAATTTCATTTGAGTTATCACTCATTTCGTTATTAGTTCACCTCGGCGAGTTACTCTTGATCCTTGTCGGATTTCTAATCATTTATCATTCATCTTAGTCACTCTCGTTTTGGTAACCTTTCGGGGTCATATTAAGCGGTGAGTTCAGATTTGGGTCTTCGTTGAATCGTTGGGATCGAGGAGATCGATGATTTGGAGCATATCGATGTTGGGTACATTTGATATATAGCCTTGTCTTTTAGATGACTATATAACTCAATCCGTAATAATGTGTCGTGGTTGTGGATCATTTATTGTTGATCTATCTTATAATGATCGTATTTGAGAACCTTGAGATTTTGAGATCGTTTGATGCATTCCTTTTGGTGTCGTACCGAGACTTCGTGATAATTCGGGAGATCGTTCACTGTGATCCGAGACGTCAAGACTTGGGGACTTGGGCGTGCGATTGATTTGGTCCCGAGAACTATTTGGACATTATTGTTTGCAGATCGTGAGGGATAGTTCATATCCCGAGTTGTTTACCCTTAGTTTCGGGGACGAAACTCTTTTAAGGGGGGGTGTATGTAATACCCGGTTGTAATTCAGTCATTATTCAGTATTCATCATTCAGTAATTGGCACTCAGTAATTTTCACTCATTATTGAACACTTTTCACTCATATTCAATCATCGTATTCATCGTTCAGAGTAATAGTATCGAGTATCAGTCGTCATTCATCATTAATCTAATTGGAGTTTCGTGCCGTGTTTATCATCATTGTCATTTTCGTTGTGGGCTGTGCGTGAGGAGTAGCGCACGCTACGTACTCTTTTTAGCGCACGCTAGTTGAGTACAGGTAGCGCACGCTACCACTCAGCGTTAGCGCACGCTAATGTTACCACAGGCCGCACCAGAAGGTACTTGACTGCAGGTGAGTTATTAGTAGCGCACGCTACGAGTGGTAAGTAGCGCGCGCTAGTGGGCTGTAGTAGCGCACGCTAAATATGTGAAGTAGCGCGCGCTAAGGACGGATCAGGTTGAGTCCAGTGGCTACTGGACTGCACTGGATTAATTCATAGCGCACGTTATGAGTGATATTTAGCGTACGCAAGCGGTGTAGTAGCGTACGCTACTTGTTGGTTGTAGCGCACGCTACCGAAGCGAATCGGAGGACAGAGGCTTCGATTCCGATCGGGCATCACATAATTCGTTAGCGCACGCTAACAATGGGTTTTAACGCACGCTAGTGGTATGGCCGTAGCGCACGCTACAAAAAGGTACGTAGCGCGCGCTACCGTGTTCGGACAGTGGGTACTGGACTACCCAAATTACCCGTTAGCGCACGCTACGCATAAGGGCTAGCGCACGCTAACCTGGATTGGCTATATATTGGACAGTTAGCCTGAGTTCGTCATTTTATCATCCTTTCTCATTCCCTCATCGGTTTCGGGCGATTTCGGGCATTTTGGAGAGTTCTCTTCGAGCTTCTATCACCCATCATCATCTTCAAGTCTTTGAGTTGGATTATCATCACTTCATCATCTCCTTAACATCGAATCAAAGGTATTAATCTCTTGGATCTAGAATTTCGGATTTTTTGGGTTTTCCTTCCGATTTCTTCGTGTAAGCTTGGATTATCATTGGAATATGTTAGATATGGATTATCTACCTTGGATAAGTATATTCTCACGGATTTAATGGTTATTTTCGGAATTATTTCAAGAACCCTTGGGGTTGACTTCGGTTAATTGGGGATTTTCCAATTGATGTAGTTGTAATCTCGAATTGTGGATTCCTAGTGGATTATTGATATCATTGTAGTGTTTTGTTAGTTCGATATACTCATTTTGGTGTTGGTTTCGATATATTCGGGATTGGATATTTTCGAAGTCGTGTGGTTGGTTACGTATTCGTTAGAATGCCCTTATGAGTTTGATTATCGTTGTTTTCGACCTTTGGGTTAGTCGTGTTTTGTTGCTTGATACGTGTATTGAACGGTTGTTGGTAATTATTGTTATTCAAGGTTGTTCGAGCGACCGGTATTTCATTAGGACGTTGTTCGTGGACGGACATTCTTCATCGGTGTTGTGTAAGTTAATTCTTACTCAGTTAAAAGGATATCCATTCCTTTCGTTGTTGTTCATTCATAATCATAATTCATTCATAAGGTACTAACCGTTTTAAAACTTATAATTGTCACTTAATTACTTCATTCACGAGGAACGACGGTTCCAATCATTTCATTGAGCTGTCATTCATTTCACCATCATTTAAATCTTGGTGAGTCATTATTCATTTTCGTTGTCACTTTTGTCATATTGTGGCATTAGGGTCATCTTGGCGTGCTTGGTATGTGTAGGATTTTCATGTCGGGCACATTATAGTCGTGTGTTGGTTGGTGGCCTCACATTGACTGCACACGAGTTGATGGCTTCGTGAGACTGATTAGGTACAAGACCACACGTGTATTCGATCGATACTCGTTGGTGGCTTGTGCACGGACACATTTCCATCCCGGACGTAGTGTGGCGCCATTCCTTTGAGCCGTATTGTTAGTTGATTCATATAGCATGTTTGATTGCGTATGTTTCGGCTGGATATGTCATAACTAAGGATAACTCATGATTGTGTATTTTCAACCCTTGAGGATTGTTGTTCTCACGTAATGGCGGCCCGTTAGGGGATATTGTTTTTCAGGTCATGGCCAGGCTAAAACACGGGGAGAGCACGGTGACGGCGAGGAGTCCCAATGATACTAGTAGGGGGCCCCAGTCTTTTCAGTCATTTATGTTTCCTTCATTTATTCCGCTGCAGACATTCCGTTTGAATATTCATTTCACCCAGTGTTGTATATTTTATCTCCATATAAAATATACATGTATTCTGTAATATCTTGGGTATTGTATGAAACTCCTCATCGGAGTAATTAATGTTGTTTATGTGGTTCGGTACTACATTTACCCTGTGTAATTCATTCATTTTCATTCGCCTGGTGGGTCCCAGTCGGGGATCCACGGCACTGTAATATCCGCCTAGTTTGGGGTGTTACACAGGGGGGTTCGCCGGTGGATGAGGATGATTTGGTGCGGGAGGCCTGGGAACGAGAGAGTAGATTCGGCCCTGCCTATGTGGCTTTTGCTCAGATGATGGAAGCGATCGCCGGACCCTGTCCGGAATTCGAGTTCGAGGCCTACTCCGCCGCTCACCCTTACGAACATGTGAAGCGGATGGTTTTTCAGGCCGCCGTCCCGTCTCCGTGGACTCTCGGAAAGATCCGGAGTACGGCGACCAAGAAAGACCTGAGCCGTTGGAGGGCCAAATATCACATCCCCTTTGACGTTTCCTTGCACGTGCCCTCGGAGAATGAGCGTGCCGACCAACCACCCAAGGATATGGTTGCCGTCAACGAGATGATTATGGAGGCGGGTCTGCGATTCCCGTTGCCATTCGCCATCTCCTACTTGCTGATCGCCTGGAATTTGGCGCCTCTTCAACTGACGCCGAACGCTTGGCTACTGATCATCTGCACGTTGACCCTGTTTGGCGGTCACCGGTTGTTCCGCCTCCTTACTGCGCTGGAGATGAATTATCTTTTTAAACTGGCCGCGCAGAAAGGGTCGATCAGCGGCAATCATATCCAAGGCCGAATCGGGAGAGTGGTCCTTGGTGTGCCGAATAAGACCATGGGTGACCTGGCTAAATGGTGCTGGGTCGGCGGGGTGTGGCGATCGGCATCGAGTGACAGGCCGAATGAGGAGTTGGAGATCCCCACCACTTTCCGGGAGAGGAATCAGAGTAAGGATTTTAACTCTCCCCTTGATTGAGCTTGTCTTGGACTGATCTAATTTTGTTTTCTTTTTGCAGGACCTCTCGTTCCAGCGATCGGCGACCTTCCATTCGATTTCTTGATCATTTGGGAGTGGATCCGTGCCTTGCCGGACTCCTTTATTGACGTTCGCTCGCTAGGTACCGAAGCTCATCGGTTGGGGGCTCTATTGTTCTGCTTCCCCCGTCACTTGAAAGTTCCAGGTATGAGCTTAAGTGGTGCTTCCTTGCTTGACGATCGTCTCCAGGAGGTCGTTTTGTTTTGTCTAACTTGTTTGTATCTCTTCTTTGACAGAGGTTTATTTTCCCCGATTTGCCGAACCACCGCCAGAGATCGCTATGTCAAACCCAGGACTCATCGGTCGCCTTCACTTGGGTAAGCAGACTGGTCGCGTTCCTGCGACGACGTCTCGCCCTGCTCCGGTGAAGAGGCCTGCTGAGGTGCCAGTCGCCGAGCCGGTGGTTCAGGGAGAGGAACAGCTTCAGCGCCGCAAGAGGCGGAGGTCGGAGGAGTCCCCGTCGATTTCTGAGGCGGATGTATCCATTCTTGAGCCTCCGGTTGCTGCGGCTCCTATCTCTGTCGTCCCGATGATGGAGCGATCAGGCCCTAGGCCCTCGGTCCCCGGCTCCTGGTCATCTGGCAGCTCGGCGAAGAAGGTGGCGATCGCCGAGGCGGAAACCTCTCGGGGCAAGCCTTATTTTGGACGCGATCCCGAGCTGGTCAATAGGTAAGAAAGGGTCAAAATTTTCTGAGTTTAGGCATTCTGAGCATGGTATAGGCCAACTCCTTGGTTTCCTTGGTTTGTGCTGCAGGGTTCGTCTCGCCGATCCGGACGTCGCTCCTATGGTGCTGGACTTTTTGTCGAGTAAGGCTCCGCAACAGTCCCTCGAAGTCCCTGCTTACGTCCGCCAGGCTATCACCTCTCTGCCCAAGGCTTGGACGACCGATCTTGATGTGATCGCTCGTCGGCGATCTGGAGACGCCATGCAGGCGACCGTTGCCCTGGCTCTCCAGACGGCGACGATGGCCGTCCAAGTTGCTATGGATTTTGAGGGGCGACCCTCCACTGCTCGTCTCCATAGCGACCTCGAGGCCGCCCAGAACAAAAATATCGAGTTTTTCAACCGGATCCAGTCTATGGAGAAGGAGTATGAGGAGACGGCCAAAAGGGCTAAGCAGGACGTGGATCGATTGAAGCAGGAGCTGAGCCGCTCTAAGGAGGCTGCCGACCGGTCCCGTGATAAGGAGAAGGAAACCCGCCAGAAGTTCGCGGCTTCGCAGGAGGAGGCGGTCGGGCTGAAGGTGATGGTGGATCGGTTCATCGGTGAGCTGGAGGCGGCGAAGAAGGAGCTGGAGAAGGCCAGGGGTGAGAATGCCGCCAAGGCGGTCGAGCTGGCGGAGGCCGAGAAGACGGCCGCGGATTTGAAGGGGCAGCTGAAGGCGATCGAGGTCGATCCCTACCATAATGTCGCGCACGTCGGCGAGTTCGCTTATTACTTGGCCTATGCTGACGCTGTTCGAGCCGCTAAAAAGGCAGGGATCGAGATCGGTCCCCTGATGGAGAGCTTCAAATCCTATGTCCTCGAGCATCCTCTGCATCCAGAGTTTTCCTTGCCGATCCTTGACTTCGTCGACTTCGGGATCGACTTGAGTTGGTATACTGGTAAACTCATTCATCCCGAGGCCGATGGAGGGGCCCAAGCCGATCCGCAACCTGAGGGCGATGACCAGCCGGCGGGGCCTTGAGAGGCATTTTTGTTTTCCTCTGTAACTTGTACTTTTTGCTTTCCTTTTGTAATGCCTTCGGCCCCCGTAATGTATGAAACTTGCGTTATGAATAAAATGTTCCTCTTTTCATACTATCTCTTTACATACGATCGTCTTTGAATGTTTGCGTGCAATTTTTACAAGTACGTGTATGATTGCCTTCGACGTTTTGTTCATCCGACCGATTGTCTAAGTGTTGAAAGCATTGATATGTTTTGAATCGGAATTCTTACTTGTAATTTTTGTCGAACGACTCCGATCGTCCTGCGTGTGTTTGAGCGAAGCCGATTGTGTGTGGTTCCTCTTTGTTCGATCGTATTTGGGATTTAGGTCGACCCATCTCTGCCCCCTTGTTTTTGTTCGCTTATTGTAAGTAAGGAAACAAAAACTAGTTTGTCAGGCGAGCTATCTTCATTTTGCCGATTCTGAAGAATCATGTACGGTTGGGGTGTTCGATGGACCGACCTCCCCAGTCGTGTCTTTGTCTGCGAGGGATATTGTGTATCTCGTGACTCACTTTTTGTGAGGGTCCTCCGTTAGGCTACGCCTGCCTTGTGTTTAAAATGAAAGGCGGGTGATCTTGGTCTGGAGGAGTCCTCACGCAGGGCGTCGTCGGCTTATTCGACTCCGCGTCCGCGGCTTGTCAGCTCTGCTTCCACCTCGGCCCGCCATGAAGATGGTGACCCTCGACGGTGTACGTTGAGACAGGGGTAGTGGCACGTCGCATCGTCCGGGTTCACCATGTTAGATGATGTACCTTGAGGACGTGCGATCGTGCCTACTGATTATTTTGGAGGGTCCTTCGGCTACGCCGGCCTCGTATTTAAACGAAGGGCGGGCGATCTCAGCCCAAAGGAACCTTGCATGGGCGAAGCTGTCGGTTCCATAGACCTCCAGGTCCATGGCTGCATTGATTTTACCTAGGATCGTCGTGATCAGCGATCGTCGGCGGTATGCGATATGCCTGGTGGGGCGATCGCCAGAATAGATGGGATAGGAAAAAATCTCATTATATTCCTTGTACATCATTGAAACTGAATACAAAATTATCACTGGTAGTATTTTTTTTAGATGCACGGCGTTCCAGGGGTATTGATCCGGAATACTGTTAGGATGTTCCAGTTCGTATGCTCCTTTAGTTAGCCATCTGGATACTCTGAAGGGGCCTTCCCAGTTCGGACCAAAAACGCCAGTGTGGGTTTGAATCTTCTTGAGGACGAGATCGCCCACTTGGAATCTTCTTTCTTTGACCTTTGAATTGAAGAACTTCTCGGCTCTCCTTTTGTGGATTGTGTTCTTCATTTCTGAGGTCAGCCGTCGTTCTTCGAGCATGTCTAGGTCGATTCGTCGGGCTACATCGTTGTCGGTCGTCATTTCCTGTTTGGTTCGATGGCTGAGGACGGCGATCTCTGAAGGTATCACCGCTTCTGTCCCGAAGGCAAGGGCGAATGGGGTTTCGCCGGTTGAATTGCGGGTCGTCGTTCGGTAGGACCACAACGTCTGGGAGCTCGCTCGCCCATCGTCCTTGCCTGGATTCGAGTCGCGCTTTAATCGTGTGTTTGAGGATCTTATTCACCGCCTCTACCTGCCCGTTCGTCTGAGGGTGATAGGGCGCCGAGAATAACCTTTTCATTCCCCACTTTTCACAGAATTGCATGACTTCTAGGCCGTCGAATTGTTTTCCATTGTCGGAGATGATGGCCTGGGGCAGACCGAATCGGCATATGATGTTTTTCCAGATAAACTTGATCACCTGTTCCTGGCCGATCTTGTTTTGTGGCTCGGCCTCTGCCCACTTGGTGAAATAGTCGACCCCTACGATAGCAAATTTACAGCCCCCTGGAGCCGTCGGCAGGGGACCAATAAGGTCGATGCCCCATTGCGCAAATGGCCACGGGCTGTACATGGAGGTGAGCTGTTCGGGGGAGAGTTTGATGTTTGGGCCCATTATCTGGCACCTGTGACACGATCTGGCATAGGCGATCGCATCCTTCTGAAGTGATGGCCAGAAAAAACCTTGCCTGGCTGTCTTGTGGATGAGAGCTCGCCCGCCCGCATGGTTTCCGCAAACCCCGTCATGGATCTCGGCTAAAACGAGCCGACCTTCCTCCGGTGTAATACACTTGAGGAGGGGAAGACTGAAGGCTCGCTTGTAAACTGGTCGTCCAATAGGGTATATCTGGTTGCACGGAGCTGGAGTTGGCGAGCTTTAACATGGTCGTCAGGGATCGTTCCGTTTTTTAAGTATTTGATGAACGGGGTCATCCAGTTTTCCTCGGCGATGGCAATCGTGGTAACCAGGCTTCTATCGATCGCCGGCCTTACTGACTTTGTGATTTGTATATTGGAGAAGTCGGCTGCTCCATCCGATGATGCTAGTTTGGAAAGAGCATCGGCCTGGGAGTTGTGCTCTCTCGGGACTTGTTCGATTAGTACCTCTTCAAATTTTGTGCACATTTCGGCGACTAGCTCTTGGTATTTGACCATCTGTTCGCCGCGCGCCTCATATTCTCCCTTGACTTGGTTTACGACCAGAAGGGAGTCCATGAAGATATGGAGGCGACGAACATCTAGGGCGAGGGCTAGATCGAGCCCGCCTACCAAAACTTCGTATTCAGCCTCATTGTTGGTCGCACGAAAACCGAAACGTACAGCATTTGTGAAACTCTGACCGTCGGGGCTGATGAGGACAATCCCTGCCCCTGCTCTCGAATTGGTCGTTGAGCCATCCACATATAACCTCCAGGCAGGTCGGCCGACCTGGGTTGGACTGTGAGGGAAAGTTAATTCCACCACGAAGTCCGCCAGAGCTTGGCCCTAGATCGCCGTGCGAGGAGCGTAAGTGATACCGTATTGGGCGATCTCCAGCGACCACTTGAGGAGTCGCCCGTTGGTATCCGGTCGGTGTAGGACTTGTCTTAGAGGTAGAGTTGTTAGGACTTCCACTTGGTGATCGAAGAAGTAAGCCCTCAGCTTACGAACACTCATGACAAGGGCGTATGCGATCTTCTCCAATGGTGTATAGCGTGTCTCAGCGTCGTGGAGCGCCTGGCTAACATAGTAGATCGGCAAGTGGGCTTGTCCCTCTGCTCGCACCAGAACGGCACTCAGCGCGACCTCCGAAGCTGCTAGGTAAAGGAATAATTTTTCATCGGGGATCGGCTTTGCCAGGATCTGGGGGTTAGATAGATATTCCTTTATCTTGGCGAACGCTATCTGGCTTTCCTTCGTCCATGCGAACTTCTTGTTCTTGATGGTTGCGAAGAAAGGCTTGCTTTTATCGCCGAGCCGTGATATGAAACGGTTGAGGGCGGCTAGACAACCTGTGAGGCGTTGCACCTGCTTGATGTTTCGCGGTTCCTGCATGTCAAGGATCGCCTGTATCTTGGTGGGGTTCGCCTCGATCCCCCTTTGGCTCACGATGTGCCCCAGGAATTTCCCGGAGCCCACCCCGAAGTTGCATTTCTTGGGGTTCAGCTTCATGTTAAACTTCTCAAGGATGGCGAACGTCTCGGCGAGATCGTTGAGGTGATCTTCCTTCTTGAGGCTTTTGACTACGATATCGTCAATGTAGACCTCCATGGTCTTGCCGATCTGATTAGCGAACATTCTGTTGACTAGTCGCTGGTAGGTCGCCCCTGCGTTTTTCAAGCCGAACGGCATTCGGACCCAAAAGTATATGTCTTTTTCCGTGTGGAAAGATGTGTGTTTTATGTCTTCCTCCGCCATTGGGATTTGATGATACCCGGCGAAGGCATCCATAAATGACATCATTTCGCATCCTGCCGTACTATCGACCAAGTGATCAATATGAGGCATCGGGAAGTGATCTTTTGGACATGCCGCGTTGAGGTCGGTGAAGTCAATGCATAACCTCCAGGAGCCAGTTGGTTTTTTGACGAGCACCGCGTTGGCGACCCACTGTGGTTCGTCTGTGGCTACTCCGATCAATTTGTTGTTGAGTAACTTCTGGACTTCTATGTCGAGCGCCGCGTATTTTTCGGGACCGAACTTCCTATGCTTCTGGTGAACAGGCTTCATCGCTCGGTCGATCTTCAGATAATGGAAAGCGTGTTCGGGACTTATGCCAACCATATCTTGATGCGACCAGTCAAAGACTCTGATGTTCCTACGTAGCAAGTTGATCAGATCCCCCTTTAATTCGTGGTCGATGCTTGCGCCGATCTGTACTTCCCGTTCTGGATGGACCGGATCCATCATAATGCTTTCCAACTCTTCGACAGGGACGGTCGCCTCTCGTTTGGTACGATCTCCGGACTCGGTCCTTGGGTCGATATCGAGACTTGGCTCGAAACCGATCCTTGGCTCGATGTCGTCCGTCGATTGATGAGAGATGGCGGCCCCTGAGTCGGGTTGGTATGATATGCTCGGCTCGTCGATCTCCATGGGTTGATCGTCGATCGCTTCAACGTTACATATAGCATGGGAAGCATTGAAAGAAGTAACAACATAGGAGTAATTCAAACATCTTTTTGCCATTAGCTGATCTCCTTTTACAGTACCGACCGTCCCATCGGCAGTGGGGAATTTGATACAGTAAAAGAAAGATGAGGGGACCGCCTCAAAGGTTTCTAAAAAGGGGCGACCTAGGAACCCATTATAGATGCTGGGCCTATCTATGATTACAAAACTTAGGTTCCTAGTAATCCTAACCTTGGGATCATAAAAGCATATTAGCTCGACTGAGAGCTTGATCCTCCCGTAGGCTTGGACTGTGTTGTCGCCGAACCCTTGGAGCACGGTGTCGAACGGATTGATGAATTTGACTAAGTTGCCGAGTTGGTCTAGGGCGGATTTGAATATGATGTTGCAGAAACTCCCATTGTCGACCAGCACGCGATCGACCGTCTTCCCAAGGATGCAGGCGGAGATCACCAGTGCATCCTCTTTGGGGCATTGCACTCCCTCCCTGTCCTTGTTGGAAAAGGTGATGAGTGCGTCTTTAGAAATGGTCGGCTCCGGAGGAACCACGGTATGGACCCCGGCGAACGCCCTCAGCTCGGCCTTTCGCTTCCTGTTTGACATGGTGGAAACCGAGGAAAGACCCCCGAGGTTTCCATCTCCGGCTTGAAGCATGTTGATCCGGCCGCCCGGGTTGATCGGAGGGACCGACTCATCAGAGCATTCCGGATCATGCTCGATTCTGGCGACCGGATTGGGGGGAGCTCTTTCGTTTTGTCGGCGATCGCGCCCTCCGGTTCTCTCCGTCCTAGGTTCTGGCTTGGTGACCAGGCTGTCCAGTTTACCTTCCTCAAATAGTCGCCAGAGCTGTCTGAGGAGGTCGCGGCATTGGCTAGTGTTGTGGCCGGGACTCTTGTGGTATGCACAGAATTTGCTGCGATCTAGGTGACCGTGGTCCCTTATCGGTTTTGGTTTGGAGAGCCACTCGCGACCTTTGATTGCGTTGAAGATGTGGGCCGGAGATAAGTTGAGGTTGTGTAGAAGGTGGACCTCCACATCCTCGAAGGCTTTGAACTCTCCAGGCAGCTTTGCGACCACCTTTCTGGGCTTGGCGACCGCCTTCTTCTGGACATGGGCTTCTCCAGAGGGTTCCTCGCCCAAACGGAGAGAGAGCATCCTCTGCCTGGCCAGAAAATCGGCGGCTCTGACGCGGAAGGCCGTATAGGTCGGGGGAAAATCTTTTGTGAGGTGCCTGAACATGGGCGAGCGTCCGTGGAATCCATTCAGGACTGCATGGAGAGCGAGCTCGTCGCTGATGGGCTCACCGGTGAGGACTATCTCGTCTACCCGGTCGATGTAATCTTCATCTGATTCGTCCTTCCCCTGCCTGATTTTCATCATGCGGTGGGGACCTTCCGGGCAAGCGACTTTGGCGGCGAAGTACGACGTGAAGTCGTTCGCCAGCTTCTCAAAGCAATTGATTGAGCGAGATGGCAGTGAGATGTACCACCTGTGGGCGAGATCGCCCAGAGTTAACGGGAACATACGACATTTCGTCGCATCTGAGGCTCCGCATCCGGTCATGTAGATCCGGAATTTGCTCAAATGGGTCTCCGGATCCGACCTCCCCTCATATAGAGGCATTTGTGGGGGAGCGATCTTTGGTTGAATTGGGGCGATCTCGATCTGGACCGCGAGTGGTTCATTTAGCCCAGCGATCGGTCTCCTGGCACCTGCCCCGATTTCTAGGAGCGTCTTCATCTCGTCGAGCTGGCGTTGCATGGCGGCCATCGCCGTTGCCTGACTGCTCGCCGATTGGCTCTCAGAACGCGAACCAAGGCGATCGTGTACTGATCCCCTAGCTCCGTGGTGAATGACGAGCTCCCTGCCAGTGGGTTCCTCTCTTGGGCGAGCAGGGGCTCGTTGACCGGCCTGTCTCCTAGGAGTCGAATATGCCGAACTCCTGGTAAAGGATTCGGATACCGATGTCTAACGGCTGGGGCCTGAGTGCCCGGGTCGCCATGAGGGATCGCTCCCCAGGCGGCTGAAGACGGAATCGTCCCGCCTCACGAGAGCCTTCTCCTGCGGCTCGGGGCTTTCTGTCGATTTTTCAACATAGATCCCCTTAAGCTTCCGCTTGCCTGCCCGGCGGATGGTCGATGGAGTGATGGTGGGCGAGTCGTAGGCCTTCCGTCGCTCCCTGAGGATGGCTATAGCCTCCTCAATCTGTTCCGCGGTCTGGAACTGATCGAGTGAGAGGCTAGAACCGTCCCTCGGGGGCGGGAGTGAGAGCCTAGCGTCGCCACGGTCGCCTTCCGCCGTGGGCTGGGATTCGCTCCGCGCCGGAATGAGATTTCCGGCAGATCTCAGGGTGGCTCTCTTGGAGGTCGTTGCTGATGTCATTTTTCTGAAGGCTTTTCTATTGAAGAACAGTGAGTGTTTCTTCAAGTATATGTCTGGAGAACAGTGAGTGTTCTTCCAGACGGTAGGAATAAAAATGAAGGTTTAGATCCCCTTCCTCTAGCGCCAATTGTTGTTACCCAAAATATTATCCGGAGATAGTATTGCTGGAATGATCGAGTAACAAACAAATGCGAGAACACTTCTGTGAGAAAATAGATAACACAAGATTTGCCGGGGTTGTTAATCCCGGGATTGAATGCTCTCGCGAGATGTTATTAATAAATATACTGTCGAGTACAAATATTAATGTTAGAATCTATTACAAGGAGTGTAAAGACTTCTAGTTATCTAGGCTTTAGAGCGCGTAGATTGCCGGAAGAACCAGATAGATAAATCTGTGAGTTCTTGCTTGGGATATATGATGAATGTGTATGAATATCAGTATGAATATATTAGTGGTTGCCAAAAGAGCCTTTGATTCTCTCTTTGGTGTGTGTTTTGCACTGAATTCGTAGTAAAATTCGCGTCCCCCTTGCCATAGCAGTGAGTTCTCTATTTATAGGGGACAAGGTAGCTGGGATTCCTCAGGCGATCGCGGGCGACCGCCGTTTTCTATATTAAAATAAGACGGCCGATCGTCCCGTCACGTGGGCTTGTTCCCTTGAGGTCCGAGGTTGCTGCTGGAGGCCAGCTGGGCGAACCAATGGGAAGCCAGCACGCGTCTCGATTCGCCGTCCGGGGAGGACCCACTTTGTACCTTTCGGCGGCCTTGTCGGTAGGTGTGGTAGGTGACAGGTTGGGGTCAATGGTCCTATCTGTCGGTATCCTTTGAAGATCCGCACGTGGGCCACCGTCCAAGATTCGGTCTTCGACGTCTTTGACGGATGCTGGATCCATACGTGGCACGAGATGATCGCCTCTGGTTTTGTTCATTAAATACGATCGTCAGACATCAAAAGACGATTGCTGGGTACCAAAAGACGGTCGCCGCATTGTGCCGAACTCTGGGTGTTTGTCCAGAGTAAGTCTTCCATGGTTGGCTTCTCTGATTGTGATGCCGATCGCCTATCGAGGCGTATTAATCGCCGCACAACACATTAAAAGTAGAAGATACATTGTATTCCCCTGGTAAGTCTAGTTTGTAAGCATTATTATTTATTCTCTCCAAAATCATGAAAGGACCATCTCCTCTTGGCAGCAATTTTGATCTCCTTTGTATAGGAAATCTTTCCTTCCTCAGATGTAACCAAACCCAATCTCCAGGTTCGAAGACCACTTCCTTTCTCCCTCGGTTAGCGTGCTCAACATACTGCTTAGTACGCCTTTCAATGTTAGCTCTTGCTTTCTCATGGAGTTGCTTAACTAGCTCGTCTTTCTTCTTCCCATCTGTACTAATCCTTTCGGTCATAGGCAAAGGCACAAGATCAAGTGGGGTCAAAGAATTAAATCCATAAACAATCTCAAAAGGAGAAAATTGAGAAGCAGAATGCACTGTTCGATTATAAGCAAACTCAACATGTGGCAAACATTTTTCCCAAGTTTTAATGTTTGTTTTTATTATAACCCTTAACAATGTAGAAAGAGTTCTATTTACTACTTCGGTTTGCCCATCAGTTTGTGGGTGACAAGTGGTAGAAAATAGAAGCTTTGTGCCTAATTTATCCCATAAGGTTTTCCAAAAATAACTTAGGAACTTAGCATCCCGATCAGAAACTATAGTCCTAGGCATTCCATGTAAACGAACGATCTCTCTAAAGAAAAGATTAGCCACATAAGGTGCATCATCAGTTTTGTGACAAGCTATGAAATGTGCCATTTTTGAAAATCTATCAACCACAACAAATATAGAATCCCTCCCATACCGGTTTCTAGGCAATCTTATCACGAAATCCATTGATATATCAGTCCAAGGAGTATTAGGAATGGGGAGTGGGGTGTACAAACTGTGGGGCTGAACTCGACTTTTAGCCATTTTACAATCGATACAGCGACCACAAATACGAATGACATCTCGTTTCATACCCGGCCAGTAGAAATGTTCTTGCAAAATAGACAAGGTTTTATCAATGCCAAAATGACCCATCAACCCTCCCCCATGCGATTCGAGCAACAACAATTCACGTATAGAGCTAGCGGGTATGCATAATTTATTTTCCTTAAACAGAAAATCATCGCTCTTATAGAACTTATCTACCCCAGACTTCTCACAATTAATGAAAATCTCGCCAAAATCAATATCTTTCTCGTACAAATTTTCAATCAATTCAAAACCAAGTATTTTCGAATCTAAAGCAGTCAGGAAGGTATACCTGCGAGATAGAGCATCAGCAACGATGTTTTCTTTTCCCTGTTTGTATTTGATCACGTACGGAAACGTATCTATGAATTCCATCCATCGAGCATGCCTCATATTCAACTTCTGTTGCCCCTTCACATGTTTCAAGGACTCGTGATCAGTGTGTATCACGAACTCTTTGGGCCATAAGTAATGTTGCCAATTCTCGAGTGCTCGAACCAAGGCATACAGTTCCTTGTCGTAAGTTGGATAGTTCAGCGAGGCTCCTCCTAACTTCTCACTGAAGTAGGCAATCGACCTACCCTCTTGCATCAAAACAGCTCATATACATGTACCGGATGCATCACACTCGATCTCAAAAGACTTAGCAAAATTCGGTAGGGCTAGCAGTGGAGCGTTCGTCAGTTTTTCTTTCAAGGCCTTGAAGGCCGTCTCTTGTTCCTGTTCCCACTTGAATCCAACATTCTTCTTGATTACCTCGGTTAAAGGGGCGGCTACAGTACTGAAGTTGGGTATAAACCGGCGGTAGAATCTTGCCAAGCCGTGTAAGCTTCGGACTTCGCTCACATTTTTGGGGCTGTCCCATTCTCTAATTGCCCTCACTTTCTCTTCATCGACCTGAATCCCCTGGAAACTAACAACAAAACCAAGGAAAGCCAATTCTCGGTGCCAAAGTTGCACTTTTGAATGTTAGCAAACAAGTGTTTCTTTCTAAGCACAAGCAACACATCTTTCAAATGCTTTATATGTTCATTCAAACTTTTGCTATATATTAGGATATCATCAAAGTATACAACAACAAATTTTCCAATAAAAGCACGTAGAACATGATTCATTACCCTCATAAATGTGCTTGGTGCATTAGTGAGCCCAAATGGCATAACTAACCATTCATATAAACCATATTTAGTTTTAAATGTTGTTTCCCACTCGTCTCTCTTTCATTCGAATCTGATGGTACCCACTTTTTAAATCAATTTTTGAAAATATTATGGAACCATATAATTCATCTAACATGTCATCAAGTCTAGGTATGGGATGTCGATATTTCACCGTAATGTTGTTTATTGCACGGCAGTCTACGCACTTCCTCCACTAGCCATCTTTCTTTGGTACTAGCAACACCGGAACTGCACAAGGACTCATACTTTCCCTCACATGTCCCTTTTCTAGTAGCTCATCCACTTGCCTTTGCATTTCTTTAGTCTCTTCTGGGTTACTTCGGTATGCAGGACGGTTTGGTATTGAGGATCCTGGAACGAAGTCAATCTGGTGTTCTATGCCTCGATCGGGCGGCAATCCGGGTGGTGTCTCCTCGGGAAACACATCTTCAAACTCCTGCAATAAAGAGACAATCAATGGATCAGTAGTATCAGGAATAGATGGAATATTAAGCAATACATCACGAAATAGTTGTTGGGATTCCACAGAAAATAAACGCAGCGGAAGAATAAACGGAATCCCTAAGAGGATCGATCAAGTAACATATATACGAAAAGAAAAATACGAAGATCAAGGAATCAAAGTCCCAGACCTATGATGTCTCTGAAAAACCTTCGTATGATGATGATGATGATGATGATGAAGAGCCCTTCGTTCCAAGCACCTAAAGCAAGATGCCTCTACTTCACACGCTGGAACTTGATGGAAAAATCGACAAGCTTCCTTTCTTCAAGAATGCGGCTAGGGAAGCTTGTAGGAATTTTCTCTCTCAATGTATTCTTCTTATATCTTGTCACTAAGATCAAGATGAAGTTTTCAACCTTACACTCTCTCTCAAATTCGTGGTTTTGAGTTCTTTCAAGAAGAAGTTGTCCTCTCTCCTTTTTAAAGACTTTTATTTATAAAAAAAAAATGAAAGTCTACCTTTAACACATGATTGAGGGTATCAAATACACCCCACATATGTCACCTAGTGACATAAAATAAGTATAAAAGAGACAAGAGAGAGAGGGGGACGGCCTTAAGGGAAATTTCCAAGAAGACGGGTCGAATTTACTCGCCTCGTGTACTGGATGTTCGTCAAAACGAATCCCTCGTGTACCAGATGTTTGTCAAACGAATCCGTTTTATTTCCAATGTGTTTGGACTAATTAATTAATCCAATTAATTAATTATATCAAACACAAATATATATTTCTCTAAGAAATATAATTTATGAATTAAAGTAATCACCCAGTAACCTACTTACAATTCATAAGACCGCTATTTGATTTATCCGATAAATCAAAATTAGATATCTAATATCTAATATCTAATATTATAAGAGAGATTATTAATTCATATTTATCCATCAAAGATCCTATTGCGCGACTCCGTAGGTTCGTCTCAGCCGGCATTGGGAGGAACCAATGAGTGCGGGCAGCACTTAGCCAGCCTAGCGGGCCACACTGTAAACCCCGACTGAGATCGAATGAACGAATCATTCCAGAACCATTATGTCGTGAATATTATATACGTATAGACCCTTCATCAGATGTCCCGGTCAAGTCTTCGGGTCACGGTAAAGTCAAACCCTACTGTTGACTAAAGTCTATACATGTGTTAATGCAAATCAAGACCGACTGATTAATAGTGTATCTAATACGACTATATCAGAATGCTTTGGCCAAAGACTTATGATCTTATTTGCCATTAACCGTATAGGACATTCGCCTGCTCACTAACAGGAGATAGAATCCTTTCTTGGCGTGCAAAGATCGCTACTGCCCGTATAGTCCGCACTTCGAGGTCGACTCGGCAATTAAGCAAATGAGTCTAACTACTCTAATGACAAACTAAACGTCACAGCACATCTTCTCTGAACCCTCAAGTCAAAGGTCCACGTATACTATCACAACCTTTCGATTCGTCATCGACTCTCCGAGAGTGAATACCGTGTGGTGAATCGAGTATGAGTCGTGTTCGAGTATCTTGGTCCCACCAATATACTTATAACTATGCTATCAAGACGTGCACACATCCTAGCATCGCTTATACAAGTCTTATTAAAACTTAATGTCATGTTAAGTTTTATCGACTTGCGAACTAGTTAAGCATTCGAGCTCTAAACACTTCTAGTGCCTATCTCCTTATCTCCATAAGGAGTAGAATGTTCACTCTCAAATGCAAGGACTATTATTCTATATATCAAATCACAATGCCAGTGATATACAATAATATAGAAATAATAATTGCCTTATTAAATATAATATTCATAATTACAATACAATTGCTCTCACTCTCTCATCCTCTGAGTGGCATTCGAGGGCATATTCCTAACAATCTCCCACTTGCACTCAATGCCACAAACTATGGTATCTAATACCCATACTCTCCAGATGTCTCTCTAAGACCTTCTGAGATAGTGGCTTGGTAAGCGGATCAGCAACGTTATTTGCTGTGTCTACTCTCTGCAGTGTAACATTCCCATCCCGAACCATTTTTCTAACAAAATGATATTTTCTCGCAATATGTTTGGTGTTTTGGTGAGCCCTAGGCTCCTTAGCCTGTGCAAAAGCTCCGTCGTTGTCACAAAACAGTGTCACGGGCTTCTCTGCGTTAGGAACCACTTGAAGTTCCTCAATGAACTTCTTTATCCAAAAAGCTTCTTTAGTAGCCTCCGTGGCTGCCTGATATTCGGCTTAACATGTAGAGATAGCAGTCGAACTTTGCTTGGCACTTCTCCAAGAAACTGCCCCACCATTCAGAGTAAATATATACCCTGATGTGACATCTGAGCATCCATGTCCCCCGAAAAATCTGAGCCTGTATAACCCATCACTCTTAGTTCTCAACCGCCGTCTGTAAGAACCAAGTCTTTAGTCCTCCTTAGGTACTTAAGAATGTTCTTTACAGCAGTCCAATGTTCCTGCCCTGGATTTGACTGAAACCGACTTACTACGCTCACAGCATAGGCAATGTCCTATCTAGTGCAAATCATTGCATACATAAGGCTACCTACTGCCGAAGCATAAGGTACCTTGCTCATTTCCTTTCTATCTTCCTCACTTTGAGGACACATCTGTAAGGAAAGTTTTGCACCATGTTGCATAGGTAGAAACCCTCTTTTAGAATATTCCATCCTAAATCGCTTCAGGATCTTTTCTATGTAGAGGGCTTGGGAAAGACCTAACATTCTTTTCGCTCTATCCCGGTAGAGACGAATACCCAGAATATAGGTAGCTTCTCCCAAGTCTTTCATTGAGAACTCTTTAGAAAGCCAAGCTTTCACAGAACTGAGCATTCCTACGTCGTTTTCTATAAGTAGAATGTCATCTACATATAGTATTAAGAACGCAATTTTTCTCCCACTAACCTTCTTGTAAATACAGGGCTCTTCTTCGTTTTGGACAAAATCAAACTCTTTGACTGTCTCGTTAAAACGAAGATTCCAACTCCGTGAAGCTTGCTTGATCCATAAATAACGCTGAAGTTTGCATACTTTATGAATATTGGTTTGAGATATGAATCCCTTAGGCTGTTCCATATAAATCTCCTCCTCGAGGAATCCATTTAGGAATGCCGTTTTCACATCCATTTGCCATATTTCATAATCTAAGTGGGCTGCTATATCAATCATCATGCGAATAGACTTAATCATAGCTACAGGCGAGAAGGTCTCGAAGTAATCGATTCCTTCTCTTTGGGAATAACCCTTTGCCACAAGCCTGGCCTTATAGGTATCAACCTTGCCATCTCCATCAGTCTTTCTATTATAGATCCATTTGTTTCCAATAGGCACTATGCCTTTAGGACGATCTACTAAAGTCCAGACCTGATTAGCATGCATTGAGTCTATCTCAGCTCCCATAGCTTCTTGACACTTGGTGGAGTCAACATCTACCATCGTTTGGTCGTATGTAGAAGGATCATTCTCTTGACTACTTTCTGTCATCTCATGGACACCCAGTTCCTCTTGATGCAGATAGCCATACCTCTTAGGTAATTGAGAAATTCTACTAGACTTGCGAGGTTGTATTTGTATTTCAGAAGGTTCGGTTCTTATATCTTGCATAGGTGTCTCATTTGGTGTTTCTTTTATTTCTTCCAAAGAAATATTTCTACCTGCCCCTCCTTCCTGAATAAACTGATCTTCCAGGAAGTGTGCTTGTATAGCAACGATGATCCTATGATCTTCGTGCATGTAGAATAGATGTCCCATGAAATCCCATGGATATCCTCTGAAACGACCTTTCACAGACCTAGTTTCCAATTTCTCTACTTTAGTCTTCTTGACATAAGCAGGGCATCCCCAAATCCTAATATGATTAAGACTTGGTTTCCTACCTCTCCACATCTCATGGGGAGTCTTAGGAACGGATTTGGAAGGACATATGTTCAAGATATGCACAGCAGTAAGGAGCGCGTAACCCCACAGATAAATTGGTAGATCAGTATAGTTAAGCATGGAGCGAACCATGTCCAACAAGGTTCGGTTCCTTCTTTCTGATACACCATTTAATTGTGGAGTAGCTGGAGGAGTGAATTGTGACACTATTCCTAGTTCTTTTAAGAACTTATCAAATTCGGTACTCATGTACTCACCACCCCGGTCTAACCGAAGAGTCTTAACACGGTTACCTATTTGATTTTCAACTAGGGCTTTAAATTCCTTGAATTTATCAAAAGCTTCAGACTTATGTTTCATTAAGTACACGAATCCATACAGTATGGTCATCGGTGAATGTAATGAAATCTCAAAGCCGTCTCGTGCCACTTCAAAAGGGCCACGACGCGTCGGTATGGATCAATCCAAGTTTTTCGAAGCTCTTTCAAAAGTCCTGCGAAGGGTAACTTAGTCATTTTGCCTTGAAGGCAAGATTCACAAGTTGGATAGGGATCGATCCCAATGGACCCGTAAGCCCATCTTTCTCCATTTTATGAACCTTGGTCGACCGATATGACCAAGTCTAAGATGCCACTTAAGTGCTTGGTCTGCTTCATCCCTACCACGCTTCCTAGTTATAGTGTTCACAGTTGTCTTATTCTTTAAATTTAAATGGTATAAACCATTTAATAATGTAGCAGTACCAACCAATTTATTTCTGAAATAAATACGACACGACCCATCTCCAATAAAGAAGTGAAATCCCTTTCGGTCCATGACCGGAATTGATACAATATTCTTGTGCCCCTTGGGCAAAACAAGTACATCATCTAAAGTGAGAATAAAACCAGATTCTAAATCCAACATAAGGGATCCGATATCAGAAGCCTCGACACTATGCCCACTTCCGACGGTGACCATCACCTCCCCTGAATCCAGCTTCCTACTTCATTCCAGATCCTGATTCATTGTACAAATGTGAGAACTCGCACCGTAATCAAGTATCCAAGAAGTAGAATATACAGTTACAAAACAATTTGTTTCTAAAACCAGTAGTTCCGTACCTGAAGGCGCATTACGGTCAAGCTTTGGACAATACCTCTTCCAGTGGCCTAGATCACCGCAGTTGAGGCATACATCCGTTTTCTTGGCCCCTTTGCTCTTTTGAACCATTGGGGCCTTGCCCCTTCCCTTGTCGATCTTGGCTATCGGACATAACTGCTTCTTGTTCTTTTTCTTCTTATTCTTGAACTTCCAAGTCTTAGAAG
This sequence comes from Orobanche coerulescens, assembly GCA_033398695.1. Lineage (NCBI taxonomy): Eukaryota > Viridiplantae > Streptophyta > Magnoliopsida > Lamiales > Orobanchaceae > Orobanche > Orobanche coerulescens. The sequence continues at coordinate 9,078,039 of CM065817.1, forward strand.
AAATCACAAGTGCAGCTTCCTTTCCCTTTGTCTTCATCTGAGACTGGGCAGTCGTTAGTTTGTTCATTAGCCCAGCTAAGTTACATGCAATCTCATTGCAGTTGAAGTTCATGACAAATTGGGAAAAGGAGTCAGGAAGTGACTGCAGGATAAGGTCAGTTTGGAGAGATGCATGCATCTGAAAATCAAGAGCTTCCAATCTCTCAATCATCGAGATCATCTTGAGGACATGGTCCCCAACCCTCTCTCCTTCCTTCATCCTGGCGCCGAATAATTGCTTTGATATCTCATATCTAGCAGTTCGGTTATGCTCTCCATAGAGCTCAGCCAGGTGCGCTAAGATGGATCGTGAAGACGTCATCTTTTCATGGGCACGTTGAAGCTCATTGGTCATTGAGCCTAACATGTACCCTCGCACTCTTATGTCGTCTTTTACCCATTTCTCATGGGCATCGACATCTTCTTGATTGGATCGGGTTCTTGCAGAGCCGGGATGTCCGCCCAAGACGTATCCCAAGATTTCCATAGTTAGGACAATCCTCAAGTTCCGGCCACCCACATAGTTCGGACCAGCCAGACGTTCTTTTCAAGTAGTATAGCGAGTGGGTTCATTGTCATATTGAGAGTTTTGTTAACTGCAGAGAATAATTTGAGATTCGTTAGTGATTGTTTAATTATGATCCGAGTAAAGAATTTAGGGACTTTCTTTATTCATAACTCGGCTCCCACTATTTTATCGGTATTTACACACTCCCATGTTAAATCCGGAAGTCTTGGGTGACTTCATAGTGGTGATCGATTTCTTTACAAAGTTTAATAGAGGGCAACCCATACGGTTTATATTCTATTATTCTTTATAAAGTGGTGTCTAATACCAACCCATCTAATGGATGATTCGATCTTCTTTTACCCCTAGTTCACTTGCCCTCAACCCATTCGGTTTCTATGGCTCACAACTATCTAAGTTTAAACCGTCAACTCCTATTAGTCTGACAATTGAATCTTACCCGGCAACCCATACGGTTTATAGGGGTTTGATTTGTCACAACCAAAGGCATCTAATGCACTCTAGGAATTTATCAACTTTCCCCAAAAATATTACCCCGACATACTCGGAAGAATAATATTCCGGTTTAGATTTCAATTTTCCATGAGTTTGACGGAGGGTAGGAAACCTCGTAACCGTTATAACTTAGTGTTTGTAAGTGGGAGTATTAACGCGATTATATGTTACACTTTGTACATTAATCCGTTTATAAGCGCGGTTTGTGGTTTGTCAATCATTCAAAATGAAAAACAATAAATAGCAACCTAGTTACTACAAACATATAGCTCATGGACTTTTTCCTAAGTATTGGGCCAAGCCAAAAAAAGAAAGGAAAATACGATTGATTCTTCGTCTTCTAGTCGGTCGTCTTCGGTCTTCGTCATAGCCATATGAATAATTACATCATTGAACAATACGTCCTATTATACATATTTTCTAGTAAAAATAAATAGGCTCAAAATGGCCTTTACAACCATATCGAATCGAACAAATCAACAACTAAGTCCACGAGCTATATCATCATCACATAAGGCATTCCATACAACATGTAACGGTAAATGAAATTAAATAATCAATTAATATATTAATCCAATTAATATAAAAATTAATCTATTTAATTTCTACAATATTAATCAAATTAATATTTATAATCGTCATTTTAATCCGCTCAAAGTAATCCGCCAAAACAATATTCTCGTCTAATAATTTCCCTTAATAAAAAGATATTCCAAATATTTTATTAAATCCAATTAAATCCAATTTAAATTTCGGAAATTATTACAACGAAATATAAACACCAAAATGGAGTCCCGGAAAATTCGGTATCAGGCCCATTACGGCCCGATTCAAAATCGGGCGAAAACCCGAGAACCGCCGGACGAGTCACTCTCGGCCCTTTGCCGTGGTGGCGAGCAGCTCTGATAGCCTACCGAGTCACTCTCGGCGGCCAGCAAATCCGATGAAGCCGCTGGCAAGCAGCCTTCGTCTTCGTGCGGTATTCGTGTTTAACCCCCGTTTTTCTCATTTTTTTAGACTCGCTTCCAAAACGAAAAAGTTTCTTAACTTCATGAAGAACTTATAAATCAACAAAAATCAAATTTTTCAGATTTATAATTCACATAAAATAGTCGAAACTTGACTTACTACGAACGATTAAATTTCTTCGATTATATCTATTATGATTCTAAATCATAAACAGCATCAAATAACATTCCAAATGCAAATATGATCGTATATACGATATATTTGACCTTGCTCCGATACCACTGTTGGGATTCCACAGAAAATAAACGCAGCGGAAGAATAACTGGAATCCCTAAGAGGATCGATCAAGTAACGTATATACGAAAAGAAAAATACGAAGATCAAGGAATCAAATTCCCATACCTATGATGTCTCTGAAAAACCTTCGTACAATGATGATGATGATGAAGAGCCCTTCGTTCCAAGCACCTAAAGCAAGATGCCTCTACTTCACACGCCGGAACTTGATGGAAAAATCGACAAGCTTCCTTTCTTCAAGAATGCGGCTAGGGAAGCTTGTAGGAATTTTCTCTCTCAATGTATTCTTCTTATATCTTGTCTCTAAGATCAAGATGAAGTTTTCAACCTTACACTCTCTCTCAAATTCGTGATTTTGAGTTTTTTCAAGAAGAAGTTGTCCTCTCTCCTTTTTAAAGACTTTTATTTATAAAAAAAATGAAAGTCTACCTTTAACACATGATTGAGGGTATTAAATACACCCCACATATGTCACCTAGTGACATAAAATAAGTATAAAAGAGACAAGAGAGAGAGGGGGACGGCCTTAAGGGAAATTTCCAAGAAGACGGGTCGAATTTACTCGCCTCGTGTACTGGATGTTCGTCAAAACGAATCCCTCGTGTACCAGATGTTTGTCAAACGAATCCGTTTTATTTCCAATGTGTTTGGACTAATTAATTAATCCAATTAATTAATTATATCAAACACAAATATATATTTCTCTAAGAAATATAATTTATGAATTAAAGTAATCACCCAGTAACCTACTTACAATTCATAAGACCGCTATTTGATTTATCCGATAAATCAAAATTAGATATCTAATATCTAATATCTAATATTATAAGAGAGATTATTATTCATATTTATCCATCAAAGATCCTATTGCGCGACTCCGTAGGTTCGTCTCAGCCGGCATTGGGAGGAACCAATGAGTGCGGGCAGCACTTAGCCACTGGCGGGCGCCGTAAACCCCGAGAGAACGAATGAACGAATCATTCCGGAACCATTATGTCGTGAATACTATATACGTATAGACCCTCCATCGATGTCCGGTCAAGTCTTGGTCACGGTAAAGTCAAACCTACTGTTGACTAAACTCTATACATGTGTTAATGCAAATCAAGACCGACCGATAATAGTGTATCTAATACGACTATATCGTAATGCTTTGGCCAAAGACTTATGATCTTATTTGCCATTAACCGTATAGACATTCGCCGCTCACTAACAGAGATAGGATCCTTTCTTGGCGTACGGCAAAGATCGCTACTGCCGTATAGTCCGCACTTCGAGGTCGACTCAGCAATTAAGCAAATGAGTCTAACTACTCTAATGACAAACTAAACGTCACAGGCACATCTTCTACTGAACCCTCAAGTCAAAGGTCCACGTATACTATCACAACCTTTCGATTCGTCATCGACTCTCCGAGAGTGAATACCGTGTGACTGAATCGAGTATGAGTCGTGTTCGCGTATACTGGTCCCACCAATATACTTATAACTATGCTATCAAGACGTGCACACATCCTAGCATCAGTTATACAAGTCTTATTAAAACTTAATGTCCTGTTAAGTTTTATCGACTTGCGAACTAGTTAAGCATTCGAGCTCTAAACACTTCTAGTGCTTATCTCCTTATCTCCATAAGGAGTAGAATGTTCACTCTCAAATGCAAGGACTATTATTCTATATACCAAATCAAAATGCCAGTGATATACAATAATATAGAAATAATAATTGCCTTATTAAATATAATATTCACAATCAGAATACAATTGCTCTCACTCTCTCATCCTCTGAGTGGCATTCGAGGGCATATTCCTAACAATAGTAATAGAACCACAGGCCGTCTTGCTAGCAAGGCCCGTTTAACCTCACTAGCCCTACAAAGGGCGACGGTTTTTATCCCTTTAGGGACTGCCGTGGCTGTTTTATTTTCCTTCTCTTTTTTTTCGTTTTCTCTCAGTGCTTGCTTTAATATCCTCTGATCTTCAAGGATTTGTTTAGGGGTCATAGGTAATAGGTTGAATTTCTTCTTCCCAAAGATGAAGGAATACTTGTTCGAAAACCCATCATGAGTAACTTTGCGGTCATACTGCCATGGTCTTCCTAAAAGGATCTGGGTGGCATGCATAGGGGCGACATCGCAAACTACTTCATCCTCGTATCTACCTATCTTAAAGGGCACGGTGCATCTACTCACCACCTTTAGTTCTCCAGCATTATTCATCCATATCAACTTATATAGTTTAGGGTGCCTTTTGGTTTAAAGTTCTACTTTCTGCACCAAGGTTGTGCTAACGACATTGACACAACTACCCCCGTCTATGATCATACTACAGAGTTTCTCCTTAATGTAGCACCTACACTGAAACAAGTTCTCCCTCTGGCTATCCTCATCTTCCACTATCTTAGCTGACGAGGACATTCTAAGCACTACATTAATCTTCCCTTCTAAGATCTCTTCGTTACATTCTTCTATCTCTTCTCCACTATCCTCATTCTTAATCTCTTCTTCATCCTCACTTTCAGTCGCTCTTTCCCCTGAATTAATGACTACAGCTCGCTTATTTGGACAGTTCGGGGCTATGTGACCTATACCTTGACACCTATAGCATCGGATCTCATGTGTCCTAGGTTGAGGTTTGGAATTTGGTGAAGGTTGGGACTTAGTTGGCGGATTAGGGGCTGACTGGACCCTATTGACCAACGGTTTAGGGTCTTCCCTATGGTTAGTGGGCTGTCTCGGTTTCCATGGGATACTAGGAGTGGTGTTCTTCCTAGTTTGATGCCTCCGAACTTGGATCTCTATCTTCCTAGCCGTGTGCACCATCTCTTCTAAGTCATGCATGGTCATGAGCTCTAATTGGTCTCTAATCTCAACATTAAGTCCGGCTAAGAACCTAGTCATGGTGCTATCGTGGTCCTCCTCTATATGACACCTAATTAGTCTGGTTTCCATTTCCTTATAGTAATCGTCTACCGACTTGGTCCCTTGCCTTAAAGTTTGAATACTATACCTAAGGTCCCTCATGTAATAGCTAGGAACAAACCTTTCCTTCATCACTCGCTTAAGCTCTTCCCATGTATCTATAGGTCTTTCCCCACGTCGATGCCTAAGTTGAACTACATGATCCCACCATACAAGAGCATACCCAGTAAACTTTACAGTAGCTATCTTAACCTTCTTAAGATCAGAAAAGTTTCGACACTCAAGTTGTCCCTCGACCTTCCTAACCCATTCAAAATAAGTTTCGGGATCAGATTTACCTTCAAAATGTGGTATGGAAAACTTAACACTACTTAAGTTATCATCTACCCGTCTTTGTTGTTCCCTAGGCTCTCGGTCGATCCTAAATTGCCTATCATCCTCAAAGTACTCGTCATATTCATCTTCCGGATAGTATTCGGGTGGTGGAGGGGCTGTCCTGACTCTACCCCTTCCCCTATCTCTATACCGTGAATCCCTTCCTCCCATTATGGGTTCTTGTTCTCGATCTTCCCTATTCCTAATAGCAGGTTCGGTAGTTTGTGAAGTTCTGTGGGATTTCAGCTCTTCTCTCATCTCCAACATCATGTTTTCCATCCTTCGTATGTAGGATGTCAGGCCTTCGAGTTGGAATTGCACATCACGGAAGCTTTGGATTTTATTAGTAATTGGGTCATCGCTTAGGACCTCTTCCTCGTCTACGGGATCCTTCCCGGCTCATCTAGGTGCTGGAGTTTCTCCATCCTTCGAGTTTCTTGATCCTGTCATCATGGTACCAAGTGATTCGAAACAGGAAACAAGTATCGAATATCTTACCTAAAACACAGCAATTTAACTCCAATGCAAACCACAAAATTATTTTATATATATATATATGAGAAAAAAATATAAGAGAGGAACAACTAAACCGTTCTCTGATACCAAATGATACCAAACGATACCCAAACAGTGATACCAATACAGGGATTGTTGTGAATCGTGGTTGAACGAGGCAGAAGTAGGGTTTCTGGAGTAAAGAAACGAACAGCAAATAACAAATAACAATAATCGACAAAGACTTCGGTACACCAAGACTTCAATACAAAGATTTCAATACAAAGAAGACTTCGATAAAGAATATTCGGACAAGATTGATACAAAGACTTCGATACAAAGAATATTCGACAAAGACTTTGATACGCATAATCGATTGCACTTCGATTCAGCGAGTCGATTGCACGTCGGTTCAGCAATATTTGGACACCACTTCGATTCAGCGAGAATCGATTGCACTTCGATTCAGCGAGAATCGATTGCACGTCGGTACATCAATATTTGGACACCACTTTGATACAGACAGAATCGATTGCACTTCGATTCAGCGAGAGTCGATTGCACGTCGGTACAGCAATATTTGGACATGGAAATGACGAGGGCACTTCAAACCCTTAGAATTAATCACTATAATCCCCTTAGAATCCTGTTCTAAAGAAACGTTCAGAATTATTCCAAGAACTCAAGTTTCTGTGACTAAGACTTAACAATTTTATGAACTAAAATTGTAAGAATGTAGAAGTGAGAATTATAAGAATAATACTCAAGAAAATTCGAGCAACATCTCTTGACTCAAGCACAAGGCCGAAATATATTTTTGATTTCAAAAGTGATCTGTTCTTCTCATTACCAAAAGGCCTCCTTTTATAGGAGTGTACAGAACAAACTATGTAATCCCTGACATATTAAACTAAGGGAATAAAATCAAGAGTGTTCCTATTTCTAAGACAATGAGGGGCGGTCACACATGTGACTAGATTTAAAAGGAAATAAACTAACAACAACTATCCTAGAAAGTAAATAAAGAAGTCTTGAAAAGGTCTTGGTTTTCACAACATCACGCTCATTTTTTAATCTCCCACATGCTAAAGTTCTGTTTCCAAGACAAAATAAAATATCACACCTTCCTTGAAACTTCCTCACGCCTAAGTCTAATTTCCAAGCTAGGATGGATTTTCCTTAATTATCAAGTCGACCTTCGGTTGTTCATCCTTTTTATAGAGTATTTTTCTTTTCGAGTTTTATGATTTAACTCTCATTTTCAGGAAATATGACAAAGACGCCCTCATGCCATTATTTAGGCAATATCTGGGGTCCGCCCTCAAGCTTTCTGTTTTTAGCTATATCTGAGCTGCCCTCAAGCAAAGCTATATCTGGGCTTAGGATTTGAACAACTGTCGGGCCTTCTTGAATCTCAAGTGGATCCACCGTCGCACAGTCACTAAACTTAGACATGATTTCCACTTCAAATTCGGGCAGCTTAATGACGAGTTTGTCTTCTTCTTTTCTTTTGACGTGAATTCTTCTAGGCTCGGAGTCTTTATTCAGTGCACTCCAAGCAGCCTCGGTGTGAGGGTCTTCAAGAGAGGATTTGATCGAGGCCATACAATAAACCTCTTGAGTAGGAATCGAGTTGTCTTCATAAGAGTTAGTAACAGATAATAAGGTAACAGGTGTGGAATGTGTATTAAGTTTATTTCGTGAGGTGGTGCTAGTGTCACTCGTTCTCAATATTTAACTCGTTTGTTCTCTCAACTTCCTAGCACGTGTACGTGTGATAGGACCAGTGGGGTCCATGACGGCTCCAACCGTTCCTAACTCTATTGGTAGCACAACCGTGGTTTTATCAGATAATAAGGTAATACGGTTTTAATTCCAAGCCACTTATAACAGCCCATCCAAACTAAATATCAAAAATTACATTCGAACAACAATTGTTTAACTGTTTTCTCTAATTCACAGCAAAGAACGCACCTGCAATTTGTAATATCCTGACTTTCTACTATGGTTTTTTCACGTTATTTTATCCGATTTATATTGCACAATGCAAAATTTGTCAGGATGGATAAAATTATTTGAGGACTGAGACAGCTGTATTGGTATAATTATTGTAGTTGGTCGACAATTGCTTTTTGAAGATATTGTGTATCAGGTATATCATATGAGGACATTATTGGGATGAGTATATGTATTCAGTATGTCACGTATACGTACCAGTATATCGATACGACAGACATGAATAGTTTAAAATTAGCTAAATATAGCCTGCATAACACACGCTAATTGAAGGACATAGCATACGCTGATTTTCAAGCCTTATGTACGTTAAAAGGTGAGGTTAACGTACCTAAGATCATATCAGGCATGATCTAGACAGTCTCCGACAGGTGGATCCGGTGGTCACAACTTTTGTCGTTTAGTGCATGCTAAGCATAGGGCTAACGCGCGCTAATTGTAGATCAGTCCACGGAAATCTAACATGTGGTCCCGGTTGCATTCGGCGTATGTTCTGATGAAGTCAACGAGTTGTTATGTACGTATTATATGTAGGATTAGCATACGTTATTTCGTGAGAGTAGCGCACGCTAAAGGGGTTGGAAAAGTCAATTTACTGATGAACTGGTTTAGCGCGCGTTAAGGCATTCGTGAGTGCATGCTAGTAATGTGCTATAGATAGTTGAGAACTATTGTTCATTTCGGTCATTCTTTCATTTTATCCAATAGAGAGAGTTCTTGGATAGGGTTTTGGGTTCTAAACACTTGATGTTTGTGGAATTGATCATCTTTAGTGATATTGAGCCTCCTCTAACTTGGTTATGAGCTTGGGGGCATGGATTAAATCTTTATACTTATAGTTGATGATGATTCTTGGAGAAATCCGATTGTTCTCTGTCATAGTTCATCCATTCTAGGTAATACTCATGTTCCCCTCATTATATCTCACTTTTTGGAAAAACGTTAACATGTTAGGAAGAATGTTAGTCTATTTTATTATTTATGAGGATGATATACATGATTAACTTGAGTTGTGACAAAGATATTAAAGATGTTGGTTAAGGTTATTCATGTTGAAGAGTTGCGATTCGTTCAAACATCTCGTAAGATGGATTATCGAATTATGTTAATGTTGTTGTTGATATATGGATTATTGAAGTGTTGATATGATCCTTGTAGTTTTGGATTGTGTTGTTTATCTTCAAGAGGTATGTTGGTTAAGCTCTCTCTTTGTTTTCGAATTCTTGATGTTGTAGTTGTTGTTTGTTTCGTATGATGATAGATATGAAAGTGTTGTATTTCTTGGTGTTTGATGGAGATTGTTGAAAAAAATAATAATACGTTGATATATATATATATATATATATATATTAGATTATGAGTTAATATGATGGGCTAGATAACATATTGGATTATGTCGTATTGAAGATTATGAACAAAGTGATGTTAATTGGACATGGTTATGAATTACTTCATGTTCTTGAGAAATTATCGAAGTATATATATCATGATATGATGAATAGGTATAAGGTGTTGATGTTTTTGGATATGAACATGGAATATTCATATTTAGAATCAAGTTATGTTAATTGATGATGTGATATTCATATAGGAATACGAAAAATAATTATGAGTTTAAGGAGATCATTATTCATCCTTGAGTATATGTATTCACACGTATTGAACAAGTGTTCAATTTGGATGTTTGGATTATTTGGTGGCCTTCAAATTGTGATTGTTATGAATTTGATGGATATGGACAAGGGATGACACATTATTTTGTATATGAGGTTGAATGTTGTAAATGTTGATAATGTTGATATTGATTTACTATGAATTTAAATGAACAAGGAGGAATCTTGTTAATCATATTTAAGGTTGAATTCGAATTTGAGTATGTTATAATCCTTGTTATCGGATTGAATTGATTGTTGATATGATTATCGGATTGCGGAATCGTATTGTGGTTATGGATTCGTGATTGATTGAGTTGTTCGGTTTTGTATATCATTGAGGTATTGTTGAACCGTTGGGTTTGTTTATTGGTTATATCGATTATCGATTGTTATAGAATTTGTTGTTAATCGATTATTGCAATAAGTTGTGATAATTGATCGTCGATTATAATTGTTGTGTTGCAGTTGAGATTGAAGGGTTCATGGATTGATTTGGTAGGGGCTTAGGAGTCTGTAGGAAAAAGTAAGGGGATTGGTAATGGCTTCGTCATCATAATATCGGTATCGAAGCAAATTTATACTTGTTCAGTTTATAATGCTTTATAAATAGTTTCGGTTTCATTTCATTTATAATTCATGTAGCAATTATTATAAGTGTGAGCTTCGGAGGTTTGGTTTGTATGTTGTTATCCGATTTTAGAGTTAAATCATAATGTATATGATTTACATTCGTCACTGGTATATTTGAGTATTGCGGGTATGATTTGGTAAAGACGAATATATGAGTTATCTACAGTCTGTGATATTTTGGAGTGTTGAATATCGAGGATAATCATTGGTGATGATTTTTGACATCGAGATTGCTCTCCATGGATTTGAGGCAAGTTTCCTAATTATTGTTTATCATTTAGTGTTGTTCATGTTGTCATGCATGTGTGTCTTGTTGGTTGTATTTCCACCACGTGTTGATCCGACGAGATCATTTTGGGATCTATGCTAGCGCGCGCTGGATCATTGGACAAGATTTTTCACCACATGTTGGTCCAATGGGATCATCTTGTGATCTATGTAGTAAATGCTGGATCACGGATTACCATGAGTGTGTGTTATTGTCATTATCATGTGTGTATATTGATGTTGTCATTTGAGTGGGCATTGTAGGTCTTTTGCTAGGATCAGGTTCGTGTGTCGTATTGATCTAATCTCGAATTAGACTGACATTATTCATCGTGGCGTTACGTATCTTGAGGTATGTTCCGCATTCCTTCTTGGTACTTGTCTTTTGATTGACAATAGATTATCATGTTGAGATTTGATGATGTTATCCGCTGGACTGGACTGGACAGAGCTTGTTTATTTCGTATTGGTGAGTTATGATTGTTTTGAGAATCTGGGTATTTTTGGGTTACAGTAGGGATGTTGAATATGAGTTCGTTATGTGATCATGATTACGAGAGGTGGAATATGATAAGGGTTGTGATTTGTTATGGATTACTACAAGTTGGTAAGATTGTGACAGTAAGATTATATTGCTAGTATCATTGGTACGTATTATTGATGTTGATGTGATCGTTATTATTGTTGAGTATCTGACCCCGTCGTGGACTTTATTTTTAAGTTCTCGGAGATCGAGCTTGTAACAGTCGTGAAGAGATGAGCTTCCCAAATGATACTGGCTATGACGTGTATTTTGAAATCGAGTATTGAATGTTTGTTATTTTCTGCTGCAAATGTATTTTTACCATATTCGATGTTGTGTATTTTCTAAATGACCTTCTGGCAAACTTGAGTTTATTTTGGAAAAACGATTCCCTAAACTATTTCGTCGGTACATGTAAGCGGTGACTTAACGTACGTTTTGAAATTTATTGAGTTTTCGCACTTTTGGCCTTTTGCTTTCATAAAGGATTTTATGACGATATTTGAAAATGAATTTGGAAAGTATTTGAGTATCGGAAAGATATCACCGTCATTGCCTCTAGGGCATATTTGAAATTATTGTAAAATGTCTTTTAGTCTTATGGGTTCCGGTGCGGGACCCACGATGCTGTAATATTCCCGGATGGCTCTGGGGTGTTACACAATCATCCATAGTCAATAAAATATTACGTCCCTGCAAGTTGCTTCTCGATGGTAGTCTCTCGTGCGGGATCCTCTACGTGTGAACTTTAATTTTTTGGGGGAACTAGCTCGGGCCATATAGCTTTAAATGTTCGTACCTCCACTTAACCGACCTCCTCGCTCCGACTAACCGACTAACCAAACACTCGTACGCCTCTCTCGTTGAAAAAACATCCTTCTGAAGTAGAATTCCATCTCCATGAATCTGCTTCTCCTTGTCTTAAAGTGCGCTCTCTCCCTCTCCGCTCCCTCATTTCGCCTACTTTCCTTCCTATGTACAAGTCAAGATTAAAAAGCCCATTACACCTATCCCTCAATTTAACTTCTCCCACCCGCGTCTCCTCCCATAAGTATTCGACTCGTTCCCCATCAACCCCTACATCTTCCGGAACCTCAACCCACCACCCACATATTTTCTTCCTCCCCTCACCCCCATCGAGTTGAACCCAAGACATCCATCCTCTTCCCACCTACACTCCACTACCCTTGCCCATAAGCTGTCCCTATTCATTAAGAACCTCCAAGCCCATTTCCCCAACAATGCCTCATTGAAACACTCAGAGATTTGTAACCCCAAGACCCCTTTAGATTTTGCCTTGCAAACGGTTTTCCACTCAACCCAAGGTATCTTGCTTGAATTCTCACCCTCCATAGAATTCCAGCACAATACTAAACCATAAATATATTTTTCGAATTTGTGTTTTTGTATAATTTTATATTTTGAGCTAACTTAAGTCATCTAAGCCTACTGCTTCAAAATCAAAGCTTAGCAACGGAGGAGCTGTCGCCATCATCATAGCGAGAAGAAGTCTGTGTCGTTGGCACATTGGATCTCTCTTTCATCTCGTCTCAGACTAGGGGTCGTCTTTTTTCACTTTAATTTGTGTGAATAAGTAAAACTGTAAACTTGAATTTTGATATGGTCGAACATTTGAACTGGTGAACCAGTCATTTGGGTGCTGCTGCCGGTTGAGTGGAGATAATAAAACACGAATTCAACTTCTCCAAATAAATAAGTTGCTTAATCGATAAACTTACTTCCAAAATAACTTTTCCTAGACATTATGGTTATGCAATATTATATTATATATATTACAAGTCCAAAATAAGTAGTGGAAGAGAAAAACAAGATTCGATCCATAAAATAACAAAATAAACCGAGATTCGATAACATAACAACCAGTTTCACTTCCATGCTATCAAACACGCCAACCCACAAAACGAAAAATCCAAAATAGCGCACAGAAGACTAAGCAGGTTTGGTCATACTAGGGGCAGACCATTAGTCCCGGGTCTGCACTGGGACGGATAGGTGGTGCCATAATATATAAACATAAGTTCAACGAAAAGCAGCATGAACCATGAAACCTAGTCAATATATAAGTTTTTTTTTAAGAAAGCAGAGAAACGACTAAGCCATAGGAGGATTCAACAGAAAAACATGGAATTGCGAACATTCTCCTTTAGAGTAGGCATTGGAACGACCGCTGGCGCAGCAGTCCCGTTGTGGCTAGATGAAGTCTCCGACTTCTCTTCAAACTTCATCCATTGGCCCAACTGAGTGGCAGCCAGGTGGGCATAGCAAATTGGGGCAACTAAAAATTGGGAGAAACAAAAAAGAGTAGAATTAGAGAGCAAACAAATGACAGTTATAAAGAATATCATCCAAAATTATAAAATAATTCCTTAAAAAGTTGGCACCAAGGTTAAATTGGAAAAATTACCCCTGAAGTTTAGCCTAACAACAAAAAACACCCTGGTATCATTCAGAATTAACATGTAAACCACCTAATTGTTTTTCAAACCGTTAGTGTTCGGTAAAGGTAGCTGTTAAATTAGTAAAAGTACAAAAATAAACAATATTCTGCCTTCGAAAGCTACACCAAAAGCTATATCTACCAAAAAGTTAATTACTTAGTTTTCCCAAAACACTACCTCAATCACTAAAAGCTACCTAAAAGCTCTACTTGAAAAGCTATCGCCCGACACACCCTAAGCCCCGGTGGGTGATTTTTGTAACTAACCAAGCAACGGATAAGATTCGTAATTATTCCAACAAAAAGCCATATCGACTACAGAGGTGGCAAACTGTAATATAGAAACAAATGCTGGGTAATTTTGTTATTATGGATATAACTAAAAATTTTCTTTATAATTAGGCTGAAGGTCAGGGTGATTTTTGTAGTAAAACCACCCAAACTATTTAATAAGGTGAAAATTACCGATAGAAATAGCAGTGGTACTACGCTGGTACCTGCAGTAAAAATGACAATACAAAAATTAGAATAAAAAAATCAGATGATAGACAATTTCCACAAACGAGTTAAAATGGTTTCGATTACAGTCCACTCACACATAGGACAAGGAGTGCACAATCTCCTGCAAATCATCCGGGGAGAAACCAACCTCATCTAACAGGACATGATAATGTGTTGGTCTTGTGGTTCCCTAAGATACAAAACCAAGTAATATATTAGCGTATACTGCCCAAAAAAATAACTGGAGGATTGAGAAACGAGTGCAGCAACAAAATTAAGAACTTTAAAAAAAAATAAAACAGTGTGCGTACGATCATCCCTGCATGTGCACACAAGTAAAAGTCATTGTTCTTGGGATGACAGACTTTGTTATCTATGATTGTCCCTGCAAAACAGTAAAAATAAAGGCATATTTCAACAGTCAGCCCATGTTCACTTGTGACGAGAAAACTGCATTTCCTAAATAAATTAAAAAAATGGAGGGGGGAGGGAAGACGGGAACACCTGGCTGCACATTGTCAGGAGAATTTGGCTGGAAAAATTTGGTGTGGTGATTCTTTTGTGCAATAATAACCACAAACTTGGGCGACCATTTCTCATCAAGGAATTTGCAAGACTACATAAAAATGGACGAGTATCGATGTATAGGAAACCAAGAAAGGTAAACGAAGAACTCCAAACATACCAATAAGGTGGTCAGAAGACAAACCTCAATAATTTGGTTCAGTTCAATGTTCAGGACTTGGTTGAACTGTGATTCACTGACACCATCTCTGCGAAATTGCAGAAGTGAATGGTCAAAGATAAAATATATATTATAATTAAAGATTCTGTTATGATCATTTTGATTAAAGATTCTGTTTTGATCATTTTGAGCTATGCACGAGAAGGGATGTAACGAATTCAAGATATTTGATCAAAATGTTACCTAAAGATGATAATTTGGTCAGGCTTTCTTTTCTGTGAACTAGTGTAAAAATCAATCAGAATTTCCCTGCAGTTGACAGAGAAGACATTTTACATTAGCCATCTTAAGGTTCACACTTCACAGGTAAATGAAACATATTAGTGTTTGACAGTAAACTAAAAGAACGAATAAAAAATAGATGTGATGCTGTACAAATACAGCTAGATTTTATAGCACATACTTAAGCAACAAAATCTCACCTCATAATGCCATCATCCTCGGTTTCTGAAACACGTTTGTATAGAGAGTCGATCATTTCAACTTTGGGAGATTGAGTACGGACACAAGCCCTATATCGAGAAATAGAAGGCCACTGCCTCGAGCTAACAACCTGATGAATTAATCAAAAGCAAGTTTTAAAAGCATCGACCAGAGAAAAGGGATACAGTCTTATTCAGGCTCAAAACACGAGTACAAATAATTTGGTAGGAATAATTAGATCAAGTCTAACTAAAAGTCTAAAAAAGAGTCAAAAAAGCAAAATTACCAAAAAAAAAAAGGCAAAAGAAACTATGGTACTGCAAGGTTGGCATTTTCCCCATAAAGCGGGTGTTATTACTTGTATAATTTAAACAAAAAAATCAAGGAAGTTTGTAGATACTTATTAATTTAGTCATTACAAAAACTAGCCCTAAGGTTTAGCCGAAATATAAAATAACATTTATCTTTCAAATTACACGTAATACCCCGACATTTACAGGGTACCCTCACCTCAACTTCAAGTGTGGTCAGGAGGGTGTTATTTGTAACTACATATATTTTTTTAATTACCTACCCATGTGTGATTTTGTAAGCTCGATAAAAATTAAAGGATAAACAAAAAAGAAGTAGATCACAAAGAGAGAGAAACATCAAAAAGCACTTACTGCAGCAATGGACGGAACATCGGACTGGCCAGGCGAGCCATGTGACACGTCCATACCAAGAATCAAGGTAGGAGACTTGGATATCACTGGAATCGAGGGTGATAGTTCACCAGCTAACATAGAGTTAAGCCCACCAAGCTGCCATGAAACAATGCCATTAGAGCACAAGATATAAAAGCAAGCCATGCTACAATTCAGCACAACTAACCTTGGCATTTATTTTAAGAAGGAGATTAGTCAAATACTGATCGTTAACACGACCAGGCGACAGGCACTGAGTAACAACTCCAAAGTCGGACAAGTTCTTTCGCTTCCAAGGACCTTACAGGTTTCATTCATGCAAATGTCAGTACGATATATCAATAATCGAGATTAGGGCAACGGAAATCAATTATTGATTTCACACAAACCGTAAATGTCGCAGTTTTTCCTCTCGGGAAGCAAACACAGAAGAAACTTTGGCGGGCCCGGAAGCTTTGATTGTATGTCTTCATACATCTTTTCGACCCTAACAACGGGAGGAGCTCGTCTAAACTGGGCATTTTCTTCAAAAACATCAAATGGAGGTTCAACTTCCTGATACATTGAAAATTACCATTGTTTAATTATATTCATTGACCAATTATAGAACTACCTGTGAGATTTAACCAAATTACAAAAAAAAATTCGAAATTATAATTACCCCATTGAAGATTGTATTTTGTAACAAATATTGCCCTTATGAGGATCCAATTTGTAAAACACAAAAAAATATCAACAGGGGTATTGATACTTTAAAAAATCATGCTGAAAACATTAATTAAGCACAGAGGAGGTGGAGGAACATACAACTCCTTTCATCTGACCAACTTTCATCAACTCTCGGACAAGGTTACGCACGTCACAGCGAGCTGAGAAGTTTACAACAGCCCACTTTTCGATCTTACTAGCATTAGCGAGTTTCTGCGCAAAAAATCAATGGTTCCCATGAAAATACAAACAAGAACAACATTTATCATCACCACAGGAGTAACATAGTGGTTTCCGGAAAAAGACCTTATTGTTGAAATTCCACCTTCCATTTCGAGCAAACAAATCTTCTCCATTGCCGACTTTAAGCTGTAACAGAAAGTCAGCAACATATTCTAAACTGACCCAAAATACGCAAAACTCGTTAAAAATTTACCTTAGGGGTTGGCAGAATACGGCCTTCAACCTGAGTAAAGCTATTGTTAATGGAAACGCCACAAGTCTTAAGCATAGGCTCCGCATCGTAATTATTGATTTTCAAAGCCTGCCACAACTCAAAGCAGGTCAGTACACAATAACATGAAATAGAAATAGTATTATTATTATAATAATAATAATAATAATAATAATAATAATAATAACAACAATAATAATTCTTTGAGAAGAAAAACCATACATTACTCAGAACTGACATCCTCTCTTGTGGCTTTTGACGAGATTTTTCAACAAGAGATGATCTTTGGAAGGTTGAGAGAGCCTTTGTGTAGCGTTGTAATGACACCAAAGAACATAGCTAATACACGCAAAAGAAGATGTCAGATTGGATATTCATATTTTAAAACAGCAATTGAAGTCCAAAAAAATCCACAGTTCACCTCAATGGGGAAGTAAGTCGGACGTTTTGGCTTTCCAACATTAATGCATGGTAAATCAGCAGAATAGCGTAGGGTAATGTTACGATGGTTAACAAAGTAGTCATAGACCGTCACTTCCACACCCTCTTCGTCCTTATTTTTCTGCTTTAACGTGAAACTACAAGATTTGTGAAATGTAATTATATTAGATCCAAGTCTAGTGTCGGCAAAAGAGAACAAATAACTAATACTGAAAGAGATTCAAAGGGTAAGTATAAAGAAAACGAAGCAAAATATGTGCATACGTCTGTTCTCTGCAACTTTTCTCACTCAATCCAGAAATCTTGAATTCTTGGTTAGCAGGACTTGTCTTCACCCTCAAATTCTTAAGAGTGCGTTTGGCCTGATAAATTAGAATTGTACATCAATTAGGTAGGTAGCATTCACAAAGTCTTGCAACAGTTCAAGCATAAACAAAAACGCAGAAGGGCTGCTTTTAAACCTTTGCCCAGTCAACAGAAAAGGGATCATTCACATTCTGATTGGCAATCAGAAAATCAGCTACAGGACCAGGCTGAATAATCATAGTTGTAGATACATCTGAAAGCAATGAAGCAGTCCTCAAGGATTATATATCAAAAATGGGGAGGAAAAAAAAAAGGAGGAAAGCCAAGGTAAACCACAAACAAAAAATTACCAATATTCAAAGATAAGCCACTCTGGGTGGTCCTGAAGCTTGAATGAAACCCTCGGCAACCGAGAATACCACCTCCAACATCAGTAAAGTTCTTCGGATCATTGTGGAAAAAAGATTGACGAACCAGCAAGCAACCCCTGAAATTAATAACAGTAGTGTGCTTTGGAGAGAACAGTGTGAAATTTTCAGGAAAATTGAATATGAAATTTGAGAGGAAAATGAGATGAAAACAGTGTGATAAAAGTTGGAAGCAAAGTAGTCAGCAACATGAGAGGTTAACAATGTAGGTGATGTTTTATTTCTAGTGAAATTATATGGGATTGGGGATTAAAAATGATAGTGAATAGAGATCTTTGGAGAAAAAAAATTCAGAAATCGTATGCTGGGCCAAAGCATTTTCTCTCAACAGGCAATCACAGCCATATAAACAACAAATTTGGTCAAGAATTCCATTGGCCATCATGACTTACTGTCTTGCAGCATGCTGCCTTAAAATGATATCCAACACCCGCAATGCTTCTTGAGAATTTTCAGATTCCTGTCCACGTAAAGCATTTGCAATGGCCTGCATTGGGATTTTTGCAGCAAAACTTATCTCTACTTTGAATGTTTTAGATTGATAAGGGCGCCTCATTCTTTTCTTGTCGCTTTCATTAGGACTTCCATGCTCTCCAGGGCTGGAGTTCCCAGTGTTCCTGAATAAAACCAACCCATGTAAGGAGACAAAAATAAGTATGGAAAAAATTTCAGTTAAACGGGCCGAACCAAAATAAAGCCGAAAATTTTGTCCAGTTTGAAGCTAGGTTTCGGTGGTGGTTTTTTTTGGGACTCCGTCATATTAACCACACCAAATATATTTTATAATTTCCACAGTTGCACTATTTTTTAACTATTTCCTCACCTTAAAATAAGAAAGTAACGAGTACATTTGTGATTTTATAATATATTTTTTATTTTATTTTTTTAAGAAAACTATTTTTGATTCTGCTAAATAAATATATTAGCATGGTTTCAAGTTACAATCAAAACGATTAAATCCGTTCAGAAATTTCAGTTTAGTTGAACCGAATGTGCACCATTAGTAAAATGGGAGTAAAAGTTATAATCTCGAACCATCATACTTACCTACTCGAAGTGACACTATCAAGAACAATGGTAAACTCGAGCTTATTCCTTGGCAGTGCACCAACAGTAAATAAGCTTTTCTCACCATCATAAGCAAATTCTTTGCCAGCCAACTCTGTGTCATATGTTTCATGAACTCGGTCAAGCACCTTCCTGCCAACACCCTTTCCATCGACCGGACGGCCATCTTCATAAAAAAGAGCAACCTACAATATAAGTCAAACAGACAAATTACCACAAGTCACCATAGTTTATAAGGATAGTTACAAAAAATACCCCTAAGGTTTACCTTAACTACAAGAAACTTCAGTCATCATTCAAAGCTACAAATACCTTTTAGGAAGTGTTACAAACACCCCCCCCCCCCATTTTTGAGGGTGCAATTTGTTAAGGAGAAACAAGTACGAAGGGGTATTAGCGATTTTGAAGATAACTCAATTTTTCGAGTTAATTACAAAAACTACCCCTGATGTTTTGCCTGATCAAAAAAACACTTACTTTTTCCAAATGATAAATAACCCCTTGAGATCTGTATTTACTTTACATATACCCCAATTAGACTCCACCTGAGGGTGCATTGTTGTAGAACAAATGTAAATGTCAGGGGCTAATTGTATTTTTAATAGATAACCAGTTTTTTTTTCTTGTAATTAGCGTTTGTTTCGTAATTAGGCTATATCTCACATGTTTGTTTAACTGTTATTTTTTTCAGGAAAAAAAATACAGAATGTGAAAAACGGAGGAGAATGTATCAGCGACATACACTGTAATGGAAGAAGTACCCGTCGACCTTGTTCACGTTAACTTTGAAGTGATTGGTAAGGATAGGAACTTTGTTTCCCTTGGTCCCAAGGGCACGCCTAGCCATTGGGACCCGCACGACCTTTTTCACTGGTTCAGATTCAGGTTTTATAGGAGTAACATTCGGAGGTAAAGGCGGGGGAGGTGGCAGTGCTTCCGTAGTTCCATTACCATTTTGCTCACTGGGATCCATTTTAAGAACTCTTCCAAGTAATTCTGAGATATAGCAACGACTATAAATTAAGAGGCAATGTAATAAAGAATCCAAGTGAGCAATTCTGGAAATATAAATTAAGATTCTACAAATAAAATGATTTAAAAAAATTCCAAGAAAGAAAGAAAAACAGATAATGCTTGATTCTTTAAACAGTACAACATCGCATGCAAAAAATTAGAGCGTAGATTTTTTCGCAACTGAATTGTGGCATTTTTCCCTTTCAAGAAAGGGTATTGTTCTTAAATCCGATCAATGAAGTTGCCAGAGATCTTAGTCATTTAAATTAGTCATTTAAATCTATAAAAAAAAAAAAAAAAAAAAAAAAAAAAAGCTGAGGGGCTTCCATTTGCATTCCCATAAGAAAAATAATAGAAACCAAAATGCAAAATCCACACTGTGAAAAAACATAATTCTTTACAATAAAAAAATAAATAAACCTCTCAAAGCCAAACAAAAACAACCTCTTACTTGAGACCAATATAATGACAATTAATTGGGAAAAAAAGGTAAACAATTTATTAGCAGTCGCAAATATATAAGATCAAAGAAACAGCCATGCATGGTTATGACAAAAGAAAGGGAGTGACCGGGGGGGGGGGGGGGGGGTAAACATATAAAAATAAGGAATAACAAAATTGCAGACAAGAAAGAGTCGACGGTACCATAAACAGAGGAAAAGTGAAATTTAACCAAACCCTCTCCTTTTACCTTAATAATTCACCACCGTAATGCAGAAGTCAGACCGGTGCAGCGTCGGCAAAAAGTTGTAAGAAAATACAGACAAGATAAAATAATATAAAAAAATTGTCAAGAAAAGATCACTTTTTTTGCAAAATTTATGAAGTATTGCGCCACGAATCGGCAGAAAAACAGTAATATATTAAACAAAATCAGACGATTATGTTCAAGAAAATAGTGTGGACAAAGCAAACAAAAAGAAACACCGCAGAAAAAAAATCAAAAAGAAAAAAAAATCACTCACATTATCCACACTACCTTAGAGAAAAACTAAGGCGAAAATAAAGACAGCGATGTTGAAGCAGGAAACCCTAGAAAACGGAGGGTGGCAGGCGCAGTAATTTCAGAGTGAAGAACTGCGAATTTAAAAAGAGAGAGAGAGAGAGAGCACAGTACAACTATGATGTGAGTTGAGGGTGCTTTATTGCCGTCATACGTATGACTAAATAAATTATGCGTTGCAACCTACGCGTCCCTTAAAAAGATACACTTGTAAATAGTATGTGGTGGGATTGGGATTTTCGGTTATTGAGTAAAAAAATATCGTACCCATTATTTGAATCGAATTAAAATTTTCAGGTACGGTTCCTCATTTTCTTTTGTATTACTCAAAAATACTCGAACTGAAATTATATCGGGTATTTTTATCGGTTCTTCGGTTATTTCCAACAGGTGACAATATAGTATATACTATATATATATTTTCAAGAGTATTCGAAAGGGTATTACTAAACACCGCCCAAAATTACTAAACACCGCCCTATAATATTACCTTTTTGTCCATTTCACAATCTTTCATTTTTTGTACTCAACACACCAACACACAAGTTTTTCGAATTGAAATCTAGAAACAATTTTTCATTTATTCTACAGAACACACAATCAAATATATATCGTCAATATCATCGACAACTACGAAAATGGACGAGAATTCACATCTGGAGGTAATTTTTCGAAGAAAATGACGCAGGCGTCTGAATATTCCGCCTGTCCCATGGTACAGGCGTCCACAGATTCTGCCTAGACCATGGTTCAGGCGTCTGCAGCGGACGCTCCGTCCTTGGTCTAGGCGTCTAAACCAGGCGCCTGAACCATGGTCTGGGCGTCCGATTCAGACGTCTGTGCCATGGCTAGGCGTCCGATTCGACGCCCGTCTGGCCTGGCCCGTCAGACGCCTCCGTCATGGTCAGCACTTTTGACGTCTGGACCTTTTTTTGCTGATTTTAAATTTTAATAATAATATTATTGGTATTATTATTAACATTCTCAATTAAAAATTTCGAGTTATATTGGAAGAATTTGAAGGTGACGGCGTTGATTATAGTGGTTATTTCGTTAATGACGAAATATTCGCTAGTGATTGTGATGCGATTGGTTGGGCGAAAAAATTGCTCTTCAAATTGGTTTCGAGTTGATCATTTCGTCGTCTGAGAATAAAGGAAAGACAAAGCTATTGAGATGTAACCGTGGTGAACGTTACGGAGGGTATTAAGAGATTTGGATGTCATTGCTCGAAAGAACACAAAGACGAAAGCATGCAAGTGTACATTTCAGATAAAGGCCGAACAATTGCATGACTTGAGTGGTTGGATAATCAGACCGATCTCTGGGAGTAAGGGTATGCACAATCACTCATTTATTGTATATCCGGAGGGGCATCGTCAAATGAGTGGATCGAGTAAATCGGCCAAACAAGTTGTTCGTGAGATGAGTCTTTGCTCAAGCCCGTGTGCCATCTTGGCGGCCGTTCAGAATAAATTTCCCGAGGACAAACCGACTAGACGACATATTTATAATTATAGAGACCACTTGAGGAAGCATGATTTTGAAGAAAGAGATGTCGTCGGTCAGTTTCACCATTTGGCTGTGACGAATAACTACGTACATTGGACGCAGGCCGACCCGGATACAAATGCTGTTACCCACGTGTTCATGGCACATCCAACATCAATCAACTTAATCCGGACCTACATATGGTTCATTAGCATGGATTCTACCTACAAAACGAATAAGTATAAGATGCCATTTCTCGAGATAGTCGGGATGACTCCATGTAACAAGAACTTCCTAATTGCCTATGCAATTATGAAAGATGAGACCGAATCGAGCTATGCGTGGGTGTTACATAAGTTGAAAATTTTGCTTGGGTTTGATGTTCATCCGACGGCTATTGTTACGGATCGCGAGTTTGGATTGATGCGTCCTATTGGAGAGATATTTCCACATAGTGCCCACTTGCTTTGCACATGGCATATTAATAAGGATGTTGAAGACAAGGTCTACAGAATTTGTGGAAAAGATAAAGAAATGGGCCAAAGGTTTAAAAATGGGAAATGGAAGAAAATCATGGAAGCGGCGACCGAAGAGGAATACGATCAAGCGGTGCAACTCATGAAGGATACATGGAGATGGAATCCTAAGGTGATATCCTACGTTGAGGGTACATGGCTAAAATACAAGGAGATGTTCGTTGTTGCGTGGACGAATAAAGTGCTTCATTTTGGAAACACAACCACTTGTAGAGTTGAGAGTGCACATGCCGAGTTAAAGCAATGGCTTAATTCTTCCACCGAAGCCCTCGATACCGTCTGGACCAAAGTGAACCAGGAGATTGAATCACAACTTACGCATATCACAACTTAGTCGGTATGATGTAAAAATGAATTTGTTGTACGTTCCTTAATTATTAAAATCAACGTTTTTGTTGATTTTTATAGTTGATAGTTGATTTTCGTTTTTTGTTGATCGTGATAGTTGACAGAAAAAATTTCGTTTTTGTAAGCAGAAGAGAAAAAAACAAACAAAAGTACAGTGCCAAATGCAAAACGAAAGTGCTAATCAATATACAAAATACAAACAAAAAAAGTGCCAATCAAAATACCGTCTTACACAAAACAAACAAAATACAAAATACAAAATCAGTTGGCCGAATGCCAATCCCTCATGTACTCCTCAAGCATCGTCGTCGCTTCTTCCGCCTGGTCTGGGGGAAGGTGTCTGATACAGTGCTGGGTAATACCGGCCAATCGACTCACCCACTGTAAAAAATATAGACAATATAATACAATAAGTAATGTATGATGAAATCAAACAAAGTGCAAAGTTAAAGAACATATGTAATCGCTGCTGGAACGAGAAGGGATCACTGATCCAGGTGCTATACCGTCGTTCAGTAGCTGAGGGTGCGAATACCGATAATACCACTCAATGTAATCATCGGCGCATGCAGCCTGATCATGAGTAGCAGCCTGATAGTCAGCGAGAGGAAGCCTGTATGCGCCCGGAAACATCATCCAAGCATCAGATGACATCCGAATGGGATAGTCAACTCGGTACAATCTGCTCGACCACGCCCGAACCGCTTTCTCCGGTCTGGTGATCGGGAAAGGGATAGTCTGCACATAACCGAACTGCCGTAATGCCCGACCAGGCATGTATGGCTCGATAATATCCCGATATCGTAGCCATCCAATGAATGTGGTCCTCGGGACATCCCTCATCGGATCAGGGCCATAAGGCAACTACTGTATCTGCGTACATGTAATCAACAAATTATACAAGTTATTTTTAAATGAATTGTGAGATTGTTAGAAGGAATCGTTATACCTCTGCGGCTGTCAACTGATCAATGCGGCGACGCAAAGACTGGATTCGGTGCTCGTCCTTACCCTCGGGCTGGACACTCCATGTAGAAGCTCGAGGCTGCGTGGGGTCAACAATCATACGCTCTCGATGAGGTCGAAAGCAGGGAAAATACTCATAAATCCAAGCCTGAACGAGGGTAAGACATCCACAAATACCCATGGAGTCTCCGCGACTAGCGATACCGAGCTGACGGTACATGAAAGCCAATGCGGCCGAACCCCATGAATACTGACCCGTCGTATCCATACCATCCCTCACCTCCAATATGCAGGATGGCCTAATCCGGTTACCACTCTTGTCAACAAACAAGGTGGATCCAAATAACAACCACATCCAAGCTACGACCTGGGTGCCCTCCACTCGACCTCCATCGCGGCATGACCTGAAAATCGAGTCCATAAGTACGCCGCCACCCCCCAGTGAGTACTCAGTAGCTCAAACCTCGATACTCCAAGAACCTCCATCACATCCACCTGCAACTGTGTAGATGTGCTATCGGCATCAACCAATCGCCCCTCGACAGGAATGCGAAGGATCTGCCACACATCATGTAACATGATGGTCATCTCTCCGAACGGCATGTGAAAAGAGTTCGTATCGGGCTGCCACCGCTCAACGAACGCAGAAATCAATGGGGAGTCAATATGTCTGAACATGGCGTCCGTCAGGTGGGATAACCCAGTCCCACTGATCCGACTCACTAAAGAGGGTGACATCACTGAGCGCCACTGACTCAAGCTCTGACAAGCAGCAGTCCTGGTGTGACACTTCAGCAAACCTCTCATATCTCTAGTCCAGATATGCGCGGCGACATGCCCACCGAAACTCGGGATAACGCTGCCGTCGATAGGGCCACCAGGCATCTCCTCACTAACCATCCAAGATGTGTCATCCTCTGTCCTACGCCGTTTACTACTGGTAGACCCAAAAGTGACAAACCTCCCCACTCTCCCCTTCCGAACCCGGCACGAAAATGAAGAAGAATCATCACCGCCCTCCTGATTGTCGGCCTCATCGTGCGAATAATACTCGCTCGAATCCTCAGTACCAAAATCAGTATAAGGTACGTCCTCGAATCCCCTACGCTCTGCCTCCCGCTGTCTACGAACGGAAGCATCAACACCACGAGCTCTGGTGTGACGCGCTCCAGAACCCATCATCTCTCTGACTAGCGGCATAGATTTGCCCGCTCCTCCTCTCATCTGCATTTAGCAAACAATACAACTAATAAGTAATAATCATACAAACAATATACATTACTAATTATTAATTGAAAATTTTATTTTTTTTCCAAAAATGATCAAGGCTTCGGAACAGACGCTGAACCAAGGCGGCGTACGTCCGGACGCCACGACCATGGTTCAAGCGTCCAAGACAGACGCCTACTCCAGTGGCTAGGCGTCCGATCTGGACGTCTGTGCATGGTTTGGACGTCCGCCGTAGACGTCTATACCACAGGCTGAGCGTCCGCCATGGACGCCTGCGCCATGGATAGGCGGAATCGGCGGACGCCTGTGCCATGGCCAAGCGTCATCGTCGGACGCCTGTCACAAAATAACGGCTGCGGCCTCTGTCGTGCACTCTGGCACGGCGGCCGCGGCCAAAGAAACAGTAAAACGCAAAAAAATAGTTACCAGAGCTTTTTATTTTCCGGTCATGGCGGCGGACGACGGCGGTGCGGCGGCAAACGGCGGCTATGCGGCGGTGCTATGGCGGCGGACGGCGGCTGTGCGGCGGTGGTGTGGCGGTGGTGCGGCTGCGTCGGGTGGGGTCTTTAGAGAGAACACTATTGTCAAATTAGGATTAAAAATCTGATTAATATGAATTAAAGGCAAAAGGGTAATATTTTAGGGCGGTGTCTAGTAATTTAGGGCGGTGTTTAGTAATCCAGTATTCGAAAATATGTAGAATATAGTATATACCCAAAAAATATAAAATAACCGAAAACATATAGAATAACCGAAAATATGTAGAATAACCAAGTATTTCGATTATTTTTAAGATGAATTTTATGTATATCGGTTTCTCGGGTATTTCGGAGTTCGGAAAATCAATAACCGTTATCCGAACTTTAGTTTGAAGTAGGATCCAATAACCAAAAAAACACGATTTTTTTTTCAATAACCGAACCGAACCGAACTGTTTTTACCTTTTCGGTTCGGTTAGTCGGTTATTCGGGTCCTAAGTCCCAGCCCTAGTACGTGGTCGTTCAAAGTGCAATATTTGATTCATGTTATCTCTCGTGTATTTTTTTTTAGAAGAAATAATACTTTCATACATAATCAATCAAGCATAAGCAGTACAAATCAGATCACCCAATCTCAGGTAAATCTGTCAATCCATCTCTATCCTCAACTACATGTTGTGCAAAGTTATGGGCCAAGTTATTTGCGGAACGGTAAATGTGCGAAAAGGAAATAGAGTCAAACAAATACAAAGTAGATTTAATGAACTCAATAAAATGCCCTCCACGTGATAAACAAGTAGTGGCAGAGTTGATAGCTTCTGTGACGGATTGGCAATCGCTCTCGATGATGATGCTTTTCCACCCGAACTCAATGGCCAACTCAATCCCACACTTCACAGCAAGCGTTTCTGCTATTTCTGGGCAGATTAGATGCGGCACTATTCTTTGTATCCAAGCTAGCATGTTGCCTGCTCCATTCCGTGCTACGATCCCCAACCCTGCTGATTTATCAGATCTGAATATGGCTGCGTCAACATTTATTTTCACGTGCAGGTCATCAGGTGGCATCAAGGTTGAAGCTGATTTTGGTGGCCTTGGTTGCGTAAAATGTTGGTTGGCTGACTGGAATCGGTTCAGGTACTCCGCTGCAAACTGTACCAACTCCTCTGGATCTCATTCTTTATTTGAATTGGTGAGTTGGTTTCGGTGATACCAAATCCCCCAACTGATACATGTAAAATAAGCAAATTGCTTTGCTGATAGAACCTGTTTCACCGCACAAATCCAAAACCAAACACCAGTACTAGAATCAGAACAAATAGATGCAGGTAGGCCAGAGATTGCCCAGATCAATATTGCAACTGAACAATTTCGAAATACATGAATAGCAAATTCTAAATTTTCTCTACACAGCAAACAGAGAGGATCCACAGGTACGTGGCGCTGAGCTAGATTCTGGAGAACAGGTAACCCATTAGACAAAAGTCTCCAGAGGAAAACTCTAACTTTGTTTGGTACACCTACTTGCCACACGAAACTCCAATCACGACTAACAAGATCAGAACTAGAAGTTGCACTAAGATTTCTATTGCGTTTCAGTTTGCGAGCTAGGTGGTAAGCCGAACTAACTGAGTACTGGCCATTCTTATTAAAATACCAAATCCGAGTATCAATCGAATTAGGGCAGCTAAGAGGAATTTGAGTGATAAAATCTATGTCCTCCTCCCAGAAGACCCAACGCAACCCATCCATATCCCACCCCTTCCCGTTCGGCAGGATGAAATTCGCCACAGATATCGCCTAAGTGATAAATATCAGGTGTGATGGGCTTACGCACACTGTCCCTACGTATCCAGTTATCCTTCCAAATGCTGACTGAAGCTCCATTACCTATGCGACAAATGATGCCATTTCTTACCATCTCAATCGAGCTATAGATGCTCTTCCATGTAAAGGACGAATTACTGTTTGGCAAAGCATCAAGGATATCACAGTCCGGAAAGTATTTAGCTTTCAAAATATAACTAAGAGTCCGGATTTTGTATAACACGCCACACTTGCTTTCCCAACATCGCCATATTAAAGGAATTCAAATCTCTAAAGCCCATGCCTCCATCTCTTTTACTCTCACAAAGATTATCCCATCTAGTCCAATGGATCTTGTCCTTCTTACCATCTCCCTGTAACACCCCAATCCGCTAAGGGATATTACACGCCGTAGAACCTTTCCTCAAGGATCTACCAGGCTGGTAACAACATCGAACAACTCATCAATGCCTTTAAGGCTAAAAAGACTCAGTAGACCGATTTGGTCTTACAAATTAATACATACAACTCAATCTCAAAATATGCCCACGCAGGGGTCAAATACAAAATACTCCCGTACAACGGGGAAATTATTGCAGCGGAAATGACGTACAACTGAACCAATACAACAGTAACCGGGTCCTCATGTGATTAGTATCGTTTATCTTTCATCATCCTTCATGCCGAACCTGTGTTATGCTCCTCAAAACCTGAATGCAATACAGACATCCACCCCCCGATTACTCGAGGGTTAGCAAAATTCCACTATTTTGCTAGTGCAAGTACAAAGTGCAAATACGAGTCATGTAATTCACATTCCATGAATAACAATAATCAGGAATCCTCAAAGATTCAATCATAACAAAAGTACTTCCCGAGGCAAGAGTTTGAGTACGAAATTTCAAAACCGAAAGATCACAAATCGAGAGAATAATTTATAAAACCTTTTAAAATGCTCTCGGGAGTTTTCAACGTAAAACCATTTAGGATTATCGAATCCTTCACTTTTCAAAATCGACAGGGGTCACAACCCAAGGGTTTTGTTTTCACAAATAAAACCAACAACAATTCACGGGTTAAAAACCACGTCACGTGTCCTCGACGGACATAAAATCAACACAACATAATCACTCAAGATACGCAAATATTGGTCACACAAATACAACACCAACTCGTGAATCCAGGGCTATACCATTGGATTCCCTTCGAGGCCACGTCGGACCAACCCAAGGTGAGCAAAACACATTCACAATCATAAACACACCACCGTGATCACTTGCCACGTCATCTCGCGGTTAGATCAATCACTTGTTGTCTCCTGACCATATGATCACATGCCATATGTCACGGCAGGTCTTATCATCTCACGGTTGGATCAATCACTTGTTGCATCTTGACCACATGATCACAAGCCATGTGTCACCGTAGATTGTCTTAGGCTCTCACGGTTGGATCAATCACTTGTTGCATCCTCACCACATAGTCACATGCCATGTGTCACCGTAGACCTTCGACCAAATCCACACATTCACACAAATACATATCACATCAAGGATATCCAAATAATTCACCCAAAGGCAACAAACACAAAGCAAAACATAACGTCCAACCACAACGCACCGAAATGAGGCAATATACGTACACCCACATTAACAAGCGCAACATAAATGCCAACCATATCCATAGGATTCACATAATCGTTTACGAAACACACCAATCAAAAAATACACACGGTTTTGAAAGAGAGCCTTTAACGAGGCTAATCGAATATTTTGAAAGTTCATTTCAAACAATCAAGCAAACATGTCAAGACGATCACCGATCATCATATCCACGAAATAAGAAAAGTATGATCAAGGTAGTTACCTCGAAACCACGATCGCAACAAGACGACGGATGGAATACGGTCGAACAGCCCCGAACTCCCGAACACTATCAAGAACGCGATAGCACTGCAATTACTACGAGAATAACACCACACGAATCATCAATCACCAACGAGATTCAACTCATAATCCTTGAGCACCTATAATCCTCTAGAAGGAACAATAAAACATCAGTATGACGAGAATCAAGGCCAAAAACAACGGAAATCCCAACAAACTATCGAAGGGAACTCAATCGAACATTTAATCGAACATTAAATGTTCAAGACCCTCCAAGAACAAAGAAATTACCCTTCGAGTCGAACGAATAAAATATATGAGTATCCCATCCATAGAACATGTTCAAAAAAACGTTTATACAACAATTAATTGATCAAAAATGGATTGGAATAGAAATCAAAAGGAAAATCCCCAAAATCTTCAAAAACGTGGGTTCAAGCCAAAATACCTTGATTCGGACGAAGAACACGGATTTGATGTTGTCAGTCCACACCAAGAACTTGAATAAGATGAATTCCCTGAGATAAACCACCCAAAAATCGCCCACAAATCGCCCTAGATGGAAGGAGGAAGAAGAGAGGAGAAAAATGAAGTTTTCTCCTCGAAAATCTGCTGAAAAAGTGCAGAAAAAGCCCGTGTGCCGCGGCTCGGGTCGAGTGTGCCGCGGCCCACGACCAAAAAAACACCCAGCAATCAGCTTAGTGCCGCGGCCCGGCCATCAGGGGCCGCGGCCCGCGGTACAGCCCGCTCCAGCAAAAAAGGCACATGGTGCAGTCTTAGCTATTTCGACCATAACTCCTTCGTCCGGACTCCGATTGACTCACCGTTTGAACCATTGGAAAGATAACTTGATGCTATATGATATTGAAAAGATTCTGAATTTTTGGAGTTCCCAAGAATTTATGATGATTTTACAAAGTCGAACTCATACTTGAAAAAGTCGCTTAAGAACACGGAACTCAGTAAAACGACACCGAAACGAACACGGATGACAAAAAGTGTAGAATTAATCATTCTCGGAATGACGAAACGGTCACAATAGAATCTCTAAGATGGACTTCCGCCAAAAAAAATTTACCGGAAATCGAAATTGCGGATATTACATACTACCCTCCTTAAAAGAAGTTTCGTCCCGAAACTTAAAACAAGTAGGGAGAAGCAATATCCCGCCAGGAAAACTCAACGAGATACACAAGAACCGAAAACTCGCGCCCAATGGCGAAACGTTACAAGCAACGCAGAGAAACATACGGCGTGAAACACGCTCCACAACGACCAACTCAACGCCACAAGTAGAGATATAGTAAAACCAACGAGTGACAAGCGTCAATAAACAGATAATACAATCAAGTCAATTATTCGAATAATCCTAAAACACAAGGCACCTATTACAAGGAAACACGCACAGTCGAGAAAACTGAAATAAGCACAAAACGATCCATAAGGACAATCACAACCAATTCGGACTACCCCGAAATCCTCAAAAACCACACTAGGCATCTTCGTGTCCTTTCAGAGCAGAGACGCAACCTCGATCCCCAAATATCTCAGCTACCGTCTCACAATGCACGGCTCGGTGACCCACCTGGCCACACTCGAAACAGCTGACTAACGGTGGACGACAATTCTTCGCAGTACGAGACCAGGCAACAACAATCGGACAACCACGATTGGACACCAACGACCGAACAACAATGATCGAACAATAACGATCGAACAACAACGATCGAGCAACAATGATCGAACAGCAATGATCAAGCAATAACGATCGAATAATAATGATCGAAAAACAATGATCGACAACAATGATCCAAAGACAATGGTCGAACGACGACTCCAAAGTTCACACTTCAACTTGAGACATTAAAAGAACTTGTAGATATGAAAGACGTTAATTTCAAACAAGGTTCACAAGAGTCGAACCAAACTCGGAAAAGTCACAGCGATAACCAGATCGATCCAAAACAAGATCACGGCTCGTTCGAATGATAAAAAACAAACTACAGAACAAGTTCAGAAAGTATCAACGAACACGAGCGAGTCGATAGAATTGAGAAAGAGAAAATGCAGAAGTAAAAAATAATGTGGGTATTACATTCGACCTCTTCCAAAAGAAGTGTCGTCCCCGAAACTCACAACAACGAAATCAAGGTGACAACACAACAAGCAACCGACAGAAACATCCTTCAAAGGTCTCTCAAAGGCGATCCTAATAACTGTGCTGAAGTTCGTACCCCGGAAGACTTGGTAACCAACTCGCAAAACTGGATTCTGTGTCCCTCGAGTCCGCACTTGTAATCTGCTACTGGCGGGGAAAGACAATTTGCACGAACATGCCCCGGCACATTACAGATGGAACACCTCGGCATACCGGAAATACAACTGCTAGGTATAGTAGAATATAACATCGCAAAACAACATACCAGAGATGCCAATTCCACACAACATATCAACGTAAGGTGGACCACATACACAGAATCGTAGCAACGACGGCATACATTTGGCGATTTCAACGGCCCGAATGATAACCAGCACACAATCGAAAAACATCATGAAACAATCGCAGATGTACACAATCATACAAACTCAAGTTCTAACAGCTCGCACAGGTGCGATCGCACGCAAATCACCACGAAACGAAAACATTAACGATCAACATCACACCTCTCACGGAGGGCTAACACAACAATTGCGTGGCGAACGACTCAACGCTCACACCACCAATTCAATCACAACTCGTGGGTTAACACCCTAACGAAAGTACTGTCATCATACACACCTTCTTTGACCACAAGTAGGAAGTGATATGTTTTAAAAAAAAAAAACGAGAACCACCTTTTGAGAAAAAAAATTTTAGAAACACCATTTGATCTTGAGTATCACCTTTCAAAAAGTAGTGCAAAAATTGTTATCGAGACTTTGAAAACCATCTTGCGTTTCATAAAAAAAATGAGGACACTTTTCTTAATGAAAAATTTTCAGAAATATTAGACCCTCGGGTCTAAGCAAAGCATTTCTAAATAATTGAAAATGTCTCAAAATATTTTGGTCCTCGACTGGAATAATTTTGAATCGTACTGTGGCACCTTGAAAGTACCACGAGAAAATAATCCATTTGAAAGGTACGTCTCGAAATTTATTTTCTAAGATACTCAAGTTTTTCAGAAATTCAATAGGCCAGAATGCCTAAAACTCACACAATCATTTATCAAACCGTCATAAAACATTCAAGGCCAAAATGCCAAAACTCGATTTAGGGAGTCGGTTTTACGAAGTAAAACTCAGTTTGCAAAATACTGAAAGTCATTTTGAAAGAACTCACGCAGCGGATAAAATACAGTTCGAAAATACATTAGCAGCGACACCGCTCCTCATATAGACGAAATATGAGAGTCACATAAACGCAATCATGAAACTAAAAATCTGCATAAAGATTCCGTCACTTAACACATAATCATACCAGTAACTCGCATCAGACGAGGCATAAACATAAAGAAGGGAGACTTACATCCACAGGTCGTACGAAGATGATGATCGCCTCGATACTAATCAAGATCAATAAACTTTGACGACGCATCGCGACACGACTCAGTTAGACAAAATCTGACGAGACAAAACTCAATAGACACCACTTGACCCGACAGCCTAGATTTCCACAACCTAAAGCTCCGATACCATTTATGTAACACCCCCAATCCGCTCAGGGATATTACACGCCGTAGAACCTTTCCTCAAGGATCTACCAGGCTGGTAACAACATCGAACAACTCATCAATGCCTTTAAGGCTAAAAAGACTCAGTAGACCGATTTGATCTTACAAATTAATACATACAACTCAATCTCAAAATATGCCCACGCAGGGGTCAAATACAAAATACTCCCGTACAACGGGGAAGTTATTGCAGCGGAAATGACGTACAACTGAACCAATACAACAGTAACCGGGTCCTCATGTGATTAGTATCGTTCATCTTTCATCATCCTTCATGTCGACCCTGTGTTATGCTCCTCAAAACATGAATGCAATACAAACATCCACCCCCCGATTACTCGAGGGTTAGCAAAATTCCACTATTTTGCTAGTGCAAGTACAAAGTGCAAATACGAGTCATATAATTCACATTCCACGAATAACAATAATCAGGAATCCTCAAAGATTCAATCATAACAAAAGTACTTCCCGATGCAAGAGTTTGAGTACGACATTTCAAAACCGAAAGATCACAAATCGAGAGAATAATTTATAAAACCTTTTAAAATGCTCTCGGGAGTTTTCAACGTAAAACCATTTAGGATTATCGAATCCTTCACTTTTCAAAATCGACAGGGGTCACAACCCAAGGGGTTTGTTTTCACAAATAAAACCAACAACAATTCACGGGTTAAAACCCACGTCACGTGTCCTCGACGGACATAAAATCAACACAACATAATCACTCAAGATACGCAAATATTGGTCACACAAATACAACACCAACTCGTGAATCCAGGGCTATACCATTGGATTCCCTTCGAGGCCACGTCGGACCTACCCAAGGTGAGCAAAACACATTCACAATCATAAACACACCACCGTGATCACTTGCCACGTCATCTCGCGGTTGGATCAATCACTTGTTGTCTCCTGACCATATGATCACATGCCATATGTCATGGCAGGTCTTATCATCTCACGGTTGGATCAATCACTTGTTGCATCCTGACCACATGATCACAAGCCATGTGTCACCGTAGATTGTCTTAGGCTCTCACGGTTGGATCAATCACTTGTTGCATCCTCACGACATAGTCACATGCCATGTGTCACCGTAGACCTTCGACCAAATCCACACATTCACACAAATACATATCACATCAAGGATATCCGAATAATTCACCCAAAGGCAACAAACACAAAGCAAAACACAACGTCCAACCACAACGCACCGAAATGAGGCAATATACGTACACCCACATTAACAAGCGCAACATCAACGCCAACCATATCCATAGGATTTACATAATCGTTTATGAAACACACCAATCACAAAATACACACGGTTTTGAAAGAGAGCCTTTAACGAGGCTAATCGAATCTTTTGAAAGTCCATTTCAAACAATCAAGCAAACATGTCAAGACGATCACCGATCATCATATCCACGAAACAAGAAAAGTATGATCAAGGTAATTGCCTCAAAACCACGATCGCAACAAGACGACAGATGGAATACAGTCGAACAGCCCCGAACTCCCGAACACTATCAAGAACGCGATAGCACTGCAATTACTATGAGAATAACACCACACGAATCATCAATCACCAACGAGATTCAACTCGGAATCCTTGAGCACCTATAATCCTCCGGAAGGAACAATAAAACATGATTACGACGACAATCAAGGCAAAAAACAACGGAAATCCCAACAAACTATCGAAGGGAACTCAATCGAACATTTAATCGAACATTAAATGTTCAAGACCCTCCAAGAACAAATAAATCGCCCTTCGAGTCGAACAAATCAAAGATATGAGTATCCAATCCGTAAAACATGTTCAAAACAACATTTATACAACAATTAATTGATCAAAAACGGATTGGAATCGAAATCAAAAGGAAAATCCCCAAAATCTTCAAAAACATGGGTTCAAGCCAAAATACCTTGATTCAGACGAAGAACACGGATTTTATGTTGAGTCCACACCAAGAACTTGAATAAGATGAATTCCCTGAGATAAACCGCCCAAAAATCGCCCACAAATCGGCCTAGATGGAAGGAGGAAGAAGAGAGGAGAAAAATGAAGTTTTCTCCTCGAAAATCTGCTGAAAAAGTGCAGAAAAAGCCCGTGTGCCGCGGCCCGGGTCGAGTGTGCCACGGACCACGGCCAAAAAAAGCCCAGCAATCATCTTAGTGCCGCGGCCCGTGGTACAGCCCGCTCCAGCACCAAAAAGGCACATGGTGCAGTGTTAGATATTTCGACCATAACTCCTTCATCCTGACTCCGATTGACTCACCGTTTGAACCATTGGAAAGCTAACTTGATGATATATAATATTGCAATGATTCAGAATTTTTGGATTTTCCAAGAATTTATGATGATTTTACAAAGTCGAACTCATACTTGAAAAAGGCGCTTAAGAACACGGAACTCAATAAAACGACACCGAAACGAACTCGGATGACAAAAAGTGTAAAATTAATCATTCTCGGAATGACGAATCGGTCACAATAGAATCTCTAAGATGGACTTCCGCCAAAAAAAAAAAATTACCGGAAATCGAAATTGCGGATATTACACTCCCCACCAAAACTTGGCAATGATAGATTCTAGTTCTTGAAGAAGGTACTCGGGAAATTTAAAACACCCCATCACATAATTGGTAATGGATTGAATTACCGATTTGATCATAACCTCTTTACCAGCTTTAGAAAGGTATTTCTCACCAAAGCCTTGAGTTTTCGCCCAAATCTTCTCCCTAAGCCAACTAAAGACCTCTCTTTTTGAACTCCCCATCGACGTAGGCAAACCTAAGTATTTTTCATGCTTATCCACTACCTCAATCGGTAAAATATCTCTAATTTCTGCAATACACTCAATTCCAACGTTCCTACTAAACACAACTGTAGACTTTTCAATATTTATCAATTATCCAGAAGAAACACTATATCTATGCAAAATATTATTAATCTCAATAGCCGACTCCTTATTAGATTCACAAAAAATAAGAGTATCATCCGCAAACAAGAGATGAGAAACACTAGGAGCAGTGGCAGTAAGAGAAACCCCTCTCAACACCCCCTATCCTCCGCGTCCAAAAGTAAAGAACTAAAAGCCTCAGTACAGAAAAGAAACAAATAAGGAGATAAAGGATCTCCTTATCGTAAACCCCTCTTAGGCTGAATAGGGCCAAAAAGTTATCCGTTCAGTTTTATAGAATAAGAAACTGAACACACACAGAGCATTATTAAATTAATGAAATCATGCTCAAAACCTAATCTATAAAGCACTCTCTCAAGAAAAGCCCATTCAACACGATCATAGGCCTTACTCATGTCCAGTTTTAAAGCCATAAAACCATCATTGCCTTTTGTTTTTCGTTTTAAAAAATGATTAATCTCATAAGAAACCAAAACATTATCAGCAATTAACCTACCAGGCACAAAGGCAGATTGGGTCTCGGCTATGATTTTATTCATGTGAGGTTTGAGTATGTTGGTAATAGCTTTAGAAGCTATTTAAAGATGACATTACTCAAGCTTATAGGTCGAAATTGGGTAATCAGCTCAGGTGTTTTACACTTGGGAATAAGGATAATATGAGTAAAATTTAGCTTGGCATTCAAAGAACGATTATTCAAAATATTTAGAACACATTCATTCACAATTTTTCCTACAATATGCCAAAAATTCTGATAAAAGAGTGCAGGCATACCATCGGGGCCATGGGATTTTGTGGGAAACATATCAAAAAGTGCAACTCTTACCTCAAGTGGCGTGAATTCCTTAGTCAGCTCCCTGTTGATGGATTGATCAATTTTCGGCTTCATAGTTCCCACTACCCGATCGATGTCTTCAGTCAGCGGCTGTATACTGGAAAAGAGCTTCTCATAGTACCCTACAACAATGTTACCCATAGTCCCCAGATCCGTTTTCAACTCACCAGAATCGTCTCTGAGACCCAAAATTTCATTCTTAGCAGCCCTCTTAGAAGCTTGAGCATGAAAGAACTTTGTGTTTCGATCTCCTTCCTTTATCCATCGAGTTTTTGCCCTTTGTTTCCAAATAATCTCCTCTATCAAGCATCTCTTCGGGCTCCCATTCCAGCCTTTGCTCAGTGGCCTTAATTTCATCAGTGTATCAGACAGAGCATTCTATTATTTAGAAAATACTCTTTTCGTTCCCGAAATTTATTCTTGAGGATCTTCAATGCGTCCCTTAAAAAGATACACTTGTAAATGGTACGGACTCGTTCAAAGTGTAACATTTGATTTACGTTATCTGTTGTGTAATTTAAAGTATTAGATTTAGATTTTAACAAATTTATATTTATAATAAGATTAAATTAAATACTCAGTTAATAATTTATTGTATATTTTATATCTGCTTTGTATATAATATTATATATCTTTTCTCTTTTTATATCATATAATATAACTACATACTATATTTCCCTCAGTATGTTATTTTTCAAAAAATAAAATAATTATCATACAATAATATTATACCATCTCTCTCCCATCTTTATATTTAAATAATATAACTACATATTATTCTCTCTGTCTCGCTCAATGCTTCTCGTGTAGTTTAGATAATAAGTGGTGTAAGTAATGATGGTAAATATGTGGCGTATATTAATAGTAGAAAGTATTGATAGTAATTGTATAGTGAAAAATTAAACGGTAAAGGGTGAATGTTTGATTTTATTGTATAGATGTGATAAATATAGAACGTTTAAGATGACAAAAAATGGGATAATATAAAGCGTTTAACGGGACGAATGAAGTATATAATAATACAATATCGTCGACTTTTTAAAACTTGATTTGACATCTGAAAAATAAGAATTTTGAATCCTACAACAAACATGTATTCTTGCAATTCACAACACTTCCAATGCCCGAATTATGAATACCATAATTGAGAAACACACTCTTAAGTAAATGTCAGTAATATTTTATTAGATAATTAAATCAATAATCATTATCACATCACTCAATATTCACCACACACTATCAATACTTTTTAGTTTTAACCTTCATCACATAATCGTCATCAATACTTACACAATTTACCCATTTGTTGTATTCATTCATTCTCACAAAATATACATATTTCAATAGTGGGAATCAATTTTTTAATACCAAATCATAAAATTGATAAGTTTTATATCCCCATTCATAAAACTATAAGTTTTTAGTACCATTTTGATTAAAAAGACTAAAATGTCCTCTCTTTTGTTGTAATGTTGACTTTTCCTTTTTTTTATTTAATTTAAATTACTTTTCTTCTCTTTTTTCTTTTTTACTTTCCTCATCTGCTCCGATCGATATTAATGTCCAACAACCAAAATTTAACTACAACATATACATCAAAACAACACAACCATTTTTGACAAAGGGACTCTCAAAAATCTTATAAAAATCACAAGATTATTCGAAAAGAAAAGTTGACATTCAAATAGGACTTCATTTGTCGTGCTTCTGGGTTCATAAAGAAGGTATGCATCAGTATTTGACCGTTGGAATTTTTTTCCCGACCAGTTCTTACGGACACGGTCGCTGCACACGATGGGAAACCACTGTGTGCAATGATCGTGTGCAACGGTCGTGTCCAACGACTTTGACATCGTGCGTGTAACACCCCAAACTAGGCGGATATTACAGTGCCGTAGATCCCCAATTGGGACCCACCAGGCAAATGAAAATGAATGAATTACACAGGATAAATGTAGTACCGAACCACATTACAACAATAATTACTCCGATGAGGAGTTTAGTTACAACACACCAGGACAATACCGAATACTAGTGTATTTTATATGAAGATAAAATACACAACACTGAATGAAACGGAGTATCCAAATGAAAGTCTGCAGCGGAAAATAAAGGACAATAACATGAATAACTGAAAGATCGGGGCCCCCTACTAGTATCACTGGGACTCCTCGACATCAACATGCTATTCCGTGCGTTTGCCTTGCCATGACACGAAAAACAAAATCCCAAATGGGTCGGCTAAATGTAACAACAATCCTCAAGGGTTTAAAATACACTAACATGATTTAACCAAGTTATGAAATATCCTTAGTTATGAATTACGCGAAGAGGAGTACCATAGTACGCCCGTAGTGTTCTCGTGCGAGTGTACAAGACGAATGACCGGACACACCCGTCCTTGTACCTAATTAGTCTCACTGTAACGCTTCCCGTGTGCACGGTCCAATGTATCGGTGAACCCAATACATAACCATCGTGTGCCCGACTAAAAATTCCACACAGCCACACCCGGCCACGCAATATGAACCCAGAAGGTCATATGAACGAGAATGACCATAATGAATATCAATGAATAATAATTAGACAAGGCCAAGATGACTCACCGATATGAAAGTAAATGGTGACGTGATTGATAACCTAATGAAATGATTTGGAACCGTCGTTCCTCGTGAATGAAATGATTATTCGACAATTACAGGTCTCAAAATGATTAATATTATGATGAATGAATTATGATTATGAGTAATCAACAACAAAAAGGAATGAATATCCTTTTAACCGAGTAAGAATTAACTTACTCAACAACGATGAAGAATGTCCGTCCACGAACAACGTCCTAACCAAGATACCGGTCGCTCGAACAACCTAGAATAACAATAAGTACCGACAATCGTTCAATACACGTATCAAGCAACAAAACACGACTAACCCAAAGGTCGAAACAACGATAATCAAACTCATAGGGCATTCCAACGAATACATAACCGACCACACAACTTCGGAAATATCCAATCCCGAATATGTCGAAACCAACACCAAATTGAGTATTTCAAACTAACAAAACACTTCAATGATATCAATAATCCATTAGGAATCCATAATTCATGATTACAACAACATCAATCGGAAAATCCCCAATTAACCGAAGTCAACCCCAAGGGTTCTTGAAATAATTCCGAAAATAACCATTAAATCCGTAGGAATATATTTATCCAAGGTAGATAATCCATATCTAACATATTCCAATGATAATCCAAGCTTACACGAAGAAATCGGAAGGAAAACCCAAAAATCCGAAATTCTAGATCCAAGAAATTAATACCTTAGATTCGATGTTGTGGAGATGATGAAGTGATGATTAATCCAACTCAAAGACTTGAAGATGATAATTGATGATTACACCTTGAAGAATACTCTCTAAATCGCCCAAATCGCCAAGAACCGACGAGAGAATGAGAAATAGATGACAAATGACGAAATCTGACTAAACTATCCAATTTATAGCCAGTCCAGGTTAGCGTGCGCTACCCCTAGTGCGTAGCGTGCGCTAACGAGTAATTTGGGTAGTCCAGTACCCACTGTCCGAACACGGTAGCGCGCGCTACGTATCTTATTGTAGCGTGCGCTACGGCCATATCATTAGCGTGCGCTAATACTCATAGTTAGCGTGCGCTAACGAATAATTTGATGCCCAGTACTGGAGTCCAGAAACCTTCTGTCCTCTGATCTGATCTCGATAGCGTGCGCACAACCAACGATTAGCGTGCGCTATAACATCGATTGCGTACGCTAAATATCACGCGTAGCGTGCGCTATGAATTAATCCAGTGCAGTCCAGTAGCCACTGGACTTAGCCTGATCCGTCCCTAGCGCGCGCTACTCCACAAATTTAGCGTGCGCTACTACAAACCGCTAGCGCGCGCTACTTACCACTCGTAGCGTGCGCTACATATATCTCACCTGCAGTCCAGTACCTTCTGGACTGCAACCAGGGTAACATTAGCGTACGCTAATGCTGAATGGTAGCGTGCGCTACCTGTACTCAATTAGCGTACGCTAAAAAGAGTACATAGCGTGCGCTACTCCTCACGCACAGCCCACGACGAAAATGACAACGACGATAAACACGGCACGAAACTCCAATCAGATTAGTGATGAATGACGATTGATACACGATACAATTACTCTGAATGATGAATACCATGACTGAATCTGAGTGACAAACGATTAATAATGAGTGAAAATTACTGAGTATCAATTACTGAATGATAAATACTGAATGATAATTACTGAATTACAACCGGGTACTACAGTGCGCACAACTAACGTGATCACGATCGTCTACAATCGTGTGCAGCGATCGTGTTTATGGCCAGAAACTTGCACACGATCGATGCACACGGTATCATACGACCATGTGCAGCGGTCGTGTCCAAGGCAAATCGTTTTATAATATTGTTCGCTCAATTTTCTGAATAGTTATTCATCTTTTTGTAATCAGATGTCGTGGCAGCGTATTTTGATACATCACGGTGGTCATTGGGAGCGATCGACATATGTAGACGGGGACTCCTTTTTTGTCTACATCGACACGAGCAAAGTTAGTCGTGCAAACCTCGTGGGGGTTATCAGAGAGGGTTTGGGTGGTCCAAATGAGTCCGATTACAAATTATGGTACTTGACACACATGGACAAGGGAAACAAAGTAAAAGTCCTATTACGGGGCGATACCGAGATACTTCGATTACT
Source organism: Orobanche coerulescens (assembly GCA_033398695.1). Classification (NCBI taxonomy): domain Eukaryota; kingdom Viridiplantae; phylum Streptophyta; class Magnoliopsida; order Lamiales; family Orobanchaceae; genus Orobanche; species Orobanche coerulescens. Next base: position 9,120,451 of record CM065817.1, read on the forward strand.
AGTATAAAACAAGGAGGATCCTGAGGTCTATGTTGAGAACTGCTGCTCCTCCACTCTCGAGGTTAATATGGGATGTATCAGCTCGAGAGTAGAGCCCGACAACATAAATTATGACATGACTTTCGAAGATTATCAATACAAGGAAGAAGTGGAAGACGAGGAAGATGAGGAGGTGCATACATCCGAAGATGAAGATTGTTGTAAAGACTTGCTTGAGTCACTATCTGCGGAATTTCTTGCTTGGGTTCGCCAACCGACCCAAATGGATAGGATTATGAGTCGTCGGAACTTCTCATCCGACCATCAATCTGCGAGCGAGCATGAGCATCTACAATCAATGCGTAACTGGATCATTCCATTTCCGGACCCCGGTAGTGCCGGGACTTTGGGTTGGGTCGAGCAGCCTCCACCGGTTACCGGTCAGCTAGAGGTGGGGTCCACCTTTCGTTCCAAGACAGAGTTGAGGATAACTGTAGGAATGTATCATTTGGAAAACATGCTACAGTGTATCACTGATCGTTCCGCCGATAAACATATAGTGTTTGTCTGTAAGAGTGGGCGAAAAAATTATCAGTTTAGGTTGTGTGCTATTGAGCGTGCAACTATTTGGAGAATTACTAAGTTGACCTTGGAGCACAGTTGTCACCCTGATTTGAACCGTGCTGCCGCACGATCGGTCACTTCTGAGGTTGCCGCCCATTATTTTGCTAAAAGATTGACCGGTGAGGGGGTCACTTTGAGGCCAAAGGAGATGATTGCAGAGATGCGTAGGAGTACTGCATTGACATGCTATACAGTTTTGCTATCCGGACGAGGAATATAGCGATAGAGAATACATATGGCGGCTTTAATGAGTCGTATCAGAGGCTCCCATCTTATCTGTATTTGTTAAAACAACGTAATCCAGGGACAATTTATAATTTGCAGATGACTCGTGAGGGAGTGTTTTGCCACATGTTCGTTGTACTCAGACAGAGTATTAGGGCATTTGATACGTGCCTTCGACCGGTGATTATAGTTGATGGGACCCACCTGAAGGGAAGGAATAAAGGAACTCTATTTGCGGCCGTCACATTTGACGGGAACGAGCAAGTAATTCCTCTTGCAGTTGGTCTCGGTCCGATAGAGAACGACGAGTCATAGACTTATTTTCTGTATAACCTGCGCAGATGCTACAATCCGATGGAAGATTTACTGACTGTGAGTGACCAACATAAGAGCATTCAGAATACTGTTCGACCTGTCTATCCGAATGCATTCCACGGGTTGTGCTATCACCATCTTGCAAAAAATTTGACCTCCTACGGTGCGCATGCTATAGGACTCTTTAGAACTGCTGTCTACGCGCACCGTGAAGAAGTTTTTGAAAACTACTTTTCGAAACTACATATTGAAAACCCTAATGGGGCTCACAGATGCCTTTCTGAAATTGGGCCAGAGAGGTGGGCTAGGTCGAAATGTCCGGTACGATGCTATAACTTCTTGACATCCAATGCTATTGAATGCTTTAATAATCGTATGTTGTGGGCGAGGCGTTTACCTGTTTGCTCGTTACTTGAGATATTTCGCCTAATTTTAGAGAATTGGTTTGATGAGAAGCGGGGAGAAGCTACATCAAGAGACCATGAGTTGACAATGCACACTTTCGAAAAGCTTTCTAACTCTGTGCAAGCCAGTCTCACTCTTACCGTTCGAGCTACCACCCCAATTGTTTATAAAGTCGAAGAATTAACTGACTATGAATATCCTTTTAACCGAGTAAGAATTAACTTACTCAACAACGATGAAGAATGTCCGTCCACGAACAACGTCCTAACCAAGATACCGGTCGCTCGAACAACCTAGAATAACAATAAGTACCGACAATCGTTCAATACACGTATCAAGCAACAAAACACGACTAACCCAAAGGTCGAAACAACGATAATCAAACTCATAGGGCATTCCAACGAATACATAACCGACCACACAACTTCGGAAATATCCAATCCCGAATATGTCGAAACCAACACCAAATTGAGTATTTCGAACTAACAAAACACTTCAATGATATCAATAATCCATTAGGAATCCATAATTCATGATTACAACAACATCAATCGGAAAATCCCCAATTAACCGAAGTCAACCCCAAGGGTTCTTGAAATAATTCCGAAAATAACCATTAAATCCGTAGGAATATATTTATCCAAGGTAGATAATCCATATCTAACATATTCCAATGATAATCCAAGCTTATACGAAGAAATCGGAAGGAAAACCCAAAAATCCGAAATTCTAGATCCAATAAATTAATACCTTAGATTCGATGTTGTGGAGATGATGAAGTGATGATTAATCCAACTCAAAGACTTGAAGATGATGATTGATGATTACACCTTGAAGAATACTCTCTAAATCGCCCAAATCGCCAAGAACCGACGAGAGAATGAGAAATAGATGACAAATGACGAAATCTGACTAAACTGTCCAATTTATAGCCAGTCCAGGTTAGCGTGCGCTACCCCTAGTGCGTAGCGTGCGCTAACGAGTAATTTGGGTAGTCCAGTACCCACTGTCCGAACACGGTAGCGCGCGCTACGTACCTTATTGTAGCGTGCGCTACGGCCATATCATTAGCGTGCGCTGATACTCATAGTTAGCGTGCGCTAACGAATAATTTGATGCCCAGTACTGGAGTCGAGAAACCTTCTATCCTCTGATCTGATCTCGATAGCGTGCGCTACAACCAACGATTAGCGTGCGCTATAACATCGATTGCGTACGCTAAATATCACGCGTAGCGTGCGCTATGAATTAATCCAGTGCAGTCCAGTAGCCACTGGACTTAGCCTGATCCGTCTCTAGCGCGCGCTACTCCACAAATTTAACGTGCGCTACTACAACCCGCTAGCGCGCGCTACTTACCACTCGTAGCGTGCGCTACATATATCTCACCTGCAGTCCAGTACCTTCTGGACTGCAACCAGGGTAACATTAGCGTGCGCTAATGCTGAATGGTAGCGTGCGCTACCTGTACTCAATTAGCGTACGCTAAAAAGAGTACGTAGCGTGCGCTACTCCTCACGCACAGCCCACGACGAAAATGACAACGACGATAAACACGGCACGAAACTCCAATCAGATTAGTGATGAATGACGATTGATACACGATACAATTACTCTGAATGATGAATACCATGACTGAATCTGAGTGACAAACGATTAATAATGAGTGAAAATTACTGAGTATCAATTACTGAATGATAAATACTGAATGATAATTACTGAATTACAACCGGGTACTACATACACCCCCCTTAAAAGAGTTTCGTCCCCGAAACTAAGGGTCAAACAACTCGGGATAACTCTCCCGCATACTATCCTCGGTTTCCCAAGTAGCCTCTTCGACTCCGTGTCTAGACCACTGAATTTTAACCAAAGGAATCGTCTTATTCTTCAACTGTTTGATTCGTCGTTCTAAAACTCGCATAGGACGCTCCTCATAAGAATGATCGTCGGCGATCTCGATTTCGTTGAACTGAAGTATGTGACTCGGGTCGGCAACATACTTCCGTAACTGAGAGACATGAAACACATTATGAATTCGGCTCAACGCCGGAGGTAACGCCAATCGATAAGCTAACTCGCCTACTCGATCCAAAATTTCAAACGGTCCAATGAATCTCGGACTCAACTTTCCCCTCTTCCCAAAACGGAAGATACCACGACTCGGGGATACCTTGACCAACACATGGTCATCAACCTCGAACTCTAATGGTCGACGACGGTTATCTGCGTATGATTTCTGTCGACTCTGAGCTGTCAACAAACAACTCCTGATCAAAGTTACCTTCTCACGGGCGGCAATAAGCATATCGGGTTCGGTGCCGATTGATTCTGATAAGTCGTCCCAACACAACGGAGATCGACAACGACGACCATACAAGGCCTCGTAAGGTGCCATCTTGATCGAAGCATGCCAACTATTATTATAAGTGAACTCGATCAATGGTAGTTGGGCTTCCCAATCGTCTTTCCAATCGAGGACACATGCCCTCAACATGTCCTCTAATGTCTGAATGGTTCTCTCTGATTGTCCGTCGGACTGAGGATGAAAAGCGGTACTGAGATTAAGCTGAGTTCCCATAGCGCGATGAACTGATTTCCAAAAATGAGACACAAACCGTCTGTCACGATCGGAAACGATACTTTTAGGAGTACCGTGCAGTCTGACTATCTCTTTGATGAATAGTTGAGCAAGTCTCTCTGGACCCCACGTCTCCTTGATCTCAAGGAAATGAGCTGATTTAGTTAAGCGGTCCACGATCACCCAGATCGTATTCATGCCACGACGACTCGTCGGCAACTCGTGATGAAATCCATAGAAATGTCTTCCCACTTCCATTCGGGAATAGGAAGAGGTTTCAGCATACCCGCCGGTCGCTGATGTTCAATCTTAACTTGTTGACAGGTTAAGCATCTCGAAACAAATTCCGCGACTTCTCGCTTCATATTACTCCACCAGTAATTTTGTTTCAAGTCTTTATACATCTTGCTAGACCCCGGGTGAACAGAATAAGGGGTGGCATGAGCTTCTCTCAAAATTGAGTTTTTCAACTCGTCATTCGCCGGTACGCACAACCGGTTCTTAAACCTCAAAAGTCCATCCTCGTGGACCACGAATCCAGGGGCTTTCCCCTGAGCCACATCCTCACGGATGCGCAACAATGAAGGGTCTAAACTCTGATTCTCTCTGATTACCTCCTTAAGTGACGATGAAATCTCTAACATACAAAGTCCGTCTCGACTACTGGAAGCCGCACTCGATCTCGGGTCTAAGGAATTCCTGCTGAAGCTCCTTCTGAACTGTTAAACGAGCAAGCATCTACTCCTGAACGGACTTACGACTCAAGGCGTCGGCGACAACGTTCGCCTTGCCCGGGTGGTAAAGGATCTCAATATCATAATCCTTGATTAGTTCTAACCACCGCCTCTGTCGCATATTTAACTCCTTCTGAGTAAATATATACTTTAAACTCTTATGATCGGTGAAAATCTGACAGGTGACGCCATATAGGTAATGACGCCAGATTTTCAAAGCGAACACCACGGCTGCAAGCTCCAGGTCGTGTGTCGGATAATTAACCTCGTAAGGTCTCAATTCCCGTGAATCATAGGCAATAACTTTCCCGTTCTGCATGAGTACACATCCGAGACCCTGTCCGGACGCATCACTATAAACCACAAATCCTTCCGTCCCCTGCGGCAAGGAAAGTACAGGTGCTGACATTAACCGGCTCTTGAGTTCCTCAAAACTCCGTTGACACGCGTCGAACCACGTGTATTCTTATCCTTCCGCAAAAGGTTCGTTAAGGGTTGAGCGATTCTAGAAAATCCCTCTACAAATCGCCGATAATAACCTGCTAATCCGAGGAAACTTTGGATTTCCTTAACGTTCTTCGGAGGTAGCCACTCTCGAATAGCCTCCGTCTTCTGAGGGTCGACACGAACTCCGTCAGATGAAATTACATGCCCGAGAAAAGTCACTTCGGACATCCAGAATTCACATTTGGAGAACTTCCCATAAAGTTATTCTCGTCTCAACACGTCGAGCACTTGATGAAGGTGAAACTCGTGTTCCTCCCGGTCACGAGAATAAATCAAAATGTCATCGATGAAGACAACAACAAACTGATCCAAAAAGTCGATGAAAACCCGATTCATTAACTCCATGAATACCGCAGGTGCATTAGTCAATCCGAACGGCATAACCACAAACTCATAATGACCATAGCGTGTTCGAAACGCCGTCCTCGCGGTATCCGACTCTCGAATCCGCAACTGGTGATATCCAGATTTTAAGTCGATCCTGGAAAATACTGAAGCTCCCTGAAGTTGATCTAAAAGATCATCAATACGGGGTAAGGGGTACTAATCTTGATCATCACCCTGTTCAACTCTTGATAATTAATACACACACGAGACGAGCCATCCTTCTCCTTGACAGATCACACTGGTGCTCCTCTCGGGGACGCAATCGGTCGGAGATAACCTTCCTCGAACTATTCCTCAAGTTGAATCTTCAACTCCTGCATTCTGGTCGGGGCCATCCGATACGGTGCCTTCGATAAAGGGGACGTACCGGCTCCAACTCACTCCTGAATTCCACTACTCTATGTGAAGGCAACCAGATAACTCGTCTGGAAATACATCGTCAATCGATGACAATAATACCACAAATGATTGAACATTTCGATTGCCCTAGAATGGTCAATCGATAAAAAGTGACACAATGAATGATTGAACATCTCGATTGCCTTAGAAAGGCCAATCGATGAAAATGGTACAATGAATGTTTGAATAACTTGATTGCCTTAGAAAGGCCAATCGATGAAAATGATACAATGAATGATTGAATAGCTCGATTGCCTTAGAAAGGCCAATCGATGAAAATGATGCAATGAAGGATTGAATAACTCGATTGCCTTAGGAAGGTCAATCGATGAAAATGATACAATGAATGATTGAATGACTCGATTGCCTTAGAAAGGCCAATCGATGAAAATGGTGCAATGAATGATTGAATAGCTCGATCGGAATTTCTTCGCCGCCATAATAATAATTCTACTAGAACAACGGGGATTACTTCCCTGAAGCACACATTCGACAACCAACGACGGAAAGATAGCGACCAAACGCTAACAAACACTGAGGATAGTATCAAGACGATTAAACCAACTAATACCGAAAATTGCATCGTCCTAAGATAAATTCACCACGATTAGGTCCACCAACCAATCGCGGTCACTAAGCTTACTTCGGTATGATTCCGAAAATTCTTCGATCGTCAGGTAGACCGATGGTATGAGGTCCACAAGCAATAGGACTATCCCGAAATAAGTCTATTCAAGCATGATTCGAAAATGAATGATTGCGGTGTACCAGCATCAAAAGGTACACACAAGTTGAAATAAAATTATGAGTATACCTGAAATCATTCGGGCCACCGGATCGTCGATCCTCCTCATCACATGAATCTGGGACTTGCCGGCCCCCGAACCGGACGCTCCCGTCTGATAAATACGAGCTCCAACTCTATTTGCTTCCGTTGTCTTAAACGACGTTGACAAAGCAGTCTGATTCTGAAACGCTGGTTGCTTCGGGGCCTGAGATGCCGCCGGAGCCGACTTGGAGTCCTTTCGGCAAAAGCGGGCCTTATGCCCAAAATTCCCACAATTATAGCACGTGATAGACGGTTTCAGACACTCTGTGCTGTAATGACCCGGCGTTCCACAATTGAAACAGGTGATGGCCGAACAGGCCGCTCGGGACTGAGATCCCGCACGATTTTGCGCCGTAGGAGGTCGCTCAGAAACGATAGGACTCACACGAGGCTTCTTGAAGGTTGACTGACCGCCTTCGGATTGATTACGCTTCGTTGATTTCTTGCTGACAGATGAAGGTTGTTCAGTACTTTCCTTAGCAGCTGGCTCATACGGAGAGTTCTCTCGATTAATCCGGCAGTGGCGCAATGATGATTGAGCAACCGCACATGGGTCATCATGGCCTGCATAAAAATGAGTGGATCAACCCGAACATCTTCTCGATCGAGCCGAGTCCTGGGCACGATTTCCGGCTGAGTGATTATTTCTCGGGTTTCGGCCCGCACCGCGCCTCTTCCCGCATCCTCGATGACTCTCTCCATACCAAGTAGGAAGGTCGCATAATGATTATATTTCCCGCATGATTATCACGTTATGATTACGTCATGAGATGATGAAAATGAGTATACATGCTCTAACTTAGTGATTATATGAATGATTTCTTGAAGTGACATGATTATCGATGAAATTCTTGAAATGATTATTTTTAATAACTTAACAAGATTAATAATATGATCGTCCAGATCGACAACTGAGTAATGAAATGAATTGAGTAATTAATGAATTAACATGATCGTCCTGATCAATAACTGAGTAATGAAATGAATTAAGTGATTAATGAGTTAACATGATCGTCCTAATCAAAATGAATGATGATGTTTGAGGATTGTTAAATGATGAATGATGAATGAATGACTATTGCCGTAAATTATACCATGGCGTTAGAAATCTTACAGCTTCTTCCTATTCGATTGGCTCGGCATTTGCACAGTCACACGTGACGCGAAAGTCCAATGATACTAGTCGATGACGATGATTTCAAATGAGACATGACTCGGAAGGTAGTATTCAAAACCACGCTCCGATACCAACTCGTAACACCCCAAACTAGGCGGATATTACGGTCGTAGATCCCCAACCAGGACCCACCAGCAAATGAAAATGAATGAATTACACAGGATAAATGTAGTACCGAACCACATTACAACAATAATTACTCTGATGAGGAGTTTAGTTACAACACACCAGGACAATACCGAATACTAGTGTATTTTATATGAAGATAAAATACACAACACTGAATGAAACGGAGTATCCAAATGAAAGTCTGCAGCGGAAAATAAAGGACAATAACATGAATAACTGAAAGATCGGGGCCCCCTACTAGTATCACTGGGACTCCTCGACATCAACATGCTATTCCCGTGCGTTTGCCTTGCCATAACCTGAAAAACAAAATCCCGGTAATGTCGATTAAATGTAACAACAATCCTCAAGGGTTGAAAATACACAAACATGATTTAACTGAAGTTATGAAATATCCTTAGTTATGAATTACGCTGAAGAGGAGTACCATAGTACGCCCGTAGTGTTCTGTGCGAGTGTACAAGACGAATGAACGGACACACCCGTCCTTGTACCTAATTAGTCTCACGGTGTAACGCTTTCCCGTGTGCACGGTCCAATGTATCGGTGAACCCAATACATAACCATCGTGTGCCCGACTAAAAATTCCACACAGCCACACCCGGCCACGCAATATAAACCCAGAAGGTCATATGAACGAGAATGACCATAATGAATATCAATGAATAATAATTAGACAAGGCCAAGATGACTCACCGATATGAAAGTAAATGGTGACGTGATTGATAACCTAATGAAATGATTTTGAACCGTCGTTCCTCGTGAATGAAATGATTATTCGACAATTACAGGTCTCAAAATGATTAATATTATGATGAATGAATTATGATTATGAGTAATCAACAACAAAAAGGAATGAATATCCTTTTAACCGTGTAAGAATTAACTTACTCAACAACGATGAAGAATGTCCGTCCACGAACAACGTCCTAACCAAGATACCGGTCGCTCGAACAACCTAGAATAACAATAAGTACCGACAATCGTTCAATACACGTATCAAGCAACAAAACACGACTAACCCAAAGGTCGAAACAACGATAATCAAACTCATAGGGCATTCCAACGAATACATAACCGACCACACAACTTCGGAAATATCCAATCCCGAATATGTCGAAACCAACACCAAATTGAGTATTTCAAACTAACAAAACACTTCAATGATATCAATAATCCATTAGGAATCCATAATTCATGATTACAACAACATCAATCGGAAAATCCCCAATTAACCGAAGTCAACCCCAAGGGTTCTTGAAATAATTCGAAAATAACCATTAAATCCGTAGGAATATATTTATCCAAGGTAGATAATCCATATCTAACATATTCCAATGATAATCCAAGCTTACACGAAGAAATCGGAAGGAAAACCCAAAAATCCGAAATTCTAGATCCAAGAAATTAATACCTTAGATTCGATGTTGTGGAGATGATGAAGTGATGATTAATCCAACTCAAAGACTTGAAGATGATAATTGATGATTACACCTTGAAGAATACTCTCTAAATCGCCCAAATCGCCAAGAACCGACGAGAGAATGAGAAATAGATGACAAATGACGAAATCTGACTAAACTGTCCAATTTATAGCCAGTCCAGGTTAGCGTGCGCTACCCCTAGTGCGTAGCGTGCGCTAACGAGTAATTTGGGTAGTCCAGTACCCACTGTCCGAACACGGTAGCGCGCGCTACGTACCTTATTGTAGCGTGCGCTACGGCCATATCATTAGCGTGCGCTAATACTCATAGTTAGCGTGCGCTAACGAATAATTTGATGCCCAGTACTGGAGTCCAGAAACCTTCTGTCCTCTGATCTGATCTCGATAGCGTGCGCACAACCAACGATTAGCGTGCGCTATAACATCGATTGCGTACGCTAAATATCACGCGTAGCGTGCGCTATGAATTAATCCAGTGCAGTCCAGTAGCCACTGGACTTAGCCTGATCCGTCCCTAGCGCGCGCTACTCCACAAATTTAGCGTGCGCTACTACAACCCGCTAGCGCGCGCTACTTACCACTCGTAGCGTGCGCTACATATATCTCACCTGCAGTCCAGTACCTTCTGGACTGCAACCAGGGTAACATTAGCGTACGCTAATGCTGAATGGTAGCGTGCGCTACCTGTACTCAATTAGCGTACGCTAAAAAGAGTACATAGCGTGCGCTACTCCTCACGCACAGCCCACGACGAAAATGACAACGACGATAAACACGGCACGAAACTCCAATCAGATTAGTGATGAATGACGATTGATACACGATACAATTACTCTGAATGATGAATACCATGACTGAATCTGAGTGACAAACGATTAATAATGAGTGAAAATTACTGAGTATCAATTACTGAATGATAAATACTGAATGATAATTACTGAATTACAACCGGGTACTACAGTGCGCACAACTAACGTGTTCACGATCGTCTACAATCGTGTGCAGCGATCGTGTTTATGGCCAGAAACTTTCACACGATCGATGCACGCGGTATCATACGACCATGTGCAGCGGTCGTGTCCAAGGCAAATCGTTTTATAATATTGTTCGCTCAGTTTTCTGAATAGTTATTCATCTTTTTGTAATCAGATGTCGTGGCAGCGTATTTTGATACATCACGGTGGTCATTGGGAGCGATCGACATATGTAGATGGGGACTCCTTTTTTGTCTACATCGACACGAGCAAAGTTAGTCGTGCAAACCTCGTGGGGGTTATCAGAGAGGGTTTGGGTGGTCCAAATGAGTCCGATTACAAATTATGGTACTTGACACACATGGACAAGGGAAACAAAGTAAAAGTCCTATTACGGGGCGATACCGAGATACTTCGATTACTAGTATAAAACAAGGAGGATCCTGAGGTCTATGTTGAGAACTGCTGCTCCTCCACTCTCGAGGTTAATATGGGATGTATCAGCTCGAGAGTAGAGCCCGACAACATAAATTATGACATGACTTTCGAAGATTATCAATACGAGGAAGAAGTGGAAGACGAGGAAGATGAGGAGGTGCATACATCCGAAGATGAATATTGTTGTAAAGACTTGCTTGAGTCACTATCTGCGGAATTTCTTGCTTGGGTTCGCCAACCGACCCAAATGGATAGGATTATGAGTCGTCGGAACTTCTCATCCGACCATCAATCTGCGAGCGAGCATGAGCATCTACAATCAATGTGTAACTGGATCATTCCATTTCCGGACCCCGGTAGTGTCAGGACTTTGGGTTGGGTCGAGCAGCCTCCACCGGTTATCGGTCAGCTAGAGGTGGGGTCCACCTTTCGTTCCAAGACAGAGTTGAGGATAACTGTAGGAATGTATCATTTGGAAAACATGCTACAGTGTATCACTGATCGTTCCGCCGATAAACATATAGTGTTTGTCTGTAAGAGTGGGCGAAAAAATTATCAGTTTAGGTTGTGTGCTATTGAGCGTGCAACTATTTGGAGAATTACTAAGTTGACCTTGGAGCACAGTTGTCACCCTGATTTGAACCGTGCTGCCGCACGATCGGTCACTTCTGAGGTTGCCGCCCATTATTTTGCTAAAAGATTGACCGGTGAGGGGGTCACTTTGAGGCCAAAGGAGATGATTGCAGAGATGCGTAGGGAGTACAGCATTGACATGCTATACAGTTTTGCTATCCGGACGAGGAATATAGCGATAGAGAATACATATGGCGGCTTTAATGAGTCGTATCAGAGGCTCCCATCTTATCTGTATTTGTTAAAACAACGTAATCCAGGGACAATTTATAATTTGCAGATGACTCGTGAGGGAGTGTTTTGCCACATGTTCGTTGTACTCGGACAGAGTATTAGGGCATTTGATACGTGCCTTCGACCGGTGATTATAGTTGATGGGACCCACCTGAAGGGAAGGAATAAAGGAACTCTATTTGCGGCCGTCACATTTGACGGGAACGAGCAAGTAATTCCTCTTGCAGTTGGTCTCGGTCCGATAGAGAACGACGAGTCATAGACTTATTTTCTGTATAACCTGCGCAGATGCTACAATCCGATGGAAGATTTACTGACTGTGAGTGACCAACATAAGAGCATTCAGAATACTGTTCGACCTGTCTATCCGAATGCATTCCACGGGTTGTGCTATCACCATCTTGCAAAAAATTTGACCTCCTACGGTGCGCATGCTATAGGACTCTTTAGAACTGCTGCCTACGCGCACCGTGAAGAAGTTTTTGAAAACTACTTTTCGAAACTACATATTGAAAACCCTAATGGGGCTCACAGATGCCTTTCTGAAATTGGGCCAGAGAGGTGGGCTAGGTCGAAGTGTCCAGTACGATGCTATAACTTCTTGACATCCAATGCTATTGAATGCTTTAATAATCGTATGTTGTGGGCGAGGCGTTTACCTGTTTGCTCGTTACTTGAGATATTTCGCCTAATTTTAGAGAATTGGTTTGATGAGAAGCGGGGAGAAGCTACATCAAGAGACCATGAGTTGACAATGCACACTTTCGAAAAGCTTTCTAACTCTGTGCAAGCCAGTCTGACTCTTACCGTTCGAGCTACCACCCCAATTGTTTATAAAGTCGAAGAAAACAAAGTTTCTTATGAGGTCGACCTTCGAGCTTGGATATGTTGTTGTCGTGAGTTTGATTTGGATCAGATTCCATGTCGTCATGTTGTTGCCGCTATAAGGTAATTGTTTTGCTCTAATGTGCACACCATTCAATGTTTTTGTCTATGCCGTCGTGTGCACACGGTCATGGCCGTGGGCATGCGGGTGCTGTCGGACGCTATTTCCTGCAACTTGCGGGTGCTGTATCCTATAGCTTGCGGGCGCTGTATACTACAGCTTGCGGGCGCTGTATCCTACATCTGCTGAGTGCTGTTGGGGCATACGGTCGTTCCCACGATGGGACTAGCCATCGTGTGCCCACGGTCATGGCAGGATGCACACGACAGCAGCAGCCCATGATCGTGGGCAAGATGCACATGATTGTAACCCACGATGGGCACGATCGTGTGCTGCCATTGTGTGCAACACTGGGCTGGTATGGATTTATCCTACACCTCATCAGTATCAAAAATACATTATCCTACACCACGTCCTTGACATAATTGCTTATTGTAACAGGCGCGCCGGCAATGGTTTGTCCGTGTATGATTTTGTTAGTCGTTATTTCAAGCAACAAGGCCTTAGAGAGACTTATAAAGAGCATATTGTTTTTACCCAAAATATTATTTGGAAGGATTTGCTGGATACGGCTATGGGTGAGTAACAAACAAAATGCAAGAGCACGAATGATGGAATGAAAATAATACAAGATTTGCCGGGGTTGTTAATCCCGGGCTTGAATGCTCTCGCGAGATATTATTAATAATAATACTACTTTGGAGGACAACTATTAATGTTAGAGTACGATTACAATGAGTGTAATGACCCTAGTTGTCTAGCTGCTTAAGAGCTGATGACCCCCAGAATACGTCCGGGAATGTCACACGCCGTAGGCCCTTCTCACAAGGATCTACCAGGCTACACTCCAATAGACTACTCAAATGATTGACCAACCGGGGTCAATCTAATTACAAAGCATACCGACAAGGTCATTAAACAATTCAAAACTAATGAAATTCACATCTCGATGACAAGAATAAACTTTAATACAGAAAGAAATGACAACTCAATTTAATAAATGAAAACTACACCCATGCAAGGGTGAATACTCGACCAAAAGGGGAATACCGACCAAAGTGAAAACAAAAGGAAAGACTCTGACTCTTGTGTGATTAGCATCGTCGTCTTCCATCTTCTTCCAAGCCAATCCCGTGACTACTCCCGAGCTGCCAAGACCTGAGCGCATAACAGGCACCCACCCCCCGAAAACTCGGGAGTTAGCAAACTGGAATTTTGCTAGTGCAAGTACATAATATACAAGATATACGAACAATAACAACACATTAGCAATTTCAACTAATAATCAGAATACTGAATCAATACATGGTCCATCGAGGATCAAAATATCAGCACATGATTGTTGCTAGTAAGTCACAAAATATAAAAATACATCAGCAATTTAAGTTTCATGGTATGGACATCCCTTTATGTCATGGTCATCATTACGACAAATGCTACACCTTTTCTTCTGCCGGCGCCTTTGCCTCGTTTGTTCATCCATTCCTTGAGTTTCTTTAGGGATATTCAAATCCACACCACCTATGGGAATGAATGCTTTGCAAGATTTTCTATTGTGGTCGGTTCCTTTACACCTACCGCACACCTGAGGCCGTCTACCTGCGGGCAAATTTTCAACAGCGGACCGTGCACGACTCATCCTTGGTCGGCCGGCTTGTCGTACCCCCTCTAGAGGTATGCAAACGATGGATGAGATCTCCGGTGGGACATTCCACTCATCAAGATGTGGGATAGGATTAATATGTGTTGTGCGGCGATTAATACGCCTTGGAGGAGGCGATCACCTCAACGGCGATCGGCACAAAGAGCCGAGCGACCAAAGTCAGCGTCAAATGAACCAAGGCAGACTTACCAAATGAAGATGTCAGATCGAGTTCGAGTACCTAGCGATCGTCTTACAAGGCGATCGTCTCTAGTGCCCGACCAAGGACGACCATCTTATGCCACAGGTAAAGCCAACATCCGTCAAGTCTATGAAGACTGAATCTCGGGAAGAAGGCCCACGTGCAGACCCACAAACGGCGCAGCAGGAAAAAGGCTTTTTGAATCCAGCCCATCACCAGCTGTCAGTGACAAGGACATCCTCTCACCTACCGACAGACCCGTAAAAGGCGCCCTAGCCTCTCACGTGTAGTTTTCTCGTTGGTTCGCACGGTTGGCTACCTGCCTGCCGCCGCGGAGTTTAGGGAAACCAACCCACATGCTGGGACGATCGCCCCGGTCGCCCTTAATAGCGTGTCAGAAGTATTAAATGAGCATTTAATGCAGGAAAGACGATCACCCGTTTGGGATTAAGACACCCCAACTCCTCTCCTATAAATAGAAGACTTCCAGCACTTGGAAGAGGGACCGGAAAAAGACAGCGCTTCATCTTTGTAACAAACTCATAGATCATTAACTCTGGTTCTTCCGGCAATCATCATCTCTTAAGCAGCTAGACAACTAGGGTCATTACACTCATTGTAATCGTACTCTAACATTAATAGTTGTACTCCAAAGTAGTATTATTATTAATAATATCTCGCGAGAGCATTCAAGCCCGGGATTAACAACCCCAGCAAATCTTGTGTTATTTTCATTCCATCGCTCGTGCTCTTGCATTTTGTTAGTTACTCACCCATAGCCGTATCCAGCAAATCCTTCCGAATAATATTTTGGGTAACAACAATTGGCGCTAGAGGAAGGGGCTGAACCTTTATTTTCATTCCGACCGTTTCGAAGAACACTCACTGTTCTCCGGAACATATACTTGAAGAAACACTCACTGTTCTTCAAAGAAAAACCCTCGAGATAATGACGTCTGCCACCACCTAGAAGAGAGCCACCTTACGGTCCGCCGGACACCTTATTCCGGCCCAAACCGAGTCCCAGCCTACGGCGGAAGGCAGTCGCGGCGATGCCAGACTCTCACTCCCGCCTCCGATGGACGGCCCCAGTCTCTCACTCGATCAATTCCAAACCACGAAACAGATCGAGGAGGCCATGGCCATCCTAAGGGAGCGACGGAGAGCATGCGATGCGACCACTATTACCCCCTCAGCCATTCGCCGCGCGGGCAAATGAAAGCTCAAGGGGTTATATGTCGAACAATCGTCAGACAGCCTCGACTCACGAGAAAAGGCACTCGCGAGGCGGGACAGTTCCGTCTTCATGTAATATCCGTGATTTTACATTTTTGGTAAAAAAAATTTTTTGGCCGGAGTCCGTTTTGACGACTCGCTCATGACCGTTTCGTCATTCTGAGAGTATTTAGTTCTGCACTTTTTGTCATTCGAGTTCGTTCCCGCGCTTGAGTTCGATTCTTGCGAATCTCGTTCGAAACTGTCGTTTCGGGTTTCTCGTAAGTTCATTTAACGTTGTTATACGTGTTGTGAGCTTCGGTTTGATTATTCGTTGTCGTATCGTGATTTTTCGGACTTTTGGGACTGTTTTGTAATTTCTCAAAGTTGTGGGTATGTCGTCATACCCATTTTTGAGATTGTTCTGTTGCTGTCTCTCTGAGTCGTTAGCGCACGCTACGCTTTGTGGCTAGCGCGCTCTAAGTTGCCGAAGTTAGCGCACGCTAAGTGTTGCCGTTAGCGCGCGCTAACGGGTGGTGCAGAAACAGTCCAAAGGCTACTGGACTGGGTTAGAACATTGGTTAGCGCACGCTATTTGATAACATAGCGCGCGTTAGGGTGCATTGGTATCGCACGCTGGGGGGGAGGATAGCGCGCGCTACCCGGTAGTTCAGGGCAGTCCAGGAGCTAGGTCTCGTTTGCGCACGCTAACATTTATAGCTAGCGCACGCTAACTGTACATTTTGGCAGAATGTTTTGTTCTGATGCTTCGATAGCGCACGCTAATCAGGTAGGATTAGCGCACGCTAAGCTGTCCAGTATATAAACTGGACAGCAGTCATTACTCTTCATTTTTCTTCATTTATTCTTCTTCCTCCGCGGGTTGAGACGAGGGCGACTAGGGCTTTGGGCTCCTGGCCGATTTCTACTCCATCCAAGGTGTTTTGGAGTATCCTAGGTGATTATAACATCATCTAATCCATTGTTCTTCACCGAATCAAGGTATTTTTCTTGAATCCCTAGAGTTGACTTTTTGGGAGTTTTGTCCTTGATTTCGTTTTCTATCCATTTTTGATGAACAATTATTGTCAAATGGTGTTGTTAAACATATCCTATGGATTGTATATCCATATTTCGGTTTGGAATTCCGTTTTCGTTTTTTGACGGGACGAATCGTGTTCTTGACCGTTTTGGGGGAAACCCTTGAACCTTCGTCATTTGTTACTTGAATTCAGCGACTTTGGGTCGTACTTTGGAATTCATTTTCGTTGTTATTGTTTTCGTTCGTAGTTTATTGTCGCGGGTTGTCGTTCGGTGGAGTCGGCGAAGTTCGTAGTCGGTTCGTGCCAACCTACTTCGGTCGATTCTCCGCGTTGTGATTATTCGAGGCAAGTACCTTGTTCATACGCTTCTCGTTTTGTGGACATTATGATCGGTGATCGTCTTGATGTGTTTATTTGGTTATTTGAAATGAAGTTTCAAAAGATTTCGGTTTGGCCTCGTTAAAGGCTCTCTTTCAAAACGCGTGTGTGTTTTGTGAACGGTGTGTTTTGGGAATTGATTATGATTTGATTATTTTGAACGTTGAAGGCTTTGATGATATCCCTGTTGTTTAAAGTTATGGAATCGTGTATTCCGTGTTTAATCTTGTTATTGTGTTTTGAAGAGTTTGATAACGGTGTCGAGTTAGTGGCTATCTCTAGTGAGTATTCTTAATGAACTTACATTCTTAGCATATTAGTATTGCATGAGTAACGTGTGTGTGTGTGTATGCTCACTATGGGTTAGATCCGACGGGGTCTCGGTAGGGGTCCACAGAGACGTGGATCGACGAGCTTGCTTTTAACCACTACGGGTTAGATCCGACGGGGTCTCGGTAGGGGTCCACAGAGACGTGGATCGACGGTTAATTGTGGTGCATTTTACAAATGTGATTTGATTATGGCATTTCCGGAATGAGTGTTTTTGATCGGTTTTCATGATTGCATGCATCGACTAAGTGTGTAAGAGGTAAGTTGTTCGTTTGGCTTACTTTGGCTAGGATGGCACTACAATATTTTGTTGTTTGTGTTAAATCCTTTAATTGTGGATTTTGATGTTGGAAACGAACCTTGTTGTCGTTCTCGTGTACTGTGAGTTGATGAGATTTGGGGCTAAAATCCCAACGGTTTTGTAAAGGTCATTTTACAGATTTGGGGCTAAAATCCCAACGGTTTGGTAAAGGTCATTTTTCGGAAAGTAAACCTTTGGGGCGGTGACCCCTTTCGTCTTTTGGGTTTTGAAAAGTAGGATTTGATAATTCTAAATTGTTTTCTATTAAAACTCTCGATGGCATTTTAAACTGTTTTATAAATTATTTCCATTGATCTGTGATCTTTCGGTTTTGGAATGTTTTACCCAAACTCATGCCTCGGGAAGTACTTTTCGTTACGTTTGGATCTTTGAGGATTCCTGGTTATTGTTATTCGTGGAATGTGAATAGTATGACTCGTATTTTTGCACTTTGTTCTTGCACTAGCAAAACAGTGGAGTTTTGCTAACCCCCGAGTATTCGGGGGGTGGATGTCTGTTTTTGCATTCAGGTTTTGGAGCATAACACAGGGTCGGCACGAAGGATGATGAAAGATGATCGATACTAATCACATGAGGAACCGTACATTGTGTATTGGTTCAGTTGTACTTTATTTTCCGCTGCTATATTTTTCCCGTTGTACGGGTGTGGTTGTATTTTTGACCCCTGCGTGGGCATGAATTGTAATTGAGTTGTATATTTTTATTGAAAGACCAAATCGGTCTACTGAGTCATTTTAGCCTTGAAGGCATTGTCGAGATGTTCAATGTTGTTACCAGCCTGGTAGATCCTTGAGGAAAGGTTCTACGCCGTGTAATATCCCTGAGCGGATTGTGGGTGTTACATAAATGGTATCGGAGTTTAGGTTGTGGAAACCTAGGCTGTCGGGTCAGTCGTGTTGTTTGAGTCTTGTTTCGTCGGATTTTATCTGACTGAGTCGTGTCGCGACGCGTCGTCTGAGTTTGTTGGTCGTGATTAGTATCGTGGGGCGATCATCATCTTCGTGCGACCTGTGGATGTAAGTCTCCCTTCTTTGTTATTGTGCCTCGTCTGATGCGAGTTACTTGTATGATTATTCATTAAGTGATGGAATCCTCTTATGGATTTTGATTTCGTGATATGTGGTTATTTGACCCTCATATTTCGTTCATATGAGGAGTAGTGTTGTTAGATTGTGCATGTTTGACTTTATTTCTTTTATCCGCTGCGTGAGTTCTTTTGTAATGGCAAACAGTATTTTACCGACTAAGTTTTATTTCGAAAACCAATTCCCTTAACCGAGTTTTTGGCATTATGGCCTTGATCGTTTTGGCGAAATTCTTATGACGGTATTTAGTATTTTGTAAATGGCTTCTGTGAGTTTTTGAAATATTACCGTCATCGGCCTTTTTGGCGTTTTTGCAAATGGTTTTTAGCCTGGTAGGTTCCGGCGTGGGACCCACGGCGCTATAATGTTCGGTGTAATTACCTGAAATTTTTGGGCATTCTAGCCCATTGAATTATCTTTGAAAACCTTGAGTATCTTAGAAAAATAAATTCCGAGACGTACTTTTCAAATGAGTTATTTTCTTGTGGTACATCCAAGGTGCCACAATATATTTCAAAATTCTTCTACCTCGAGGACCAAAATGTTTTGAGATATTTTCAATGTTTTAGAAACACTTTTATTTAGACCCGAGGGTCAGATATTCTGAAAGTTCTCACTAAGAGAAAGTGTCCTCATTTTTATCAAATGCGAAATGGTTCTCCAAAGTCTCGATAACGATGTTTCACGTTTGTACTTTTCTGAAAGGTGATACTCAAGATCAACCGGTGTTCTTCTAAAATTATTTTCAAAATGAGGTTTTCGTTTTTAAAACCTATCCATTCCCGTTTGAGGGTTGGGTATGTATGTATGATGTTCGCGTTGTCGTTATGATGTTTGCTCCCGAGTATGATCAAATTGGTAGTGTGAGCATTGAGTCGTTTTCCACACATTTGTTGTGTTAGCCCCCTGTGAGAGATGGGATGTTGGTGTGGAATGTTGCCGCCTCGTAGCGATTTCTGCGTTGTCGCGCATGTGCGAGCTGTTAGAGCTTGGTTTGGTATGACCGTGTGCATCGGTGATTGTTCCGTTATGTGTCGGTTGTTTAATGTCTTGTTACCTTGCTCCCGTTTTTGTGAATTTCGTGGACGAGGTCGAAGGTAATGCCCGTACTACTTTGACTTCTGTAATATCTCTTTCTCCATTCTGTCGACTCGCTCGTGTTCGTTGATACTTTATGAACTTGTTATGTATTTCGGTTTCATCGTTCAGACGAGCTGTGATCTTGTTTTGAGTCGATCTGGTTATCGCTGTGACTTTCCCGAGTTCGTTTCGATTCTTGTGAACCTTGGAGTTGTTGTTTGAATTTTATTGTTCTTCGTGATTCGAACATGATTGTTCGATTTTTGTTGTCTCGATCGTTGTGTTTCGATCATTTGATTGTTCGGTTTTTGTTGATCTCGCGTGATTGTTGAACGTTCAGACTCCTTCGTAATTCCCTTATGTTCGGGAAATTAGTCTCGTTTCGATCTTCCAACCCTTTGGCGGTGGAATTCCGTATTTGTTCAGCGTTTGGCTCGCGTTTTGATTGATGAACCGTGGGTTGGTCAATCGTATTGATTTTCGTTCCCTGTGTTTTGTGATTGTTCGGACAATCGACTCGATTGTATTATCTGTTTGATGACGCTTGTCACTTGTTGGTTTTATTATGTTTCTATCGGTGGCGTTGTGTTGGTCGTCTTGGAGCGTGTGTGCACACCGTATATTCCTTTGCGTTGCTTGTAACGTTTCGCCGATGGACGAAAGTTACGCATTTCTTGTGTATCTCGTTGAGTTTTCTTGGCGGGATTTTGCTTCTCCCTACTTGTTTTAAGTTTCGGGACGAAACTTCTTTTAAGGAGGGTAGTATGTAATATCCGCGATTTTACATTTTCGGTAAATTTCTTTTTTTGGCCGGAGTCCGTTTTGACGACTCGCTCGTGACCGTTTCGTCATTCTGAGAGTATTTAGTTCTGCACTTTTTGTCATTCGAGTTCGTTTCGGTGTCGTTTTGTTGAGTTCCGTGTTCTTAAGCGACTTTCCCGCGCTTGAGTTCGATTCTTGCGAATCTCGTTCGAAACTGTCGTTTCGGGTTTCTCGTAAGTTCATTTAACGTTGTTATACGTGTTGTGAGCTTCGGTTTGATTATTCGTTGTCGTATCGTGATTTTTCGGACTTTTGGGACTGTTTTGTAATTTCCCAAAGTTGTGGGTATGTCGTCATACCCATTTTTGAGATTGTTCTGTTGCTGTCTCTCTGAGTCGTTAGCGCACGCTATGCTTTGTGGCTAGCACGCGCTAAGTTGCCGAAGTTAGCGCACGCTAAGTGTTGCCGTTAGCTCGCGCTAACGGGTGGTGCAGAAACAGTCCAGAGGCTACTGGACTGGGTTAGAACGTTGGTTAGCGCACGCTATTTGATAACATAGCGCGCGCTAGGGTGCATTGGTAGCGCACGCTGGGGGGGAGGATAGCGCGCGCTACCTGGTAGTTCAGGGCAGTCCAGGAGCTACTGGACTGGGTCTGGGGTCTCGTTTGCGCACGCTAACATTTGTAGCTAGCGCACGCTAACTGTACATTTTGGCAGAACGTTTTGTTCTGATGCTTCGATAGCGCACGCTAATCAGATAGGATTAGCGCACGCTAAGCTGTCCAGTATATAAACTGGACAGCAGTCATTACTCTTCATTTTTCTTCATTTATTCTTCTTCCTCCGCGGGTTGAGACGAGGGCGACTAGGGCTTTGGGCTCCTGGCCGATTTCTACTCCATCCAAGGTGTTTTGGAGTATCCTAGGTGATTATAACATCATCTAATCCATTGTTCTTCACCGAATCAAGGTATTTTTCTTGAATCCCTAGAGTTGACTTTTTGGGAGTTTTGTCCTTGATTTCGTTTTCTATCCATTTTTGATGAACCAATTATTGTCAAATGATGTTGTTAAACATATCCTATGGATTGTATATCCATATTTCGGTTTGGAATTCCGTTTTCGTGTTTTGACGGGACGAATCGTGTTCTTGACCGTTTTGGGGGAAACCCTTGAACCTTCGTAATTTGTTACTTGAATTCAGCGACTTTGGGTCGTACTTTGGAATTCATTTTCGTTGTTATTGTTTTCGTTCGTAGTTTATTGTCGCGGGTTGTCGTTCGGTGGAGTCGGCGAAGTTCGTAGTCGGTTCGTGCCAACCTACTTCGGTCGATTCTCCGCGTTGTGATTATTCGAGGCAAGTACCTTGTTCATACGCTTCTCGTTTTGTGGACATTATGATCGGTGATCGTCTTGATGTGTTTATTTGGTTATTTGAAATGAAGTTTCAAAAGATTTCGGTTTGGCCTCGTTAAAGGCTCTCTTTCAAAACGCGTGTGTGTTTTGTGAACGGTGTGTTTTGGGAATTGATTATGATTTGATTATTTTGAACGTTGAAGGCTTTGATGATATCCCTGTTGTTTAAAGTTATGGAATCGTGTATTCCGTGTTTAATCTTGTTATTGTGTTTTGAAGAGTTTGATAACGGTGTCGAGTTAGTGGCTATCTCTAGTGAGTATTCTTAATGAACTTACATTCTTAGCATATTAGTATTGCATGAGTAACGTGTGTGTGTGTGTATGCTCACTATGGGTTAGATCCGACGGGGTCTCGGTAGGGGTCCACAGAGACGTGGATCGACGAGCTTGCTTTTAACCACTACGGGTTAGATCCGACGGGGTCTCGGTAGGGGTCCACAGAGACGTGGATCGACGGTTAATTGTGGTGCATTTTACAAATGTGATTTGATTATGGCATTTCCGGAATGAGTGTTTTTGATCGGTTTTCATGATTGCATGCATCGACTAAGTGTGTAAGAGGTAAGTTGTTCGTTTGGCTTACTTTGGCTAGGATGGCACTACAATATTTTGTTGTTTGTGTTAAATCCTTTAATTGTGGATTTTGATGTTGGAAACGAACCTTGTTGTCGCTCGTATCGTGAGTTGATGAGATTTGGGGCTAAAATCCCAACGGTTTTGTAAAGGTCATTTTACAGATTTGGGGCTAAAATCCCAACGGTTTGGTAAAGGTCATTTTTCGGAAAGTAAACCTTTGGGGCGGTGACCCCTTTCGTCTTTTGGGTTTTGAAAAGTAGGATTTGATAATTCTAAATTGTTTTCTATTAAAACTCTCGATGGCATTTTAAACTGTTTTATAAATTATTTCCATTGATCTGTGATCTTTCGGTTTTGGAATGTTTTACCCAAACTCATGCCTCGGGAAGTACTTTTCGTTACGTTTGGATCTTTGAGGATTCCTGGTTATTGTTATTCGTGGAATGTGAATAGTATGACTCGTATTTTTGCACTTTGTTCTTGCACTAGCAAAACAGTGGAGTTTTGCTAACCCCCGAGTATTCGGGGGGTGGATGTCTGTTTTTGCATTCAGGTTTTGGAGCATAACACAGGGTCGGCACGAAGGATGATGAAAGATGATCGATACTAATCACATGAGGAACCGTACATTGTGTATTGGTTCAGTTGTACTTTATTTTCCGCTGCTATATTTTTCCCGTTGTACGGGTGTGGTTGTATTTTTGACCCCTGCGTGGGCATGAATTGTAATTGAGTTGTATATTTTTATTGAAAGACCAAATCGGTCTACTGAGTCATTTTAGCCTTGAAGGCATTGTCGAGATGTTCAATGTTGTTACCAGCCTGGTAGATCCTTGAGGAAAGGTTCTACGCCGTGTAATATCCCTGAGCGGATTGTGGGTGTTACATAAATGGTATCGGAGTTTAGGTTGTGGAAACCTAGGCTGTCGGGTCAGTCGTGTTGTTTGAGTCTTGTTTCGTCGGATTTTATCTCGAGTCGTGTCGCCGCGTCGTCGTCTGAGTTTGTTGGTCGTGATTAGTATCGTGGGGCGATCATCATCTTCGTGCGACCTGTGGATGTAAGTCTCCCTTCTTTGTTATTGTGCCTCGTCTGATGCGAGTTACTTGTATGATTATTCATTAAGTGATGGAATCCTCTTATGGATTTTGATTTCGTGATATGTGGTTATTTGACCCTCATATTTCGTTCATATGAGGAGTAGTGTTGTTGGATTGTGCATGTTTGACTTTATTTCTTTTATCCGCTGCGTGAGTTCTTTTGTAATGGCAAACAGTATTTTACCGACTAAGTTTTATTTCGAAAACCAATTCCCTTAACCGAGTTTTTGGCATTATGGCCTTGATCGTTTTGGCGAAATTCTTATGACGGTATTTAGTATTTTGTAAATGGCTTCTGTGAGTTTTTGAAATATTACCGTCATCGGCCTTTTTGGCGTTTTTGCAAATGGTTTTTAGCACAGTAGGTTCCGTAGCAGGACCCACGGCGCTATAATGTTCGGTGTAATTACCTGAAATTTTTGGGCATTCTAGCCCATTGAATTATCTTTGAAAACCTTGAGTATCTTAGAAAAATAAATTCCGAGACGTACTTTTCAAATGAGTTATTTTCTTGTGGTACATCCAAGGTGCCACAATATATTTCAAAATTCTTCTACCTCGAGGACCAAAATGTTTTGAGATATTTTCAATGTTTTAGAAACACTTTTATTTAGACCCGAGGGTCAAATATTCTGAAAGTTCTCACTAAGAGAAAGTGTCCTCATTTTTATCAAATGCGAAATGGTTCTCCAAAGTCTCGATAACGATGTTTCACGTTTGTACTTTTCTGAAAGGTGATACTCAAGATCAACCGGTGTTCTTCTAAAATTATTTTCAAAATGAGGTTTTCGTTTTTAAAACCTATCCATTCCCGTTTGAGGGTTGGGTATGTATGTATGATGTTCGCGTTGTCGTTATGATGTTTGCTCCCGAGTATGATCAAATTGGTAGTGTGAGCATTGAGTCGTTTTCCACACATTTGTTGTGTTAGCCCCCTGTGAGAGATGGGATGTTGGTGTGGAATGTTGCCGCCTCGTAGCGATTTCTGCATTGTCGCGCATGTGCGAGCTGTTAGAGCTTGGTTTGGTATGACCGTGTGCATCGGTGATTGTTCCGTTATGTGTCGGTTGTTTAATGTCTTGTTACCTTGCTCCCGTTTTTGTGAATTTCGTGGACGAGGTCGAAGGTAATGCCCGTACTACTTTGACTTCTGTAATATCTCTTTCTCCATTCTGTCGACTCGCTCGTGTTCGTTGATACTTTATGAACTTGTTCTGTATTTCGGTTTCATCGTTCAGACGAGCTGTGATCTTGTTTTGAGTCGATCTGGTTATCACTGTGACTTTCCCGAGTTCGTTTCGATTCTTGTGAACCTTGGAGTTGTTGTTTGAATTTTATTGTTCTTCGTGATTCGAACATGATTGTTCGATTTTTGTTGTCTCGATCGTTGTGTTTCGATCATTTGATTGTTCGGTTTTTGTTGATCTCGCGTGATTGTTGAACGTTCAGACTCCTTCGTAATTCCCTTATGTTCGGGAAATTAGTCTCGTTTCGATCTTCCAACCCTTTGGCGGTGGAATTAGTATTTGTTCAGCGTTTGGCTCGCGTTTTGATTGATGAACCGTGGGTTGGTCAATCGTATTGATTTTCGTTCCCTGTGTTTTGTGATTGTTCGGACAATCGACTCGATTGTATTATCTGTTTGATGACGCTTGTCACTTGTTGGTTTTATTATGTTTCTATCGGTGGCGTTGTGTTGGTCGCCTGGAGCGTGTGTGCACACCGTATATTCCTTTGCGTTGCTTGTAACGTTTCGCCGATGGACGAAAGTTACGCATTTCTTGTGTATCTCGTTGAGTTTTCTTGGCGGGATTTTGCTTCTCCCTACTTATTTTAAGTTTCGGGACGAAACTTCTTTTAAGGAGGGTAGTATGTAATATCCGCGATTTTACATTTTCGGTAAATTTCTTTTTGGCGAGTCCGTTTTGACGACTCGCTCGTGACCGCTTCGTCATTCCGAGAGTATTTAGTTCGCACTTTTGTCATTCGAGTTCGTTTCGGTGTCGTTTTGTTGAGTTCCGTGTTCTTAAGCGACTTTCCCGCGCTTGAGTTCGATTCTTGCGAATCTCGTTCAAACTGCCGTTTCGGGTTTCTCGTAAGTTCATTTAACGTTGTTATACGTGTTGTGAGCTTCGGTTTGATTATTCGTCGTATCGTGATTTTTCGGACTTTTGGGACTGTTTTGTAATTTCCCAAAGTTGTGGGTATGTCGTCATACCCATTTTTGAGATTGTTCTGTTGCTGTCTCTCTGAGTCGTTAGCGCACGCTATGCTTTGTGGCTAGCACGCGCTAAGTTGCCGAAGTTAGCGCACGCTAAGTGTTGCCGTTAGCTCGCGCTAACGGGTGGTGCAGAAACATCCGAGGCTACCGGACTAGGTTAGAACGTTGGTTAGCGCACGCTATTTGATAACATAGCGCGCGCTAGGGTGCATTGGTAGCGCACGCTGGGGGGGAGGATAGCGCGCGCTACCTGGTAGTTCAGGGCAGTCCAGGAGCTACTGGACTGGGTCTGGGGTCTCGTTTGCGCACGCTAACATTTGTAGCTAGCGCACGCTAACTGTACATTTTGGCAGAACGTTTTGTTCTGATGCTTCGATAGCGCACGCTAATCAGATAGGATTAGCGCACGCTAAGCCGCCCAAAGATATAAACTGGACAGCAGTCATTACTCTTCATTTTTCTTCATTTATTCTTCTTCCTCCGCGGGTTGAGACGAGGGCGACTAGGGCTTTGGGCTCCTGGCCGATTTCTACTCCATCCAAGGTGTTTTGGAGTATCCTAGGTGATTATAACATCATCTAATCCATTGTTCTTCACCGAATCAAGGTATTTTTCTTGAATCCCTAGAGTTGACTTTTTGGGAGTTTTGTCCTTGATTTCGTTTTCTATCCATTTTTGATGAACCAATTATTGTCAAATGATGTTGTTAAACATATCCTATGGATTGTATATCCATATTTCGGTTTGGAATTCCGTTTTCGTGTTTTGACGGGACGAATCGTGTTCTTGACCGTTTTGGGGGAAACCCTTGAACCTTCGTCATTTGTTACTTGAATTCAGCGACTTTGGGTCGTACTTTGGAATTCATTTTCGTTGTTATTGTTTTCGTTCGTAGTTTATTGTCGCGGGTTGTCGTTCGGTGGAGTCGGCGAAGTTCGTAGTCGGTTCGTGCCAACCTACTTCGGTCGATTCTCCGCGTTGTGATTATTCGAGGCAAGTACCTTGTTCATACGCTTCTCGTTTTGTGGACATTATGATCGGTGATCGTCTTGATGTGTTTATTTGGTTATTTGAAATGAAGTTTCAAAAGATTTCAGTTTGGCCTCGTTAAAGGCTCTCTTTCAAAACGCGTGTGTGTTTTGTGAACGGTGTGTTTTGGGAATTGATTATGATTTGATTATTTTGAACGTTGAAGGCTTTGATGATATCCCTGTTGTTTAAAGTTATGGAATCGTGTATTCCGTGTTTAATCTTGTTATTGTGTTTTGAAGAGTTTGATAATGGTGTCGAGTTAATGGCCATCTCTAGTGAGTATTCTTAATGAACTTACATTCTTAGCATATTAGTATTGCATGAGTAACGTGTGTGTGTGTATGCTCACTATGGGTTAGATCCGACGAGGTCTCGGTAGGGGTCTACAGAGACGTGGATCGACGAGCTTGCTTTTAACCACTACGGGTTCGATCCGACGGGGTCTCGGTAGGGGTCCACAGAGACGTGGATCGACGGTTAATTGTGGTGCATTTTACAAATGTGATTTGATTATGGCATTTCCGGAATGAGTGTTTTTGATCGGTTTTCATGATTGCATGCATCGACTAAGTGTGTAAGAGGTAAGTTGTTCGTTTGGCTTACTTTGGCTAGGATGGCACTACAATATTTTGTTGTTTGTGTTAAATCCTTTAATTGTGGATTTTGATGTTGGAAACGAACCTTGTTGTCGTTCTCGTGTACTGTGAGTTGATGAGATTTGGGGCTAAAATCCCAACGGTTTTGTAAAGGTCATTTTACAGATTTGGGGCTAAAATCCCAATGGTTTGGTAAAGGTCATCTTTCGGAAAGTAAACCTTTGGGGCGGTGACCCCTTTCGTCTTTTGGGTTTTGAAAAGTAGGATTTGATAATCCTAAATTGTTTTCTATTAAAACTCTCGATGGCATTTTAAACTGTTTTATAAATTATTTCCATTGATCTGTGATCTTTCGGTTTTGGAATGTTTTACCCAAACTCATGCCTCGGGAAGTACTTTTCGTTACGTTTGGATCTTTGAGGATTCCTGGTTATTGTTATTCGTGGAATGTGAATAGTATGACTCGTATTTTTGCACTTTGTTCTTGCACTAGCAAAACATTGGAGTTTTGCTAACCCCCGAGTATTCAGGGGGTGGATATCTATTTTTGCATTCAGGTTTTGGAGCATAACACAGGGTCGGCACGAAGGATGATGAAAGATGATCGATACTAATCACATGAGGAACCGTACATTGTGTATTGGTTCAGTTGTACTTTATTTTCCGCTGCTATATTCTTCCCGTTGTACGGGTGTGGTTGTATTTTTGACCCCTGCGTGGGCATGAGTTGTAATTGAGTTGTATATTTTTATTGAAAGACCAAATCGGTCTACTGAGTCATTTTAGCCTTGAAGGCATTGTCGAGATGTTCAATGTTGTTACCAGCCTGGTAGATTCTTGAGGAAAGGTTCTACGGCGTGTAATATCCCTGAGCGGATTGGGGGTGTTACACTTCAGACGCCTTGGAAGTGATCCTTCATGGCGACCTGGGCATTCTGGTCCCATCCATAAGACGTCGGAGTCCGAATCCGTCACCAGGAGTTTGGCATATCCGACTCCCAAAAAATAGGTCAGCCATCTCGCCCCCAGTCGCCAAAAAATCAAGCTCGGCGGCAAAGACCTCGTCGCCTACAATGGAGCTAGGAGATCAATACATGATCTTCTCGGCTCCCGCTCCGAGAGCCAGACTGCGAGCAGCCAGGCTACAGTGATGGCCGCAATGCAATGCTAGCTCGACGATATGAAAGCGCTCCTAGATACTGGGGCAGGCGCCAAGAGAAAGGTCGCCGGACCAAGTGATCCGCTCGCGGTCCAGATCGAGTTTGCCCCCGTGCAACCAAAGATCGCTCCTCCTCAAACACCTCTGTATGAGGGGAGATAGGACCCCGGGACTCACTTAAGCAAGTTTCGGATCTACATGACCGGATGCGGAGCGTCAGACGCGATGAAATGCCGAATGTTCCCGTTAACATTGGGCAATCTTGCCCATAGGTGGTACATCTCATTGCCACCGCGCTCAATTAACTGTTTTGAAAAGCTGGCGAGTGACTTCACGTCGTACTTCGCCGCCAAGGTCGCTCGGCCAGAAGGTCCCCACCGCATGATGAAGATCAGACAGGAGAAAGACGAGTCCGATGAAGATTACATCGACCGGGTGGATGAAAATAGTCCTTACCGACGAGCCCATAAGCGACGAGCTCGCCCTATACTCGGTCCTGGGAGGTTTCGATGGTCTTTCTCCCATGTTCAGGCACCTCACAAAGGACATCCCCCCGACCTACGCGATCTTCCGCGCCAAGGTCGCCGACTTTCTGGCCAGGCAGAGGTTGCTCACCCTTCGCCTAGGCGAGGGGGCAACCGGAGAAAGGAATGCGCCATCTCCCATCCCAAAGAAAGCGATCGCCAAACCCATAAAGGCAGTCGCGAAGCCACCCGGTGAGTTCAAGGCCTTCGAGGATGTGGAAGTCCACCTCCTCCGCAACCTCAATCTATCTCCGGCACATATCTTCAACGCCATCAAGGGGCGCGAGTGGCTAAGCAAGCCAAAGCCGATGAGGGACAACGGTCATCTGGACCGCAATAGATTTTGTGCCTACCACAAAAGTCCCGGCCACAACACCAGCCGATGTCGCGGCCTCCTCAGACAACTCTAGAGATTGTTCGAGGAAGGCAAGCTGGACAGTTTAGTAACCAAGCCGGAGCCTCGGGCAGAAAGGACCGGGGGCCACGATCATCGATAGAACGACGACCATCAACCTCCCAACCCGGTCGCCAGAATCGAGCGAGATGAGCCGGAGTACTCAGATGAGTCGATCCCTCCGATCAACCCTGGCGGCCGGGTCAATATGCTTCAATCAGGAGGTGGAAATCTCGGAGATCTTTTCCCGGTTTCCACCATGTCAAACAAAAAATGGAAGGCCGAGCTGAGGGCGTTCGCCGGAGTCCATGTCGTGGTGCCCCCGGAGCCAACCATATCCAGAGATGCGCTCATCTCCTTCTCCAACAAGGATTGGGAGGGAGTGCAGTGCCCCAAGGAGGATGCCTTGGTGATCTTTGCATGTATCATTGGGAAAACGGTCGACCGCGTGCTGGTTGACAACGGGAGCTATTGCAACATCATATTCAAATCTGCTCTGGACTAGCTCGGCAACCTGACCAGATTCATCAAGCCTTTCGAAACCGTGCTTCAAGGGTTCGGCGACAACACGGTCAAAGCCTATAGAAGGATCGAGCTCTCCGTCGAGCTAGCCTGCTGTTACAATCCTAAGGTTAAGATCACTAGGAACCAGAACTTTTTAATCATAGACATACCCAGCATCTATAATGGGTTTCTAGGTCGCCCCTTCTTAGAAACCTTTGAGGCGGTCGCCTCCTCTTTCTTTTATTGTATCAAATTCCCCACTACCGAAGGGATAGTCGGTACTGTAAAAGGAGATCAGCTAATGGCAAAGAAGTGTTTGAACTACTCTTGTGTTGTAGCTTTTCCTTTAAACATTTCTTGTCCTATTTGTAACACTGGGACGATCGATAACCAACCAATGGAGATCGACGAGCCAAACACCTCATACCAGCCCAACTCAGAAGACGGCATCTCACATCGATCGTCGGACGACATCGAACCGAGGATCGGCTTCGAGCCAAGCCTCGATGTTGATCCGAGGATCAAGTCCGGTGATCGCTCCAAACGAGAAGCGACCATCCCCACCGAACAGTTGGAAAGTATAACAATTGATCCGGCTCGCCTGGAGCGGGAAGTGCAGATCGGTTCGAGCGTCGATCCCGGGCAAAAAGACGATCTGATCAGTTTACTACGAAAGAACATCGGAATCTTTGCCCGGTCGCATCAAGATATGGTTGGCACCAATCCTAAACACGCTTGCCACTATCTGAAGATCGACCCGGCAAGGAAGCCTTTTCACCAAAAATGTAGGAAATTCAGTCCAGAAAAATATGCCGCGCTAGATGCAGAAGTCAAAAAGTTGCTCGACAATATACTAATCGGGGTAGCTACCGACGAGCCACAATGGGTAGCCATTGCGGTGCTCATCAAGAAGGCGAGCGACTCCTGTAGGTTATGCATCAATTTCACCGACATCAATGCGGCTTGTCCGAAAGATCACTTTCTGATGCCTCACATTGACCACTTGGTCTATAGCACGGCAGGGTGCGAAATGATGTCGTTTATGGACGCCTTCGCCGGATACCATCAGATCCCAATGGCGGAGAAAGATGTAAAACACACATCATTCCACATGAAAAAAAACGTGCTCTTTTGGGTCCGAATGCCGTTTGGTCTAAAAAATACGGGGGTGACCTACTAACGCCTAGTCAACGGGATGTTCGCCGACCAAATCGGCAAAACCATGGAGGTGTACATTGACGACATTGTGGTCAAGAGCCTCAAAAAGGAAAATCACCTCAAAGACCTCACCGAGACGTTCGCCATCCTCGAGAATTTCAACATGAAGCTAAATCCCAAGAAATGCAATTTCGGAGTAAGCTCCGGAAAATTCCTGGGGCACATCGTGAGCCAAAGGGGGATCGAAGCGAACCCCACAAAGATTAAGGCGATCCTCGACATGCAAGAACCACGGAATGTCAAGCAGGTGCAACGCCTCATGGGGTGTTTGGCAGCCCTTAATCGTTTCATTTCGCGGCTCGGAGACAAAAGCAAGCCTTTCTTCGCCACCATAAAGGTTAAAAAATTTGCGTGGACGAAAGAAAATCAAATGGCGTTCGCCAAAATCAAGGAGTATCTTTCCAGCCCCCAGATTTTGGCAAAACCAATCCCCGGCGAGAAGCTGTTCCTTTACCTGGCAGCCTCGGAGGTCGCGTTGAGCGCAGTATTAGTGCGAGCAGAGGGACAAACCCACTTGCCGATCTACTTTGTTAGTCAAGCGCTACATGACGCGGAGACACGATACACGCCTCTGGAGAAGCTCGCCTACGCACTTGTCATGAGTGTTTGCAAGCTGAGAGCTTATTTCTTCGAACACAAAGTGGAGGTTCTGACGACTCTCCCTCTAAGGCAAGTTCTGCACCGGCCAGACACCAATGGGCGACTCCTCAAGTGGTCACTGGAGATCGCCCAATACGGTGTCACTTATGCTCCTCGCACGGCGATCAAGGGCCAAGCGCTGGCGGATTTTGTAGTGGAATTAACTTTCCCGCCTAGCCCAACCCAAGTCGGCCGTCCCGCCTAGAAACTGTTCGTAGATGGCTCGTCAACCAGTTCGCGAGCAGGGGCAGGGATTGTCCTCATCAGCCCCGATGACCAGAGTTTCACAAATGATGTGCGTTTCGATTTCCGAGCGACCAACAATGAAGCCGAGTACGAAGCCTTAGTAGGCGGGCTCGATCTAGCGCTCGCCATGGGCGTTCGTCGCCTTCATATTTTCATGGACTCCCTCTTGGTCATGAACCAAGTCAAGGGAGAATATGAGGCGTGCGGTGAACAGATGATCAAATATCAAGAGTTGGTCGACGAAATGTGCACAAATTTCGAAGAAGTGCTGATCGAGCAAATCCCGAGAGAGCACAACTCCCAAGTCGATGCCCTATCCAAACTCGCATCGTCGGATGGGGCACTGGATTTCTCTAACATCCAAATCACTAAATTGGCAAGATCGCCGATCGACAAAAGCTTGGTCGCCACGGTTGCCATCGCCAAAGAGAACTGGATGACTCCGCTCATTGAATACTTGAAGGACGGAACGGTCCACACATATTGGGTCAAGGATCGTCAGCTCCATCTCCGAGCGACCAGATACACCCTGTTGGACGACCGGATTTACAAGCGAGCTTTCAGCCTTCCTCTCCTCAAATGCATTATGCCAGAGGAAGGCCAACTTGTTTTAGCCGAAATCCATGACGGGATCTGTGGAAATCACGCGGGCGGGCGGGCTCTCATCCACAAGACGACCCGGCAAGGTTTTTTCTGGCCTACCCTGCGAAAAGACGTGATCGCCTATGCCCGATCTTGTCACAGGTGTCAAATAATGGGCCCGAACATCAAGCTCTCCCCCGAACAGCTCACCTCTATGTATAGTCCGTGGCCGTTCGCCCAATGGGGCATCAACCTCATCGGTCCTTTGCCAACATCACCGGAGGGATGTAAATTCGCCATCGTGGGGGTCGATTACTTCACGAAATAGGCAGAGGCCGAACCACTCAACAAGATCGGCCAAGAGCAAGCAATTAAGTTCATTTGGAAAAACATCATCTGCTGTTTCGGTCTACCTAAGGTTATCATCTCCGATAACGGAAAGCAGTTCGACGGTATGGAAGTTATGCAATCTACGAGAAATAGGGAATAAAAAAGTTGTTCTCGGACCCTTACCACCCTCAAACAAACGGGCAGGTAGAAGCTGTAAACAGGATCCTCAAGCACACGATCAAAGCCAGACTTGAATCCAAGCAAGGGCGCTGGGCGAGCGAGCTCCCGGATGTTTTGTGGTCCTACCAAACGACGACAAGAAATTCAACCGGCGAAACCTCATTCGCCCTCGCTTTCGGAACAGAAGCAGTGATCCCATCGGAGATCGCCGTCCTCAGCCACCAAACTGCACAACAATTGACGGCGGACAATGATGTAGCTCGGCGAATCGGATTGGATATGCTCGAAGAACGACGACTGACCTCGGAAATGAAGAACACGATCCACAAAAGGAAATCTGAAAAGTTCTTCAATTCAAAGGTCAAAGAAAGGCGATTCCAAGTGGGCGACCTAGTCCAAAAAGATCCAGACCCACACGGGAGTATTTGGTCCGAACTGGGAGGGCCCGTTCAGGGTATCCAAATGGCTAACCAAAGGAGCCTACGAGCTCCAACACCCAGACGGCACTCCGGACCAATATCCGTGGAACGCCGTCCATTTGAAGAAGTACTATCAGTAGAAACACCCTGTATTCACTTAATCAATGTGCAGAGTGCTTAACGAGATTTTCCAATTCTCCCCAAGTTATTCGCTTCGGCAGAACATACCAAAAAAAGGATGACTCGCTCGCCCTCTAAAGTTCGTCATCTAACATGATGGACCTAGGCAAGCGATCGCCTCCCCCAGCACAACATATACCGTCGAGGATCGCCATCTAACATGACGATCCCAGGTAGAGAAGTGCAGCCATGGTTGTGGAGGTCGATGGAACAGACAGCCCGTCCATGCAAGGTTCCTTTGGGCGAAGATCACTCGCCCTTTCGTTTAAATACGAGGCGGGCGTAGCCGAAGGACCCTCCAAAACAGATCTGTAGACACACTCGCCCGCCCTCAAAGGTCCATCATCTAACATGGTGAACCCGGACAATGCGACGCGTCCCGCACCCCGTCACAACGTATGCCCTAGAAGGTCCGCCATCTAACATGTCGGTCCTAGGCAGAAAAGTGCTAACAAGCCACGGTCGTGAAGTCAATTCATCCGACGACGCTCTGTGCAAGGACTCCTCCAGGCTGAGATCGTCCGCCCCATTGCTACATTGCGAGGCAAAACATAGTCTACGGAGGACCCTCACAATTAAGTGAGTTGCGAGACGTAGACCATCAGACGGAATGTCGCTCGCGCACAAGACATGGTTGCAGAGGTCGGTTCCATCGAACTCCGTGACCGTGCAAGGTTCCTCTAGGCCGAGATGGTCGGCCTTCCTCGAGGAATCTGCAAAATTGAAGTTCGCAAGAACTATACCAAACATCGCTCGCTAAACGATTTATTTTCGTTCCCTTACTTTCACCAAGTAAACAAAAACAATGGGGAGAGCGGAGCTATGCATACGACGATCGGCTTTGTTCAGATATACATACGACAATCGAATTCGTTCTGAAAGTTACCAGTATGAGTTTAAGTATATCAATTCATTTGGAGCTATACGTACGGCGATCGCTCCTCCTCAAACACCTTTGTGTGAGGTCAAATGCAAAAGAGTCGGAAAGACGAACATACAAACAAGAAATCAGATAAGGAAATACTCATTTCATTTCATTTGAAATACAAGCATGGTCGCCCGAGGGCAAAATACAAAAAGAGAAGCCTAGAAAATTACAAGTAAAAACAAAAAGAGCAAGCTAACTCAGGGTGTCCCTGCCGAGCCATTCGAGTCATCTGATCCCGCATCCGGTCATTCGCCGCCCGGGCCCGATCAAGGTCATGGCTCGCCTTGTTGGACGCCTCCACGGAGCTCTTCTACA
Organism: Orobanche coerulescens; assembly: GCA_033398695.1. Lineage (NCBI taxonomy): Eukaryota > Viridiplantae > Streptophyta > Magnoliopsida > Lamiales > Orobanchaceae > Orobanche > Orobanche coerulescens. Next base: position 9,156,028 of record CM065817.1, read on the forward strand.
TCGCCACAAGCCTGTCGGCAAGCTCAGCATTTTGTTTTCGAGCAACCTCGAGATCCGCCTGAAGACGAGCGGCCTCATAGTCTTTCACGGCCTGGGCAGCCATCGTCGCCGTTTGAAGGGCGAGAGCAAAGGTCGCCTGCTTCGCGTCAGCATATCGCCGGCGTGCGATCGCGTCCAGGTCGGTCGTCCAGGCCTTCGGCAGGGCGGCGACAGCCCGAGCAACGTAGTGAGGGACGTCACAGGCCTCGCGAGGAGCATTGCTCGATAGGAAATCCAGCACCAGCGGCGAGCAGTTTGGGTCGCAGCTATGTACCCTGTACCAAGAACAGAAGAGTTAGTATATTTCCAACAAGGAAATGTCATAACCCAGAAAAGCAACCAAACTCACCTTGCGACCTTCTCCAGGTCACGGCCAAAGAACGGCCTCCCACGAGGGGTCTCAGAGCGGGCAACCGCCGCGGCCTCCAGGAAACTCGAGGAGGGCGTGGACCCCTCCACCAGTGGAATCGCGGAAAGCGGAGCCGCGGCGATCGGCACCACGGTAGGCGCATCAGCAGTAGCAGAGGCTGAGGGCTCCTCCGCCCTCCGCCTCTTGCGATTGAGCCGGAGTTCTCCCTCCTCCCGAGGCTTTTGTTCACCGGCGACCGGCTCCACGAGAGGCCTTATCTACGGGATAGGTTAGATCGGCGCTGCGGGAACTCGGCTCGTTTTCTTCCCTTGGCGCAGGTGACTCATGATCCCGGGATTTGACATGACGATCTCTGTCGGGGACTCTGGGAAGCGAGGGAAGTGGATTTCTGCAAATAAAGCGATCGACAAAGATTAGTCACCTTCCTCAATCAAGACGATCGTCAAGCAAAGGAAGATCGTGAAAATTCGTACCTGGAACCCTTAAGTGACGAGGAAAATGAAAGAGCCGGCGGCTAACCAACAGGCTTCGTTGTTGATCTGGCAAGCATCGATATGATCGTCTGGAAGACTTACATATCCACTCCCAAACGATCGCAAAGTCGAAAGGTAGCTCGCCTGCCGCCGGAACAAGGGCACCTGCAAAAAGAAAGCCAAATTAGATCAGTTCAGAATATATCCGAACAAAGGGAGAGTCAAAACCCTTACTCGGACTCCTCTCCCGGAAGTCGGTGGGGATATCCAACTCGTCGGTGGGATTATCACTCGCGGTCGACTTCCACGCACTACCGATCCAGAACTATTTCGTCAGATCGCCCCGGACCTTGTTCGGAACCCCAAGAATCACCCGGCCCGAGTGACCTTGAATGTGGTAGCCACCAACGGAACCCTTCTGAGCTGTCAGCTTGAAGAGATGGTTCATCTCCAGCGGCGAAGGAAGACGGTACAGCCGGTGACCGCCGAACAAAGTAAGGGCGCAGACGATCTGCAGCCAGGCGTTCGACGTCAGTTGGAGCGGCGCCACATTCCAAGCGGTCAACAAGTAGGAAACGGCGAACGGCAGTGGGAACCGCAGTCCGGCCCCCATGATTGCCTCATTAACTGCGACCATGCCCTCAGGAGGTTGGTCGGCGCGTTCATTCTCGACGGGAACAAAGAGGGAAATGTCAGAGGGGACATGGAACTTCGCCCTCCAGCGGTCCAAATCTTTCCTGGTCGCCGAGCTCCTAATCTGACCAAGGGACCACGGGGAGCGGCACGCGGCCCGGAACAGCGTCCGCCTTTCAGGTTGATATGTATGGGCGATCGAGTATTTGCGGAAATCAAACTTGGGGTTTGGACCGGCCATTTTCTCCATAAGTTCGGCAAAGTCTGAAAAGGCTTTGCCGAATGCACTGTTTCGCTCCCAGTACGCTTTCATTTCCATCTCCTCTTAGGCCAGCGAACGCCTTCACTCGGCCTCCGCCGCCCTGGCCGCATCGGCTTCGTTAAAGAGTTCTTCAACCTCCGCGGGTTCAATCCCGACGCGAATAGCCTCGACGGCTGTCTCTACGTGGAACTCCACGGAGATTTCATCCCGGGCGGTCAAAGTCCCGGCAGCGGAAGTGCTACCCATCTCATACACCGTTGGTTTTCATCCGGACATCTTCAGAAAAAGAAAGGAAAAAGAGAAAAGGCTTTTTTCTTACCCAAAAAGTCTAGTCGAACGACGCTCGGCAGCACAAAGCTTCAGAGGAATCCGACAATCCTTCTTCTCAGACAAAGTGCATATAAGGTTGTAACCCAGAAACCCTAGTCCCTTTTATAGGCGAAAGTAGGGGCTTCTGGGCAAATAAATAAAGTCTCAAGGGCTGAAGCGTAATGGTCGGAAAAGTCTGAATTTAATGCTACCCTCGAGTCCCGCGTGCGCGTCGTTTTGAGGGCATGCCAGACGATAAGTCTGACAAACTGTCGGACTCCCCAACAGGAATGCGACACGTGCCCCAGTGATGTTTCAAGACAACTTTCACTCCCCGCTCTTTTCAGCGACCGAGTAGGTTGCCCAAATTCAAAATCAGAGCCCGCTCGAGAAGACGATCGTCTGTTCCATAAAGTGATGAGTCGCTCGTCGTTAATTTAAACGATCGCTAGTGGAAACCACCTAACGCCACGTATTTTAACATCGGAGCGAGCTAGGGAGCAATTGTCGTGCGGCGATTAATACGCCTTGGAAGAGGCGATCACCTCAACGGCGATCGGCACAAAGGGCCGAGCGACCAAAGTCAGCTTCAAATGAACCAAGGCAGACTTACCAAACGAAGATGTCAGATCGAGTTCGAGTACCTAGCGATCGTCTTACAAGGCGATCGGCTCTAGTGCCCGACCAAGGACGACCATCTTATGCCACAGATAAAGCCAACATCCGTCAAGTCTACGAAGACTGAATCTCGGGAAGAAGGCCCACGTGCAGACCCGCAAACGGGGCAGCAGGAAAAGGCTTTTTGACTCCAGTCCATCACCAGCTGTCAGTGACAAGGATAGTCTCTCACCTACCGACAGACCCGCAAAAGGCGCCCTAGCCTCTCACGTGTAGTTTTCTCGTTGGTTCCCACGGTTGGCTACCTGCCTGCCACTGCGGAGTTTAAGGAAATCAACCCACGTGCTGGGACGATCGCCCCAGTCGCCCCTAATGGCGTGTTAGAAGCCTTAAATAAGCATTTAATGCAGGAAAGGCGATCGCCCATTTGGGATTAAGACACCCCAACTCCTCTCCTATAAATAGAAGACTTCCAGCACTTGGAAGAGGGACCGAAAAAAGTCAGCGCCTCATCTTTGTAACGAACTCACAGAGCATTTGTAATATCCAAGATTTTTATTCTGATTAATTCGAATTTTTCTTTTTTTTTAGACCGGAAATTTCTCGGTTTCCGAGCGTTGGTATTATTTTTCTCGACAATCGATTTTGTGTTTATGGCCATATGTGGTGATTTGTTGTATATTAATTTCATTTCAGATCAATGTTGTTGTCCGCGAGCGTTTAGTCGTGTTCGTTCCGTGCGTTTTTAGGAATCGAGTCATCAGGCCACGACAGCCGGGCGCTGGCCGGACGGTTGCGGGAGGAACCGGCACGGATGCTGGGCACTGCCGGAAAGGTGCGGCAGGAACCGTCATGGAGGCTGGGCGCAGCGATTCTGCGAGGACCGGCCTAGCGTATCTTCTGGCCGACAGTGCAGCGCTAACCCGCAGGAGTAAGCGCACGCCATCTGCCAGTAACGCACGCTAATCGGCCGGACGATCTAGACGGTAAGTGCTGACTTCGGCGGACTAGCGAGTAGCGCACGCTTCGTCCAGACAGTGCTGCGCGCTAACTTTCAGCGGTAGCGCCGCTACGGCTCGGCCAGCGCCACGCTTCTGGCCGGGCGATTAGTCGATGGGTCTGGGCCGGGCGATTGCGCCGCTGGCATTGCCGATGTCTTGCGCGCTATCGGACCCGGCCAAGATTCCAGACTGTGGCGGCCGATAGCGCACGCTACCCGGACAACCTAGCGCACGCTAGTCAGTTATCAGTATATATATGACCGAGCAGCCCTGTTTTCACCCATTTTTCACTTCTCTTCCTTCATGTCCGCGGCTGGAGCTTTTGAGAGCAAGGAGGCGTGTTATTGAACAACAAATCCACGAAGATCCTGAGTTCATATCATTGATCGATCATTCCATAACATCCTTCAATCGACCGAATCAAGGTTAGTTTTTCCTAAAATCCAAACTTTGGGAAATTTGGGGATCTTGGTAGATTTCGTCCGTTCGAGCCATATGAACTTAAATTACTGATGGATAATTGTATATTAAGTTGTATTCTATCATTTTCATCATCTTTCCACGGTTTTACCATTTTCGATTCGTCGTTTATATGAACTTTCGTTTGACGCCTTCAAGGTGTCCGGGGAAATGCCGCAGAGAGAAATTTGGTCGTTTTGTGATGTTTTTCCTCGTGTGATTAATTGTTTATTCGATGATAGGATATTAGGGACGATTTCCCTACAAAAATCTGGTGTTGGGCCCTTCCGATCATTGTTTTCATTGGAGTTCCGGATTTTGCCAATCGACCGTATTTTCGGAGTATCCGCGAGAGATTACCAAGGCAAGTACCTTGTTATACGAATTGTAGCTACGTGAAATCATTGTTGTTGAAATGTATGAATTTATACGGATTTATATATGTATATATATGTGGGTGTATATATATATATATATATATATATATATATATATAGATTTATATATATTTATATGTTAAAAATATGTATGTATATACGTATATTGATATATATGCCTATGTCGGTGAATGCCGAGTGATGTATGCTAACACTAGTTGACGTACTCAACTTGGATTGAGTGATGAACTATATTTATAGATATAATATAGTAAGGCTATATATATATATTCGGTTGAGTTGCAATATAGAAACATAGGTGCGACGTCGGTTAGCTATGCCTGAAGACTTATTGTGATTGAGTTTTGATTGATAACGTGTGTGTTATTGTTTATTATGTGGTTGTGGACCGATGGATAAATTGTGTGAATTAGTGCACTGAGTGAATAACTGTTGTAACGTTTGTCTGTGTGCTTGATGTTTGAAACAATGTGGATACTTGTTGCAAGAAATGTCATATCCGGGAACCTCTGAGGGCGGGGCATGCACTCCGGCCTGGTGTACGCTGCAATGTGCGGCTCCATATGGGTGGTGAATGCCGGTGTTACATAATGCGTGTGTCAAGGGGCGGCTCTTGCGGGAGTGATCGCCGACGCAGTGACATGTTCAAGGAGCGGCCAACATAGTGGAGTGAACGCCGGTGCACAGGTGCGCAAGGGAGGCGCCTGGCAGGCTTATTGGTTACGGGTATTTGAGTGATAGCTAAGACCCCGTTACCGAACGATGTTCGTATCTCAAATTCTTTCAACTCACTTTTAAATGTTTGTTTTGATATAGACCGCGATTCGTGTTTTTGAAAGCTTGTTTCAAATTTGTTTTTAAAGCGTTGGTATCAGGGTTAATTAACCAAGGAGGTTTGACGAAATCTCCGAGGGTTAATTAATCGGGGGTCTTGAGCAGGATATGTCGAATGAGAGATTATGCCTTTGATTGTATTGTGGTGTCATTTTGTGTATCGGGTCGAGGACCCTGTGAAGTGTTGAGATGATTGATCTCGTGATGATGTTACTTGGATTGGGTTGAGAACCCTGTGAGATGTTGTAATGATTTCGTTTGTGACAGTGATATATAAATTGGGTCGAGGACCCCGAATAATGTGACATGGCTTTCGTGTAATTGTTTTCCATATGTTAGGTCAAGGACCCGAGAGCTTCTTAAATTATTTTCCAAAAGTGTTCCCATTCGATTTTCAAAACCCCAAGACGGTCCGAGTCAATAATAATGTTTGCAAACTATCTTATCAAAATACTTTTCCTTTTACAAAAGGGATTTTTGTGACTCCTTGGGCTCGTTTAAAATTTCATTGGTGTTATGTTCCGTAAAGAGAATATGACTATGTGATTATCTTTCACCTTGTGTATGAGAGTGCTACTCTGTGTTGACTATGGGAATGTATGGTTTGTGTTAAGGCTTCACGATGGTTGAGTTTTGTGTTGTTATTGTTCGTATATCTTGTATATTATGTACTTGCACTAGCAAAATTCCAGTTTGCTAACCCCCGAGTTTTCGGGGGGTGGGTGCCTGTTATGCGCTCAGGTCTTGGCAGCTCGGGAGTAGTCACGGGATTGGCTTGGAAGAAGATGGAAGACGACGATGCTAATCACACAAGAGTCAGAGTCTTTCCTTTTGTTTTCACTTTGGTCGATATTCCCCTTTTGGTCGAGTATTCACCCTTGCATGGGTGTAGTTTTCATTTATTAAATTGAGTTGTCATTTCTTTCTGTATTAAAGTTTATTCTTGTCATTGAGATGTGAATTTCATTAGTCTTGAATTGTTTAATGACCTTGTCGGTCTGCTTTGTAATTAGATTGACCCCGATCGGTCAATCATTTGAGTAGTCTATTGGAGTGTTGCCTGGTAGATCCTTGTGAGAAGGGCCTATGGCGTGTGACATTCCCGGACGTATTCTGGGGGTGTTACATTTATGATATCAGAGCTTAGGTTTGCGAAAAACCTAGGCCGTTGGGTCAAGTCCATGTCTTGTGTAAGTCGCGCGCATCAGAGTTGTGATTAGTATCGTGGTTCCGACATCATCTTCCGGCAATCCGTGATGGTAAGCCTCCCGATCGTAAGTCCCCTTATATACGTATTTGATTATATTGTGCTAATATGTTTAATATAAACTAGGGATTGGAACTTGTTGGTGATATTATTGTTTTAGGATATAACATGCGTATGCGTTCCGAGTAAAAATGGTTATGTAGTATGCTTCGGAAGTCGAGCATATTTGGCTGTTTCTGCACTTTATTAGAATAAATTTATGAATGTTAATTTTATCCGTAGCGTGAGTGTTTTGAGATGGCTTTTGTTATCTTGCAAACCGAGTTTTGATATTTTGGTCTTGCACGTTTTGATAGTATTCTTATGACGGTACTTGATATTTTATAAATGACTTTAGTGAGTATTTGAGAATATTACTGACATCGGCCTTTTGGCATTTTGAACATTTTTTTTTTAAAATGATTTTTAGCCTGGTGGGTTCCGGCACGGGGCCCACGACGCTGTAGTATCACGAATATTTTAAAGTGGTGCTTTGAAATTTTCTAATATTGTGAAAAGCCATGATTTAATATCGTCATGTTAAATGGTCACGTATCTCGGTGGAAAATTCTTTCGAATAAAAATTTTGGTAGAAGAGGAAAGATTTTCAAAATTGTGGTATTTGAGACTCTAACACCTTTGAAATATTTCAAATTAGTTACAATTCAATTTTCAATTTTTCTTTTATACATTACTCGAAAATAATTTTTTAGAGTCGTTATATAAACTTCCTCTTCCATAATAAAACACAGTATTTACAAGTCTTGGGCGCAACGTGACTAGCCCTCTTTTCCAAAAATTTGTTTTCATTAAGTGCATACATATAATGATCATCCTCGTCAAAGGACTCGAAATTGACTTCATAAAACTTTGTGCTTTACGATGTTATCGTTATTCTAAGGATGCTAACTCAACTCGGGTTGATAATTGTGGTATATTGTATGACTGATAAACTAATACTGTTGAACGGTGTTATCCGTATTAGTATGTCGAGCCTCGGCGGACGTAGACGTGATGATGGAAATGGAAGCGGCGAGGTGGTTCGTACGACCACGATTCATGCTACAGTGAAGGAGTATCAAAATCAAACGATATCCTATGAAATCTCCTCAGTAGTCGAGCCCACGAGCGAAGCCAAGAGACCGAGGACATCTGGGAAATTTTCGGTCGGTGAGGAGTCTAAGGCTCCCAAACCCCCACATCGTTCGAACGCGTCGTCTTCGCGATCGGGAGTGAGCGCTGGGAATCCCAAGCCAACACCGGTGACTCTCGGTAAGAAGGGAGGGTGCTTCAACTGCAATCGTCGGGGACATGTTCGTGTAAATTGTCCCTTTCCACTCTTGACTTGTTACCGGTGCGGGTGTGAAGGTCATCGAGAGAAACATTGTGAGATAATTTCCGAACTGGCAAAGAATGCTACCCTGTTGGCGAACAGAGCAAGTGACCGGAGAATGTCCTGAAACCCTATGTCTCCTTCTGAGGAGCCTAACATGGGAGAATGAATATTTTGTAATATGTCCTAATCATTGCTTATTTCCAACAATCGTGACTTCGATCGTTTTTCGTTTCATTGCTTTACGTTTCCATCTTTTGTTGTTCTAAGTTTCGGGATCATAATGTCCTCTTAGTATGGGGGAATGTATTACCCGTACTCTTCTTAGTATTTTCGGTATGGGATGACTTTCGTTGTTGGTAATGCATCTGTGAACCTTTCGGCCATTTTAAACTGACTTGTACTTGCTAGGTCAGTTCGTCGTATTTCTCGAACCTTGCATTCGCGCTTTGCTCGTGATGATTTGGGGCTGAGCAAGTAGTTATTTCCTTAATTGTTCCGCCGCTCTCTATTTTAAGTTTCGGGACGAAACTTATTTTAAGGGGGGTAGAATGTAATATCCGAGATTTTTATTCTGATTAATTCGAATTTTTCTTTTTTTTTTTAGACCGGAAATTTCTCGGTTTCTGAGCGTTGGTATTATTTTTCTCGACAATCGATTTTGTGTTTATGGCCATATGTGGTGATTTGTTGTATATTAATTTCATTTCGGTTCGATGTTGTTGTCCGCGAGCGTTTCGTCGTGTTCGTTCCGTGCGTTTTTAGGAATCGAGTCGTCAGTTACGACACGGCTACCGGGCCCGGACGGTTATGGAGGAACCGCACGAATGCCGGGCAACGCCGACAAAGCGGCAGGAACCGTGATGGAGGCTGGGCGCTGCCGGACAATTGCGGCAGGGACCGGTCTAGCGTACGCTACGGCTGGACAGTTGCGCGCGCTAACCCGCAGGAGTAGCGCACGCTACTGCCGGGAAGTAACGCACGCTAATCGGCCGGGCAGTCTAGGCAGTAGGGTTTGGACTTCGGCCAGACCAGCAAGTAGCGCACGCTACGGCCGGACAGCTGCGCGCGCTAACTCGGCAGGCTAGCGCACGCTACCGGCTCGGCCGGCGCACGCTACCTGGCCGGGCAGATTAGTCCAGTAGGTCCTGGACGGGCCGATTGCGCACGCTGCTGCCGATGTCTTGCGCACGCTATCGGACCCCGGCCGAAGATTCTGGACCAGGGCCGGCCGATAGCGCACGCTACCCGGACAACCTAGCGCACGCTAGTCAGTTATCAGTATATATATGACCGAGCAGCCCTGTTTTCACCCATTTTTCACTTCTCTTCCTTCATGTCCGCGGCTGGAGCTTTTGAGAGCAAGGAGGCGTGTTATTGAACAACAAATCCACGAAGATCCTGAGTTCATATCATTGATCGATCATTCCATAACATCCTTCAATCGACCGAATCAAGGTTAGTTTCTCCTAAAATCCAAACTTTGGGAAATTTGGGGATCTTGGTAGATTTCGTCCGTTCGAGCCATATGAACTTAAATTACTGATGGATAATTGTATATTAAGTTGTATTCTATCATTTTCATCATCTTTCCACGGTTTTACCATTTCCGATTCGTCGTTTATATGAACTTTCGTTTGACGCCTTCAAGGTGTCCGGGGAAATGTCGCAGAGAGAAATTTGGTCGTTTTGTGATGTTTTTCCTCGTGTGATTGATTGTTTATTCGATGATAGGATATTAGGGACGATTTCCCTACAAAAATCTGGTGTTGGGCCCTTCCGATCATTATTTTCATTGGAGTTCCGAATTTTGCCAATCGACCATATTTTCGGAGTATCCGCGAGAGATTACCAAGGCAAGTACCTTGTTATACGAATTGTAGCTACGTGAAATCATTGTTGTCGAAGTGTATGAATTTATATGGATTTATATATCTATATATATGTGGGTGTATATATATATAGATATATAGATTTATATATATTTATATGTTAAAAATATATATGTATATACGTATATTGATATATATGCCTATGTCGGTGAATGCCGAGTGATGTATGCTAACATTAGTTGACGTACTCAACTTGGATTGAGTGATGAACTATATTTATAGATATAATATAGTAAGGCTATATATATATATATATATATATATTCGGTTGAGTTGCAATATAGAGACATAGGTGCGGCGTCGGTTAGTTTTGCCTGAAGACTTATTGTGATTGAGTGTCGTATTTGTTATTGTTTATTGTGTGGTTGTGGACCGATGGATAAATTGTGTGAATTAGTGCACTGAGTGAATAATTGTTCTAACGTTTGTCTGTGTGCTTGATGTTTGAAACAATATGGATACTTGTTGTAAGAAACGTCATATTCGGGAACCTCTGAGGTCAGGGCGTGCACTCCGGCCTGGTGTACGCTGCAATGTGCGGCTCCATATGGGTGGTGAACGCCGGTGTTACATAATGCGTGTGTCAAGGGGCGGCTTTTGCGGGAGTGATCGCCGGCGCAGTGACATGTTCAAGGAGCGGCCAACATAGTGGAGTGAACGCCGGTGCACAGGTGCGCAAGGGAGGCGCCTGGCAGGCTTATTGGTTACGGGTATTTGAGTGATAGCTAAGACCCCGTTACCGAACGATGTTCGTATCTCAAATTCTTTCAACTCACTTTTAAATGTTTGTTTTGATATAGACCGCGATTCGTGTTTCTGAAAGCTTGTTTCAAATTTGTTTTTAAAGCGTTGGTATCAGGGTTAATTAACCAAGGAGGTTTGACGAAATCTCCGAGGGTTAATTAATCGGGGGTCTTGAGCAGGATATGTCGAATGAGAGATTGTGCCTTTGATTGTATTGTGGTGCCATTTTGTGTATCAGGTCGAGGACCCTATGAAATGTTGAGATGATTGATCTCGTGATGATGTTACTTGGATTGGGTTGAGAACCCTGTGAGATGTTCTAATGATTTCGTTTGTGACAGTGATATATAAATTGGGTCGAGGACCCCGAATAACGTGACATGGCTTTCGTGTAATTGTTTTCCATATGTTGGGTCAAGGACCCGAGAGCTTCTTAAATTATTTTCCAAAAGTGTTCCCATTCGATTTTCAAAACCCCAAGACGGCCCGAGTCAATAATAATGTTTGCAAACTATCTTATCAAAATACTTTTCCTTTTACAAAAGGGATTTTGTAAAATTCCAGTATGACTGGAGTGCTCGCAGTGTTTTTAAATAGGCCCTGTTTCATGAAACACATTAATTCGCATACACACTACACATACAACAAAATCAAAAAACTTACTCTGAGCATTGAATATCTTCCTCTCGGCCTAGTTCTGTATGGTGGGTTGGGAGGAGGTATCCTTGTAGCAATCTGCCACTCAGGAACCAGTTGAGCTGCCCATGCGGGTTGGGAGGAGGTATCCTCCTTCTTCTTTTTGGTGGAGGTGCTTCGATTCATCCTAAATCGCTTTCTCGTAATCGACCACTCATTTTACGTATTTGATTTTAATGGATTTTAACTGATTGTAATTGATTAGGGTTTATAGTGAAAGGGGGGGACTACGTTCAGGTATTTCACTCTCGGTCTAGGAAGATGGGCTTATATTGAAAAAGGAGGGACCCACGATGGGATTTTATAATAAAATAATTTGATGTTGTCCTTTGTAGTACACACGATGGACACGATCGTGTGCTCTGATCGTGTGCCACGTTGGCAACCAGGTGTCACGGTGTCTACGGTGTCAAATTGGCACTGTATCCACATGTGCACACGATGGTGCACACGGCCGTGTCCACGATGGGGCACACGGTCGTGTGCACAAGAACATCAACAATTTTCACCAACTTCTCAAATTACTCTTCAATTTAGGTGTTGTTACTTATATATTAACAAGTATTTGTTAACGATACACTTATTTAAAAAGTTATTGATTGAATTAACATAATATATTGCATATCATGTGTAGTATATATGTTCTCAATGTATTAGTTCGTACGGATAAGTTCTCTTCTGTATGGAATATCTCATATACTAATGAATTACACGAAATGACAAATACGAGTTTGTATAAGAAGTTATATAGTAATTAATGTTTGAACAAGCAATTTTAGAATCACAAAACATCCTTCTAGATAACACAATAAATCAAATTGGCAAAAATACCAAAAGTTCATGTGCACACGGCCGTGCCCACGATGGGACACACGGTCGTGTGCACAAGAACATCAACAATTTTCACCAATTTCTCAAATTACTCGTCAATTTAGGTATTGTTACTTGTATATTAATAAGTATTTGCTAACGATACACTTATTTAAAAAGTTATTGATTGAATTAACATAATATATTACATATCATGTGTAGTATATATGTTCTCAATGTATTAGTTCGTACGGATAAGTTCATCATCTGTATGAAATATCTCATATACTAATGAATTACACGAAATGACAAATACGAGTTTGTATAAGAAGTTATATAGTAACTAATGTTTGAACAAGCAATTTTAGGTTCACAAAACATCCTTCTAGATAACACAATAAATCAAATTGGCAAAAATACCAAAAGTTTTGCACACGATGGTGCACACGGCCGTGCTCACGATGGGACACACGGTCGTGTGCACAAGAACATCAACAATTTTCACCAATTTCTCAAATTACTTGTCAATTTAGGTGTTGTTACTTATATATTAACAAGTATTTGTTAACGATACACTTATTTAAAAAGTTATTGATTGAATTAACATAATATATTGCATATCATGTGTAGTATATATGTTCTCAATGTATTAGTTCGTACAGATAAGTTCATCATCAGTATGAAATATCTCATATACTAATGAATTACACGAAATGACAAATACGAGTTTGTATAAGAAGTTATATAGTAATTAATGTTTGAACAAGCAATTTTAGAATCACAAAACATCCTTCTAGATAACACAATAAATCAAATTGGCAAAAATACCAAAAGTTCATGTGCACACGGCCGTGCCCACGATGGGAAACACGGTCGTGTGCACAAGAACATCAACAATATTCACCAATTTCTCAAATTACTCGTCAATTTAGGTGTTGTTACTTATATATTAACAAATATTTGTTAACGATGCCCTTATTTAAAGAGTTATTGATTGAATTAACATAATATATTGCATATCATGTGTAGTATATATGTTCTCAATGTATTAGTTCGTACGGATAAGTTCATCACCTGTATGAAATATCTCATATACTAATGAATTACACGAAATGACGAATACGAGTTTGTATAAGAAGTTATATAGTAATTAATGTTTGAACAAGCAATTTTAGAATCACAAAACATCCTTCTAGATAACACAATAAATCAAATTGGCAAAAATACCAAAAGTTCATGTGCACACGGCCGTGCCCACGATGGGACACATGGTCGTGTGCACAAGAACATCAACAATTTTCACCAATTTCTCAAATTACTCGTCAATTTAGGTGTTGTTACTTATATATTAACAAGTATTTGTTAACGATACACTTATTTAAAAAGTTATTGATTGAATTAACATAATATATTGCATATCATGTGTAGTATATATGTTCTCAATGTATTAGTTCGTACGGATAAGTTCATCATCTGTATGAAATATCTCATATACTAATGAATTACACGAAATGACAAATACGAGTTTGTATAAGAAGTTATATATATTTCTCATTAAGTTCCTTGATTTGGTGCCTTGCTGCTGGGTTTGCAGAGACGAGTCGATCCAAGTACATGCACGCGAAGGGGCCACAACTGTGATTGTCGTTTTATATGAACTTTAGCTCTCGTGGCATAATTTTGAAACTCATCTCCGTGTCATACTTCTTCTTCGATTGGTTGTTCAGCCAGTACCCGGATTGAGCTAGCACACGAGGCATCAGACGAGTAATAGGTCGCAGTTGGTTGAATCGGTATCGACCATCTTGGTGTTGGTGTGACAAGGAATCGTACAACTCCATGGTCCATGTTATGATGTCAATCTTGATAGTCACCCAGTAGCTCTGGTCAAGGCAACAAATGGCAATAATATGTTGAAACAAAATATGTAATCATATAAGATCATCACATCAAACATAGCGAATCATTTATAAATATAAATTTCAAACTTACCTCGTTGCAATTTGACCATGGAACTGCATGTGGTGTATCAAGACCTGTCGTGTAGTCCTCGATGTATTTAGGAATTTTCCAATACCTGTAAACCGGCTTCCCTGTCACCTTGATACCAAGTGGATCATCCGGATGGAGTCTTGCAAACTCGTTGGCCATAACTAACTACAAAAAGCCAAACCACAAAATAAAAAATCCACATCACACCAATGATATACAAGCGAGTAAGTTATAGAACTTACGTAAAATTGGGAACCGGCAAGTACAGTGCCAACTCTACCGACACCAACACTACGGAATCCCCTCCGAAGCCTCGCTCGAGTCGCAAGCACATAACAATCTATCACCTCGGCATCAAAGTCTTCACGGCTAAACTCTATCCGGTCAAATAATGCCTGGGTGAGAGCATGCCCAGTCTCCAAACACCGGACAATAGCATCACGTGGTTGCTCCCTCCTAAAGTGTAGGTACAACTTCTTCAGAGCCTCGCTATCTCTTGGAGACACCACCACAAAAGGCTCCTGAAGAGCAGCGGATGGTCGACTCACTCGCGGCGAAAGACTACGCTCACCCAACTGCTGCGTCCCGGCAGTCTCACCATCTTCATCACCCTCAGCATCCCTCTCACAACTATAACGATCAGAGAGCTGTACAACCAGCTGCTCGATCTGAAATGGAGGCTGCTGGTGAGGACCACCACCTTCACATTGAAACATCGCACTATAATGATGCTCGTCCTGAAACCAGTCGAACATCGTCCCATACTGCTGAAACGGCATGTCAAATGGCTGATATTGATGCTCATAATCAAGGGGCTACTCAGTCCGCTCAAAAGAATGCTGAATCTGAGAATGATGACTGTACTGAATCTCAGAATGGTGACTGTGCTAGACCTCAGAATGGTGAGAAGGCTGACGCTGAGAATGGTGACTAGGCTGACGCTGAGAATGATGACTAGGCTGATGCTGAGAATGGTGACTGTGGGCTGCACCAGAGACTGAGTGACGTGGAGGGTCAGGAATCCTTCGTTGGGCGCTGCTAACAGATGCAGAATGACGAGGCCTATCGGGAAACCTATCATGGCTCCCAGCTGAGTAGTGCGCCGGGCTCTTAGAATGTCTATGCGTAGGTCCAAAGAAATCCACGATCCCAGAAAGCACCTTTCGAGAAATTCGATCAATAAATCCTGTCTCAGACTCGTCGTACAAGATCGCCTTCAAACGGCGATCAAAGTACTCATCCCTGCTCGCGTCCTGGGTGTGGTCCGGACAAGGAAGTCCGTGGACACAACACACCCTCTCTGGCTGCCTCTCCCTGTCCGATGTCTCTGCACCATCTATTGGTGGGGTACTCTGCTGGCGTCGCTTCGACACTTTATGTGCCGACTCATATGTAATCAATTTCCCAGCAGCCTTCTTCAACCTATCCATAACTTTCTTTCTCGGGATCAGCGCAGGCTCATCCTCCTTGTTCTTCACAACTATTCTTATAGGCTTAATGAACTTAACGTCATATGGCGAGCCATTCTCAAAATTCAGGTAGTAGTACTCAGCCTCATCCTCCTCTAGATGCGGTAAAGAGGGAAGTACTTTGTGCTGCAAAAGTAGTCATTAAATCATACCATTAGATGGGCAATCACATAACGTTGAAGAGATGAGTGAAGTCAGGAGAAAATACGTTTACAAATTTATGTACCTTATCGTCGAAGAAATGAATGAAATCGCAGAACATCTTCCTCGTAGTCCACATCAAACACCGGGGGACTTGGACAGATTTATCTCGAGTACCACACAATGCTCCCAATGAAGGAATCATCTCATACGACCATATCCGTAAAGCCTAAACAGGACCATAGAAGTGATAGTCCTTATGCTCTTGTCCCTCCTTCATGGCAACGTTGCCTATGTAGTAAGATAAAACCCCAAAGGCATAAGAACCCAAGGAAACATATCCCACTGCTCGAAATCCTCAACTAATGCCCATGCCCATGTCTCGACCATCATTTCGTCATTGCATAGGATAAAGTAGTAGTATATAAGCAAATTGGCAACCTTCACATAATCTCTTATGTCTCTACAAAAATCTCGAGCATTGAACCTCTTCCGCAGAACACTAACCTTAATATATTTGCCATGGAGTATTATGTGGAAAATACCGTCAGACCGAAGGAGATGGTCGTCATGTGGATGGAAGGTAGAGTTTCCAAAATGCAGTCTAGTGATCATGGCAAAATCACGGGCCGTAAAATGAATGGTCCTCCCGCAAACCTAGAACCACGACTCATCCGGAGGGATTTGATCACCCTCCAATTGACGGGCAATCAAGTGATGTAGGGCAGTATTTGAACTCCCATTTCTCCTAACTTTAATCAAATGCCCCAGGACCCCCTCGGTCAAGCTCTCAATAGCTCGATCACCAACTGCGGAATTGCGGCCCATACTTCTTAGTGTCTCAATGATCTCTTTAAATACCGCCTCCCGTATGTAAAGATCACTTTACGTGTAACAAAGCGCATTGTAGGTCTCTTCCATACGCAACCAGTCTGCAATATAGACATACAAATCATAAGAATATGATAGAATGCTTAAGGGAACGAAAAAAAAATTCTGCATTGCACGTGATGGCATGCACACGATCGATGCCCCTCGTGTGAAGACCATCGTGTGCAACACGACGGGCATCGATCGTGTGCATGCCATCGTGTGCAAGGCAGAAGCCTTTGATCTTCTTGCCCACGACGGCACACACGATCGACGACCGTCGTGTTTAAACCATCGTGCCCACGAAAGACCATCGTGCACACGATGGTGTCATCTTCTTCAGCACCATCGTGAGACGATGAACAACCGTCGTGGCACGATCGTGTGTGAATGAAAATACACTAACCGGCGGCTCATTGACGAATTCCTCTTCAGATGGAGTGTCACTAGCATGTGAGGAACTTCTGGCGTCTTCAGATTCTCTCTGGTAGTCGGAGTTCGATATTTTCTGACCGGCGAAAGGGTTTCACGACGGGAGAGTTTTTTTGCAGAGAGATACATCGGAGAGTTTTTTTGCAGAGAGAAATATTGAGTTGTGGGACCGTTTAGATTATTGTTCTTTGCTTTTAATAATTTTCTATTTTTTATGTTTTTTATCTTTTAGTGGTAGACTTTAAGGGTAATAAAGTCTTTTAACATATTTTGGTATAAAAAACTTATTGTTTTATGAATGGGATATATAACTTATTACTTTTATGATTTGGTACTAAAAAAGAGAGATCCCATTTCAATATATATATATATATATATATATATATATATAAAGGAACAATATTAGTATACCATAAATATAATTTTATTACCATAGGATCTATATTAAAATAATATTGTACTTACCAGATATATAATAAATATGATTTTATTACCATAATACATATTTTAATCATTTCTGAACACACACACACCTATATATATATATATATAAATATAAATATATATAAAAGAATGCATTTCAGCCATTGAAAAATAAGATCATATGAGGATGAGATATATTTTGAAAATAAGAATGCATTTCAGCCATTGATTGCATGTGATAGATAACCCGAATTGTATGAATATTTAGATTGTTTATTGATTAATGAATTATTTCTCATTTGGTAAATTGATTATTAATATATAGAAATAATTTTTCTCTCATTTAATGTATTTAGTCTGAATCTTTAAAACCAGTTAAATCAATGTATGGATGTATTCTTATTTCTTAAGAAGAATAAACTATTCTCATCAAAACTCATCCATATATATATATAATGGATTGGTTCCAATGGAGCCACTCTTATAATGGGAACCTCAGTTCAAATCCTAGTACTTCATCCATGTTAATCAATGGTTAAAAATTATCATTAACAATAGTGATGATTTTTATTATTAAGAACAAATGAGTAAATTCATAAAGTTTGTAACCTCTTTCTCTCTCCAATTTTGTCTTCCTAAAATAAATCTCTATAATCTCTCGTTTTCTAACGTTTCTCTATCTATTTTACGTATCTTTGCAGATATCTTCCCCAATTCTATCTCGTCCGAACTTTTGTTGCATTAGAGATCTAGTTTGTATGCTAACTTTCAACTGCCGTATGCTATAATGGTTGCATACGTCGTATTCTTGTTGAGCATATGTGATGTAATTAGTATGTAAAAAAATATGAATATGCACAAAACTGATCATGCATGGTGAGAAGTTTTTGCTATGAAAGCATTGAACACGGCATACATAGTTATATGAGGCTACATAATTTGAGTAACCAACTGCATAATTAATGTTATTAATACCTTATCGTATTTTTCGGTCTATGCACCTTTAATACAAATTACTGCACATATGGTTTTTGATAATTGCTAAGACATTATTGCATGTGTTGCAAGTTTAATACTACAAATAATGCATATTTAGTTTTTGGTAATTGCTAAGATATTATAACATGTGTTGCATATCTAATAATTTTAGTAGTTTTTTGTAATTGCTCAACCATCACTCTGAGAAGAAAAATTGAAATTACAAGCTCAATTAAAGTTGTGTTGTGAGAATGAACTCTTAACAATTAGTAGATTGGCAATTTACATTACATAAGATGCATACTTATAATCTAACGATGTTGTTGCACATTTAAACTATTATGTTTGTTCTTTATTACTAGGAAACACTATCGTAGGATCTCAAATCCATATGGAGATATCACCAGGTTCGACAAAATGCTGGATTCCCCATTGTGAGCAGCAAATAACTCCTCATATTAGAATATAATTTCCAACATTGGATGCTGGTGTACAATTTCACAAGAACGGCTTCTTTTAGCAATACACTGTCGCTACACCTACTGAAGACTGGTCTTTTGAAACAAAGCTTCAGACATTTGCAAACAGCTTAGATGCAAAAATAAGCGACACGAGTGTTGGATACTTAAAATGTAACACTCCAGATCATATGAGAATATTACACGTCGTAGACCCTCCTCACGAGGACCTAAGCAACACAGAACTACCAAAACTTTACCGATCGGAGTCAATCATTACAATAATACAGACCATTAAGGTCAATTACAATACAACCACACGGACCGATGAGATCACATGACTAATGCAAACGAGATGAAATACAACTCTTTACATTAAATACCCACGCCGGGGTAAAGATACACAACAGCACAAGTCTGACTGTAACTCGGTCGATACAACATAACCCGACCAAACTCCCAACTTTTGATTAGTATCGTAGCTCGTCACTTCCTGTGCCGATCCTGTGACAACTCCCCCGAACCAGCATGTACCTGGACGCAAAACAGACATCCACCCCCTGATTACTCCGGGGTTAGTAAAACTCCACAGTTTTATTAGTGCAAGTATAATAGTATACGAAATGTATCACACAAAAACAATCACGAATCAAATACAACAATCAATTGTCAAAATATTCCCGAGAGGTGTTGTTAATAAAAAAACAAGCGATGAAGTTTTTAAAATTAAATTCGGCGTCTCGGGAATTTTTAAAGTATAATTTCTTTTGGACCTTGAGTCCCAAATTACAAAACTTCTTTCAAAAATCGTTAAGGCTTCAGCCCGGTTCTTGTTTCAAAACACATTAGTGAAGATATCATCACGTGTCCAATATTTAACATCAAAATATTATCCACATAATCACTGTTCGTACTCGTCAACTAACAAACTCCGGAGGTCACGACGGACCGTACTCGGTTCCACACATTCACAGTTCGTACATATCATGTACCTGTAATATCCGGAATTTCTACTATGACTGTTTAATGTTATTTTATCCGAATTATATTGTACAGTATGGATAAAATAAATAAAGGATGGAGACATCTGTATTGGTATAATTGTCGTACTTGGCCGACAATTGCATTTATGGATATAGTGTGTTGTGTATACGTATTCGTTATATTGAGACGACAAGAAAGATCAGTGTAAATGGCTAAGTATAGAAGCCATAACGTACGTTAAGCATATGAGCTTACGTATGTTAATTCCCAAAGGTTACGTACGTTAACATAAGGTGTTTACGTACGTTAAAGTATCAGGTGAGATATAGTTGGCTGATCAGAGAGGATTTTGTCAAGCGTAGCGTACGTTAATCATAGGAGCTTACGTACGCTAAGACACAGACGTAACATACGTTATGTAGTGTACATAACGTACGTTATGAAGAGAATCGGACAGGATCAGGCTATGACCGACAAGTGGGTCCCGTGGTCGGCAGCTTTCAGCGCAGAACGTGGACGGGTGAGTCAATATCGTGTATTACGTATGTTATGGACTACACATTACGTACGCTAAATGGATATGTATTGTAGCAAGTCAACGTATGTATTACGTACGTTATGGCTTATGCATTACGTACGTAAGCGATCGAATGAATCAAGGCAGTGACTTCTGGAATGATGTTACGTACGCTATGAAGGACCTGTAGCGTACGTAAGGAGCATTACGTACGTTAATATGGATTGGTAACGTACGTAATGAGCGTTGTAAATTATAAATCAAGGATCGGTTTCTCATTTCTTCACGAGAACAAAACCATTCCTTCCACCAAAATTCGTCCTTCTAAGTATGGTAGTGAAGATAAACCTCTTCAATCTTGGATATAAGCTTGCAAACATGGATTTGAGGCTTGGATATGAAGATATCAATGATCCTTGAGGTATGTTGATGAACTCTACACCTTGAAATCGGATTTTTATGCTATTGTTGATGAATGATTCGTATGAAGATGATTATGGTGTTGTTGTTATGATTCTTGAGGTTCTGTGAATTGTATGTTGAAGGATATGATGATATATGACTTGGATTATGAGTTGGATGATTTTCTACATGTTAATGGATATCGAATTATGTTGTTTTGATAACTATGAACATGGTTTCGAAATCACTTAGTGTTCTTGAAGAACTTTTGATAAATAGAACATAGCAAGACGATTGTATGTTGAATTATCGATATTTTTAGATATGAAGATCGAATGTTCGTTAAGTAATGTTGATTCGCGATTGATTAATGGTATATAACAATGTGAGTATGATGATGAGATTGAATCCGGAAAGATCACTACGCCATAGATGGCTTTCTACAACACTTGGGGGGTGTTACCTTCTTGGATGTTACTAGCTATGAAATTTTGGACCTACCACAATGTTCGGGTTATGGTGTTACCAAATCCTGAAATATATGTTACTCTAGCTATAAAAAGGTGTAACTCTCAGTAACACCATGAGATGTGTTACCTTAGAGTATTAATAAATAAAATTTTGAATTTTTTATAAAATTAATGATTTAATAAATTTTTAACTTTAAAAATAATCAATTTTAATAAAACATTGAATCTATTTTTATAAAAAATTATTCTATCAAATAATGAATTATATATATTTTTTATAAATAATAAAATATTTTTAATAAATTTAAATTGAAAAGGTTTTAAAATAAAATAGTATTTAAAAATTAATAAATTTTGATTTAAATAATTAAAAAAATTATTAAAAAAATAAAAGCTTGTAATAACTATGAATAATTACAAAATAATTAAAATAACAAATTAAATGTCTACATATAATAACAAATTTTAATAAAAATAATATCGATTCGCTATGCTGACTAAAATAAATGCCCATTAATTAAGGCAACGACATGACATAGATAAGAGGTAATAATTGCGGCGGAAATAAATTTATAAATTAATATTTCTAATCAAGATTTTCCTCAAATATTACAACATGTATCCTAAATTTAAAACGTAAATAGAATATCACATAGCAGTCCAATTAAACACTACTACAAAAACAAGCAAAAAGATCACTAATAAAAGACCTGTTGATCAAGTTAACGGGTCTCTTTAATATAAGAGACCTCATATTAGACATAACAGGTCCTTTAAGGTGTCAAAGGCCTGCCATTTTTTGTGTGAGAGAAATTAGAGACCCCTTGTTTGATTTAAAGGGTCTCTAATGTGTAAGAAATAAGAGACACGTTGTTCGATTTAACGGGTGTCTTTCCTTCCTCTTTACCAAATCCCCCTCCTTTCCTCTTCTTCCTCTAGGTATTTATAAGGGTAAATATACGGAAGTTTCTTCCCACATGAAATTCGGAGACCTCACTCCGACACGACTACTGATGAATTACCCACCACCATCGTCGGCGAGTTAACCACCATCAACGACCATCTACTCACCATTTTATCCTCTGCGGCTCCACCCCTCTATTTTCTGCTCCAGGAGAAATCAATGGTTCTAAGTTTGTAATTGAAATTGGTGGTGACGAGGCCGAGATGGACGTTAACAACAGCGGCGCATCGGATGTGTCTTTGTAGGAGACCATCCTGTAATATCCGTAACTTTCCATTTTTAGCAGTTTCCATTTTTGCTGTATGTCTATTTTTATCGACTCACTTATAACCGTTTCGACATTGTGAATCTACTTTATTCTTGGAGTTTTTCCATTTGGACGAGTTTTGGTGATGTTTTCACGTGATTTCATTTTATGATATGTTTTGCCGTATGATCGTTCGATTCTCATAAAACTCGTTCGTTTTCGTTGTTTCTTGGTTTGTGCAAGTTCGTATGATTGAGTTGGTCGTGTTGAGACTTTCGGTTTGTAAATCCGACGTCGTTTCGTGATTTTCGGACATTTGGGCCATTTTTGTAATTTCCTAATAGTTTAGGAAATCTCATTTCGTTGTCGCATTACGGACCCTCCGGTGGTCGGAATTATATTTTCTTTCAGTGCTTAACTCCGTCGTCTTGTATGCTTCGTGTTTATGTTTCTGGATTCTGGCCTTGTCATGCGTTTCGAGAATTGTACCTTCGGCCGCAGTGTACTGCTGATGTGAGCAGTACTGAACTGCTGCGTAGGTAGCGCACGCTACTCCTGTTACCTTGCGTGCACTACCGATATGCAGTTAGCGTACGCTAACTCGCTATTGTTAGCGTGCGCTAGCGAATGGTAGCAGTAGCTACTGGACCAGTTATAGCCCCGCTAGCGCGCTATCTATGATAGTTAGCGTGCGCTAACTACACATTTTATATATATTAGCGGGCAGTTCAGAAACAGCATTTTTCACTCTTTTCTTCCATTTTCTTCACGGGACGACTCCAGAGGGCGATTCCCTTCAACTTTGATCGGAGAATTCTTCGTATTCCATCACTGTAGAATCGTGTTAGCATATTACCATCAACATTATCATCTTCCATCAGTCGAATCTAAGGTATTTCCTCAGACCCTAACTTTGACGAATTTGTGGGTTTTTCGGAATTCTAGGGATTAGTTCCGAATTGTTCAATTATATTACGATATTCCTTACCGATTGTGGTTATTGGGTGATTCCAAATCCATTTTCCTTGATTTTAATCCATGAATTATCAATACGGGGAGATTTTGCGTAAACCCTCGCCCGTATCGATTGATCGTTTATTGTCGTAGCATGTAATCGGGGTTATGGGAGTATTCCTTTCGATTGTTGATGTCCGTTGGGACTGAGTTATGTTAATTCTTCGTTAGGAACCATCGTCTTCCACTCGGATCATCCGTAGTCGTTTTTCACTTCCGATTCTTCGAAGATGTCACAAAGGCAAGTACTTTACACTTGTTTACATGTTCTAGTTTTTGAATTATGGCTGTATCGTGGTTGTTGTGGATGGATATATGTATGTTCACCTAGGAACGGTCCGACGGGGCCTCTAGGGATACGTATTGCCGTGTGTGTGCGTATCGCGAACTGTGGTTAACCACCCAGGGATGTCCGACGGGGCTCTGCGGGGTACGGTGGCCGTGAGTCTCGTACCAAGGTTAACATTGAATTATAATTGTTGGAGATAACGTGTTTTGTGATTGTACATTGTAAATATTCCGGAATATAAAACGTTTTCTAAAATGATTTTTGGCGCATATATTCATCTGATTAGAATGTAGTTCAAATGGATTGTACTTGCACTCGAAGTTGTCGCTAACCCCTTAAATGGGGGAAATACTTTTGTATTTCAGGTATCGATCGTGGGGACAAGCGAGCACTCGAGCCGTATGAGGATAATGGGCAAGCATGATACTGTTCAGTGGTTGATTATCGGTGTTCTGTTCTGCCGGTTATTATTGATGTCTTATTTTGGGATTTCTGTATTATAAAATTGGTTTAAGTACTCGAGTACTTCCTTTTTAAAATTATTAATGATGTGTTCCCGTTTTGGGAAATGGATTTGATTTCAGATTTTATTTGTCGGATTGTAGTCTTTTATTTGAATTGTCGTTTTATTGATGATTGTTTGTCGTTGTCGAATGTCTTGTTGGTACGTTAGCCTGGTGGATTCCACAGTGTGGGGTCCTCGGCGCTGTAATATGCCCTGATCGTCTTGGGGGTGTTACAGAATATGGTATCAGAGCTTAAGTTTATGAATACCTAGGTTGTCGGTTATTTGGGTCTAGTCGAGTGTCGTTTTTGAACGGTATCACTGTCATACCATCATCTCAGTACGCCGGTGCTCGTAAGTTTTTCCTAACTTGATTCGTTTCGTCGTTCTGTTCTATTCCTGTCTTAGTATCTTGTTGCGTTTTGCGTTTGAATTGTACTTACCCGTTACTTCTTCAGAATTCCTGCTGGTAGAGGACGCGGACGCGGTCACGGACGTGGCGCAGCCGGTGGGGCAGCCATATCCGATCACTCGGGAACTAATTCGGCGATGCCTTCTTTGTCGAACAGTGTTCCCCCTAGTTCCGGAGGTCAGCAGGACCAATCTGCTAGCTCCGATAATGCTAATGAGAATGTTGGAGTGGCTAATATTTTGCAACAAGTAGTGAACCAGATGACGCTACTGACTCAGGCCGTTCTGGTCGGCCAAGCTAATGCCAACCCGGTTCCGCCTACTGGATCCGGCAATGACAAGTTACTTCAAGACGTGATTCGTATGCGTCCTCCGCAGTTTGTTGGTCCTTCCGACCCTTCCGGATATGAGAGTTGGCTTTTTGAGATGGAAAAAGTATTTGAGGCTGCTAATTGTTTTGAGGAGAGGAAAGTACCCATTGCTCAGTACTTCCTCGCCAAGGAGGAAGCAACGTGGTGGCAAGCGGTGAAACCGCGTGACCGGGCAGCCACGTGGGCAGAGTTTCGGGATCTGATGGAAGATGAATTTTGTCCATGGCCAGTGAAAGAGGGGAGGATCCGAGCCTTCTTTGAGGCTAAGCCCCAAGATGTTCCTATTTCTCAAGCTATCAAAGAATACAATCAACAGCTGCATTATGTGAGAAACCAAGTCTGAGATGAGCTTGATAAGATCCGCCACTTTGATATGCGGATGAAACCGAGGGTGCGCCACTACATGTCTGGTCTGGGGTGCACGAATTTGAAAGAGTATCAGAATAAGGCGATGGCTTATGAGATGTCATTTTCTGCAACAGAGACGGCAACCGAAGGAAAGAAGCAGAAGACCTCCAGTCAGTTTTCGGAATGCAAGTCGGGAGGGTACCCGAAGGCTCAGTCTGGTTCGCGAATCTTCGGGAGTCAGTCGCCATCATTTGGGCGAGGAAACAGTTCTAGGTCTGCTCCTACTGGTTCCGTTCGTGGTCCTACGTGCTTCAACTGTAGTCGTCCGGGCCACATGATGAGTGAGTGTGATAGGCCTCCGATTCAGTATCTTGCGTGTGTTCAGATGGGTCATCGTGCTAAGTTTTGTACGGATGCAGCTCGTGCTCCAGTTACTCAGATATCAGCCCCAGCTGCGGGAGAGCCGAGTGTGAATCAGGCACCGACAGTTCCTCAGCCGCATCAGAGTTTTGGTAGAAGTCGAGGACGTGGGTAGCCTTTTAGAGGGGGAGCTTCTAGTGCGGGGTCTATTCCGCCCCGAGTGTATGAGATGAGACGAGCAGGAGATCCTGACGCGACGGTGGCTACAGGTACCGTCCACATCCTTGATCATCCTGTTTCCGTATTGTTCGATTCTGGTGCTACGCATTCTTTTATATCTATGGATTGTATGCGTCGTCTGTGTGTTGATTACCTAGTTGCTTGTGAGCCTTTTGTTGTTAAACTTCCTAGTGGGGATAACATCGTGGGGGATCGTGAGATTAGAGATTTTTCTGTGAGTATCGCGGGGAGGGATTGGCCTTCTAATCTGATCGCGGTAGATATTAAAGATGAGGATCTGATTCTTGGTGAGGATTGGCTGGACCGGGCGATCATGAATTATAGAACGAGGACTGTTTCGATGTTAGCCTCTGACGGTACCGAGCATTCTTTTGTGGGACGTAAGCAGAGTAGCCAGAGACTCCTGATCATCGCCTTGAGGGCGGTGAGGCTTCTTCGGGGAGGTTGCACGGGTTATTGGTGTTACGCTTTGAGATCGGAAGAAAGGGGACTCGAGATATCGTCTATTCCGGTAGTGTGTGAATATCCTGATGTTTTTCCAGATGAGTTGCCGGGTTTACCGCCGGACCGAGAAGTTGAGTTTATCGTCGATTTAGAGCCGGGTGCAGCACCGATTTCTAATACGCCATACCGTATGGCGCCTGCCGAGATGCTTGAGTTAAAGAAACGGTTGGGGGAGTTGCTAGACATGGGGTATATTCGACCGAGCGCTTCACCTTGGGGCGCACCAGTCCTGTTTGTGAAGAAGAAGGATGGGTCACTTCGTTTGTGTATCGACTACCGAGAGTTGAACAAAGTGACCATCAAAAACAAGTATCCGCTCTCGAGGATTGACGACTTGTTTGATCAGTTTCAAGGGGCAACCATGTTTTCGAAGATTGATATGAGATCGGGGTATTATCAGCTCCGAGTGAAGGATACCGATATTCCGAAGACGGCCTTTCGGACGAGATACGGTCACTACGAGTTTGCGGTTTTTCCTTTTGGGCTAACCAACGCCCCAGCCGTGTTCATGTAGCTTATGAACAAAGTCTTTATCGAGTACCTCGATAAGTTTGTAGTCATTTTTATCGATGACATCCTGATTTACTCGAGGAGCGAGGAGGAGCACGCCCGTCATTTGCATATCGTGTTAGATATTTTGAGAACCCACCATCTTTTTGCGAAGTTCTCAAAGTGTGATTTTTGGTTACGGGAGGTTATATTTCTCGGTCATGTGATCTCGGCCGAGGGAGTTCGTATGGACCCACATAAGGTAGAGGCAGTGTTGGATTGGGCGCCACCCAAGAACGTGAAGGAGGTCCGTAGTTTTCTGGGTTTAGCCGGATATTACCGTAGATTCGTCGAGTGGTTCTCTAAGCTCGCTCGACCGCTGACTCAGTTGTTACAGAAGTCAGAAAAGTTCGTGTGGACCGATGAGAGACAGAATAGTTTTGAGGAGTTGAAGAAGCGGTTGACGACCGCTCCTGTTTTGGCTTTACCGAGTGGTAATGAGGGTTTCTCAGTTTTTAGTGATGCTTCGGGCCAAGGGCTCGGATGTGTACTTATGCAACACGGGAGGACGATTGCCTATGCTTCCCGTCAGTTGAAACCGTACGAGTTGAATTACCCTACGCACGATCTTGAGTTGGCCGCAGTTGTATTTGCGTTGAAGATCTGGCGCCATTACTTGTATGGCTCGTCGTGTCAGATTTTCACCAATCACAAGAGCCTGAAGTACATTTTTACGCAGAAAGAGCTTAATATGAGACAGAGGAGATGGTTGGAGTTGATTAAGGATTACGATCTCGAGATTCTTTATCATCCGGGCAAGGCTAACGTGGTAGCAGATGTCTTGAGCCGGAAATCGGTATCGCTTCGGGCACTTGGGTTACTTACGGCTCAGCCGGAGCTTCAGCAGGAGTTGATGAGGTTGAGTGTTGAGATTGTACGTCCAGAGAGCTCCGGACAGTTGCGTACTCTTGAGATTTCTTCATCTCTGGTCGATGACATTAAATCGGGACAGTTGGAGGACCCAATGTTTAGTCAGCTTCGAGAGTGTGTAGGGAAGGGGAAAGCCCCGGTATTCGTTATTCATGAGGACGGTGTGTTGAGATTCCGAGGCCGGTTGTGTGTTCCGAACGACTCGGAATTGAGGCAGAGTATTATGCGAGAGGCTCATGCGTCACCTTACTCAGTCCATTCGAGCTCGAGTAAAATGTATAAAGATTTGAGGAAAAATTTCTGGTGGAACGACATGAAGAATAAGGTAGTTTAGTTTGTGGCTAAGTGTTTGACTTGTCAGCAAGTCAATATTGAGCATCAGCGGCCAGCCGGGTTGTTGAAACCACTTCCCGTCCTGGAGTGGAAGTGGGAGGATATCTCTATGGATTTTGTCATGGGTTTGCCGAGGACGAAGACTGGTATGAATATGGTGTGGGTGATTGTAGACCGACTGACTAAGTCGGTGCATTTTCTGGGCATCAAGGAATCTTGGGGTCTAGAAAAATTGGCTCGTATTTTTATCGCGCAGATAGTGAGACTTCACGGTACGCCGAAGACCATTATTTCAGACAGAGATGGCCGATTTTTATCGCATTTTTGGCAGGCGGTACATAAGGCATTGGGGACACAGTTACGTTTGAGCACTTCTTTCCATCCCCAGACCGATGGGCAGTCCGAGCGTACTATTCAGACGTTCGAGGATATATTGCGCGCGTGTGCATTAGATTGGAGTAGTGACTGGGAGGAACATCTGGCCTTAATTGAGTTTACTTATAATAATAGCTGGCACGCGTCGATTAAGATGGCACCGTATGAGGCACTTTATGGCCGACGTTGCCGATCGCCGATATGTTGGGATGAGCCGTCCGATTTAGTTGGCACCAAGCCAGACCTCATGTTAGAGACGAGGGAGAAAGTTGAGTTGATTAGAAAGAGAATGTTGGCTGCTCAAAGTAGACAAAAGTCTTATGCGGATGTTAGGCGTCGACCTTTGGAGTTTGCGGTGGGAGATCATGTTCTGTTGAGAGTGTCTTCATCGAAGGGAGTTTTCCGTTTTGGGAAAAAGGGGAAGCTCAGCCCGAGGTATATTGGGTCTTTCGAGATATTGGAGAGGGTCGGTGAGTTGGCATACCATTTGTCTTTAGCTCCATCGCTGAGTCATGTTCATAGCGTATTTCACGTTTCCCAGTTGAGGAAGTACGTTTCGGACCTATCCCACATTATTGATTTTGAAGAGGTGGAGATCGAGAAAGATGTTACGTTTGAGGAGAGGCCTGTCAGGATTTTGGAGAGTCGAGACAAGCAGTTAAGGCACAAAACCATTCCTTTGGTTAAGGTGCAATGGTCGAGGCACGGAGTAGAAGAAGCGACGTGGGAGTTAGAGGAGAATATGCGTTCGAGGCACCCCGAGCTTTTTGATTCTTAAGTTTCGGGACGAAACTTTATTTTAGAGGGGGAGAATGTAATATCCGTAACTTTCCATTTTTAACAGTTTCCATTTTTGGTGTATGTCTATTTTTATCGACTCGCTTATAACCGTTTCGACATTGTGAATCTACTTTATTCTTGGAGTTTTTCCATTTAGACGAGTTTTGGTGATGTTTTCACATGATTTCATTTTATGATATGTTTTGCCGTATGATCGTTCGATTCTCGTAAAACTCATTCGTTTTCATTGTTTCTTGGTTTGTGCAAGTTCGTATGATTGATTTGGTCGTGTTGAGACTTTCGGTTTGTAAATCCGACGTCGTTTCGTGATTTTCGGACACTTGGGCCATTTTTGTAATTTCCTAATAGTTTAGGGAATCTCATTTCGTTGTCGCATTACGGACCCTCCGGTGGTTGGAATTATATTTTCTTTCAGCGCTTAACTTCGTCGTCTTGTATGCTTCGTGTTTATGTTTCTGGATTCTGGCCTTGTCGTGCGTTTCAAGAATTGTACCTTCGGCAGCAGTGTACTGCTGATGTGAGCAGTACTGAACTGCTGCGTAGGTAGCGCACACTACTCCTGTTACCTTGCGTGCGCTACCGATGTGCAGTTAGCGTACGCTAACTCACTATTGTTAGCGTGCGATAGCGAATGGTAGCAGTAGCTACTGGACCGGTTACAGCCCCGTTAGCGCGCGCTATCTATGATAGTTAGCGTGCGCTAACTACACATTTTATATATATCAGCGGGCAGTTCAGAAACAGTATTTTTCACTCTTTTCTTCCGTTTTCTTCACGGGACGACTCTAGAGGGCGATTCCCTTCAGCTTTGATCGGAGAATTCTTCGTATTCCATCATTGTAGAATCGTGTTAGCATATTACCATCAACATTATCATCTTCCATCAATCGAATCTAAGGTATTTCCTCAGGAACCCTAACTTTGACGAATTTGTGGGTTTTTTGGGATTCTAGGGATTAGTTCCGAATTGTTCAATTATGTTACGATATTCCTTACCGATTGTGGTTATTGGGTGATTCCAAATCCATTTTCCTTGATTTTAATCCGTGAATTATCAATACGGGGAGATTTTGCGTAAACCCTCGCCCGTATCGATTGATCGTTCATTGTCGTAGCATGTAATCGGGGTTATGGGAGTATTCCTTTCGATTGTTGATGTCCGTTGGGACTGAGTTATGTTAATTCTTCGTTAGGAACCATCGTCTTCCACTCGGATCATCCCTAGTCATTTTTCACTTCCGATTCTTCGAAGATGTCACAAAGGCAAGTACTTTACATTTGTTTACTTGTTCTAGTATTTGAATTATGGCTGTATCATGGTTGTTGTGGATGGATATGTGTATGTTCACCTAGGGACGGTCCGACGGGGCCTCTAGGGATACGTATTGCCGTGTGTGTGCGTATCGCGAACTGTGGTTAACCACCCAGGGATGTCCGACGGGGCTCTGCGGGGTACGGTGGCCGTGAGTCTCGTACCAAGGTTAACTTTGAATTATGATTTTGGAGATAACGTGTTTTGTGATTGTACATTGTAAATATTCCGGAATATAAAACATTTTCTAAAATGATTTTTGGCGCATATATTCATCTGATTAGAATGTAGTTCAAATGGATTGTACTTGCACTAGCAGTTGTCGCTAACCCCTTAAATGGGGGAAATACTTTTGTATTTCAGGTATCGATCGTGGGGACAAGCGAGCACTCGATCCGTATGAGGATAATGGGCAAGCATGATACTGTTCAGTGGTTGATTATCGGTGTTCTGTTCTGTCGGATATTATTGATGTCTTATTTTGGGATTTCTGTATTATAAAATTGGTTTAAGTACTCGAGTACTTCCTTTTTAAAATTATTAATGATGTGTTCCCGTTTTGGGAAATGGATTTGATTTCAGATTTTATTTGTCGGATTGTAGTCTTTTATTTGAATTGTCGTTTTATTGATGATTGTTTGTCGTTGTCGAATGTCTTGTTGGTACGTTAGCCTGGTGGATTCCACAGTGTGGGGTCCTCGGCGCTGTAATATGCCCTGATCGTCTTGGGGGTGTTACAGAATATGGTATCAGAGCTTAAGTTTATGAATACCTAGGTTGTCGGTTATTTGGGTCTAGTCGAGTGTCGTTTTTGAACGGTATCACTGTCATACCACCATCTCAGTACGCCGGTGCTCGTAAGTTTTTCCTAACTTGATTCGTTTCGTCGTTCTGTTCTATTCCTGTCTTAGTATCTTGTTGCGTTTTGCGTTTGAATTGTACTTACGCGTTACTTCTTCAGAATTCCTGCTGGTAGAGGACGCGGATGCGGTCGCGGACGTGGCGCAGCCATGTCCGATCACTCGGGAACTGATTCGGCGATGCCTTCTTTGTCGAACAGTGTTCCCCCTAGTTCCGGAGGTCAGCAGGACCAATCTGCTAGCTCCGATAATGCTAATGAGAATGTTGGAGTGGCTAATATTTTGCAACAAGTAGCGAACCAGATGACGCTACTGACTCAGGCCGTTCTGGTCGGCCAAGCTAATGCCAACCCGGTTCCGCCTACTGGATCCGGCAATGACAAGTTACTTCAGGACGTGATTCGTATGCGTCCTCCGCAGTTTGTTGGTCCTTCCGACCCTTCCGGATATGAGAGTTGGCTTTTTGAGATGGAAAAAGTATTTGAGGCTGCTAATTGTTTTGAGGAGAGGAAAGTACCCATTGCTCAGTACTTCCTCGCCAAGGAGGAAGCAACGTGGTGGCAAGCGGTGAAACCGCGTGACCGGGCAGCCACGTGGGCAGAGTTTCGGGATCTGATGGAAGATGAATTTTGTCCATGGCCAGTGAAAGAGGGGAGGATTCGAGCCTTCTTTGAGGCTAAGCCCCAAGATGTTCCTATTTCTCAAGCTATCAAAGAATACAATCAACAACTGCATTATGTGAGAAACCAAGTCCGAGATGAGCTTGATAAGATCCGCCACTTTGATATGCGGATGAAACCGAGGGTGCGCCACTACATGTCTGGTCTGGGGTGCACGAATTTGAAAGAGTATCAGAATAAGGCGATGGCTTATGAGATGTCGTTTTCTGCGACAGAGACGGCAACCGAAGGAAAGAAGCAGAAGACCTCCGGTCAGTTTTCGGAAGGCAAGTCGGGAGGGTACCCGAAGGCTCAGTCTAGTTCGCGAATCTTCGGGAGTCAGTCGCCATCAGTTGGGTGAGGAAACAGTTATAGGTCTGCTCCTACTGGTTCCGTTCGTGGTCCTACGTGCTTCAACTGTAGTCGTCCGGGCCACATGATGAGTGAGTGTGATAGGCCTCCGATTCAGTGTCTTGCGTGTGTTCGGATGGGTCATCGTGCTAAGTTTTGTACGGATGCAGCTCGTGCTCCAGTTACTCAGATATCAGCCCCAGCTGCGGGAGAGCCGAGTGTGAATCAGGCACCGACAGTTCCTCAGCCGCATCAGAGTTTTGGTAGAAGTCGAGGACGTGGGTAGCCTTCTAGAGGGGGAGCTTCTAGTGCGGGGTCTATTCCGCCCCGAGTGTATGAGATGAGACGAGCAGGATATCCTGACGCGACGGTGGCTACAGGTACCGTCCACATCCTTGATCATCCTGTTTCCGTATTGTTCGATTCTGGTGCTACGCATTCTTTTATATCTATGGATTGTATGCGTCGTCTGTGTGTTGATTGCCTAGTTGCTTGTGAGCCTTTTGTTGTTAAACTTCCTAGTGGGGATAACATCGTGGGGGATCGTGAGATTAGAGATTTTTCTGTGAGTATCGCGGGGAGGGATTGGCCTTCTAATCTGATCGCGGTAGATATTAAAGATGAGGATCTGATTCTTGGTGAGGATTGGCTGGACCGTCATGGGGCGATCATGAATTATAGAACGAGGACTGTTTCGATGTTAGCCTCTGATGGTACCGAGCATTCTTTTGTGGGACGTAAGCGGAGTAGCCATAGACTCCTGATCAGCGCCTTGAGGGCGGTGAGGCTTCTTCGGGGAGGTTGCACGGGTTATTGGTGTTACGCTTTGAGATCGGAAGAAAGGGGACTCGAGATCTCGTCTATTCCGGTAGTGTGTGAATATCCTGATGTTTTTCCAGATAAGTTGCCGGGTTTACCGCCGGACCGAGAAGTTGAGTTTATCGTCGATTTAGAGCCGGGTGCAGCACCGATTTCTAAGACGCCATACCGTATGTTGCCTGCCGAGATGCTTGAGTTGAAGAAACGGTTGGGGGGGTTGCTAGACATGGGGTATATTCGACCGAGCGCTTCACCTTGGGGCGCACCAGTCCTGTTTGTGAAGAAGAAGGATGGGTCACTTTGTTTGTGTATCGACTACCGAGAGTTGAACAAAGTGACCATCAAAAACAAGTATCCGCTCCCGAGGATTGACGACTTGTTTGATAAGTTTCAAGGGGCAACCGTATTTTCGAAGATTGATATGAGATCGGGGTATTATCAGCTCCGAGTGAAGGATACCGATATTCCGAAGATGGCCTTTCGGACGAGATACGGTCACTACGAGTTTGCGGTTTTGCCTTTTGGGCTAACCAACGCCCCAGCCGTGTTCATGCAGCTTATGAACAAAGTCTTTATCGAGTACCTCGATAAGTTTGTAGTCATTTTTATCGATGACATCCTGATTTACTCGAGGAGCGAGGAGGAGCACGGCCGTCATTTGCATATCGTGTTAGATATTTTGAGAACTCAGCATCTTTTTGCGAAGTTCTCAAAGTGTGATTTTTGGTTACGGGATGTTATGTTTCTCGGTCATGTGATCTCGGCCGAGGGTGTTCGTATGGACCCACATAAGGTAGAGGCAGTGTTGGATTGGGCGCCACCCAAGAACGTGAAGGAGGTCCGTAGTTTTCTGGGTTTAGCCGGATATTACCGTAGATTCGTCGAGGGGTTCTCTAAGCTCGCTCGACCGCTAACTCAGTTGTTACAGAAGTCAGAAAAGTTCGTGTGGACCGATGAGAGACAGAATAGTTTTGAGGAGTTGAAGAAGCGGTTGACGACCGCTCCTGTTTTGGCTTTACCGAGTGGTAATGAGGGTTTCTCAGTTTTTAGTGATGCTTCGGGCCAAGGGCTCGGATGTGTACTTATGCAGCATGGGAGGACGATTGCCTATGCTTCCCGTCAGTTGAAACTGTACGAGTTGAATTACCCTACGCATGATCTTGAGTTGGCCGCAGTTGTATTTGCGTTGAAGATCTGGCGTCATTACTTGTATGGCTCGTCGTGTCAGATTTTCACCAATCACAAGAGCCTGAAGTACATTTTTACGCAGAAAGAGCTTAATATGAGACATAGGAGATGGTTGGAGTTGATTAAGGATTACGATCTCGAGATTCTTTATCATTCGGGCAAGGCTAACGTGGTAGCAGATGTCTTGAGCCGGAAATCGGTATCGCTTTGGGCGCTTGGGTTACTTACGGCTTAGCCGGAGCTTCAGCAGGAGTTGATGAGGTTGAGTGTTGAGATTGTACGGCCAGAGAGCTCGGGACAGTTGCCTACTCTTGAGATTTCTTCATCTCTGGTCGATGACATTAAATCGGGACAGTTGGAGGACCCAATGTTTAGTCAGCTTCGAGAGTGTGTAGGGAAGGGGAAAGCCCCGGGATTCGTTATTCATGAGGACGGTGTGTTGAGATTCCGAGGTCAGTTGTGTGTTCCGAATGACTCGGAATTGAGGCAGAGTATTATGCGAGAGGCTCATGCGTCACCTTACTCAGTCCATTCGGGCTTGAGTAAAATGTATAAAGATTTGAGGAAAAATTTCTGGTGGAACGACATGAAGAATAAGGTAGTTTAGTTTGTGGCTAAGTGTTTGACTTGTCAGCAAGTCAAGATTGAGCATCAGCGGCCAGCCGAGTTGTTGAAACCACTTCCCGTCCCGGAGTGGAAGTGGGAGGATATCTCTATGGATTTTGTCACGGGTTTGCCGAGGACGAAGACTGGTATGAATATGGTTTGGGTGATTGTAGACCGACTGACTAAGTCGGTGCATTTTCTGGGCATCAAGGAATCTTGGGGTCTAGAAAAATTGGCTCGTATTTTTATCGCGCAGATAGTGAGACTTCACGGTACGCCGAAGACCATTATTTCAGACAGAGATGGCCGATTTGTATCGCATTTTTGGCAGGCGGTACATAAGGCATTGGGGACACAGTTACGTTTGAGCACTTCTTTCCATCCCCAGACCGATGGGCAGTCCGAGCGTACTATTCAGACGTTCGAGGATATATTGCGCGCGTGTGCATTAGATTGGAGTAGTGACTGGGAGGAACATCTGGCCTTAATTGAGTTTACTTATAATAATAGCTGGCACGCGTCGATTAAGATGGCACCGTATGAGGCACTTTATGGCCGACGTTGCCGATCGCCGATATGTTGGGATGAGCCGTCCGATTTAGTTGGCACCAAGCCAGACCTCATGTTAGAGACGAGGGAGAAAGTTGAGTTGATTAGAAAGAGAATGTTGGCTGCTCAGAGTAGACAAAAGTCTTATGAGGATGTTAGGCGTCTGTAACACCCCCAAGTTATTCAGGGAATATTACAGCGCCGTAAGCCCCGCCATGGGGCCCACAAGGCTAAACATACGCAGAACTGTAAACTTTGACCGAGAAGTTCTACACACAATGGAATGAAAACAATACAAAGGTATTCAAAAACATAACCAATGTATTCACAGACATCACAACACGAATCAATACTTCGGCAAACACAGGCCGGAACATCAAAGAAAATGGAAAATAATACTCGAGTATTCAATAGCCAACCCAGTACAACAACACTGAGCGGAAAACTCATAACACAACTGGAAGAGAGACACAGTATCACACTTGCCCACCATCTTTATGCCGACCCGATACCTGCTTGTCCGTCCTCATGGAACCTGAAATACATGAAACGTATTTCCCCCATAAAGGGGTTAGCCATCGAATAGCTAGTGCAAGTATATCAAGTATGAAACACAATACTCCTCGACAATGAAGTAAATGTAACCGTCAATTCATCAATTCAAGACTAGTATTCCGGAATAACTAAATGTCATAGTGCCACAACAAGACGTATGTGAATGCCGTAGAAACGGTTCGTTCATATCATACGCCGATACGTATGTGAATGCCGTAGAAACGGTTCGTTCATATCATACGCCGATACATGTATGAATGCCGTAGAAACGGTTCGTTCATATCATGCCATCAATACATACATGAATGCCGTAAACACGGTTCGTTCATAATATGCCATCAATATATCTATGAATGCCGTAAAAACGGTTCGTTCATATCATACCATCAATATTTCTTACTTTCAAAGTCGAGAACGTGCAATCATAAATGTATACTTGCCTTTGAGACATCGAGAAATCGAACGGAGGAAAGGTATGAGTTCGGTAGGTCCAAGAACGCGCTTCCGGCACCTAAACGATTCGCAAGGAATATGACAATTAATTATCCATACTCAAATTACACGAAGAGACTCCCGAAACTCGTCTACGATTCAAGAAAGTACACGGGTGAACAACTAAAGGTTGGGAAATCGCCCAAACTCCCACAAGTCCGAAAACGGCACAATCCAACCCGTAAAATCATAAGAAAACACGCATACGGTATAGATATATCATAATCTCAAGGTTCTCAAGCTTCAATCGGATAAATCGGACGAATCTACGAAAACCCCCAAAATCCAACACAAAATTCAAAGTGTTCTTGAATAATTTTACAATAATCCGATGAATACTCAAATATGTCCATAATCATGCATATATCACTTCATACTCCATGATTTTATCATCCAAAACGTCAATACCCATACAAAATCGAGAAATCAAGATGTTGAAGAAATTACCTCTTGAATATCCAAGCTCTATGATCCAAGGAATACGCGTTAGATCGACTATCCGGGCTTCCCAACCGAATGAAAATGGTAAAAATCCAACACACAAGTGATAGATGTGAGAAAACTCCTCCCCTCAAACTCTCTCTCTCGCAGGTGGAAGAAGAAAATGGTGAAATGAGCTGCATCTCGCTCAAAAAGCACAATTTATGCAATGACCGCATTGTGTCGCGGCTCACCAGTGTGCCGCGGCACAGCCTAAAATTGCTCCCAAGGTTCGGCAGTGCCGCGGCTCACCCTAGGTGTGCAGGCACCGGCTGATCGGTTTAGGCCGAGGATGCAACACAAGTGTGCCGCGGCTCGGCTAAGTGTGCCAAGGCAGCACTGTCAGCGGGCCTCACGGCATGTGCCACAGATCTGACACTCTCGGCCGGAGTTTAGGAAATGTGTGTGCCGCGGCTCACACCCCCCTCGGGTCCTAAAATGATGAAAAATGACCCGAGAAGAGAATAAAAGCAATAGGGCTCAATATCTGGGCAACAATAACACGAAATAGAAGTACGAAAACTCCAAAACGGTGGTTCCAAGCAATGATTACAAGGGTTCGCCCAACAAATCACGATTCGAAGAAAATGAAGAGGTTTGAAATGACATGACTTTCGACCGGGTATTACATTCTCCCCCTTTAAAAAGAAGTTTCGTCCCGAAACTTAAGGAATAAATAGTTCGGGGTATTCCACCCGCATCTTCTCTTCCGTCTCCCAAGTCGCCTCCTCGACTCCATGCCTCGACCATTGCACTTTAACCAGTGGAATGGTCTTATGCCGAAGTTGTTTCTCGCGGCGCTCAAGAATCTTCACGGGTTTCTCCGGAAAGGTAATATCCTCGACTACGTCAATCTCACTGTAGTCGATAATGTGGCTCGGATCCGGTATGTACTTCCTCAACTAAGACACATGAAAAACACTGTGGACGTGACTCAACGCTGGAGGCAATGCCAAGCGATATGCTAAATCTCCAACTCTGTCCAAAATCTCGAAGGGTCCGATATACCTCGGACTAAGTTTCCCCTTTTTCCCAAAGCGGGAAACTCCTCTGGTCGGCGACACTTTGAGCAAGACATGATCCCCCACTTCAAACTCCAAGGGTCGACGACGAGTATCAGCGTAAGATTTCTGACGACTCTGGGCAGCCAGCAATCGATCTCGGATAATAGAAATCTTTTCCTTAGTCTCCATCAACATATCCGGCTCCGTCCCAACTAGCTCAGAAGCCTCGTCCCAACATAATGGCGACCTACATCGCCTACCATAGAGTGCCTCGAAGGGTGCCATTTTGATCGACGCATGCCAACTATTATTGTAAGCAAACTCGATCAACGGTAAGTGAAGCTCCCAATCATTACTCCAATCCAAGGCACAAGCCCGTAACATATCTTCCAATGTCTGAATCGTCCTCTCTGTCTGACCGTCCGACTGAGGATGAAAGGAAGTGCTCAATCTCAACTCCGTACCCAGAGCCTGGTGAACGGCCTGCCAAAAATGCGATACGAAACGGCCGTCTCGATCAGAAACAATGGTCTTGGGGGCACCGTGTAACCTCACGATCTCAGCAATAAAGGTTCGAGCCAGTCTATCCGGTCCCCAAGTATCCTTAATACCCAAGAAGTGTGCAGACTTGGTCAACCGATCGACAATCACCCAAATCATATTCATTCCGGCCCGAGTTCTCGGCATGCCAGTGATGAAATCCATTGAGATGTCTTCCCACTTCCACTCGGGAATGGGAAGTGGTTTCAACAACCCCGCCGGTCGTTGATGTTCGATATTGACTTGTTGACACGTCAAGCATCGTAGTACAAACTCCGTAACATCCTTCTTCATGTTATTCCACCAAAAATTGCGCTTCAAATCTTTGTACATCTTACTCGTTCCGGGGTGGATTGAGTAAGGCGTAGCATGAGCTTCTCGGAGAATCCTCTGTCTCAACTCCAAATCGTTCGGAACACAAAGCCTGCCCTGAAATCTCAGAATACTATCCTCGTGAACCATAAAGCCAGGAGCTTTTCCTTTAATTACATCTTCCTTCAGTTGAGAAATCATCGGGTCACTCCACTGCTTCCCTTTGATGTCATCAACTAAGGACGAAATAATTTCGAGAGTACACAACTGTCCTTGTACTCGTCGAAGCCAAACTTCTATCCCTTGTTCAATTAAATACTGACGAATTTTCGTCTGGGATGTAAGAACCTCGAGCATTTGAAGAGATGCAGATTTGCAGCTCAGAGCATCTGCAACGACGTTGGCTTTTCCGGGGTGGTAAAGAATTTCCAAATCATAATCCTTTATCAACTCTAGCCAACGTCTCTGTCTCATATTCAGCTCCTTCTGACTGAAAATATACTTCAGGCTCTTGTGATCGGTATAAATCCGGCACGGTGAACCATGCAAATAATGCCGCCAAATCTTGAGTGCGAAGACAATTGCAGCCAACTCTAAATCGTGAGTAGGATAATTCATCTCATAAGGCTTTAATTGTCGTGACGCAAAAGCTATTGTCTTATCATGCTGCATAAGTACACAGCCCAGGCCTTGACCCGAAGCATCACTATAGACTGCAAAGCCCTCGCTACCATGTGGTAAAGTTAAAATTGGCGCTGAAGTCAAACGTCTCTTCAGTTCATCGAAGCTTTGTTGTCTCTCGTCCGTCCAAATAAACTTTTCGGTCTTCTGGAGTAATTTCGTAAGCGGACGAGCGAGTTTCGAGAACCCCTCGACAAACCGACGGTAATACCCAGCAAGGCCTAAAAAGCTACGAACTTCCTTAACATTTTTAGGCGGTGCCCAGTCTAGCACTGCCTCGATCTTTTGCGGGTCTACACGAACCCCTTCGGCCGAAATCACATGGCCGAGAAACATAACTTCTTCCAACCAAAACTCACATTTCGAGAATTTTGCATAGAGGTGCTCGGTTCTCAAAATGTCTAAAACCAAACGCAAGTGTCGGGCATGTTCCTCCTTATCTCGAGAATAGATCAAGATGTCGTCAATAAAGACGACTACACACCTGTCGAGGTACTTAATGAATATTTTATTCATTAACTGCATTAATACTGCCGGCGCATTCGTCAACCCAAAAGGCATAACTACAAATTCATAATGCCCATATCTCGTCCGAAACACCGTCTTCGGAACGTCGGACTCCCTCACCCTGAGTTGATAATACCCGGATCTTAAATCAATCTTCGAGAAAACCGCAGCTCCTTGTAATTGATCAAATAAATCGTCTATACGAGGCAAAGGATATTTGTTCTTGATGGTTACTTTATTCAGCTCACGGTAGTCGATGCACAAACGTAGTGAACCATCTTTCTTCCTCACGAAGAGGACAGGCGCGCCCCAAGGCGAAGCGCTCGGTCTGATGTACCCTTTTTCCAAGAGTTCTCCCAACTGAGTCTTCAATTCCTGCATCTCGGAAGGTGCCATCCGATAAGGTGCTTTAGAAATCGGAGCCGCATCTGGCTCTAAGTCTACGGTAAATTCTATCTCTCGATCTGGCGGTAGTCCCGGGAGATCATCTGGAAAAACATCGGGATACTCATTAACAACCGGAATCGAAGAGAAATCGACTTCGTTTCCTTCCGTTTTTAAAGCATAACACCAATAGCCCGTACAACCTTTATTCAAAAGTTTTACGGCCTTCATGGAATTGATAAGTAACTTGGATTGGCCCGACTTACGTCCCAAAAACGAGTACTCAGATCCGTCTTTAGTCATCATGGTAATAACCTTGGTACGGTAATTCATAATCGCTTGGTGATTAGTAAGCCAATCCTCGCCGAGGATTACGTCCTCGCCTTCCATATCAACTACAATTAGATTCGATAACCATTCCATATCGGATATAACCACCGGAAAATCTCTAATCTCCCGATTCCCCACAATCCTATCCCGCTAGGCAGTCTTCCCAGCCTAACGGGTCTGCGGCACCGCCAAACTGTGGAGGGTGCATACGGATTACATTCTGAAGCAAGGCATCCATGTTTGGGTTCGGGTTATTCAGTTGAACAGTTTGGGCTAAAATAGTCATCTGAGTAGCCAATTGTTGAAGTGCATTCGCCACTCCAACGTCCGCGTTGTTCCCCTGACCGTCTGACTGGTCGTGCTGACTCTCGGTGTCGGGATGCACCGAGTTCGACAAACTGGGGTTGGTCGACCCCGCAAATGAACTGATGGAAATGGCCGAGCCACGACCTCTTCCTCGTCCACGGCCACGACCACGGCCACGGCCCCTACCAGCTGACATACTGAAGAACACGCAAGGTACGTAAGCACAATTCAAACGCACGTCATTAAGGTGATCGATTCTCAAGAATATCCATAGAAGAAGCATAATGAATAAGGAAACATCAGAAGAGTAAGAGGTCTTACAAGTACCGGTCGCACTGTGATGATGGCAGAGTAGTGATACTGTGGACAATTGACGACTTATTCGACCCAAAAGACCGACATCCTAGGTATCCATAGACCTAAGCTCTGATACCATATTCTGTAACACCCCCAAGTTATTCAGGGAATATTACAGCGCCGTAAGCCCCACCATGGGGCCCACAAGGCTAAACATACGCGGAACTGTAAACTTTGACCGAGAAGGTCTACACACAATGGAATGAAAACAATACAAAGGTATTCAAAAACATAACCAATGTATTCACAGACATCACAACACAAATCAATACTTCGGCAAACACAGGCCGGAACATCAAAGAAAATGGAAAATAATACTCGAGTATTCAATAGCCAACCCAGTACAACAACACTGAGCGGAAAACTCATAACACAACTGGAAGAGAGACACAGTATCACACTTGCCCACCATCTTCATGCCGACCCGATACCTGCTTGTCCGTCCTCCTGGAACCTGAAATACATGAAACGTATTTCCCCCATAAAGGGGTTAGCCGTCGAATAGCTAGTGCAAGTATATCAAGTATGAAACACAATACTCCTCGACAATAAAGTAAATGTAACCGTCAATTCATCAATTCAAGACTAGTATTCCGGAATAACTAAATCTCATAGTGCCACAACAAGACGTATGTGAATGCCGTAGAAACGGTTCGTTCATATCATACGCCGATACGTATGTGAATGCCGTAGAAACGGTTCGTTCATATCATACGCCGATACATGTATGAATGCCGTAGAAATGGTTCGTTCATATCATGCCATCAATACATACATGAATGCCGTAAAAACGGTTCGTTCATAATATGCCATCAATATATCTATGAATGCCGTAAAAACGGTTCGTTCATATCATACCATCAATATTTCTTACTTTCAAAGTCGAGAACGTACAATCATAAATGTATACTTGCCTTTGAGACATCGAGAAATCAAACGGAGGAAAGGTATGAGTTCGGTAGGTCCAAGAACGCGCTTCCGGCACCTAAACGATTCGCAAGGAATATGACAATTAATTATCCATACTCAAATTACACGAAGAGACTCCCGAAACTCGTCTACGATTCAAGAAAGTACACGGGTGAACAACTAAAGGTTGGGAAATCGCCCAAACTCCCACAAGTCCGAAAACGGCACAATCCAACCCGTAAAATCGTAAGAAAACACGCATACGGTATAGATATATCATAATCTCAAGGTTCTCAAGCTTCAATCGGATAAATCGGACGAATCTACGAAAACCCCCAAAATCCAACACAAAATTCAAAGTGTGCTTGAATAATTTTTCAATAATCCGATGAATACTCAAATATGTCCATAATCATGCATATATCACTTCATACTCCATGATTTTATCATCCAAAACGTCAATACCCATACAAAATCGAGAAATCAAGATGTTGAAGAAATTACCTCTTGAATATCCAAGCTCTATGATCCAAGGAATACGCGTTAGATCGACTATCCGGGCTTCCCAACCGAATGAAAATGGTAAAAATCCAACACACAAGTGATAGATGTGAGAAAACTCCTCCCCTCAAACTCTCTCTCTCGCAGGTGGAAGAAGAAAATGGTGAAATGAGCCGCATCTCGCTCAAAAGCACAATTTATGCAACACCGCATCAGGTGCCGCGGCTCAGTGTGTGTGCCGCGACAGCCTAAAATTGCTCCTGTGGTTCTGAAGGTGCCGCGGCTCACCTAGGTGTGCCGCGGCACCGGCATCGGTTTTGGCCGAGGATGCAACACAAGTGTGCCGCGGCTCACTAAGTGTGCCGCGACTGACTCAGAAGGTGCCGCCCTCGCGGCATGTGCCGCGGCACCGTGCTGATCCGCTCGGCCAGGTTTAGGAAATGTGTGTGCCGCGGCGCACACTCCTTGTGCCGCGGCTCACACCCCCCTCGGGTCCTAAAATGATGAAAAATGACCCGGGAAGAGAATAAAAGCAATAGGGCTCAATATCTGGGCAACAATAACACGAAATAGAAGTACGAAAACTCCAAAACGGTGGTTCCAAGCAATGATTACAAGGGTTCGCCGAACAAATCACGATTCGAAGAAAATGAAGAGGTTTGAAATGACATGACTTTCGACCGGGTATTACAGCGTCGACCTTTGGAGTTTGCGGTGGGAGATCATGTTCTGTTGAGAGTGTCTCCATCGAAGGGAGTTTTCCGTTTTGGGAAAAAGGGGAAGCTCAGCCCGAGGTATATTGGGCCTTTCGAGATATTGGAGAGGGTCGGTGAGTTGGCATACCGTTTGTCTTTACCTCCATCGCTGAGTCATGTTCATAGCGTATTTCACGTTTCCCAGTTGAGGAAGTACGTTCCG
The DNA here is from genome assembly GCA_033398695.1 of Orobanche coerulescens. NCBI lineage: Eukaryota > Viridiplantae > Streptophyta > Magnoliopsida > Lamiales > Orobanchaceae > Orobanche > Orobanche coerulescens. The sequence continues at coordinate 9,200,082 of CM065817.1, forward strand.
GACCTATCCCACATTATTGATTTTGAAGACGTGGAGATCGAGAAAGATGTTACGTTTGAGGAGAGGCCCGTCAGGATTTTGGAGAGTCGAGACAAGCAGTTAAGGCACAAAACCATTCCTTTGGTTAAGGTGCAATGGTCTAGGCACGGAGTAGAAGAAGCGACGTGGGAGTTAGAGGAAAAACTTTATTTTAGAGGGGGAGAATGTAATATCCGTAACTTTCCATTTTTAACAGTTTCCATTTTTGGTGTATGTCTATTTTTATCGACTCGCTTATAACCGTTTCGACATTGTGAATCTACTTTATTCTTGGAGTTTTTCCATTTGGACGAGTTTTGGTGATGTTTTCACATGATTTCATTTTATGATATGTTTTGCCGTATGATCGTTCGATTCTCGTAAAACTCATTCGTTTTCATTGTTTCTTGGTTTGTGCAAGTTCGTATGATTGATTTGGTCGTGTTGAGACTTTCGGTTTGTAAATCCGACGTCGTTTCGTGATTTTCGGACACTTGGGCCATTTTTGTAATTTCCTAATAGTTTAGGGAATCTCATTTCGTTGTCGCATTACGGACCCTCCGGTGGTTGGAATTATATTTTCTTTCAGCGCTTAACTCCGTCGTCTTGTATGCTTCGTGTTTATGTTTCTGGATTCTGGCCTTGTCGTGCGTTTCAAGAATTGTACCTTCGGCAGCAGTGTACTGCTGATGTGAGCAGTACTGAACTGTTGCGTAGGTAGCGCACACTACTCCTGTTACCTTGCGTGCGCTGCCGATGTGCAGTTAGCGTACGCTAACTCGCTATTGTTAGCGTGCGCTAGCGAATGGTAGCAGTAGCTACTGGACCGATTATAGCCCCGTTAGTGCGCGCTATCTATGATAGTTAGCGTGCGCTAACTACACATTTTATATATATCAGCGGGCAGTTCAGAAACAGCATTTTTCACTCTTTTCTTCCGTTTTCTTCACGGGACGACTCCAGAGGGCGATTCCCTTCAGCTTTGATCGGAGAATTCTTCGTATTCCATCACTGTAGAATCGTGTTAGCATATTACCATCAACATTATCATCTTCCATCAATCGAATCTAAGGTATTTCCTCAGGAACCCTAACTTTGACGAATTTGTGGGTTTTTCGGGATTCTAGGGATTAGTTCCGAATTGTTCAATTATGTTACGATATTCCTTACCGATTGTGGTTATTGGGTGATTCCAAATCTATTTTCCTTGATTTTAATCCGTGAATTATCAATACGGGGAGATTTTGCGTAAACCCTCGCCCGTATCGATTGATCGTTTATTGTCGTAACATATAATCGGGGTTATGGGAGTATTCCTTTCGATTGTTGATGTCCGTTGGGACTGAGTTATGTTAATTCTTCATTAGGAACCATCGTCTTCCACTCGGATCATCCGTAGTTGTTTTTCACTTCCGATTCTTCGAAGATGTCACAAAGGCAAGTACTTTACACTTGTTTACATGTTCTAGTATTTGAATTATGGCTGTATCGTGGTTGTTGTGGATGGATATGTGTATGTTCACATAGGGACGGTCCGACGGGGCCTCTAGGGATACGTATTGCCGTGTGTGTGCGTATCGCGAACTGTGGTTAACCACCCAGGGATGTCCGACGGGGCTCTGCGGGGTACGGTGGCCGTGAGTCTCGTACCAAGGTTAACTTTGAATTATGATTGTTGCAGATAACGTGTTTTGTGATTGTACATTGTAAATATTCCGGAATATAAAACGTTTTCTAAAATGATTTTTGGCGCATATATTCATCTGATTAGAATGTAGTTCAAATGGATTGTACTTGCACTAGCAGTTGTCGCTAACCCCTTAAATGGGGGAAATACTTTTGTATTTCAGGTATCGATCGTGGGGACAAGCGAGCACTCGAGCCGTATGAGGATAATGGGCAAGCATGATACTGTTCAGTGGTTGATTATCGGTGTTCTGTTCTGTCGGTTATTATTGATGTCTTATTTTGGGATTTCTGTATTATAAAATTGGTTTAAGTACTCGAGTACTTCATTTTTAAAATTATTAATGATGTGTTCCCGTTTTGGGAAATGGATTTGATTTCAGATTTTATTTGTCGGATTGTAGTCTTTTATTTGAATTGTCGTTTTATTGATGATTGTTTGTCGTTGTCGAATGTCTTGTTGGTACGTTAGCCTGGTGGATTCCACAGTGTGGGGTCCTCGGCGCTGTAATATGCCCTGATCGTCTTGGGGGTGTTACACATCTCATCTGTTATACATGGTTTTCGGAGATCGACCTGGTAATTTCTCAACGAATATGTTCATATATACATATGTACTGATCTCTTTGTGAATAAATTCGAGGTTTTTTTTATGATTTTTTGTTTCTAGTTTTTTTTAGATAATTTCAATGATTCTACTTTTGCTCGTTATAATTGTGCTGCCTCAAACAATGGTTAGGTTCATATTGTTGATTTAACCTAATATCTAATCTGTTAGTAAGAAGGGGGAAATTGAACTGTGTTCCTTTCTGCTCTGTGATTTTTCCCCCATTTAATTAAGAAACTTTATGATTTTGTGAAGCACTTTGCGAATTATGCGTTTTTTTTTTCCTGTTTTTCCTTTTCACGTTCCTTCATACTGTCGTCGCATTATTTTTCTTTTTGCATATGTTCATCTCGTGTGTGGTATTTTAGTTGGTCAAAGTGTCCACATTTCAATCAAATGATCCAACATGTCATGGACACGGGTACGGTGACCAAACCCGAAGAGTCGGAGTAACATATTTCTAGGAACCTAGCCCTTGCATTTTGTTGTGTCGAGATTTATACGTCTCAACAGGCGAGCGCCTCAAAGACCGGGCGACCGAGACAGAGCCCAACAGCCAAGGCAGATTGGCCGATCGAAGGTCCCAGGTCAAGTCCCGGTGCCGAGTGATCGACATCTAAGGCGATCGTCTCTCGGTACTTGGTGATCGACCCCTGGTGACCGACCAAATGACGACCGCCTCATGCCACACGAAGCCATCGATGTAACACCCCGAGATATTCAGAGTATATTACAGCGCCGTGGACCCCCACATGGGACCCACCAGGCTACAAACAAGAAAACTCCACTCGACTAACCATCCCGGTTAGCGAGGACACACATTTAATTATATGACATAAAAAGTTATGCCCGGAGCAACCAGCGAAATGATCATCAACCAACAATGTAACAATTTAAAAGTAGTACAATACGGAGTTTGAAATGAAAAGCCTAAGTACTCGCGAGTACACTCTATAAGTTTATAATTATTAGAACAACCAAATCGAAATGGACGAAAGAAATAGAAAGACCCAAATGCACATGTCAACAACCCTAGCCAACGTCCTCGTACTGCCCAGGTGCCCGCTCGTCCGGATAATCATAACCTAAAATCCATAACAAGAATTTCCCCAAAACGGGTCCCCATAGGGGTTAGCAATTACGCTAGTACAAGTAATCAAGGCAACCAATCGCTTACACATTTCATAGTACATGCACCAATATCATTTCAAAAACCAAAACCAGACATGTCTTTTCCTAAACAAACAAATACAATTAATTTGCCTAGACCGGACGAAGCCACGAATCCCACTCGAGGCCTCTAAGGACCCTCCCGAGCTGGCCACATTCATAAAACAAATCAAGCACCACACGTCACCTAGGACCGGGACGAAGCCACGAATCCCACTCGAGGCCTCTAAGGACCCTCCCGAGCTGGCTAGCGAATCAAACTCATGAATCCAGGACGAAGCCATAGATTCCCTCGAGGCCCCGTCGGACCCTCCCGAGGTGAGCAAATCACACACAATATATATTACCATTTCACGTTAAGCATAAAGGTTTCCAAAAATACTTGCCTTGAGTAATTGATGACGCAACGAACGGAAAGGATAATCACCGATGAACGTTAAGAACCAACGGAACCGAACCTAACGATTTGAAGAACATAATCACAACCAACTCTAGACGAATACGGAAATAGAATACCCCCGAGAACCCGCCTACGATTCATGTATATTCGTACAAAAATAACAACGAGGGCAGACCACAATCAAACCCTCTCGATTCCGTAAAAATCACGAAATATACCATGAATCCGTAGGAAAGTTAATGATACTAACAATATTAATCGTATTCATCAAGAATCCACCAACAAAACGGAAAGAATCGGACAAAAACCCCAAAATCCCCAATTAACCAAAAGGTAGGGTTCCAAGAGATATTACCTTGAAGATTCAAGTACTTAGATTCGTAGAACACGCGTTAGATTGATTATCCGGGCTTCACAACCGAAGAAGAATGATGAAAATCAACCCCCAATTGATGAATGATGAGAAGCTCTCCTCCTCTCTCACTCTCTCGCGTCAATGGAAGAAGAAGAAGGAAATGAGCCGTTTCTCGCTCAAAACAACACAATTATAGAGGGTTGACGCATTGTGTGCCGCGGCACAGTGAGGTGTGCCGCGGCACGAGCCAAAAATTACTCCTGTGGTTCGCGGTGTCTGCATGGCTCACTGACATGTGCCGCGCACGGTCTGATCGGGTTTTGGCCGAAAATGCCACACGATCTTGCGGCACCGGACGGTGCGCATGCATCGACTTCAGCGGTGTGCGCGGCTTGCCGGTGCGCGCCGCGGGCACACTGATCCGCTCGGCAACAATCGGAGAAATGTGTGTGGCGCACACACCTTGAGCCGCGGCCCACACCCCCTTTTGGGTCCTAAATGATGAAAAATGATCCGGGAAGAGAATAAAAGCAATAGGAATCAATATTTGGTGTTTGTGTTTGCATTTTGAGTACACGATAAGAAAATACACGAACACGATATGAAAACACAACATGAAAGCGACACGAAAATTTAGTGTTTGCGTTGGCATTTTGAGTACAGGATACAAAAATACACGAACACGAAAGTACACGATCGAGATTTAGTGTCGGTTTTGTGTTTTTCCTTTGGGTACACGACACGATACGAGGTACACGAAATATATATATATATATATATATATATATATATAATATTTTATAACATAATTTAATTTTTTTATTTAATTTTATAAAAACCTACATTTTATGAAATTTAAAATTTTAACATATATTGTGAACTTTCATAAATTTCGTGTAAACATTCGTGTTTTCGTTGCCATTCATTTCGTTTCATCTACTAAAAGCTATAAAAATAATATTAAAATATTAAAATTGTTTTTTATAATATTTTAATATTTATTTTATATTATGTGTCTGACACGAAAATACGACACGAAACGACATGAATTTGCGCGGTACACGACACGACACTACAGGGCACGAATTTATTTCGTGTCATGTATGGTTGGACTTTTGGTACACGAAAGTACACGACAAGAAAGTACACGACACGAACGATTTGCCAGGTCTAACCACGACCACCACAACCATCTCTTTGGGTCCCGTACCTTGGAATTATAGATAATAAAAGTATGAAATAAAAATTAGTAATTGCTAGGATAATTCATAAATTAAAAGATTTCAAAAATTTATTTGAGTAGAATATATAAATGATTCTTGATTATTATTATTATAATAATAATAATTATTATTATAAGTATTATTACTACTATTATTTTCATGCATCCTAACATTAAAAATTGAAAGTGTATGTCATAAATGTATTATGGGATTCCAAAGTTTTCTTTAATACAATGTGTAAGATTATTATTCTTATTGTTATGATTAATATTATTATGTTATGTTAGGTAAAAAATATTAGTACAATTACACTGTTACACCAAAATTGGTATGACACCAAATTCATTATTATTATAGATTAGAGAAGAGATATGAATATCAATTTAATATTTTAAATTGATATAAATTATTATAGTTTAGTATTTAATATATTTTAATATTAACATAATATTACGTGAAAATTAATGTGACTGCAAAGCTAATAAAACTATATATTAGAGATAATATAGATCCATATATTTATCTTTTCCACAAAGAAATTCTATTTAACATTTATAGAATATACTATATCTATTTATATTTATATATTATATATATAAATACCTGTATATATAAAATTCGCAGTCAATCTTTCAACATTGGGTGTCGAACAACACAACCCTAGTCTTTCTCTAAACACAAACTCTCTCTCGCTCCTCTTCCTGCCGGCCCATCTCTTCTCCTCATCCTCCCGCCACCTCTCTCGCCTCCACAACCACCACCGTGTCCTATAAATCACTTGAAATTTTCAATTATATAGAACCCCGCTTCTGCACTCCGATAAAATCATCTTCGTCTCTTAATTCGGGGAAATATTTTATTTACACGTAATTATGGGGACGGAGGACAATGGGGGTAGTGTTGGTTGTGATCTGCGTGATAATCAAAACTACGTCGTCGGGGGTCACCCTAAGTCGCCGTGGAAGACTTCTCCCGCCGCTTCGCCGGTGATGAAGGCTGATGCGGATTTGTGGCCGGCGCTCTCCGGCGCACATCAGCTGCCGAAGGACAATGATTGTATTGATTCCAAACCCGCAAAGTCATCGCCCCCTCTGGAAAAAACCGAGCCTGGTGGATGTGGTCTTCCTCCGGCGGCTCCTGCGGTTGGTGCATTTTTTTTAGTTGTTGTCATTTCTATTATTTAATCTGATTTGTTGGGAATGCAGTTGGTATTTGCATATAGTTTCTGTTAGCTTCCACTCCCCCACCCCCCCTGCCTGTGTATTTTTTAAGTAATTTTCTTTCATTGACTACTGCCGTTTCTTTCTGTGTATTGGCACAAGCTGTATATTTATTTTTATCTAATTTGGATTGGTATTGCATTTAAAAACTTGATGAGTAAAATTATCTTAATACTTTTCATTGTTTTTCTTTCGGTAAGTACAAAAAGTAAGTATTGTAAAAATAAATTACTGACTGTTAAGTATTTTGGCAATCCTAAACCAAACTAAAAGCTGAATTCTCATGAAAGTTAAATGAAATATTAGACACCTAATTTTGTTCCGTTTCAGTTTATATTGTATTATCAGTTCCGGTCAGGTCTTCTTAAGAACATTGTGCACATCATGAACATGCATAGTGTGTGTTTGAATCTGTTTAATCTTACCTGACAGTTTTTCTGGACATACAGGCTACAATTGAGCAGCAGAAGTTCCATGGACATGGTAATACTAAATCCTTCCGAAGGCCCTACTCTATGCACCAAAATAAAACTGGCTCCAAACATGGCGCAAAAGGTGGACCTCCATTTCCTGTTCCCTTGCCCTATTATTCGGCAACAGTGACACCATTGTTTCGTCCAATGGTTCCCATTTCGCCAGTTTGTCCCTCTGGATATGCTTATCATTTACCCCCAGGGACTTTTGTTCGACCTGATGCTCGACTGGGAAAATCTGGTAGTGATCATGCAGCATCTTTTCTTCCACCACAAAATGGAAGTTTTCAGCCAACACCAAGGCCTGATATGGATGGCCACGATCCAAGTTCTGCTGGAGGAAGGCCTATTACGAAAGAACAACATGGCCAGATTACTTATTCTTGGAACAATCAAAGGCCAGTTGCTTCTAGCAACTTCCATTTGCAACAAACTATGGGGCCAAGACCTTTCATAAGACCTCCATTTATTGGTTCAACAGGCTTTATTGATGGTCCAAATTTCACAGGTATTTGAATTAAGCATATGCGGAGCTGTGTTAGTATACGAAAAATTGACATTTTTTTTCGTGACATTTGGTTCTGTTTCATTGACCTCTCACCCTCTCTGATCGATTGCTTTCTTCTGCTTCCTTTCTTTATCAAAAACGCTGTTCTAACAAGGTAAATTAATGATACAGGTCCACCAGGAACTATCTATTACTATCCTGCCCCTCCTCCCGGCTCTCTCAGAGTTCCTTACCCACCATTTTTAGTTCCATGTGCTTTGAACCCTGGAGTTCCCAGGCCACCCTCACCAACAATGGCCTTGAGAGCTAGCATTGTAAGGCAAATTGAATATTATTTCAGGTGAGTTGTCCAAAGTGGTCTCAAGCCTTGCAATATCTCAGCCTTATTTAGGTGAAAATGGAGTTCCAGCTAAAAATGAAACAACCTTCCCCCCACCCAAGGCCCGTATCTTGTAAAGTATAACGGTGTTATTTATGAGTTGTAGATCTTTTCATTCATCTGTTGGAGTCTGGGTCTGGGAACATATGTTATTTTTGTAGAAGATTCATGATTATTTCTATCAACCGGAAAGTGGTAGTGTTTCTCCGGAATTGTTTGAGTAGTATGCTCTTTTTCCAGAAGATATTTTAAATAGACATCTTTATTTGGAATTTCAGATATAGGAATATGGGATGTAACTACTCAAACAACTTTATTTTTAAGTAAAGATGACAACTAATAGTCGAATCTTTCTACTTTGGCAGCGACAAGAATTTGCAGTATGATCATTACTTGAAATCCTTGATGGATAGCGAAGGCTGGGTTCAGATATCAATTATTGCGGACTTTCAAAGGGTGAGACTTTGATATATTCTTTCTACTATTTATGTGTTTTTGGGGATACTAATTAAATTTTTGATCAATTTTATTTTCTGCATGGGCTACATAGAGATTGTTAATGCACCTTCTGAGGAGGAAACAACCCCCCTCTCCCAACCCCAACCCATACCCAAAATGAAAACCACAAATGGAGATCTTTTTTTTTTGTCCCTCTTTGGGGAGTGATTGAGTGTGGGTGGGATTTAAGTTTGCTGCAGATTTAGTTTTGGGATCTAAGTTTGCTGCAAATCTCGTCATATGACTTGTGAGCTTGGTTTGCTTCTTCAAGATCAGTATCTTTTATCTGATTATTTTTTCTAATATTCTTGAATCTCAGATTAGAAGAATGAATGCAGACATACCATTTATTCTGGATGCATTGCAGGATTCGGAGACTGTTGAAGTGCAGGTTTAATAATTTAACCTTCTTGTGCATTGTCATCAGTTGTCTACCCATTCATGGCATTTATTGAGAGTTCTTTTTTATGCTTTCATTTTTTTACCTTTCTTGCTTGTAAATTCTCCTGGTATACTCTCTGTTTTGACCTCTCTAGGGTGAGAAAGTGAGGAGACGCCATGAGTGGTCAAAGTGGATACCAGCTTCAATCAGTAAATCTTTATCACTTGTTAGAAACGACAGTAATACTGATGATCTTGATGAAACTAAAAAGGACTGCTGTGAAGGAAAAATGGAATGTCTTTCCCTGAATAAAAGCTCTGAAGGTCACGTGCCATTGAATGCATATGTTACGAAGAAACCCAATAATAATGATATGGAGCAAGTCATGGATATTGTTCTGTCAAGTGGTGAGACACCAAAAGTTGCTTCAGGAAACAGTAATTCGATCGTGGCATTGGGTTTTCAACTTAACAATGGGAGTGATGGCATTCAATCAAATAATGAATCAAAATGCAACTCAGTCATTCTTGAAAACTGTGAAAGTGGAACGATGCAGGTTCTTCCGGATCTGAGTGTAAAGAATTTGAATGACTCACTTAATGATTTTTCAAGCACATTTATGCTAGATGAAGAGCTGGAACTGGAGCAGGCAGCGATACGGAATGACCATCCTTCTATAGGAAGGTATTTTAGGTTTAGTCTATTCTTGGTTTACCTGTATGTCCCTGTTCCTCTGTTACTTGTAAAGTTGCATAGATTAAACATTAAATTTCCAAACGAAAGCTACACATTTACTTGCTAGGAGTCCTTATTTGTTCAACTTTACAGACCCAAATGCCATGATATTGTTTCAGTATGTTATTTATAGATAACAACCAAGCATAGTCTGTTTTTATTGGTACCATTTCTAAAAGAATATATGTACTTCTTGTGTATATGTTTCTCTTTTGGTGAAAGAAATGAATGTTATTAAAGTTACTTATTTACTTGCAGAACTAATTTTTCAGTTCCGCGTATTAGTGTCCAACACATTGGTACTACTGTTTGATGCGACTATCCAGTAAAGTTGTGCTCACTTGTTTTCCTCATTAGTTATGGAATTATCTTCGGTGCTGAACACATTGACTCGTCTTTTTAAGTACGATTACTTGCAGGGCTGATGATGAAAATGATGAAGTGTTTGTTAATGATCAAGCTGTGGAGAGGCTTGTAATTGTCACTCAGGTGAGCCGTGAGTGGGTGACATGTTTCTTTCAGACATGCCGCTGGCCTACTTGTATAAATTGTTCTGTGATGCTGTTTTGTAATTTAATAATTTTGGTCATATTCTCAATATTTTGTCTGAATATGAAGTTTTATGAGGTTCCATAAATATGTGATTTTATTTGAAGTCCCGAAAAGGTCCGACTTTGATTCTGAACTAGCCTTTTTCATATTTATGCTACATGTATGATCATTTTTCTGTTTGCTGTGCTGGTTATTCCTACTTTCAGGTCCCGACTGGCTTGCAGTCTTCTCTCACTTTCTATTGTCATATTAGATTCAATTTTTGGGAGCACGCTCTAGTTCTCTCATGTGAATTTGTTTCAGTTTCATACACTAACAACTGTATTTGATCTGAGCTGTATAGAATGTTAATTTATAGCTTTAAGCACCGCGGGGGCAAGCTCCAAAGATGAATTGATGAGACAATATCTGTCTAATTGTTAAAACTAATGTCTTCTTGGTTTTTATGCTACAGAATAATCTGATGAGTGAAGGTCCATGTGACACATCAAAAACTATATCCAGTGAGCTTGCTTCTGCTATTAGTGATGGCCTCTACTTTTATGAGCAGGTTGAGAGAAAGAGTCCCTTTGCCTCATACCAAAATGAAAAAAATTCTTTTTGTAACCGTCTTTCAATTTCAGGAGCTAAACTCAAATAGGTCGTGTCGCGGGCCTGATGATCCTATTAATGAAAGCAGGGATGACAACCCCAAACATTTCGATAACAATGGTGCTATACTGAGTTCGAGATCTCCAGATCATACTGCTGGAAGAAGCAACTCTGAAGGACCTGGAAATTCTAATTCTCGAAGGAAGCAAAATAAAACCAGCTCGAAGCAGCAATCTATTCACAAGCAGCGACTATTCTGTGGCAATTTTAAAGCTCATGGAACTGGCAGAAACTTTCTATCTGAAAGCCCACCTACTGATGCGGTTGGCTTTTTCTTTGGCTCTACACCTCCAGAGAATCATGGGTGAGTGCATCAGTTTCTGTGCCGTCCTTATTTTCATTTTCATTAACTGTTTTCAGTCTCTAGTTCTAGGGGAGCCACTGGATCATATTCTATTGGGTTTTTCCCCCGTGTGCCATTAAACTGATTTTGTTTTTTTACAGGATCAGGCCTTCAAAGTTGAGTGCTTCACCTAAGAGCAATCTCTTAGGAAGTAGTCCGCCAGTTGGTTCAGTACCAAAGCCGTTTCCATCATTTCAACATCCGAGTCATAAGCTTCTGCAGGAAAATGGTTTCAAACAACAGTTGTAAGTCTTGTCTCTGCTGCATACAATATTCAAGTGCAAGTGTGCTTGCTAGATTTTGAAGGACATTAATTAGCTAGTTCAATTGCATTTTTTGCATTTCACTGCAAAGTTGAGCATGATAATCATTTCAGTTTTCAACTGGCCTGGTATATTTTATCAGGTACAAGAAGTATCAAAAGCGCTGCCTTAGTGAACGGAAGAAAATGGGCATTGGTCGCAGTGAGGTATTCTTCAGAGTTATGGTTGAAAATTACCGTCTAAACTGTCTTATCTTCAACATGTGCATTTGTGCACACTGGTTGATGTTTGTGGCATGGACCTCTTTTACTTGCAGGAGATGAATACATTGTACAGATTTTGGTGTTATTTTTTAAGGGACATTTTTTTACCTTCCATGTACAATGACTTCAAGAAGTTGGCTTTAGAAGATGCCGCTGGTAATTACAATTATGGAATAGAGTGCCTGTTCAGGTTTTATAGGTAGGATTTGTATATTGCTTCTTTTTTGTTTCTTTTCTTATTCTTCGAAGTTTCTCTATGCTTGTATATTTTTGAATTTAATTATTTGTCCTCGTATCCTTGGTCAGATTCTCTTTCAAAATAACTGTCTCGTTTTGCAGTTATATTCTTTATTTAACTTGTTTTCACTTCTTTTTTATTATTATTGTTATTATTTTTATTTCAGTTATGGATTAGAGAAGGAATTTAGAGAAGACATCTATGAGGACTTTGAACAGCTGACACTTGATTTTTATAAAGATGGAAACCTTTATGGCCTGGAAAAATATTGGTAATTGCTGACCTTTTTAAACTTCTTTTCTTTTCTATCTTACATTATGACTAATGTGTTATGGTTGCGATTGTTTTTCTAATGTATTACTTCCATTGATAACTATATATGGATGGTATCATGGTAGGACTCCCAAACACTATAGGTAGATCAAAATGGCTTATAATTTAATTCCAGTCAGTTGGGTAAATTGGTTTAGGATGTTGCTTATATTTGAGAATTGAGATTATTGAATATGTTATACGACTGTTTGTGACTTACCTGGATACGAAGTGACTTTGATGAGGATGTGTTACCTTGTGTCGGAATCTTATTTTCACTCTCATCTTGGAAGTAATCTGTTTTTAACAACGGTTACAATTATGAAGCATTACGCTGCTGCCCTGGCTGGTAACCTTAGTTTCAGTTGGAACTACTCAATTATATATATATATATATATATATATATATATATATATATATATATACACACTACATCCGTTCTCTTATAACTGCAACATCTGGACTTTCATGCTTGCCATTGCACAACTTTGGTTATAAATATCTTGAATTCTTTATTTTTAAAAATTATAAGAAGATATTTTGAAAGTATATTTCGAGATGAATCTAACAAGATCTCACATGACTATATTTTTTCATATGTATAAATCATAAAAGATGGTCAAAAGAGAGCATGTGAACAGTGTAATAGTCAACACGTTGCAATAATAAAAGAACGGAGGAAGTATATATATATATATATATATATATATATATATATATATTCGCGACTCTTGTCATAGTCAACAAGGTCGAAACTTCCAGGAAAATATAAATACACACACACACAGAGATAGAGAGAAAGGATGGATCAAATGAGAATGTCTTTTTGAGTGAGAGATGGGGATAAAGCTGAACCATTGATATATGCATTTCATGTATCAAAATGCTAATGCATTAAAATTAGGCGTTATATGCATAAAAAAATTGATGCATAATGCATTCCATGCATAATTTTTCGTGAGAATAAATCTTGTCCATCCATTTAATCAAGATGTATGGACCTAATTCATTCTTATTTCTCAACTTAAATCTCATTCTTACAAGAACCATCCCATATATATATGTACGCGCGCGCGCACACACACACACACACACATGATAATTTAGTAGCTTCTTGCTAAGCCTTGTATTTTCTGTTTGTTAATTTGCTTCTCTATTGTGTGTTCTTCTCTCAGAATGCTGTGTGTGTTCCTAGTATAGCAAATTGTTCCTGTTTCTCTGTGTTGGACTAAGGGAGCATTTGAAAACACTTCTTTTAGTGTTCCACTTCTGATTTCTGATTCCGTTTCTAGTTGGACTTCTGCACACAAATAATGTACTTTTGCAACTTATTATTCATCAAACATCTTTTTTTTTTTTTTTTAAATATTTTTTCCCATTATTAGCTTATATATTTCGACACTACCATCTTTTGTCTCAACTAGTTTACGCTATCGTTAACTTATAACACTGCTTATGAAAACAGAATTTTTTAAACACTCCTTATGGGACTGATGTTGTATTCGAGCCATAAAAAATGTGGTTTTGAGGGGCTTGGTAGCGTAGAAATTTCAGCATGAGGAGCAAAAGTGCATCGTCTTTATTTAGTTTTTGTATTCTTTATCGTCACAGACGCACACACGCACACACACGCACGTCTCCTCATTGCGAAACTCTTCATCACAAGGCTTTTATCTTATTTGGCTACTAGGGCATTTCACCATTATGGGGAGGCTCGTGGCCGGACGGAACCACTAAAGAAGCACCCCGAATTGGATAGGCTGCTCAGAGAAGAATTTCGAAGTTTGGATGATTTCAACCGCGCCAAAGCTAAGAACACGACTTTACAAGAGGCTTACAGTAATCAGGCCATTGGCTGATATATCGTGTCTTCACGGTTGCAATCAACTGACAAAAAATCTCGCTTCTTTTAGGAGCAGAAATTCTAACAGTCTATAGAGCAAGCCGGTAAATTTGTGGCTGAGTTTTTTTTTTTTTTTTTCTTTTGTATATATTTACGTTGATGGGTACCGAGTCTCGCACCCATCGAAGAGGAGAGGGATGTTTTGGTACCAGAGGGGTTCTTGAGGCCTTTCCTTCCAGCATTCTTTTCGAAGCTGTCTAACTGCATCAGTCATTTTGTTTTGTCATTAGTTTTTTTTTCTTCTTTAACCTGTATATAAGATGAACTTAGAAAGAGATGTATAATACAGCCATCGGATTGATTTACATTGGAATTGTTTTTTTTTTTTCCTTTCTCTTTCTTGGATTCATCGTGCATAACAAACTGGTTTTCGACATGCATATCATTTGGATGATGGTAGCTAATACAATTGCTATCAAATCTTTCACGTGGTTATATGTAGATGCATTGTGGTTAAGTGTGGAAAATCTCAGTTTAATCAAGTTTGGTATAAGCAATACCGGAGGTGCGCAACCGGTTCGAGCTGCCGGTTTCGATTTTGAACGGCCGGTTTGAGAATTTGGAAACCTCAGACTGAAACTGAACCACGGAATCGGCGGATGTTTTTTCTAATCGCCAGTTTCGGTTTGGCCTATCGGGTGGTTTGGATTTGGTCTGGCAGTTCTTTTTTTAAATACTTTAAGTCTTTTTTTTGGTCCGAAAGCTAAGCGAATTGACAAAGGGGTAAGTGGGAGGGAGAAAAGAAATTAGGTTTGTACTAATTCAAATATTCAAAGTTATAATAAATTTTTTAACTTTAAATGTTGGGAAAATGATCGAAAACTACCTATTTTTACCTAAAATATAGTTACTTTAAATTTTTGTCCTAAACACAATTCTTAATTTTACACCTAAAATATTTATAGACGTACCTACACGCACACATCAACCCTAACATACAAACTCGCTTCCCCTTCTTTTTTTCTCATTGTCTCTCCCACTTCTCTTTTTGCCTCTCGCTCTCCCACGCCACCTGAACGCGGCGAACAATCCAAACACCGCCAATCATCATCAATTGCGACTTCAAGTTGAGACCATCATCTCGAGCTGCCCAGCTTGCTGATTCAATTTCATAGGCCCATTACAGATCTAAGTTTTTGTGGTAGTTGTCTTGACGGTTATCCCAACAGTTGTGGCAGCGGATTTGACTTTTTTTTTTTTTCGTTCTTCCTCCTTTGTACTTTCTGTAAATTGTGAGGAAATCGGTGAATAATTGTGATGAAGAAATATTGCAAGGAAGAAAGTTGAGCATATACTATATTTTTATATATTTTTTGGTCATTCTCACTTATTGTATGTTATAGAAGTGTTCTTGTTGTGTAACTTTATTTATTTCTTAAACAAAATTTGTGTTTTTCCCCTTTCTTATTGTTTTTGTCTGTAAATTATGAGGAGATATATATTTTGTAAAATTGATTTTTGTTTCTTGTATATTTGTGTATAAAATTACCATTCAAAATATTGTATGATATTTTGAATTACCTTGTGGTAATTCAAGATATTGTTGGTTATCTAAATTATAAGTTGACAATTCAGATATTTTTGCAATTTACTGGCACTACCAAAAATCAGACTTTAGCCGACGACTTAAAGTGGTCGGCTAAACCCCAAAGTCGTCGGCTAATCATGCCAGCCGTCGGCTAAAAAACCGTCGGCCGATATTCGTCGGCCAAGGTTTAGCCGACGACCTTTGTGCAGTCGTCGGCTAAAGTTCAACCATTAGCCGACCACTACTACACGGTCGTCGGCTAAACCTGTTGGAAAAAAAAAAATTTAGCCGACGACCTTAACGAGACGGTCGGCTAAAATTATTTTTTTTTAAAAAAAAATATAGTTTAGCCGACGACCGTCTTATATGTCGTCGGCTAAAACCATTTTTAAAAAAAAATTAAATTATTTTAGCCGACGACCGTCTTACAGGTCGTCGGCTAAAACCCTATTTTTAAAAAAAAAAAAATTACTTTAGCCGACGACCGTTTTATTTGTCGTCGGCTAAAACCCTTTTAAAAAATAAATAAATTACTTTAGCCGACGACCGTCTTATATGTCGTCGGCTAAAACCCTTTTTTTAAAAAAAAAATTAATTCAGATTTTGGGATCCCCAAACCTGTATTTTTTGCACCTGCAATTTTTATACACCAGCTCTCATTATCAACAACAATCAACGCACAACATATTCAAGAACATTAATTTCATCAACATACTAGTAGCGTCAATAAAATCACTTCCACAATTGTAACACAAATATAAATATACAAGTACTACAACAACACAACTAGAATCCACCGCCAAAATCATCTAAATGTCGAAATGTAGTAGTAGAAGGATTACCACCATCCCCTAGATCCTCGTCACGAGGCCGTGAAGATGGGGTCTGTCCAAGAGAGAAGGCGGTGGAGCAGTGCCTGCAGCCCACCGGCTGAGTAATGGTGCAGTCGGCGTCATCATATAGTCCATCATGGCTGCTCGTCTCTGGAAACTCTCTAACCGCGACTCGATCCTCTGCTCGCTCTCATGTAACCGCGATCGAGTCCTCCTTTCATTCTCGGCCCGGAGCTCCCTCTCCGCCCTCAATCGCTCCTCGAGATAGGCGGTCAGTGCATCCGTCCGCGAGGCGCCCGGAAGCCGGGGTATCTTTCAATACATGGTAACCCTCGGCTCCCATCATCTTAGTGCGGTACCGACTACCTCTAGGAGGGTAGACGGCACCCACACCCTAGCGCGAACATAAGGATCGGCTGATCGATCTGTCCAATGGCGTAACCGAGGTCTCGCTAAGTCTGAATCTTGCTCGAGCAATCTCGGCAAGCATCCTCTCGAGACTCCTCCCGCACACGCTCCTAAGTTAATATGAAAATAAATATTTGAATATCAATAAAAGTATGATACAAAGACATTTATTTTATTACTAAAATAAAATAAAAAAGACTTACATGCTCCTGACGGTTCGGAAATGCTTTACGAGTCACGTAGGCAAATGCATCCAACGAATCGAAGAAATGGCCTCGGCGCAACTCGCTAACGACAGGAACCCGGTGTGATGGTCGGTCGGACCGGCCACGATTGGTCGTGTTGGTCAAGCTAGTCGCCTTCAAAAAAATATTATTTAGAATCGAGTTTATATTTAAAATTCAAAAAAAATAAAAACTGAAATATTATTATTTTTTATTAAATATTAGCATTTTTTTTATTCTGAAACATTAATTTAAAAAAATGGAGTTTATATTTAGAATTCAAAAAAATAAAATCTGAAAGAGGAAGAATGAAATGAGGGTATTTTAGTCATACCATGAACTCTGGGTCGCGAAAATGGGCGCGTAGCCACTTCCACTCGTACTCCCGGAACTTGAATTCTTCCGGGATAGCCTCTCGGGTATCACCCAGGCTGTCCAGAACATGTGCATCTCATTTTTCCAAGATTTGTACCTACAACACTCGTTGCACAACATATATCATTCGTAAGAAAAAAAATTAAGCAAACAATGTAGATACAAAATAAATTAAAATGACTTACTTGGTAGACTGCACCTCGTCACACCAAGTACGTAGTAGAGAGTCGGGAATGACAAACCACACCTATGAACAACATAAATACGCAATAATTTAAAAACATCACATATTGCATTTTCAAGAACTACGTGTTGATTGAAAAACACTTATTAAATATTTATTAACTTACCGACATAGCATTATTCAAAGCATCCTTCACGCACTGCGGCACGTCCCCCCAATCGGGCCACAAAACGGGGACTCTGTCCCGAATGACAAAGCCAACATTACGGCTATATGACGCCGCAACGTCAGAAGACATCACCGGCCGGCCGTGTGCATGCAGAGGAATCTCATAACGACCATGCTTACTTACGTACGAGTCGAGCGCCGCACTTTGTTGGGCCACGAGTCTTCTTCTTTTCTTCTCCTCCTCGACTACATTTTTCCCCTTCTTCTTCTCCCTCTCTATCTCCTCATACAGTTTTGTCTTCGAAACCCGACAACTCCGCCAAAACATGTTGTCTGGCCAAGACTCGTAGACGTATGCCTCGTCAGGGCTAATCAATCGAACGGGAACTCGGGCTCCCGACTCATCGACCTCTGGAATAGTCGGAACCATCGGAGGCATGAATAGAGTCGGCGGACCGTGGGGCACCGCGACGAGGAACTCCGTACATCTCCGATGTGTGAGGGCTAGACGTGGGTCGGTGGATGGGAGGCATACGAGTCTCCGGCTGCGAGGGGGTCGGCCGTGGTGTCTGAAAGGATAAACGCCGCGCTAGTGCAGCGGGCTCATCTGTCGCCCTATAAAAATCGTCAGCGTTCATGCCGGTAGCTTCTAGTATCTGGCGGGCACGAACGCTGCTCTGAGATATGTATAGTGTACCGGGATCCGCCTTACTAGAGGCTGCGGAACTCCCCCCCGAATCGGGAGTGGTCGACTTTGTCGACTTCTTCCCCAACGCTTTCTTTATTCTATCCATAATCTAAACAAATAAATCAAATTCACAACTCAACACAACAGTAATTATCAATGCCATACCACGTTAATCTTTCGATTAACGCCGGCTATAAAATTCCTTCCTCAAACAAATTCATCAAATATTTCTAAACAAATTCATCAAATAATCTAAACAAATTCATCAACTAAACAATTCAACACAACAGTAATTATCAATGCCATACCACGTTAATCTTTCGATTAACGCCGGCTATACAATCCCTTCCTCCTCAAACAAATTCATCAAATTCGCAACTCATTAAACACAAAATATTGAAAATACTAAATTCATCAAATATTGCATCACAACTCATTAAACATTTTATCTAATTCATCACATAATCTAAACAAATTCATCAAACAAATACAATAAATTCAACAAACAAAATAAAAAAAAGGACAAGGGTTACCGCGGCCGGGCTGGAGGGCGACGGGCGGAGGGCGTCGGGCGGGCGACGGGACCGGGGCTGGCGGGCTGGCGGGCGGAGGGCTGGCGGGCTGGAGGGCTGGCGGGCTGGACGATCGGCTAGGTGACGGGCTGGACGATCGGCTAGGTGACGGGCGGTTGGGGCTGGGTGACGATCGGCGGGCGATTGGGGTTGGGGCTGGGTGACGATCGGCGGGCGAATGGGGTTGGGGCAGAAGAAGAAAATAAGAGAAGGGAGGTACGAGGAACGTATAAAAGGTGGGGGTTTAGCCGACGACAAGATCTACGTCGTCGGCTAAAGTTTTTTAAAAAAAAAAAATTATACTTTAGCCGACGACATATATGACGGTCGTCGGCTAAACCCGGAAGTGACCCGACCGTGTTAGACAACACGGTCGGGCAGGCAAATAGTTTGTTTTCAATTTCTGGGCGGGTGCGACACGGGTCGTGTTGATGGACACGGTCGGGGGTTTAGCCGACGACCTTCTTATAAGTCGTCGGCTAAAGTTTAATTTTTTTAAAAAACATTAGTCGATCGTGTCAGGGACACAGCCGTGTCGCACCCGCCGAATGGGAAAACACATCAGATGATGACCCGACCGTGTTGTCTAACACGGTCGGGTCATTGTCTTTAGCCGACGACCGCTTTATATGTCGTCGGCTAAAGTATAATTTTTTTTTAAACTTTAGCCGACGACGTAGATCTTGTCGTCGGCTAAACCCCCGCTTTTTTAATAATATTATTGATATTATATTAATGTTATAATTATGATTATTATTATTACTATTTTTTAATTATATTTAACAAATGAAAATATACATCTACTAAATTTATGGCTCATAGTTTGATTCATCACTACAGTCTGTCTCATTATCTGAGTTGATATCCGGCAACATATGCCTCAAGTCGTCCACATTATCGTCATCAAAATTTTCAAGTAATTCGTTTGTATCAACGTCAACGTACCTGAGCATCACCACGAGTCGGACGACTCGTCCTTCAGAACATTATTCATTGTAATTGTCGTTGATGGTGGAATATTTGCCGCATTTGGCTCTTGATAAGCATCATCATCATCGCACTGTTGTTTCTCCCAAGGTAGCAAAGACTAAAAATATTCCTCGTTGTCACAACATTCACTACCTTCCATGTGCCTTTCTTCACCAAGTCGTCCAAATAATACACCGACTTTGCTGATGTAGCAAATACAAAAGGATCACTTTCATACCATGAAGTGGAAGTGTCAACAGATAACAACCCGTAGTCATCTTGCATATCGGTTCCAAGACTGGTGTCGTACCATCGACACTTAAACAAGTAAATTGTCATGCCTTCCCCGTAAATTAGTTCTACCACTTTCAAAAGAACACCGTAATATCCACCATCTATCATAACCCCAGAATTTTGACATCTTCTTTTTTGGTCTCTCCCAAGGCATACGAATGTGACACCGTTGACTTTGGCCATCGAATAAATTCTTGACATAACCGGCTTCATAGAAAGAAGCATAAGTTCACGCGACCAGTTAGGGTGTCCGTCATCTTGTATGTGTGTCATCTGTCGTAAATAAACTTTTTATGTAAAAAAATATCTTAAGTCCAAAATGCAATAGCAATTGAATGTATACGTACCTATTCTCCAAAATAGTCGGCAAAAGTGTCATTGTGGAATCTAGTGTCACCTCGCACCATATCGCATGACAAGTGGATGTCTTTCCAGTACTGAACTTCTGGACAATTGAGCAATATCCACCAATGTGCAATTCGTGACTCATACGGGTCTAATTGTCTTCCTGGCAACCTCCCATAGACGTCAACCTCAGTGGATATGATAGAAAGATTGAATTGTATTTTATCTGCTGGAATAGAGCGGGAAGGGGGATCGAAGTTGCCTAAATACAACTTGATATGCATAATACACTCCGACGCAAGGTAAGATTCTGCAATGCATCCTTCTGGTGCAGACTTATTGGCCACGGAGTCTTTGTAATCACCGAGTTGCCTTTCAACCGGGTACATCCACGTGTAGTGCACTGGACCAGTGACCAATAAGCATGCAGGAAGGTGGATCATGAGGTGAGGCATGAGGTCAAAAAAGTTTGGAGGAAATATTCGCTCAAACTTGCACAAGATATAGATGATCTCATCTTGCATTTTACGCAAATCAGATCTCTTGACTTCTCTCGTACATAGTTTCTGGAAAAATCTTGACAATGCAACACACGGCTCGACCACCTGTTTTGGTAAGTACGGTCGAATAAATACCGGAAATAGGCGTTGGAGTAGGATATGACAATCATGACTCTTCAAACCAGTTAACTTGTTCTCCCTGAAATTAACACATCTTCCTATATTTCCAGCATACCCGGTAGGATACCTAGCAGTCTTTATCCAACAAAATATCTCAGTTCTCTGCTCGGCAGTGATGGTGTAAGCTGCCTTAGGCATTTTTTGTTTTCCCTTGACAGTTTTCAACCACAAATGTTTTCTTATGCTCATTTCTTCCAAACCTTTGCGTGCTTTTGGCCCGTCTTTGGTCTTTCCATCCCAACCTAAGGTTGTCCCAACCACACTTTCGCAAACATTCTTTTCAATGTGCATGACATCCAAGAAGTTCCTTATCAGTAACTTGGACCAGTAAGGCAATTCCCAAAATATACTTTTGTGCGACCAATACTTATACCTGTCGGGCCTTTCAGGGGTTGCTGCAATCACATCAGGATGGTTGCTAAGCTGACCAAAATCGTACTCATTAAGAATTGATAGTATTTCATCACCTGTCCACTGTCGTGGTGGCTCGCCCATTTCTACAAAGGCCATCAAATGCCGCAGATCCATACGCCACTCATGTTCCTGTCAAGCCATATCCGATGACGCATTCGGATAGCTTTCCTACTGATGGTACCTAGCACAATCTGCATTCAAACACACCGGACAACCTCTATATCCGCTAATAACGTATCCAGACGGATTCCATATGCAGGAAAATCACTAATAGTGCCGATACACATGGCGTGCAAGTAGAACGTCTCGGACGAATAACTGTCGTACGTGGGATGACCTTGCTCCCACAACAATTTCAGCTCCTCTATCAAAGGTCTCATATACACATCGATACACTTTTCCGGATATCCCGGCCCCATGACTAACAAGGTCAACATATTATACTCCTTCCGCATACACATCCACGGAGGAAGATTGTAAGGAATCACTACAACAGGCCATATGGTATATGAAAGACTCATGTTACCAAAAGGGTTGAAACCATCAGATGCAATCCCGAGCCTCACATTTCGGATATCTGAAGAAAAATTCGGATACTCCCTATTTATATGCTTCCACGCTTCTCCATCTGAAGGGTGTATCATAGTATCCCTGTCATTAGTGCGCGGCTCGGCATGCCATCTCATTGCTTTTGCCGTGTGAGGAGACATAAAAAGCCGTTCCAACCTGTCCTTGATGGAAAATACCAAAGTACCTTCTCCTGTTTCTCTTTTCCGGAAGGAGTGATCCTATATCTCTCTCGTATCACATACAGACATCTCGTGAGGTCTTCATTAGGATGCCCCCAGAATAGAACACAATCATACATGCAGACGTGGATCTTAATGTAGGAAAGACCAAGATCTTTCAAAATTCGTCTCATTTTTGAATATGTATTAGGAAGATGATGCCCTGTGGAAGCATATTACTCGTAAGCTCCAAGTAATCATCTACAGACTTGATGGATGATTTGTTTTCCACCTTTAATCTCATCGTTTCCATGACACAATCAAGAACAGTCATGTTACACCACAGGTATAGAGGGGTCTGTTGGAGTTGAATTAGCTTATTGTACTGTCAAGCCCAGCAGATTGCAAGGCAACGGTCTACGGGGTCGTGGGATTTGCTCAGTTGGTACAAACGTCTCGGAAAAACCAAACACATCATCAATCAACCTCCTCTTCGGATCGGTGAACCCGTCGTTACCACTAAATTGTCCGTGATCATACGGAATAACAGAATTCGGTGCTTCACAGTGGTATATCCAATATGTATATTTACTCCAAAAACCATTCTTCTTTAGGTGTTCCCAGACCTCATCAAATGGAAAACGAAACATATCACTGCGACATCTACATTTATTACATGGACAGTAGTGCAACGTATTACCACTGTCGTGCTCTTTTACAAATCTCATAAACTGCTTCATCCCATCCATTACACTTGGATCCCATTTTCATAACCCAATCCAACTCTTATCCATCCTGAAAATGTATACATTTTCCAATATTAATCCAACTAACTAATATTGTTCAAATTATAAATGAAATCACAACAAACAATTAATCATAATGATTATCATCATAAAACTTAATCGTTTTACATAAAAGCTATCGAATGTAACATGAATAATACAAAGTTTCGAAATCACAATAAAAAATACAATAAAATACATACCTTAATCGAAATGGTGATTATAACAACCGGTAGAAACCTTCACACTCCATTAGCACAACTCAAAGTAGCAACTCACAAGCTTTTTTCGGGAATAATTGAAAGAATCGGGAATAGAAATGTGCTCTTTAGCGGGGAGAGGTGCAAGATTGGGTTGGTGTTCCCTGAACTATAAATAATTTTCACTTGGAGGTTTAGCCGACGACCTAGATCTAGGTCGTCGGCTAAAGTATATTATTTTTTTAAAAAGGATTTAGCCGACGACCTAGATCTAGGTCGTCGGCTAAACCATCACATTATTTTTTTCGGAAAGAGTTTAGCCGACGACCTCGATATAGGTCGTCGGCTAAAGTATATTATTTTTTTATAAAAGTGTTTAGTCGACGATCTAGATCTAGATCGTCGGCTAAACCCTTACAATATTATTTTTCGGAAGGAGTTTGGCCGACCTAGATCTAGGTTGTCGGCTAATGTAAATTATTATTTTTTTTAAAAAATGGTTTAGCCGACGACCTAGTTCTAGGTCGTCGGCTAAACCATTACATTATTATTTTTTTGGAAGGAGTTTAGGCCACGACCTAGATCTAGGTCGTCGGCTAAAGTATATTATTTTTTTCTTTTCGGCTAAACGTTATCACGGTCGGCTAAATCTCTTTAATATAGCCGATGACTATTTCGAGCTTTAGCCGACGACCTCCACCAAGTCGTCGGCTAAAACCCTTTAGCCGACGGTATTTTGAGTCGTCGGCTAAAGTGCGAAGTTTAGCCGACGACACTTTATAGTCGTCGGCCATTTTTTTTGGGTCGTCGGCTAAAGTACTTTTTTTGGTAGTGTGTGTGGATTGGCCGACAGTTGTTAATTTACCAATTAATAATTTAAATTACCCACTGGTAATACCACTGATAATACCACTGATTATTTAGAAACCACATTGTTTTTTGAATTGCTTTGTGATAATTTTATGAATTATCTTGTGGTGAGTTGATTGAATAATCCAAATTAGTATAATAAAAAGCAGTTGGTATTTCAAAAAAGTCCGTTGGTAGTTTAAATTACCAAAGTTATATTTTATCGAAGTGCTGGCAGAAAAAATAAAATAAAACTAAAATAAAAAAAATATTGAATTCAAAACATTTGGTCATTTAAATTACAGTTGATAACTTTTAACGCTTTCAGTTTTGATTGATAGTTACATCTGATGGACCGACAACAATATTTGTAATTACCATATTGTAATTTAAAGATATGAGCTAATAATCTAAATTAACATACTTTTTACAGAAATATTGACAGGAAAAAAAACGTCAGTGACTGGAGATTGGTCGATGACTAGTGGCCATCGGCGTCCGGTGGTGATAGTACCCGGTAGTGGTGGTACAAGATTGCAATCTGTAATCCCACTTGATAAAAATTATTCCACTTATTTAATGCAAGGGGCATCTAAGAAATTTTTAGAATATTATTATTTTAATTATGTTTCTTACGGACTATAAGAATTGTGTTGTGGATAAAAAAATTAAAGTAAATGTGTTTTGCGGCAAAAGAGTTTATGATTGTAGCTTTGGTCAAAATTCCTTAAATATTTGAAGTAAGTTGGCTACGTGTACTTGGGCTTACTCGAAGTTAAAATTGGAAGTTTTAAGTTTAAATATTTGAAGAAGTTGCCTGCGTATATCCATACCTTCTGAATCAAAGTCTTTGTAATTCACTTATCATAAGCGGATGCGGGAATGGTAGTCGGACTCACTCGTAGCTATAGCCAGTATCATATCTGTCACCCTCTTTGCTTTCATCATCAAAAAGTTATTGGCATACTCCGATTTTTACCAAGTTGTGAAGCAATGTTTGAGCTTCTAGATTTTGATGTGTTAATCTAGAGCGCCGCACATCCAGAATGTAGCCACCTTCATTGAATGATTGTTCGACGAAGACGATTGATGCCAGAACGGCTAGTATCTCCTTTGTAATAACGACTCTGACTGGATAAAGTTTGGTACTCTTGGAAGGAGCTGTAAGCTTTCTTTTTTTCTCTCTCTTCTAATGTTCCATAATAAAAAAAGTGTTGTTCAATAAGCATCAATTTTATAATAAGGTTGGAACTAGTAACATATGTTCAATCTTTTATCTTTTTGTTGTTTACTCTTTGCATAACCACCAGTTGAATAATTTTCAGTAATACTAGTATTATTACTAGTAAAAGAGCTCATATTCTTTATAAATAGTATATAAAATTATTTTTATTCTAAATCCATCTTGAACGCAAATTACTTAATAGTTCTACTTAGGGCTGGCATCGGTTCGGTAACCGAACCGCATCGGTAAAATACAAACCGGGCCTATTTAATCGATTTTCTAGTAGTAGTAACGCAAATCTAACCGAATTAAATCGGTTTCTAAAAATTTGATTCGGGAGGTTTTCTTTCAAGTAAAATAATCATAAAGCTAAATTTAAAGGAGAAGAAAATGCAAACTGTTTGGTAATATATCGATCCAATCAAAATTCGTAATATCGGAGAGAATATAGTTTAAAAATGAAACACACATTTTGAATATGAATTGATAATGTTGAGTTTTATAATGTGTTTAAACCAGATAATGTTCTAGGATAAATGGTCTAGGATATATTTCACACGAATATTGGTCCATATTTTACAAAATAAACACTCACACTTTGAATCTGAACTGATGATGCTGAATCAAAATGATATATTTAAAACGAATCATGTACTTAGATAAATGTCTAAAATATGTTCCACACAAAATATCAGATGCACACACACATATGCACACACTTTTAAACTCTTTGCTCATAGTCACGAGAAAAAAACAAAAAATGTATCTAAATATGATTCTTATATAAAATACCATATTATGGATGAGAACTTTCACTTGATATGAATAAGGCGATAGAAAAAGAGCTCCCTAAATAATAAAAACGCACATATCAGTTTGGTTTTGGTTCAGTATCAGTTTAAACTTATAAAATGTAAAACTGAACCGATTACATCAGATTGGTTCGATTTCAGCCCAAAATATTTGGTTTTGGATTTTTGGTAACCAATTTCCTTCAATTTGATCGTCCTTTCGGTTCGAATCGGTTCTTCAGTATTTTTTCAGCCCTAGTTACTCTTGATGGTTTATATCTAAGAGCAATTAAATGTAATTTTTTAACTTTAGCACTTAGTTTATATTTAGAATTTAAGAGAGAGATTATAAGAGACTAGAGAGTACTAGTAGAGAGAAAATAGAGATGTAATAATAACCCGTTGATGTGAGAAATTGTATAGGGTGGGGATATTTATAGGTGATAAAGAATTAAAAAAATTCGGAAAAACGTCGGTTCGGCCAGTTGGAACCGAGACACCCCCTCCCCCCCAAAAAAATAAATAAATCAAATTTCTAAAGTTATTGATATATATATATATATATATATATATATAACTTGTGGTTTCGAAATATCACAGATCGAAACCAAACTGCCTGAAATCGGTTCACGGTTTCACTTTCGGTTCGAACTGTGGTTAATCGCGGTTCCAGAACCCTTGACCATGATTTTGAACCGGCGATTCATGTTCGACCCGGTGAATCGTGACGCAATACCCAACCATAACTACTAGTTTTACAAATGTCTTCTTGGTCACTTCTTTAGTCATCATCATCACCCAGCTCTGCATGTAAGCTTTTAGCTCTTCGCTCTTTGATCAACCATTCGAAAGATAACTGCAAATATTTTTCCTAATTATTAAAGAATCGTCATATTCCTATTAACTGGACGTGAGAGTTTCTTCTCATTCCTTTATTCCTTCCAAGAATTCGACCAAAATGAAGTAGATTCATAGAGCGATAAGAAGACAATACTGAAAATAAACATGCGATTCCGACCACCCGAAGGTCATAGGCAGATCCAGCATTCGAAAATTATTGGTGCACCGATGTACCATAAAAAAAAATAACGGACGGGCAATTTTTTTTTTAATTTTCCACATTTTTTAATAAAAAAAAAAGCAAAAACGACGTCGTTTTGACCAAAACGGCGTTAAAACGACATCGTTTTGGCACATTTTTTTTTTTTTGGTTCGAGAAATTTTTGGTGGTGCACGTGCACCACCAGGCTTAGGGTGGATCCACCCCTGCCGAAGGTATAGAAAAACAAATACGAATATATATGCCCAAAATTTTAGAAAATTACAAAACTGTCAAAACGTCCGAAAATCACAGTTCGAGATCGAACAACAATACTAAAGCTCACAACTCATGAATATACTAAACGAACTGGTAGTTTCGTACAAGATTTACAAGAATCGAACAAAAATAGGGAAAAATCTCAACGTCACAGGAATTTCCATAAAACAACCTAGAATCTCGTTCGAATTGCAAAAAATGCAAAACTAATTTGTTTTAAAATATCGAAACAATTATCAACGAGTCGTCAAAAGTATAAAAATGGCAAAAATATAAATTATCAAAAATAGGGAAATACGGATATTACACAAATAACGCATTCTTATATATATTCACAGCAAACATTTTTCGTAATTATAAAAATTTCTCGTGAATTTGAAAGTTACGACTTAGTTAAAAATACGCGCTCTTTGGAGTACTTAAAAGTTTCAAATTTCAAATAAATAATACGTCTGTCATTTTTTAAAAGTATATTAAATCCTTTATTGCATTTATTGATAAATAAAACTAGAAAAATAGCACAACACACACACACACACAATTAGTTGGCTCTTGAAATGCATGTATTTTCCGAGATTATGAAAGTATAGGATTCTTTTTACCACAATCTTGATTCTCACATATTAAAATACTTCAAATATACGAATACTTCAAATATACGAATACGATACTAAATTTAATAATTTCAAGCGGATATTAATGTCAATTTTTGAAAGTGGAATCCTTTTCTATCACAAAATTTATTTCACAGATTGACATTTTTTTTACGTTATTCTTGACACCCAATTTTTCGCGAAGGCGATTTTTTTTTTCAACAATGCATTGATAGAACCCAATTCAGTAAAAAAATAGTTAGGGGGGATGAAATTTTAGTATATCAATATTTTTAGGTCAAGATTGAACAATTATTTACATAAACAGAAAACATAAATTAGAAATACAATGGTCGTAAGTAAGATTTTGGTAATTCATGTATACTACACGTATATATAATTCACCATCCATTCTCCCTTGTATTTTTATTTTATTTTTCCAAATCAACTAATATTGGAATTCGTATAACAAAAAAAAAAAATACTATTTTGAATAAATACTATAAAAATAATTAGAAATGTTTTATTCTGAATGCAGACACTTTTTTGGGACAAAATTATTTTTTTAAAACTGGACTCGTCAGATAGGACAGAAAGAGTATCTATACATATAGAAAAGGGTAAATTAAACATTATAATACATTTTATGAAAAAGTTATAGAAATTTCACAAAATTAAAATAATTACAAAAATAACGACTTGTTTTGGTATCCCAATATTATTCAGGTAACCAAACAACCAATGGCAAGTACCAACTACATTTTCACTTCATTAGATGCTGAACATTGGCTATTCAAATAACTGGTATCCAAATGCAACATTTCAGTAAACAAATTACAATTACAAATATCTAATGCATCAGTTTTATAATTATTTTCTTTTATGTCAGATTTATGTAATTAATTTATTAATATTGTATAGATATGTAAAGAGCCCTATAGAATATGATTTAGGGTTGGAGGGTCACCTGACCACACGGACCCCCTAGATCCGCCCCTGCAAGCAATTATAATCATTAAGCTCGTTTAAAGTTGGTATATCCACAACATGATGCACGGTGCAAAACACACACCGACTGTGGGTACTAGCAAAATCACAACTAGCGTATGGCATAATCACATTGAAAATACAATATAGTTACCGTGGAATAACAACAGCGCGTGATGATTGTTGCATCATACAATCACACAACATAATCACCACTCATATACCACCCACGATACACCATATGTTTGCACTGTATAATTTTGCACTCTTGTATGGGGATAAAGTCTTTTTTGGTCCCATAACTTTTCGCCTTTACCAAAAATATCCCAAGAAACTTCGTTTAGCCAATTACACCCCAATTTTTTCTCAAGTGTACAATTTACATCCCAAAACTCGTTGGAGTTGAGAAAACGGCGCCGTTTCCCCCCATGTGACCCGCACATGACTTTTAATTTGGGACTTTTCATCTCAGGCGTGATGTGGATAATACATGGAATGTCTTGCCCAATTAAAACACAAAGAATGGCCATCTCATTAACTGAAATTAAAATAACCAAAAAAATATAATTAAAAAAAGATTAACAATTAAATTATATTAGATTAACAATTCTGAGCTGCGCGTAGGAAAGGCGGGAGAAAGAGGAGCTGTATCATTCTAGGGTTCATTTCTCCGCCCAATATTTTCGTGCGTACCTGAATTTCAAGCCCCAAACAGAGAAAAGGAAAGGGCAATGGTTTTTGTGCGGAGGAAAGGTGCAATGGAGTGCCCCAACCCAAAATATGGTGAGTTTTTTTTCCTTGTGTTTAAGATTCGCTTTTGTATAAGTAATTGATAACTAAAAATTGACTTCTTTCCTGCTTCTAAAATGCACACACAATTATTTGGTAATTCATGTATACTATACGTATATATGATTCACCATCCATTCTCCCTTGTATTTTTATTTTATTTTTCCAAATCACTAATATTGTAATTCATATAACAAAAAAAAAAAAATACTATTTTGAAGAAATATTATAAAAAAATAATTAGAAATGTTTTATTCTGAATGCACACTTTTTGGGACAAAATTATTTTTTTAAAACTGGACTCGTTAGATAGGACAGAAAGAGTATCTATACATATAGAAAAGGGTAAATTAAACATTATAATACATTTATGAAAAAGTTATAGAAATCTCACAAAATTAAAATAATTACAAAAATAACGACTTGTGTTGATATCCCAATATTATTCAGGTAATCAAACAACCAATGGTAAGTACCAACTACATTTTCACTTCATTAGATGATGAACATTGGATATTCAAATAACTGGTATCCAAATGCAACATTTCAGTAAACAAACTACAATTACAAGTATCTAATGCGTCAGTTTTGTAATGATTTTCTTTTATGTCAAATTTATGTAATTAATTTATTAATATTGTATAGATATGTAAAGAGCCCTATAGAATATGATTTAGGGTTGGAGGGTCACCTGACCACACGGACCCCCCTAGATCCGCCCCTGCAAGCAATTATAATCATTAAGCTCGTTTAAAGTTGGTATATCCACAACATGATGCACGGTGCAAAACACACACCGACTGTGGGTATTAGCAAAATCACAACTAGCGTATGGCATAATCACATTAAAAATACAATATAGTTACCGTGGAATAACAACAGCGCGTGATGATTGTTGCATCATACAATCACACAACATAATCACCACTCATATACCACCCACAATACACCATATGTTTGCACTATATAATTTTGCACTTTTGTATGCATGCATTATCGAAGAAGAAGAAGAAAGAAACAAGAAGTTCCGACTGAATCAAGCATATACATATATACGTATCATACTATATTTCTTCCGAAAACACATAATCCGGAGCTGGAAACGATCAAACGAACTACACATGAATCTGTTATCTTCAACCTAAAGATCAAGAAAAAAAAAATCCCAGCCACTCATCAGCTTTCCTCGAAGCTGTGTAACCCTAAATACTCAAAAAAAAAAAAGTAATTAAATTTGTAAAAAAGTTTAATAAAATTCAGATTTTCATCACCAGATGTGTTTGTCTTCAGTATCTCCTGCAGCTCCATTTTCATCAGGCATCATGTTAAGATCAAAACCCCTCACAACCTTCTCTTCACCTTTATTATCATCATCGTCATCAACATCATTATGGCACTTCTTATGATGCCATCCATCACTGGATTGTTCCGATTGTCGCCTCTCGACGTCGTTTTTCCTCCTAACCGTCACGATCTTCGGCTTTGTATCCTGGAGATAACTACTACTGCCGCTGACCGTACTATCGATCGTGTTAACAATGGTCATCTTGAACTTATTGTGACTTGACCTGTGGCCTCCCAGGGCCTGGTGGGATGTGAAAACTTTGTTGCAAGTTGAGCATGTGTGTTTTTCCGGGCTCGACAGGCCCGAATCATCCTTCCGTCCGATAGGGCTGAGTTTTACCGCTGTCGCCGCTGGTTTGGATTCGGCCGGGCTCTGATGCTGATAGCTCTCCCGCCTTCCATTCGCTAGAACGCTAAGGGCGCCGAACAGGAGCTGCTCTTCGGATTCAGTTTCGTCCGATTTTTTTCCAGACTCGGACAGAATTTCGGCTCTGCCCTTGTCTTTGTCGGCGTTCCACGGCATCTTTCCTCCGTCGTCCATGGCATTGGTGTCCCATATTTTCATCCTAGGAGTACGAGGAGTCAGTTTCCGCCTCTTGTATTCACGGGTCTTCTTCCGATCACCGGTTCCTGATTCGGGCCCGTTATTAACCTCCATGCCACAAACCATTTGTTTCTTCATCGGATGATCGTAAACCCTTTCGTGTTTCTTGAAGTTAACCCCACCATCCGATTCGGGGGCCCGAGGGGCTAACGAATGTTCCTTGAAACTAACCTCACCATCCAATTCGGCCCCCTGTCGGGCTAACAAATGTTTCTTGAAACTAACCTCGACGTCCAATTCGGGCCCCTGTCGGGCTAACGAATGTTTCTTGAAATTAACCTCACCGTCCAATTTGGTGTTCATCGTCATCCCCTGATCAACCTCACCACTGATTTTCTTAACCGAATCAAGATTGCGTTTCAGTAACCTTAACAGCTCGTGCCCAGCATAAAGTGCTTCTTCCTCCTCTTCCGAGCTCGGAGCCCGAGGATCCTTCGGAGGAGAAACAGTTGCGACCCTAGCCGATCGCCCTCGCTTAGCTTTAACGGACCAACCCTTCAAAGTGTGGAGAAAACCCGCAGATCGGGGCACCACATCAGGGCCCGAATCCATATCGTCATACTCATCGCCTTCTTGATCTCGGCCCGTACACCTGAACCCGGACTCGATCGAGGCCTCAGACGACTCCATCCTCCGCTCGACCGGCGGCGGCTCCATACCCCTCCATTCCCTATCCGGGTGGCATCTCATGTGTCCGCACAAAGATTTCTGCGACGGGAAACGCTTCCCGCACACGGCGCATGGGTTGTCCTCAAGACCGGAGCCCGAATAAGATGGGCCCGAGTATTTGCACTGGGCCTTCATCGTCGCCGTCTTAGATTTCAGCTTCTTGCAAGAGGAGTGGTCTTTGTTGGCCTGGACATGGGCGCTGCTCATGTGACCGCCCAGACCTTTGCCGGAGCTAAAATTCTTGTTGCACTCCTTACAGTAATAGCTCTTTTTTTCTTCGGCACGGAAAATCTCCGCCGCATCCGCCGCCGTAGGCGGCGGCTCCACCACCTTCTCCGGCATTCTTGGGAGCTTGATTAAAATTCTCGGGTTCGATGAAACCGATCCAGCTGTCTCGTAATCTTTGAGTAAGTCTTGGCGATTCATCTTTGAAAAATAATAAAATCACGAAGAAAAAAGTAAAATCTTGATGAACACTGTGCAAGAAGAAAAAAAAACATAAAAAAAAATGAAAACCCTACAGAAGACGGAAGGGCTGATTATAATGGGAAAAAAAAGAAGCGATCGAGAAGATAAATTTGGAAAGTGGTTAGATATTTATTTTTTGAATAAAAAAAATTAAAAAGGGTTTTACCAGAAATCAAAACGACAGAAGGAGATAATGGCGGGGGGCAAGAAGAAAGGGATAATCACAGGATTACGATAATAATCATCATAGTATAAAACTCCCAACAAGATTAAAGATTACACGCACCTTCTCTCTCTATTTTCTCTCTCTACATAAATACACACACATAGAAAAAATATATATATATATATATATTATATTTCTGTTCATGGGTTCTTAGCTATGTGGAGTTAGAACTCTTCTGTTACTGTCTTGTATTCTTATTATTAAGCGAGTTTAAAATTATTATATTATTTTGCTTTTAATAAATTTTTGTGTGTGTGTGTGTGTGTGTGATTAAGGAAGTTACCTTGCTTAGGGTTGGTTTCTTGCCTCGTGTTGTTAAGTGGTATAGGGAAAGTCTTATAATAAAGTGATTACTCATAAAAATCTTTAACTACTTTCTTAAAATAATGGATCCAATTTTCTTATCGGGAATATCACATGTAGTAGGATACATTTTAATATATGCTGTTATTTTTATTTATTCAGTATTGTTATTATTCTCTAGTCATAGTAAGTCTTATACTTTGTAGCAAGCTCGAATGGAAAGTAACAAGTCTCGTTCGTTAAGATCAAAACTCGATTAGACCTGACTCGTTTGCAGTCCTACTCTGCTGGTTTTATTTCTAAATAGTAGTGTCGATTCGGGTCATCAACTCATGTTCGTGTTTAGCTTTCTGGTCAATTTCGAGTCATGCTTAAGAATATAAGAGAAAGATACATTGTAGGATTAATTGGCAACATCATGTCACATTGTGCTGGATTCGAATTTGTTGTGCTTGTATTCAAGTTTCTCTTGATAATTTCAGGTTGGGGTTCGATTCGCGTATCGTTTCTGGTATAAATCCGAATCAATCGCACTCGTGTCGGATTTCCCAATAGAAATGATATGATCAGTGGTGTTTCCAACTCGATTTAACTAGTTGATTATAAAGTGATTTATCTTTCAAATAGAATATATATATATATATATATATATATATATATATATAGAGAGAGAGAGAGAGAGAGAGAGAGAGAGATAGATAGATAGAGAGAGAGAGAGAGAGAGAGAGAGAATTAGTTAAGCAAATCATCAGCTTCTTTTTTATTCCACAGTGTTGACCATTAATTATTGCATTTACCATTAATAATATATATTTTATTTTAATAAATTAGCCCACACGATGAGGTTATAATATATAATGAATTTTTTGGATAGGTTTTGGCAATATATCATTAACCACAAGATCGGATTACATAAACTAATTTCTCATTGATTATTGGGTATATATTTGGTCATCCAAAAAGGAGTCAAGATTCTACATCTGCGATATTATGTAATCCATCCCACTGCAATGAATGAATGATGCATGCACGTACAAACCATATCGTGCTTCTCAAAATTGTGTGTATCAAAATTCGCAGGGTTTGTTTGGTAATTCAACTGATAAATTAGTTGATGGCCGATAAATTTGCTAACTTACTGAGATGCTACTTTAATAATATCTCAATAAAATAATTTATAAGTTAGTTTATGACACATGGAGAATGACTTTTTAAATAAGCTCAGAAAGTACAAGTTGACTCATTTTATCCACACTAAAACTAAATGGAAACAAACACAAGACTATTTGTCAAACTTCCTCTCTCTTGATTAAGATAGTGTTCACATAGACTTATTGATTACACTTATAGGATTTTCTCCTAAAATAACCGATCTTATATACACACATGTGTCAATGATTTCGATATCGATAAAAATCTCGATATGGTAATGTTATGTTTTTTAATTTTGGTATTTTGCCATATAATAACAATGTTGCGAAAAGCAGCATAAATGAAATTTATAAAGATTTATGATATTTTGAGTATACAGTCGATATTTTGGAATCGAGTTAGGTTAGATTACAGGATACATGGTGGTATCGGAAACACTTTTGGTGAGTAGTGGTTGAGAGTTCGAAGCTATTTGGATAAGTGAGTTGTAAGGTCGGTTTGTAAAACTATTTTTGAAAAAAAAATACAAGATGTTATGCAAACAAGATTATACAGACCCATCGTGCTAGATGAGTTTGTCAAACTGTTCAATCAAATTGATATTCAAGAATCGTATCATGCAAAGAATCTGGACCTATTAAGATATTTACACAAATACAGATATTCGAGTCATATACAAAACGAAAATTGATTTCTTGTTCGACAAGTCATTAGTTCTCTATATATACACTACCAAAAATAACACTTTAGCCGACGACTAGCCGGAGAACGGCCGGCAGCCGGCGGAAGTCGTCGGCTAAAGTCAGCAAGTTTAGCCGACGGCTAACTTGTTGTCGGCTAAAGTAGTTTAGCCGACGACTTTACTATTGGTCGTCGGCTAAAGTTAAGTTAGTCGTCGGCTAAAGTTTTGTAGTTTAGCCAACGACTAATATACTTTAGCCGACGACATACCATCGGCTAAACTTAACTTTAGCCGACGGCTAGTATACTTTAGTCGACGACCTACCGTCGGCTAAAGTCTAACATGTTTTTTTGTGCAGAATATATCACCATCTAACACTTGAAGAGACCATTTATGGTTGAAGGAAGGGAAGGGGAAACACAAAATGCCGAAAGCTGCTTACACCGTCACCCCTGAGCAAAAGGATGAGATTTTTTCGTGGATGAAGGCTGCAAGGTATCCCACAGGATATGCTGGAAATAAAGGGAAGTGTGTTAACTTCAAGGAGAACAAGTTAACTGGACTGAAGAGCCATGATTGTCATATCCTCTTACAACGTTTGTTTCCTGTGTTTATTCGACCATACTTGTCCAAACAGGTGGTCGAGCCTTGTGTATCGTTATCCAGGTTCTTTCAAAAGTTATGCACTAGGGAAGTAAGGAAGTCAGATCTCCGGCTCATGCAAAAGGAGATCATTTATATCTTATGCAAATTTGAGAGGATCTTCCCATCGAACTTTTGATCTCATGCCTCACCTCATGATCCATCTCCCTCGCCAACTTTTACTAACAGACCCGGTCCACTACATGTGGATGTTTCCAATAGAAAGGCAACTTGGTGAGTACAAGGACTCTGTGACTAATAAGTCTGCACCAGAAGGATGTATAGCCGAAGCATATCTTGCATGGGAGTGTGTAACATATATCAAGTTCTATTTAGGCGCGGTGGATCCCACACCCGAGCCTATGTCAATAATTCCAGTGCAATTTAATCTCCCCATCATCACCAGCGAGGTTGAAGCTCAAGGAAGATTACCTGACAGTCATTTACAACCTTACGAGCTACGAATTGCACATTGGTGGATATTACTTAACTGTCCAGAAGTTCAATATTGGAAAGACATTCACCTTTCATGTGATGCTGTGAATGGAGACATTAGATTCCACAATAAAATATTTGCTGATTATTTTGGACAATGGGTAAGTGTTTAATTACTGTTTACTTAATTTGCTTACATAATTTATTTAATTACGATATTCACCTTAATTAATATCCAGATGACGCACATACAAAGTGATGGCCACCCGATGTGGTCACGTGAGTTGATGCTTCTTTCGATGAAGCCTGTTACATCTAAAGTTTATTCAATGGCTGTTGGTAGTCGATCCGCCTTGGCGTCCACCTAAGCGCTTCGGGCAGCCGAACGGCCGAGCCGATCCCGGAGCTAAACCGGTCATAAACTTGATCGATTCTTGGATTCGCACAAAGGACCGGACCGGGCAGAGACCTTAGAGCCGACCCGGAATCCGGACCAGAAAGGCCGAGCAGATTCTATATGAAAACGCTCCATAACCACGAGTAAGGCCGACCAGAGTAGCAGGAGGCTCAAGGGCCGACCTCATTGTCGGTCATAACAGATAAATATCAAAAGCCCAAAGAACAGGCAGACAGGACAGCAAGTGAGAGTTGTCATATCCCTACACAAGGCACATTTAAGAGGATGACACGTGTCAAAGGAGTCGCCTTTATCGTGACAAATGTCATCAGCATATTCATCTCAATCTTCCGATTGTCCTCTCATGGATGGCTGAAAACACCTATATATGCGCCAGAGAGAGAGAGAAAGAAAAGGGGAGAGATTGGAGAGATATTAAAAAAAGAATAAAAAAGACTTGTAATTAACAAGCAAATCAAATAGACCGGCATACATTATTCTGCCCGGCTCTATGCTACCGAGAGGTCATTAATAAAATTTAGTGATCAAATATCTTCCCTTTTATTTATTATTTTCTACGTGTCTTAGATCCATTCGTCCAGATCAGCACACGTGACGTTGACCAAATCAGACGTCAACAGATTGGCGCTAGAAGGAGGGCCGTCGAACCTTCGACCTTGTGGTTAACAGCCACATATGCTTTTCTCGTTCATATTGCAAACCATATATGCTTTCCTCGTTCATATTGCAAGCCAGTCTTATGCTTTTCTTTAAAATATTTCTTGATAAGTATAAGATTCTCCATCTCTAACCACAAGTGACGAATTACCATCAGGCCCGTCCGAAGGGCCCGTCGTACAATAGAGGACACCATTATGAGGTGTACACGCTAAGGAGTTCTCTATCATGAATGGACGTATCGGACCATTCTTGGTGGGCACATGACGGACACGACTTTGAGCCAAACTACAGTCAACACGCAGATGTCTTGAAAGACAATCTGCTGGCGGAGCACTTTGACACACATTGCGTTCATCCGGAAATAACCACACCCACCAAGGGATGGTAAGATGAAAGCATAGGAATCATCGTAACTGCGAGTCGAAAGCATAGGAATCATCGTAATATGAAGTTGAAAGCACAGGAGCCATTGTGACTACGGGCTCCTGCTCGACTCGGCTGACCTCTTGGAGGTCATAATTTGAAGGATATTGAGCGTCGCTCAGAATTCCAAAGAAGGTCTCCAAGAGTCCTCGTATCCTTCAAATTAAAGTTGCAGTCAACATACACTGCAACATCTGAAAACTCCTTCGGAATTCCCATCCACCCGCGAGGGTCCTGGTAATCCAGACGGCACGGGGCCAGCTACCGAAAACATCCCCAAGTATTGAGCCATGTGTCAGGAAAGCAGCGGCGGCCCTTACTAGGGAATTGGGAGTCGAAGTAAAAGTAATCAGTATAAGAAAAGTGATGAAAAAGCCGCGGAAAGTGGAAAATACCAGTAAAACTAGAATAAGCCAAGAAGGAATAATCTCTATAAGAAAAAAGGGGCCCGGCCGACCGAGTCACTAACAATCCTGCAACGGCCGACCCAAGAAGAATCTCAGGCGTTCTACGATGACCCCGGTCGAAATTGGGACACCCACAGGAGGATTCGTTTCAAAAAACAAGGTCAATATGACCCCGAGAACCTGGACCTCGTCGCCCAAAAAGGCGGAACGTATTCTACAA
This sequence comes from Orobanche coerulescens, assembly GCA_033398695.1. NCBI lineage: Eukaryota > Viridiplantae > Streptophyta > Magnoliopsida > Lamiales > Orobanchaceae > Orobanche > Orobanche coerulescens. Next base: position 9,238,862 of record CM065817.1, read on the forward strand.
AACATCCGAGGATTATCAGAGTTTCCAGGCCAATGATCTCATTGTTAAATGAGCACTGGGGCCCAACACGGGACCCCCTAAATCCAAGTAACGAAGCCCGTCATAACGGAGGTTGCTAGCTAGAATATGTAAATGACCAAGGATCAAGTCATTTGTTGAATGCCGTGAAGGTACAGTCAATAAAATTTGATTTTATGTTCGCCTCAGAAACAAATGCATTAAAAGACCGAGTTCGCCTCGGCACCTCGAATGACCGGCTCCTCCGGCACTATAAGACCGAGTTCGCCTCGGCACCTCGAATGACCGGCTCCTCCGGCACTATAAGACCGAGTTCGCCTCGGCACCTCGAATGACCGGCTCTCCGGCACTATAAGACCGAGTTCGCCTCGGCACCTCGAATGACCGGCTCCTCCGGCACTATAAGACCGAGTTCGCCTCGGCACCTCGAATGACCGGCTCCTCCGGCACTATAAGACCGAGTTCGCCTCGGCACCTCGAATGACCGGCTCCTCCGACACTATAAGACTGAGTTCGCCTCGGCACCTCGAATGACCGGCTCCTCCGGCACTGTAAGACCGAGTTCATCTCGGCAACTCGAATGACCGGCTCCTCCGGCACTATAAGACCGAGTTCGCCTCGGCACCTTACAAAGACCGGTCCACCCGGCACTGAAAGTCCGAGCTCGCCTCGGCACCTTACAAAGACCGGTCCACCCGGCACTGAAAAGCTCGCCTCGGCACCTTACAAGACCGGTCCACCCGGCACTGAAAGTCCGAGCTCGCCTCGGCACCTTACAAGACCAGTCCACCCGGTACTAAAAGTCCGAACTCGCCTCAAAAGATCGGTCCATCCGGCACAATCAACGAAGGGTAAGCAGAAAAAACGGCGGTCTGACCAACCGGACCCAAACACAAAAAAGCAACAAAGGCCATAAAAAGATTTTATTCATAAAAAGCTCCATACAAAAGAGATCAAGGAAGAATGGCACGCAGGCCATACATGGAATAAAGCAAAAAAATCTACACGGCGTGGTCCCCCTGATCGGCCGCCTGAAAAGACTGCCCTCCACCTTCGCCGGATACGGGCTCCATAGGATCTTCGACAGCTTCGGCAGCCTTCGGCTCGTCATCTCCGAGAGCTTCAACCTTTAGGTCGGCCGCCTGAGACTTTATGTAGGCCTGGACCTCCTCAACGGTCTTCCCTTCCTTCATGAGATCCAATATCTCATAACAGGTGGAGACGTAGTTAAGGTTGATCAATTCCTCATATTCAGGTGTCTTCTGAAAAGCAGCCGCCCCGTCAGCAAGGCCCCTGTCATAACCCGCAGATTCGCAAGTCTGAACCCGCTCGGTCAGTTGCTCAAGCTGGGCCTTAGCGCTTTGCAAATGGGCCTCGTACTCGGCCCTGATATCCAGGCACTGTTTTTCCGCCTTCTCAGCTGCCGAGGCCATCTCATCAGCCTTCCCTTTCCATACATTGGCCTCAAAGGCCTGGCTCTCCAGAAGCTCCATCTTACCCTTCAGAGAAGCCATTTCCTCCTCCAAAGATTTGATAAGCGAAGGGCAGAGATGATGTTCCTCCTGTAAGGCCTTGAGATCGGCCTCCGCCTTCTTATGTTTCTCCGCTGAGGCAGTCAGCTCCCCAGCGGCCTTCACATAGGTGCACAACGCCCGGCCCAAAATAGCGTTTCCAAAATGGATCTGCTCGGCCGGATCCATGTCGTTGGTCACCATCTCCATCTTCGGCGTCCAGCCCAAAATGGGGACATAGCTGGACTCAACCACCGATGGTGGGACCCGATCAAGCAGCTCGGCGGTTGGAGAGGCTGCTCGGACATAGTCGAGAAACCAGCGCGGTCTCCGCCCTTTCATCCGGGCACAAGGTTCTTCCCGATCCTTATTCACAGGGAGATATTGGCCCTCCAGATCAATCACGGGCTCCTTACCCTTCGCCCGGCCCGTCCGTAAGGGGCTCAAAGAGGGCACGACAGTCTCAGGAAGGGGGAAATCCTCGGTCCTGGCCATGTTATCCTCAGGCCCGGCCTCTACTCTCTTCCGCTTGCCTGCGCGCTCCCTACGCTCGGCGGCCTCCGCAGCCAGCCTCGCCACCCGCTGCGCAGGCGTCTCTTTCCGTCCCGACGAACTCCTACCCCTGGGGCCTGGATGAGGAAGATGTGTCAAAAAAAAAAAAAAAAAAAAAAGGTGGGCTACCTGATGAAGACATTCGGCTCGGGTTAGTGGATCGAAGTCCCGCGGCCCAAAGATTGTCCTCGGTAATCAGAAGGTACGACTTCCTCCGATCAACGGGAAGGTCCAAGAGCTGTTCAACCCGGTCGTCGAACAAAGAGGAGGTCTCTGAAGCCGGAATACGTTCTGCACAAACAACACATTATGAGCGTTAGACAAAAAAGGAACAGCAGCAAAGAACACGACACTTACTCATTTTGGCAACAAAGTCTTCAGGGACCCGAAGCTCGGCGTCCATCACGCCAGGTTCCCACTCATCAACCGAGCTCAGCCACGGCCCCCCTACATAGAACCACTGTTCTTTCCAGCTATGTATGGTCTCCGGCACATCCACCAATTCCTTATACATCGCGTGCCGGGTCACAATAAAACCAGGAACCAGATCGGCCGACCGACCTCCATAAAAAGAGACTGTTAATCTCTTCAAAACTGGGCTCGGACCATCCATGCTGGCTAAAAAGAATTAAAAGACCCACCATCCGGGCCCAAGAATTCGGATGAATTTGGGCAATGCAAAGGCCCCACTGCCTCAACCACCGGGAAAGAACCAACGGCAGAGGGAACCTTAGCCCAGACAACAGAGAGCGGTAGTACACCGCCGTGCATCCAACAGGAGGGGTGTGGGGTCTCTCCTCTGGGTTCGGAACAAACATCCGCACCACCGCGGGTATCTTAAATCGCTCCCGCCAAGCCTCCAACTGCCCATCGGTGACCGTGCTGCATATCGAGGCCGAATCCCATTCCGCCTCGACAAAAGGAGACGGCCGAGGCCGAATCCAGCCCCCAATCTCGCCACCCGCCGTCAACGACGTCGCCACCTCCACGTCTCCAGAAACTGCATCTCCAGAATCCGGCGACCTTGCGACCTCGCCTCTATTCTCATCGCTCCAGTCAACGGGAGCATCATCTATCGACAAATCTGCCACTCCCGTGCGGTCTGGGGACACAACCGCTTCCTCCGCCGTGTTCCTCCGCTCCGACATCGTAAAATAAGAAAAAAGAGAAGGAAGAGCAAGCTTACCAGGAAAGTCTGTGAAACCCGAAAAGAAGAAAAATTGCCGGAAAAAGATCTCTCTCTGCAGTAAAAATGGCGAAGGAAGCAATGAAGAAGAAGACACTCTATATTTATAGGAGGAGACAGGGGTATTAATTACTAAAGCGGCGATTCATAATCATCGCGAAAATTAAGAACGCGTGAGACACCGCGACGAATTACATCCCGCCACGCGTCCCCCTCGCTGTGACTCTTGGAGATCCCGAAGTCAAATCGATGCGACTCTCAGAGATATGACCCTTCAAAGGATCTTATCCACCTCCAAATCGGACCGACCTCAATCTGAGACGATTCCAGCACCGGCCAACCCGGCACGACCCTGGACTCGGGGGCCCTTGTTGGTAGTCGATCCGCCTTGGCGTCCACCTAAGCGCTTCGGGCAGCCGAACGGCCGAGCCGATCCCGGAGCTAAACCGGTCATAAACTTGATCGATTCTTGGATTCGCACAAAGGACCGGACCGGGCAGAGACCTTAGAGCCGACCCGGAATCCGGACCAGAAAGGCCGAGCAGATTCTATATGAAAACGCTCCATAACCACGAGTAAGGCCGACCAGAGTAGCAGGAGGCTCAAGGGCCGACCTCATTGTCGGTCATAACAGATAAATATCAAAAGCCCAAAGAACAGGCAGACAGGACAGCAAGTGAGAGTTGTCATATCCCTACACAAGGCACATTTAAGAGGATGACACGTGTCAAAGGAGTCGCCTTTATCGTGACAAATGTAATCAGCATATTCATCTCAATCTTCCGATTGTCCTCTCATGGATGGCTGAAAACACCTATATATGCGCCAGAGAGAGAGAGAAAGAAAAGGGGAGAGATTGGAGAGATATTAAAAAAAGAATAAAAAAGACTTGTAATTAACAAGCAAATCAAATAGATCGGCATACATTATTCTGCCCGGCTCTATGCTACCGAGAGGTCATTAATAAAATTTAGTGATCAAATATCTTCCCTTTTATTTATTATTTTCTACGTGTCTTCGATCCATTCGTCCAGATCAGCACACGTGACGTTGACCAAATCAGACGTCAACAATGGCGAAGGTAAATGGTGTGATATTTGTATGTATCGACAGAGATCAAAGAAGGAGGTGTCAAAATTCTGGGGTGATTGACGGTGGATATTACGGTGTTCTTCTCGAAGTAGTGGAACTAATTTATGGAGAAGGCTTGACAGTTTACTTGTTCAAGTTTATGTGGTTTGATACAAATCCTCAAATCGAAATGGAGGATAATTATGGACTATTATCTGTTGATACTTCTACAAGTTGGTATGAAGGTGATCCTTTTGTTTTTGCAACATCTGCTAAACCAATTTACTACCTCGATGACTTGGTAAAAAAAGGAGCATGAAAGATCGTAAATCATGTGGCTATGAGAAATATATATAGTGCGGCTACACTTGGACAAGCAGTCGATTAGGATGATAATGAGGCATACCAAGAGCCGGATACAACTAATATTCCACCATCCTCCACAATACTACTGAATAATGTTGTAGAAGGTCGAGTGGTTCGGCTACATGATGAAGAACGTGGGTTCATAGATGTAGGTACAAATGAATTACGTGCAGACTCTCATGAAGATGATGAGGACGAGTTCAGACATATGCTACCAGTTATCTACTCCGATACAGAGACAGACTCAAGTAGTGATTCTGACTACGAACCTTAGAAGGACATATCATTTGTAAAAGTTCCTTAAATATTCATTGTTGTGTGCCGCTCGAACGAATCGAAAAAGTGATATTATTACCTGATTTTTTTTATTTTGTTATATATTCATTGTTCCATTTATAATAATAAAACAAGTATAAATATATAAACTATTAATATTATATAAAAAACAAGTATAAATTTATAAAATATTATTATATAAAATCGTATAAATTAATATACAGATATATAATTATGTCTAAATATTTTTAAGATATATTTATAATTAAATTCAAATATATATATATATATATAAAATATTATTATATAAAAACATGTCTAAATATATAAAATATTATGACATAAAACTATATAAATATATAGTAATATTATATATATATATTTATAATTAAATTCAAATATGTAAAATATTATATTATATAAAAGACATATATAAATATAAAAACTGGGTTAAAATGTTTGAATGATAAACATGACTCAGTGGCAAAATACCATATCAATTACATAAATGGCCTGGTTCGAACCCGTAGCCACCGGGTCATATTTTTTTTTTTGGGGGATTAATTAAGAATAGCCGACGACCAACGCCGTCGGCTAAAGTGTTTGGACTTTAGCCGACGAAAGCCGTAGGCTAAAATATTTATAATTATAATTTTTATTAAATATATTTATAATTAAATTTAAATATGTAGATTTTTTTTCGGGATTTAGTTTAGCCGACGACGGTCGTCGGCTAAAGTGACACGGCCCGTGTCAGTTGACACTGCCCGTATCATTGTGTTCTACATTACAAAAAGTTTCTGGAAAGCTAACCCGACCGTGTCGATCGACACGGTCGAGTCGGGTTGGCCGCTTTTTCTATTTTGGCCGACGACCTCCGTCGGCTAAAGTATTGATATTTTTAATTTTTATTAAATATATTTATAATTAAATTTCAATATATAGATATATTAATTCTGTATTAAATATATCTATATTATTATATAAAAAATGTATAAATATATAAATATCATTTTATAAAAACTGTATAAATATATTATTTATAATTAAATTCAAAGAATATATTATTTATTATTTTTTTTTGGGGATTTAGTTTAGCCGATGGCGGTCGTCGGCTAAAGTATTGATATTTTTATTTTTTATTAAATATATTTATAATTAAATTTAAATATATAGATTTTTTTTTTCGGGATTTAGTTTAGCCGACGACCGCCGTCGGCTAAAGTGACACGGCCCGTGTCCGTTGACACGGCCCGTGTCGTGTTCTACATTCCAAAAAGTTTCTGGAAAGCTAACCCGACCGTGTCGATCGACACGGTCGAGTCGGGCTGGCTGCTTTTTCTATTTTGGCCGACGGCGGTCGTCGGCTAAAGTACTCAACAGTTTAGTCGACGACGGCCTTTGTCGTCGGCTAAAGTGACCTTATATATAAAAAAACGCGACTCTCCGTCCATTTTTTCCTTTCTTCCCCAGCACATCCGCCGCCCCCAATTTTTTTTTCATTTCTTCCCCAGCTGGAACCCTTCCGACCGCCTCCCTCGTCCGACCGCCTCCCTCATCCGACCGTCCCTCATCCGACCGTCCCGTCCGACCGTCCCGTCCGTCCGACCGTCCTCCTCCAGCTCGTCCTTCGCCGCCTTCCGTCGTCCGCCGTAGGTATTTTGATTTCTATTTTTTTTTTTCATTTTTTCAGTTTTGATTTTCTTTTTTTTTCTCGGATATTTTTATTTGCTGGTTTTGGTTATCGGTGCTGGTATTGCTTATGCTGTTAACATCTGGGATAAATGATTCAAGTAGTTACTATAATCGGTTGTCATTTTTTTCTTCGGTTATCCATGTATTCAATTATATTAAATTAGTGATGCGTTCTTTATTCCCTGTGGTTATGCTTGAAATGATACTCATTTTGGAATGATTAGTTATCACTGTTTTTGGTTCAGTGAAAGTTGCATTTGTTCGATGGAGCATTAGTTATCGATTAGTTATCGCTGTTTTTTAATGCTTCTTGATGATGACAACCGATTGATTTTTTAAAGAGGCAAGGTCTTGTTATAATTTCGTTACCTGTGAATTTTCAAAAATAATTGCTCATTAGTTCTTATTAATTCAAAATGATCTTTAGGGTTTATGATGTTTTATGATGTAAAAATAATTGATTTACGTTTTTGAATATGTACAGGTTAAATGGATAAAATTAAGAGACTAGCGTGTGGTAAGAAAAATCGAAGACTCCGGAGTTGGGAGATAGTTCCGCAGCTTCCAACCGTGCAGATCCTGTCGGTAAATATTTGGATCAGAGTAACGCTCGCATACGTGGACTAGTAGAGAATAGTGGACTGAAGTTTAAGGATGGGAACTTGTATCCGGTGGATGACACACATACTATTGTGAGGCGCTTATCGTATCAGACTCCCAGATCGCGGACGACCTCCACTACTGTCTAGACGACTCAGCCTCGTATGCCTCCTATACACCGCATTCCCACCCCTCCTACTACATCTGGGAGCGGGCGATCTACACCGAGCACGTCATCCGAGGTGCCTTCTGGTCCGCCGTCGACTTTACTTATGCCCCTTTTGGTACCATCGATTCCAGGGGTCGATGAGGAAGGAGTCCGCCGGCCATATAACTTGGTTAACCCGACAGAGGCGTATGTGTTCCAGACGTGGCCTGAGAAAATGATTTGGTGGACATGTCGGATATCTAAGACGAAGTTGTACGCGTCGCTTGCGCAGCTTGAGAATGAGGAGGGTTGTACTGAAGACGAACCAAAAAAGAAGAAAAAGACTCGTGGCCCATCGAAGGGTCTAGCACTTGACACATATGTTTCAAAAAATGGCCATCACAAGATAACAGTTGATGAAAAGTATCGACGAACCATTTTGGCTTCGGATGCTTGTACGGCATATTGTCGTAATGTTGGGTTTGTAATACGCGATAGAGTTCCGGTATTGTGGGCTGAGTGGAAGGATATGCCACAAAGTGTGAAGGATGCATTGAACAATGCTATGTCGGTAAGTTTATCTCAATTCCGAAAGCTACTTTGTGTATTTAAATTCAGAAAAAATTTAGTAATATATATTATATGCTAATTGTAGGTTTGGGTTGAGGTTTCTTCTTTCCTACTACATACTTGGTGTGATAAGGTGCAAATAACCAAGTAAGTAATTTTCACAATACGTAGTTGAGTAATTACTCGAGAATTTTTTACATTGTTTTTGTTATTGTTAAAAATATGTATTTATCAAATGTTTTAATAATTTATTTATTAATACAAAACAATTTGTAATTTAAAATTCACAACTTGTATAACTGGAAGATAATGTGATTGATAAATTTAAACATGTTAAACATTCTTATTTACTTGTAATTATGAGTATTATAACATACACTTTTAGAATATACATAAAACATTATAATATTAATTATATATAAAAATAATAAAACTAACACATTAACATTATATAATCATACACAAACAACAAATATAAAATGACATGTAACATAATCACTAAACTTAAATCTTAATATTCAACTGCATAATAACAACTGTATACACACAACAGATTATTTATGAATAACATAATAAACAAATAACATTATGAATTAGAATAAAATAATTACACAAATCACAGTAAATAAATAAATAAAATTTACAAAATACTTTACAAATATATTTGACTAATGTTTGATTATTATTTATAAATGTTTGTTATAGGTACAAATCTTGGAAAAATGAGCTACACATATTTTGGAGGAGCAATTGAGGATCGAGAGGGAGCTCCGAGCTGAGGAGCAAAGGAAGTCTCAAGACGAGTTCCAGAAATTTCAAGAGGAATAAAGGAAGGTTCAACAAGAGATGTTAGCTCAGCAGTAGGCCATGATGCAGTATATGATGTCATTGAGTCAGACCGTGTGTCAATCGGGAATTTCGGTACCACCACCACCTCAATTCTTTAATTCACAAACACCCCCCTTTTCTTCACAGCCTCGGGACGACGACATGCAAGACGGTAGTAATGCTTCTTATATTTTTCAGAATTTGACGGATCTTTGAGGATTTTAGTTGTCATTGTAGTAGTTCTTTTGCTAAATATTTTTTATTTAGACTCGTGTTCGTTAACGTTGGTGTTTATAGTGATTTTGTTGATGTTGCGAGCTACATGACATGTTGATATGGTTTGTATTTAAATTATGCTTTTCGTAATTGATTTATGTTGATTGTGGTGTTTGGTGGTGTATTGTACATTTGGAATAACAGGTTATCTGAACAGGTTTGGTGATTTCGAAATCTGAATTTTTTTTTCACTGGACTTTAACCGACGGCATTTGCACAGACCGTCGGCTAAGTATTTATTTAAAAAAAATAAAATAAAACATTTTAACCGACGACTATGTAACCGTTGGCTAAAGTATTTATTTAAAAATAAAATAAGAAACACTTTAGCCGACGACTATGTAGCCGTCGGCTAAAACCTATACATTTTAGCCGACGGCAACTTTTGTCGTTGGCTAAAATGTAGAAATTTAGCCGACGGCTACATAGTCGTCGGCTAAAACTGTAGAACTTTAGCCGATGGCTGCATAGTCGTCGGCTAAAACTGGAACTATTTTAGCCATCGACTTTGTAACCGTCAGCTAAACTCGAACTTTAGCCGACGACCTTCCTTATTTGCCGTCGGCTAAACTTTAGCCGACCGACCTCGGCCGACCGAATTTTAGCCGACAACTGGCCACTTTAGCCGACGATTTCCGACTTTAGCCGATGAATTTTTGTCGTCGGCTAAAGTATAAACATTGGTAGTGATAGTAAGCGTTTCATGTTTATTATTTATAGCTTAAAGCTTAATTTCATCATAATATACTGTCATTCTACCGAATTACTAATATATACACAATTCCAAGTTCTAGCTTGAGTCTCGTAGTTTCTATGATTGAAACCCTTCTTGTGCATTCGAGGAGGTTGAATTCGTATATAGTTCGTGATTCGAGTTATAGAGCAATCCAGTTCAATTGGAGCACATCATCGTTATGTCTTCCTTCATATCCAAGATTTTGATATGGTATGGTACATTATAATGGATGCGATCTAGCACGCCCTGCCAAGGGCTGATGTTGTTGGAATCGTTAATGATTTTAATTTTATTTTGTAAAATTAAATATCATAGGATCGATCTACGTTCCGAGTAGATGATCGTGGTATATTCACTTTCTCTAAACCTATTCTCGGTGAATGAGAAATAGTGAATAAAGTTTGTCACTTAATTGTGAATTAATAAGGGATGGAATCCCACATTGAATAATGAACCATCATTATTCTAATATATAATGAGTTACCTTTATGCATGTAATAATTAATGGCACATGTGTATGGGCTTAAAGACCACACGCGCGCGCACGCATGCATCGCCGCCGCCGCCCGCCCGTCTCGCCTCGGCCTCGGCCTCGGCAGCGAGCCGCGTGCTGTGGACCGTGGTCTTGGCCTTGGCCTTGATCTTGGACTTGGATCTTGGATCATGGCAATTGGTCTTTGGGCTGGTTTTTGGGCCTGTTCGTGGGCTTGGCCGTGAGCTAGGCATTGGGCTAGCATAAAGAATTTTTTGGACAAGCTCAACAATGTAGTTCGGCTCGTATGTGCACATAAGGATGTCCAGGTACATCCGTCAAATGGTTAAGGAGCTGAATACAGTCCAGGTGCGTCCTGACTGTTCAAATTCAGTCCAACCCGGAAGTAACCTCCCAGGTATTATGAGGCGGAGTAATTGGCAGGTCTGAATCCTGTAACTCCTGCCAACTTTTGAAATTCGAAACTCATGTGTTCAATGCAGGCATGAATGTCTGTATTATGACAGCCATAAGGGTTGTGTTTAAACCCCCTGCAGGTGTGAATGGCCTATAAATAGGCATGCATTCCTTTGCTTCTGTACATGTAATTTTCGAAACTCCAGCATAAAGCATACAGTTCATAGTTCATAGTATCAGCTTCGTCCTCGCCTCGTTCAAGTTCGCCGGAGCTCGTAGGTCTTGTGGTGCTACTACCTTCGAGACGTTACCGTTTTATATTTGGGGGCGATACGTCAGAACTGAGAGCACTACTGGGGCATATTTCGTCTTACGGATAGAGGATTCCTCGACTCGACATTAGTTTACGGTTTTATAATTTATTTTCTTGTATTTCCAATTCTGTTTCGATTTTTATATTTTCATTTCCGTACGAGTTTGTAGTTTCTATTTTTCGAGTTGTGATTTTTTTTGTATTCCAGTTGTAATTTCTTTTTCCGCCCAGCAAGTTTGTAACAAAGAAGTATAACAAACGCAAGACGAAATAGCTACTTGCTGAATCTTACAACTGGAGATGACAACCGCTGCTTCTACAGACTCCAACACCACCGCTACCTTTACCTCCGCGACCGTCGCTTCGAACGTGGCAAACACCATTGCCGCAACCATGTTCAGCATGATGAGCTCAACTACCTCATCAACAACTCCATGGGTGTTTTTGAACCCCTTTCTGACTACCGGTGGATCCACCTCGAGTGGCACCGTAGGTTCCACTTTTAGTGGTACCGTTGGATCCATGTTAGGATCTAGTGTTCGAGCCTATGGGTTCAACACGAGTGGTTCCTTTTTTAGAACAACCTCGGGGCCAAGGATGATGCCTGCCGCCGAGAAACCGCCAAAGTTTGGTGGAGCCGACTTTAGAAGGTGGCAACAGAAGATGTTGTTCTATTTGACAACATTGGGCTTTACAAACTTCCTTAAGGAAGATGCGCCACCGGCGCCAAGTGCTCAAGAGACTAGTTTCACAGTCCGAGCTGCCTATGACAATTGGCATAATTGAGACTATCTCTATAAAAACTTTATTCTGAATTCTTCAGAGGATAGTTTGTACAATTTATACTCTGTTGTAAACACATCAAAAGAGATGTGGGAAGCACTTGAAAAGAAGTACCGTAGTGATGATGCAGGTACAAAGAAGTTTGTAGTCGCCAAGTATCTGGACTACAAGATGGTTGACTCAAGGCCTGTCCTGGAACAAGTACAAGAGTTCCAACTCATCGTTCATGATGTCAATGCCGAGGGAATGGTCCTTCCGGACGCTTTCACTGTTGCAATTGTGATCGAGAAGTTGCCCCCCAGTTGGAAAGACTTCAAGAGCTATCTCAAACACAAGAGAAAGGAGATGACTCTTGAAAACTTGATTGTGAAACTGCGCATCGAGTCAGACATGCGCAAAAATGACCACAAACCAAAAGGCCTGATTGATGCTAAGGCCAATCTGTTGGAGCATGGCGGTCCCTCCAATAAAAAAGCTCGCCCAAGTGTCCAAAACAAGGGTAAAGGGAAGCAACCAGTCAAGAAGTTTGATGGCGATTGCTTCAACTGTGGTAAACATGGGCACGCGGCGAAGGACTGCCGGAAGCTGAAAGCCAACAAGAAGAAGAATCACGTTGCCAACATCGCCGAGTCTAACGGCGAATGGAAAGAGGATGACCTTGTTGCTGTGGTCACCGAGGAGGTCAACCACGTTGAGAACCGAGGTGGTTGGTACGTCGACACCAGTGCAACCGCCCACGTTGGTGCCGATCGGAGTCAGTTTAAGAACTATCAAGCAGTTGAGGGGAGAAAGCTCAACATGGGAAATCCAGCTTCATCTGAGATTATCAGAGTTGGAGAAGTGGATCTCAAACTTACGTCAGGACAGACTCTCACTTTGAAGAATGTGCTTCATGTTCCTGATATGAGGAAGAACTTGATCTCGAGCTCTATACAAGTTAAAAGGGGTTTAAACTAGTGTTTGAGATAGATAGAATTATCATAAAAAAGTTTGATAGGTTTCTTGGTAAGGGTTACCTCACGGAGGGACTCTTTAAACTTAATGCTTTGGCCATGCGCAATGTAACCAAGTCCAGTAATGCTAATGAAAATGCTACTGATTCCTCTTACTTGACTGAGTATTCTGATTTATGGCATTGTATATTAGGTCATGTGAATCTAAATGCTATAAAAAGATTAGTAAACTTAGATTTACTAAAATTAAATGAAGTCAATACTCAAAAAAAATGTGAGATTTGTGTTGAAGCAAAAATGACGAAACTTCCGTTTCATTCGGTAAAATGAAACACAAAACCCCTTGAATTAATTCACACAGATGTATGTGATTTAAAGTTTGTGCAAACTAGAGGTGGTAAGAAGTACTTTATCACTTTTATCGATGACTGCATAAGATATTGTTATCTTTATCTTTTGAGAAGTAAAGATAAGGCTATTGAATCTTTTAAGAACTTCAAGAATGAAGCCGAGAATCAATTAGGCTGTCGTATTAAGATGGTTTGAAGCGATAGAGGTGGCGAATATGTATCCCCATTTGAGGAATTATGCAACGAAAGTGGTATAATTCATCAAACAACAGCTCCATATGCACTACAATCTAATGGCGTTGCTGAACGTAAGAATCGAACCCTTAAAGATATGATGAATGCCTTATTGATTAGTTCAGGGTTGCCCCAGAACATGTGGGGGGGAAGCTGTCGTGACAGCCAACTACATATTGAACAAGATTTCACGCAAAGGTAAGGTTATTACCCCTTATGAGTTGTGGAAAGGTAGAAAACCTTCATACAAATATCTCAAAGTGTGGGGGTGTTTGGCTAAGGTTGAGGTACCTCTACCTAAACAAGTTAAAATCGGACCTAAGACGGTCAATTATATCTTTATTGGGTATGCACTGAACAGTAGTGCCTATCGGTTTGTTATCCACAAGTCAGAAGTTCCTGAAATGACTGTGGGAACAACAATTGAATCAAGGAATGCTGTATTCTTTGAAAACATATACCCTTGTAAGGATAATGATAAAGTTGAGAACAATTCTAGCAATAGAGTTGAAGATGAAGGAACAAGTTCAAAACCTGTGGATGTAGATCCAAAGTCACGTAAGCGATTGAGATCTAATCTGGAAGATGTAGAACCGAGACATGGTAGTAGGGTTAGGACACCAAAGACATTTGGACCTGACTACATAGCATTCATGTTGGATGAAGAACCAACGTCGATCAAAGTAGCTTATGCCAGACCAGACGGGTTGCTCTGGAAAGAAGCTGTTTAGAGTGAAATTAACTCAATTTTACAAAACCAAACTTGGGTTTTGGTTGATTTACCTGAAGGTTGTAAGCCCTTAGGATGCAAATGGATCCTTAGAAGAAAGTACAAGGCTGATGGATCAATTGACAAGTATAAAGCTCGTTTAATAGTCAAAGGTTTCAAACAGAAGGAAGGGTACGATTTTTTCGATACCTATTCACCTATAACGAGAATTACATCTATTCGAGTGCTTCTCGCGATTGCTGCTTTGCACGATCTTGAGATTCATCAAATGGATGTTAAGACTGCTTTTCTGAACGGTGATCTGGATGAAGAGATCTATATGGAATAACCTGAAGGGTTTGTAGTACCTGGACAAGAGAAAAAGGTATGCAAACTGATTAAGTCTCTATATGGATTGAAACAAGCTCCACTATAGTGGCACTTGAAATTTGATAATGTAATGTTATCAAATGGTTTTAAAATAAACGAGTGTGATAAATGTGTTTATATTAAGAACACTAATAACGGTTATGTTATTGTGTGTCTTTATATAGATGGCATGTTAATCATGGGTAACAATATACAAGTGATTAACGATACTAAGAACATGTTAAAAAGAAATTTTGACATGAAAGACATGGGGCTAGCCGATGTGATTCTTGGAATGAAAATTTTGAGAAAATCAGATGGAATCATCTTGACACAATCTCACTATGCCGAGAAAGTTCTCAAGAAGTTTAATGCTTTTGATAGCTTGCCGGCTAAGACCCCAATAGATTTAAATGATCACTTGAGCAAAAATTTAGGGGAACCCGTTGCACAAGAAGAATATGCACGAGTCATTGGGTATTTAATGTATCTTACAAATTGCACTCGACCCGATTTAGCTTGCGCTGTGAACAAATTGAGTCATTACACGGGCAATCCAAGCAAAGAGCATTGGAAAGCTCTCGTTAGAGTTTTGAGGTACTTAAAGTATACTCAAAACCTTGGGATACACTATTCGAGATACCCCCCGACACTTGAAGGGTACTGTGATGCGAATTGAATATCCGATACGAAAAGTTCATTTTCTACAAGTGGTTACGTGTTTACCATTGGGGGTGGAACTGTCTCGTGGAAGTCCGCGAAACAAACGTGTATAGCCCGATACACCATGGAATCGGTATTCATAGCTTTGGACAAAGCTGGTGAAGAATCCGAATGGCTCAGAAACTTTCTAGAAGATATTCCATGTTGGTCAAAGCCAGTACCAGCGGTGATGATACACTGCGATAGCCAAACTGCTATTGGTAGGGCAAGAAGTAACGTGTATAATGGAAAGTCTCGACATATTCGTCGATGCCATAATACCGTGAGACATTTGATCAAAAGTGTGGTTATCTCTATTGACTATGTGAGGTCATTGGATAATCTAGCGGATCCACTAACCAAAAGGTTAAACCGTGATCAAATGAATAAATTGCTAGAGGAAATGGGTTTAAAATCCACAAATTGAGAATTATCATAGTGGTAACCCAACCAAGATGACTGGAGATCTCAAGAACTTGGTTCAATGGGATAACTAAGCTATGAGAGTTCGTGTGAAACACTCATCTAAGTTTATTCCCTATAGAGCAATTGAGTGTTGAAAGCTTGCCTAGTGGTGAGGTTAAGTCTATGAATTTTAATGATTCCTAAAGACCTTGAGGAGGTTGAGTATGGCAAGATACTCGATAAAAAATCACTTATATAAGTGAAAAGTGAGGACCGCTTCATGAAAATCACTTATGAATCCAAAGGGGTGTCCAAGGCTCGCAAAAGACACAAAACGTGAGAACGGATGAGGTTAAGGTATTCAAGTGTTAGCACCATTGTCTCGGTGCACGCCGTGGGGGAATAGTTCAAAGCATCAAGCCACTAATCCGCCTGTGTAACCGATAATGTTAACTATGGAAGGTTCAAAGTCACGAACTGCCTATCCTTATACTTTAACGCCACTTGAGGACTGAGCTTGAGTCAGCATATTGCATTTGGGCTATTTTCACTCATGTGGGGAATTGTTGGAATTGTTAATGATTTTAATTTTATTTTGTAAAATTAAATATCATAGGATCGATCTTCGTTCCGAGTAGATGATCGTGGTATATTCACTTTCTCTAAACCAATTACCGTTGAGTGAGAAATAGTGAATTAAAGTTTGTCACTTAATTGTGAATTAATAAGGGATGGAATCCCACATTGAATAATGAACCATCATTATTCTAGTATATAAGGAGTTAACTTTATGCATGTAATAATTAATGGCACATGTGTATGGGCTTAAAGTCCACACGCGCGCGCCGCCGCCCGCCTCGCCTCGGACTCGCCCGCGGCCGCGAGCCGCATGCCGTGGACCGTGGATCTTGGCCTTGGCCTTGATCTTGATCTTGATCTTGGACTGGCTGGTCTTTGGGCCTGTTCGTGGGCTTGGCCGTGAGCTAGGCCTTGGGCTATCTTAAAAATTTTTTTGGGCAAACTCAACAACGTAGTTGGGCTCGTATGTGCACATAAGGATGTTCAGGTACATCCGTCAAATGGTTAAGGAGCTTAATACAGTCCAGGTGCGTCCTGACTGTTCAAATTCAGTCCAACCCGGAAGTAACCTCCCGGGTATTATGAGGAGGAGTAATTGGCAGGTCTGAATTCTGTAACTCCTGCCAACTTTTGAAATTCGAAACTCATGTGTTCAATGCAGGCATGAATGCCTGTATTATGACAGCCATAATGGCTGTGTTTAAACCCCCCTGCAGGTGTGAATGACCTATAAATAGGCATGCATTCCTTTGCTTATGTACATGCAATTTTCGAAACCCCAGCATAAAGCATACAATTCATAGTTCATAGTATCAGCTTCGTCCTCCCCTCGTTCAAGTTCGCCGGAGCTCGTAGGTCTTGTGGTGCTACTACCTTTGAGACGTTGTCGTTTTATCTTTTGGGGCGATACGGCAGAACCGAGAGCACTACCGGGGCGTATTTCGTCTTGCGGATAGAGGATTTCTCGATTCGGCATTAGTTTACGGTTTTATAATTTATTTTCTTGTATTTCCAATTCTGTTTCGAGTTTTGTATTTTCATTTCCGTACGAGTTTGTAGTTTCTGTTTTTCGAGTTGTAATTTTTTTTGTATTCTAGTTGTAATTTCTTTTTCCGCCCAACAAGTTTGTAACAAAGAAGTATAACAGATGTGAACTATCACATTTGTATAAGATATATGGTCTTAAAATTAACTTATTCAGTAATATATTTAATGTGATTTTTTAAAAGTAATAAAGTGATGGAGTAGTTCTATTTATTATTTTTTATAGGGTTAAATGGAAATGAGATTTGAATTTTGTACTTTCATATATATGGAAGTAACTACACAAGCTTATTAATTCAATTCTATATAGATATAGTTAGTACGACATTTACTTTGAATTTTCAAAGACTTTTAAATCATATATAATGAAAGATTGAGTCCTAAAAATGATTGGGGAGTATTAATGACATCAATTTTGAAACATTTATTAGAGTTTTGTAATTTAGCCCTCACATTTTCCTGCAGCTTTCAATTTAACCACAGAAATTCTGTATACTTCAATTTAAACCCGTTTTGATTTATGATTCTTCGATTTTAACCCAGTCAGCTTCTCAACTCTTACAATTTGACCACACTCAACTTTAAAACCTCCAATTCAGTCCCATTTTGACGAAGACATTAAAATGTTGACCTTTCAATTAATATTAATAATTAGTCCGACTTTATGCATATATTTTAATTTCCGTCATTATATCGTAATATTTTATAATGATTAAAATATAATTACATGTAGAATTTATCGAGGATTTACGGGCTTAGGACTGTGGGTCGAGCATCTCCATATTCAAGTCAGACAGCATCATTTATTCGTGGGAATTTTCACTATCACTTTAATTGCTTTAATTGGATTGTATATGTGATATTCAATTCATGTTTTAAAATTGACGATACATGTTGTGAATCAGACTCACATGTATACGTGTAAAGAGGCTATCTTAAGATATATGTTGTTGCGGGGACGGAAAATGCTATACTACCCACTCCCCGCCCTCATCGGTTTCGGCAGAACTTGACCACACCCGAACCATGCCGTACTGAGAGAGGTTTTGGCTCCGATACCATGTGTCACGGGACGGGAGTTCCGAAGCCCATGCGGCGTCCCAGGGGCCCTCACACCCCGGGACCAGCCTATCCCTCATAGCATGCCAACTGGTTTCGCACTGCCATGGGCTCATCAGGGAGACGGCATTAGTCCCCGACCAGTTGTGCCCTACCAGCAAAGATCCACTTCATAGTCAAGTCCTCGACTAGCGACAAGCTCTCCGGACTAAACCGGGTCGGCATGCCTGACTCGGCCAGACCGATGCATCCGGGCAAACAACGCCTTAACGCTAATGTCGCCCCCTTTACCCCGCTTGTGGCAAGCTAACCAGAAGGCACGCCTCATTTGGACGGTCAACACGGACACGACATATCGGGTCGTGACATCCTCCCCCACCCAAATCGCAGCACGTCCTCGTGCTGGGGAAGAATGTTTCTTTCCGCACACTGTATTGCCTCACGCACACAAAACGATCGTGGCCAAACACATACTGCACCATCCCCATATGTCGTGTCCGTGTTGACCGTCCAAATGAGGCGTGCCTTCTGATTAGCTTGCCACAAGCGGGGTAAAGGGGGCGACATTAGCGTTAAGGCGTTGTTTGCCCGGATGCATCGTCGCCGAGTCAGCATGCCGACCCGGCTTAGTCCGAGAGCTTGTCGCTAGTCGAGGACTTGACTATGAAGGGGATCTTTGTGTAGGGCACAACCGGCCTGGGACTAATGCCGTCTCCCGATGAGCCCATGGCAGGCGAAACCATTGGCATGCTACGAGGATAAATCGTCCCGGGTGTGAGGCCCGGGACGCCGCACGGGCTTCGAACTCCCGTCCGTGACACATGGTATCGTGAGCCAAAACCTCTCTCAAGACGGCATGGTTCGGTGTGGTCAAGTTCTGCCGAAACCGATGAGGGCGAGAGTGAAAGCCGGAGCAAAGAGGGCCCGGACAAAGTGCGGCTCCCGACAAGGCTTCTAGGTGGAGAACATGAACCGATTCTATGCCTAATGAGAAGTGGTCCTAGGCTTGTGAGATCAGACGGTCCGGAATGTGGACACACTTGTATTGCGCACTTTTGGTAGCTCCACCTTTCGGTGACCGGGGTGTATGAGCGTGGATCATCGTGGGCCATTGTGGAACCTCGACATGCGGGAAAAATGCAGCGGCGAGGGAATGCCGTTCAACCGAGGTACTAACGCCAGGAAGCGCGTAGGGTGAAGGTTGATGTCGATTGGTGATGCGGTATGTGCGTGGCGCACTGCGGGCTAACGCGAGGTGCGCGAGTGAAGAGCCTGTCCATCTGGGGATGGTGCCGTATGTGTTTGGCCACGATCGTTTTGTGTGCGTGAGGCAATACAGTGTGCGGAAAGAAACATTCTTCCCCAGCACGAGGACGTGCTGCGATTTGGGTGGGGGAGGATGTCACGACCCGATATGTCGTGTCCGTGTTGACCGTCCAAATAAGGCGTGCCTTCTGGTTAGCTTGCCACAAGCGGGGTAAAGGGGGCTAATGTCGTCTCCCTGATGAGCCCATGGCAGGGCGAAACCAGTTGGCATGCTACGAGGGATAGGCTGGTCCCGGGGTGTGAGGGCCTCTGGGACGCCGCACGGGCTTCGGAACTCCCGTCCCGTGACACATGGTATCAGAGAAGGCAGAAGGTCCAAGACCTATCGGAAGCAATTGCTGCGGCCGAGGAAATTGTGGAATTCCGAAAGGACTTCGCGCAGCGAAAAGACAAGAAGGGAGGCAAGGAAAAAGGTGGGGGAGACAGGCCTCACAAGACGGGATACAAGCCAACCTTCAAAGGGAAAGAAAAGACCCATGAAGTCAAGAAGAGAGAGTGCTTCTTATGCAGGGGTCCACACTTCGTCCAGGAGTGCCCGAAGAAGAAAGCACTAAATGCAATAATACAAGTCCCTAATATCCCCCAACATCTTAATTTGATGGATTCTAATTGGACCCCTCATGTATAAATATGAGTCCGCGAATAAAAACACGACACGTGTCATTCCGTACATATGTTGGGACCAATTTTAGGGGTGTATAGCACAACTCTGCGGGGACACCTGCGCAACCTCAATATTCACATGCGTGCTCGATTCATGTTATATGTGGTATTTTGTGTATGTTTCATGTTGTTGTGGGGACACATGCGCAACCTCAATATTCGTGTTATGCGTGCTAGATTCATGTTATACGTAATATTGTGTGTATGTATTCATGTTGAGAAAAAGATATGATAGATTATTCATTTTATGCTTTCCATGAGATTATATATTACTGTGATAAGTGAGATTTCCACGAGCTGGAGGAAGCTCACCCCCACCTTTATTGATCCCGCAGGTTAAACCGATCCGGATGAACGAAGGAGCGAGCCGAGAGGGCATATGAATGAAATTTATTAAATGATGTTTTCCTTATGTCAAATGTTTCGAAATTCTTTTGGGGTAACTTTTGTTATAAATTAACAATTTATAATTTATTCTTCCGACGCAAATCTTATTTCGTATCTATGACGTGTTATTGCCTTAATTAAAGGTATTTAATTTATGTCAGTGTAGCGACTCGACTTTGTAGGCGTTATTCTTCGTCAAATTTACCTTTTATTTATTTTCCCCAATAATTACCCCTAGAAAGTCGGGGCGTTACATAGTGATATAACTTATATTACACACATTAACGCAACCTTGATATAAAGTTTATAAACATCTGCACAAACATTACGTACAAAACACGTAGATATTCAACCAAAAGCACAGTCGGTGCATCGCACGGGTTTGTAACACCTCGTAATAGGTGAGATTACAATTATCCCCAATGGTGATTTTCTTTTCTACCCTTAATTAATACTCCTCTCGTCTCTTTTAAATAAGGTAATTTCTAAATATAATTTTATTCCACTTGAAGAGAATATATTTAAATAAAATATTAATATCTAACTAAAATTTATATGATTTTCCTTCAAAATAAAGCTTTTCTATAAATTACAATACCAGTTGACTGAAAAAAAAAAGATAAAAAATAAATGAAAATCGATGGTTTATTTATATTAATCAAATTATTCTTTTCAAATGTGCCGGATGGAGTACCATATTACTTTCTTTCAAACATAAGATAAAACTTCATTGGTTCCACAATAAGTGTCGTTTTAGAAAATTTTGCAGATTAAAGAATGTTAAAAAATTACGGTCTTCATTTTTTAATCGCAATATTTGGACTTTCATACCAACGCATAATTTTGATTACCAATATATATAATTATTTATTAATAAAAAATAGAAAATTTTGACATTTTGAAAATATATATGTCAAGACCAGTCTAAAAAGATCAGATGACTACTGTTTCTCAAGCATAAATCATAAAAAATGGACAAGAAAGAATTCGTAAACAATGAAAAATCTAAATATTGCAATAATAAAATAAAGGATAATTTTTTTATTAAATAATAAAATTTAAATACAGTTATTTGGAGATATTTATATTAAATAATTTTGGACAATTTATTGGCAAAAAAGAATCAAGAAAAGGAGAATATGCATATGTTTGGACAATGTCTATTTAGGTTGTGTTTAGCACTAGCTTATCAATTAGTTTATAAGTTTCAGGAGCTTTATTTGACTATTGACTAAAAAAAAGCTCGTTTAAGTAAATTTTCAAATCACCAATCTTTATAAAAATTGGTGATTGATAAGTTATTTTTTCAAGCTTATGAAAAATAAGCTAGCTTCTCATTTTTTATATATTCCATATATGTCCGTGACCTAAATAAAAACATAGGGTTTTTTACATAAACATCACCTGAGTAATTGACATATTACAAATAAACGCACCATTCGTTAACTTTCAGGAAAAATTGAGGCTTCAGATGAGTGGTGGACGCGAAAAATTATGGTTAGTCTGATAATCACTCTATTACACTTGCTAATGAACTATTTTGTTATAAATATATACAATATTTTATGTTCGATCTATCTTTAATATTATACGGAATCTTTTTGATACCTATTATTGTTGTGAATTTATTCTTAACTAAAATTATACACACAAGTCCTATTCAGCGACAATTTTAAACTATCAAAAATAAATTATCAATGACTTTTCAAAGTGACAGTGAACTGTGAATAGTACATATGTGTAATTTAGAGGTAGTATATATTAAAATAATAATAGACAAAAATATCATTTATTTTATTTTATAACATTAATGTTAAAATATAATGAGAAAGTTTAAAAAATAATAGAAAAATAAAAGTGATGTTGTTTTATGTAATTTTATAAAAAAAATAGGTAGCTTATCAGCTAATTTGTTAAACATCTACATTAAAATCAGCTAGCTTATCAGCTACATAATCAGCTACCTTATCAGCTACCCAATGAGCTATCAATTAACTTATCAGCTACCAACTAACTTACACACCTAGTTTTGCTAAACACAACTTTAATTAAACACATTTAGAATATATAAATCCTCAAACATCTAATATAGAGCGACAGTAAATTAGTCATACAAACCACCCAAAGACTAGCATTGACAGATAATAAACTGGATTACTAAACACCGCCCTAAATTACTAGACACTGCCCTAGAATATTACCTTTTTGCCCTTAATTCATATTAATCAGATTTAGGATCCTAATTTGACAATACTTTTCTCTCTAAACAACCCACCAGACGCAGCCGCACCGCCGCCACACCACCGCCGCAAAGCCGCCATCCGCCGCCATAGCACCGCCGCATAGCCGCCGTCTGCCGCCGCACCGCCGTCGTCCGCCGCCATGACCGGAAAAGGAAAAGCTCCAGTAACTATTTTTTTCGTTTTACTGTTTCTTTGGCCGCGGCCGTCGTGCCGGAGTGCACGACAGAGGCCGCGGCCGTTATTTTGTGACAGGCGTCCGACGATGACGCCTGGCCATGGCACACGCGTCCGCCGATTCCGCATGTCCATGGCGCAGGCGTCCACGGTGGACGCTCAGCCTGTGGTACAGACGTCCACGGCGGACGTCCAAACCGTGCACAGGCATCCAGATCGGACGCCTAGCTGCTGGACTAAGCGTTTGTTTCGGACGCTTGAACCATGGACGTAACGTCCAGACCAGACGCCTATGCCATGGTTCAAGCGTCCGTTCCGGACGCCCCAGTCATTTTTTTGGAAAAAAATTAAAATTTTCAATTAATAATTAATCATGTGTATTGTTTGTATGATTATTACTTATTAGTTGTATTGTTTGCTAAATGCAGATGAAAGGAGGAGCGGGCAAATCTATGCCGCTAGTCACAGAGTTGATGGGTTCTGGAGTGTGTCACACCAGAGCTCGTGGTGTTGATGCTTCCGTTCGTAGACAGCGGGAGGCAGAGCGTAGTGGATTCGAGGACGTACCTTATACTGATTTTGGTACTGAGGATTCGAGCGAGTATTATTCGCACGATGAGGCCGACGATCAGGAGGGCGGTGATGATTCTTCTTCATTTTCGTGCCGGGTTCGGAATGGGAGAGGGGGGAGGTTTGTCACTTCTGGGTCTACCAGTAGTAAACGACGTAGGGAAGAGGATGAGACATCTTGGATGGTTTCTGAGGAGATGCCTGGTGGCCCTATCGACGGCAGTGTTATCCCGAGTTTCGGTGGGCATGTCGCCGTGGGTATCTGGACTGGAGATATGAGAGGTTTGCTGAAGTGTCACACCAGGACTGCTGCTTGTCAGAGCTTGAGTCAGTGGCGCTCAGTGATGTCACCCTCTTTAGTGAGTCGGATCAGTGGGACTGGGTTATCCCACCTGACGGACGCCATGTTCAGACATATTGACTCCCCGTTGATTTCTGCGTTCGTTGAACGGTGGCAGCCCGATACGAACTCTTTTCACATGCCATTCGGAGAGATGACCATCATGTTACATGATGTCTGGCAGATCCTTCGCATTCCTGTCGAGGGGCGATTGGTTGATGCCGATAGCACATCTACACAGTTGCAGGTGGATGTGATGGAGGTTCTTGGAGTGTCGTGGTTGGAGCTACTGAGTACTCACTAGGGGGTGGCAGCGTACTTATGGACTCGATTTTCAGGTCATGTCGCGATGGAGGTTGAGTGGAGGGCACCCAGGCCGTAGCTTGGATGTGGTTGTTATTTGGATCCACCTTGTTTGTTGACAAGAGTGGTAACCGGATTAGGCCTTCCTGCATATTAGAGGTGAGGGACGGTATGGATACTACTGGTCAGTATTCATGGAGTTCGGCCGCATTGGCTTTCATGTACCGTCAGCTCGGTATCGCTAGTCGCGGCGACTCCATGGGGATTTGTGGATGCCTTACCCTCGTTGAGGCTTGGATTTATGAGTATTTTCCCTGCTTTCGACCTCATCGAGAACGTATGATTGTTGACTCCACGCAGCCTCGAGCTTCTACATGGAGTGTCCAGCCCGAGGGTAAGGATGAGCACCGACTTCAGTCTTTGTGTCGCCGCATTGATCAGTTGACAGCCGCAGAGGTATAACGATTCCTTCTAACAATCTCACAATTCATTTAAAAATAACTTGTATAATTTGTTGATTACATGTACGCAGATACAGTGGTTGCCTTATGGCCCTGATCCGGTGAGGGATGTCCCGAGGACCACATTCATTGGATGGCTACGATATCGGGATATTATCGAGCCATACATGCCTGGTCGGGCATTACGGCAGCTCGGTTATGTACAGACCATCCCTTTCCCGATCACCAGACCGGAGAAAGCGGTTCGGGCGTGGTCGAGCAGATTGTACCGAGTTGACTATCCCATTCGGATGTCATCTGATGCTTGGATGATGTTTCCGGGTGCATACAAGCTTCCTCTCGCTGACTATCAGGCTACTACTCATGATCAGGCTGCATGCGCCGATGATTACATTGAGTGGTATTATCGGTATTCGCACCCTCAGCTACTGAACAATGGTGCAGCACCTAGATCAGTGGTCCCTTCTCGTTCCAGCAGCGATTACGTATGTTCTTTAACTTTGCACTTTGTTTGATTTCATCATACATTACTCATTGTATTATATTGTCTATATTTTTTACAGTGCGTGAGTCGATTGGCCGGTATTACCCAGCACTGTATCAGACACCTTTCCCCAGGCCAGGCGGAAGAAGCGACGACGATGCTCGAGGAGTACATGAGGGATTGGCATTTGGCCAACTGATTTTGTATTTTATATTTTGTTTGTTTTGTGTAAGACGGTATTTTGTTTGGCGTTTTCGTTTTTTTTTTTTGTATTTTGTATGTTGATTGGCACTTTCGTTTTGCATTTGGCACTGTACTTTTGTTTGTTTTTTTCTCTTCTGCTTACAAAAACAAAAATTTTTCTGTTAACTATCAAGATCAACATAAAAGAAAATCAACTATCAACTATAAAGATCAACAGAAACGAAAATTTTATTAATTAAGGAACGTACAACAAATTCATTTTTACATAATACCGACTAATCTATTCCATTTTTTTCTCCTGCTCGTATACAAATTCTCCCAGCCACCAACACTACTATCATGGAATCTAAACAAGTTACTCGCTATGGGCGGTACAGGAAAATTAGGCATTAAATCTAGACGAATAAAATGTTTGTACGTATCTCCTAAATGACAAATGACAATCTCTTGGCTAGGCCGTGTTGCCGTTGAGGGTGCTTTCAACGGCAGCACAGTGAGACATGAAAATAAAGATCTACCGTTTCCGAATCCGAATAGTATGACAGCGGCATTGAAAATAGTAGCAATAGGGAATAAATCTTCAGCAACAGCCATCCAATGATCCGATCCACACGCACCACCATCCCATGTAATACGTCAAACCTCAGGTTCAATCCCATCATAGTAGATCGATCGGTAGAGTGTACAGTTAGCCATAATTTCATTTGTAATGCATACACGTACAATACGCCATTTATTGGTCGCCGAATATGTAGTCGGCGATAACACGAAATCCACAATTACCGTCTCCGGGGACATCGAGATAACCTTCAACAAATGGCAAAATAATTCCCGGTATCTTGTCGATATGGTGATAGTTACCAATCTCCACTCGGTGGTATGCATCTGCAAACACATATTCAATATATTACATATTATCGAAATAATATCAAACTTAAAAAGATAGAACTCATTGAAAAACTTCAAAAAATAATACATCTACAAAACCATTTCTCATAAATTGACGGAATTATTATATGTCGGCAATATATTAAAAGAAATAAAAAAAAATCAAAAGTCAATTTACATACTGGATTTTTTTTATTTTTGTTCCTAACGGTTTTTATTTAACCTGTAACATATAAATATAAAAAATTAGTCAAGAAGACTATTTTTATTTTTGTTTATAATAAAAATTATCTTTTTATTTAACATGTAATATATAAATATAAAAAGATTAGTCAAGATCTGTAATCAAATATTATGATAAATATATTGAAAAATACATAAGTATCCTAGTCCAATTAATCCCCGATTAATCGTTTGGGCGTTAGGCTTTAGCAATCCAAACACATATTCAATATATTACATATTATCGAAATAATATCAAACTTAAAAAGCATATCACGAGTATTAATAAATTTATTCATACCTGATGAAGAGGCATTGTGGACTGATGTAGAAGAGCTGCGGCCACGACCACTGGATGAGCGGGAACGACCACGACCCCTTTGGCTATACTCCCAACCACTAGGATCGCGTCTAGTCGATGAACTTCCTCTTGGTCGACCCTTAACTGCCGTATTCACTTGTGGTTCAACGTAACGCGTTTGATCAGGGTGAAGATGATCGTGGATCATAAGTGATACGTTACGGACAACTGCAGGATCGCTCTGTCTGACCTCATCGACAAGGGCCTGAAAGTACCGCTAGTCCTCCGATTCAGCATCGGTAGAAGGATCGACAAATTCGGTCGTGTCCACACCATCACTAATAATAAGTGTTTACCAAAATATGTGAAGACGACTAACACTGCATGGGGTCCGCGATTCCATAAGTCTCTTGAGCTCACACGCACAAGGAATCTGATAGGTGGTTTGGAGTGCACAACCGCAACGATGGTACACTTGATCGCTTAATTCTCTCATACGTGTCAATTCATTCGACAGTAACCGCAGACAATGATGGGAAAGACGACAGCACAAGTAGTTGAACGGAAAACCAGAATACAACACGCCTGTACGACACCTAGACTGTTCAAGTGTGTATCTGATCTGCGTAAGTTGTGATTCAATATCCTGGTTTACTTTGGTCCAGACGGTATCGAGGGCTCCGGTGGAAGAATTAAGCCATTGCTTTAACTCGGCATGTGCACTCTCAACTCTACAAGTGGTTGTGTTTCCAAAATGAAGCACTTTATTCGTCCACGCAACAACGAACATCTCCTTGTATTTTAGCCATGTACCCTCAACGTAGGATATCACCTTAGGATTCCATCTCCATGTATCCTTCATGAGTTGCACTGCTTGATCGTATTCCTCTTCGGTCGCCGCTTCCATGATTTTCTTCCATTTCCCATTTTTAAACTTTTGGCCCATTTCTTTATCTTTTCCACAAATTCTGTAGATCTTGTCTTCAACATCCTTATTAATATGTCATGTGCAAAGCAAGTGGGCACTCTGTGGAAATATCTCTTCAATAGGACGCATCAATCCCAACTCGCGATCCGTAACAATAGTCGTCGGATGAACATCAAACCCAAGCAAAATTTTCAACTTATGTAACACCCACGCATAGCTCGATTCGGTCTCATCTTTCATAATTGCATAGGCGATTAGGAAGTTCTTGCTACATGGAGTCATCCCGACTATCTCGAGAAATGGCATCTTATACTTATTCGTTTTGTAGGTGGAATCCATGCCAATGAACTATCTGTAGGTCCGGATTAAGTTGATTGATGTTGGATGTGCCATGTACACGCGGGTAACAACATTTGTATCCGGGTCGGCCTGCGTCCAATGTACGTAGTTATTCGTCACAGTCAAATGGTGAAACTCACCGACGACATCTCTTTCTTCAAAATCATGCTTCCTCAAGTGGTCTCTGTTGTGTCAAGAATTAACACCTTCCGACCGGCGATCGCCTCCGAGGCCGAGCGACCAACTTACCGCCGAGGAGGCAAGGCAGGTCTGCCGACCAGCGACCAGGCGACCTAGCCTTAGCCCGGAAGACAAGCATGAATCGCCCACCAAGGTCCTGCAACAAATCCTTGTCGAGCGATCGGCATCCAATACGATCATCGCTCGGCGCCTGGCGACCGACTTCTGGCGACCGACTTATGGACGATCATCTCTCAGCGCTTTGCCGACCGACCCTTGGCGACCGACCAATGCCGACCTTCATTGACTGGCCTAGAACGATCCTCGTTATCCAGCTAGAGGCGATCGCCTCATAACGATCTGGGCCGATGGCCATCCAGTCGGCCAAGGCCGAGCCACAGGACAGCACCCACGTGCAGATCCACAAAAGGCGCTGACAAACCTGTCACCTACCTCACCTACCAACAGGGCCCAGACCTGCGAAAGGAGTTGGCGGACAAGACATGTGACTACAGCCTGGCGCCTACTGCACCTTCTGACAAAGTCCGCCGAAAGTAACAAAGTGGGACCTCCTGTGACAGTACTTCCGGACGCGTGCTGGCTCCTCATTGGGCCGCACAGCTGGCAACCAGCTGTAACCTTAGACTTTTGGCAGGCAGCCCATGTCTCCTTTAGGACGATCGCACCATTACATTAAATGCCGAAAGGCGATCGCCCACTAGGGGACAAGGCACCTCAACCCCTATATAAAGAGGACAGCCTGCACTTGGACACTTCTTCAGCAATATCGCGATTCAAGCACACCATACAGAAGCAAATACTTACACTTGGCAAATCTCCAACTCTTGGCAACAGCTTTCTTTCGGTCTTACTTCTCCCGGCCTTTCTCCCCGAGCAGACACGGCAGGACGAAGAACACCGAGCTTCGCTCAAGAGCCGGATTAACGAGTCTTTTACACTCATTGTATTTAGATTTCCCTCATTAATACTTGTATCCACGAATATTTGTATTAATAACATCTCGCGAGAGCATTCAAGCCCGGCCTAACAAACCCGCAAATCTTGTCTTATTTATCTCCTCTAAGTGCTCCCGCAATTGTTGTTTGTTGTCCGTCTCCAGCAGATTTAATCTTCGGATAAATATTTTGGGCAACAACAATTTGGCGCTAGAAGGAGGGCATCCAACCTCGAATTTTTACACCTACCGTCCCGAAGAACACTCACTGTTCTGGGCGTATACTTGAAGTGACACTTACCGCACTTCAAAGGAATCCTTCAGAATCATGTCTTCCGCTCCGCGTCAAGAAAGCCGCCGACCAGCCTCGGCCAAACCCCTGCTCCGTCCCGGGCCCGAGCCACACCGATGGTGGAAGGTAGCCGCCGCGATCGAGACGCTCGATCCCGCCCCCGGACGGCGGCCCAAGCCTCTCGCTCGATCGTTTCCAAACCAAGGAACAGATCGAAGGGGCCCCGCCGCCCCACAGAGCGACGGAGTGCTCTCAACGCGCCTCGCTATCGCCTCGGCCGTCCGCCGAGGTCCAAGCGAAGCTCAAGGCGCCACCGGCCGAGCGATCGCTGTGAGGCTCCCGTCCGCAGAAGAGGCGCCCGCCACCCGGGCACCTCGGTCTTCGATCGCTGGGCGTGACCCGACTGCTACGGCCGGCCGGCCCCATCTACGAGACGACGGAGTTTGAAACCGTCACCAGAGCTCGGCCTACCCGACTCCCGGAAGGCGGCCTAGCCATCCGGCTCCTCGCCGAATTGCCGAGGTCGGCGGCGTGAGCCCGGAGGTCGGTACACGATCGCCGGCCTCGCTCCCAAAGCCGATCGGCAAGCGACCAAGCCACGGCGATGGTTGCGATGCAACGTCAACTCGACGGCATGAAGGCGCCTCGAATCTGTGGTCGGGCGCCAAGAAGACGATCGCCGGCCAAGCGAGCCGCTCACGATCGACATCGAGCTCGCCGTGCAAGATAAGATCGCCGCCCGCAAACACCCATGTACGAGGGGCGATCGACCCCCAAGTGCACCCGAGGAAGTTCAACATCTACATGATCGGGGCATCCGACGCAACCAGATGCCGAATGTTCCTCCGACGCCGGACGACTCGCCACCGGTGGTACACTTCATTGCCACCTCGGTCCATCGCCTTTAACGAGCCGGGCGCACGGCTTCACCGAGTACTTCGCCACTGTGGTCGTCCGCCGTAAGGTCCCCTTCGCATGATGCAAATCAAGCAGGAGAAGAAGAGTCCGACTCGGACTACATCGACCGGGTTGACATGATCATCCTCAACGCGAGCCCGTAGCGATGAGACCGCCTCTACGCGGTCCTAGGAGGTTTTCGTGGTTTTTCGCCTATGTTCAGCATCTCACGAAACCCAACCTACGACTCCACGCAGCCTTCCGGCTAGAGCCGCAGATTTTCCGGCCAGCAAAGGTTTCTTCTTAGCTCCGTGAGCAGCGCGATCGGCACCCGACGACGATCTCCCGCCCGATCGCCAATATCGACCTACGAATAAGCGATCGGCGCCCGAGCGACGATCGCCGCCTTCCGCCCGATCGCCGATCATCACGCTTACATCATCCGCAGCCGAGGACACGATCGCCATCTACATCCAAAGATATAACATGACGGACTAAGGCATAAGATCGCTCCACCGCACATCATAAAGCCATGATCCCGGGCAAATGATGGAACTGGCCGCCGCCATGCAAGGTCCCTTTCGGCCAAGATCGCCCGCCCTTCGTTTAAATACGAGGCCGGCGTAGTCTGAGGGCTCTCCAACATTAATCAGTGGACTCATTCCACAACCCCGTCTCAACGTACACCGTCGAGGTCGGCCATCTCCATGGCTGGCCGAGGTGGAAGCAGAGCTAACAAGCCGCAGAGGTGGAGTTGATTCATCCGACGCTGCCCCGCGCAAGGACTCCTCTAGACCGAGACCGCACGCCCTTCGTTTAAATACGAGGCGAGGCGCAGCCTAACAGAGGACCCTCATAATAAAGTGAGTCACGAGACACTCATTGTCTTCGCGCATCAAGACACGGTCATGGGGTCGGTCCATCGATCTCCGCGACTGTGCACGATTCCTCAAACAAAGCGAAACCACCAAGTTTCCGTGGGGGATCGGCCAATGTTGTTTTTGCAGGTACAAGACCGAAAGATAGCTAAGCCAATCGACCATGGTAGCCCAAGTCCAAGTCCTAAGTCAGCTCAGCAAGATCGCCCGTCCTCATCCTTACACGATCACCAGCAAGAACCACCTCGCCCCATGTCTTCAACATAGGAGCAAGCTGGGGGGCAATTGTTGTGTCAAGAATTAACACCTTCCGACCGGCGATCGCCTCCGAGGCCGAGCGACCAACTTACCGCCGAGGAGGCAAGGCAGGTCTGCCGACCAGCGACCAGGCGACCTAGCCTTAGCCCGGAAGACAAGCATGAATCGCCCAGCCGAAGGTCCCAGAACAAATCCCGGTGTCGAGCGATCGGCATCCAATACGATCATCGCTCGGCGCCTGGCGACCGACTTCTGGCGACCGACTTATGGACGATCATCTCTCAGCGCTTTGCCGACCGACCCTTGGCGACCGACCAATGCCGACCTTCATTGACTGGCCGAGAACGATCCTCGTTATCCAGCTAGAGGCGATCGCCTCATAACGATCTGGGCCGATGGCCATCCAGTCGGCCAAGGCCGAGCCACAGGACAGCACCCACGTGCAGATCCACAAAAGGCGCTGACAAACCTGTCACCTACCTCACCTACCAACAGGGCCCAGACCTGCGAAAGGAGTTGGCGGACAAGACATGTGACTACAGCCTGGCGCCTACTGCACCTTCTGACAAAGTCCGCCGAAAGTAACAAAGTGGGACCTCCTGTGACAGTACTTCCGGACGCGTGCTGGCTCCTCATTGGGCCGCACAGCTGGCAACCAGCTGTAACCTTAGACTTTTGGCAGGCAGCCCATGTCTCCTTTAGGACGATCGCACCATTACATTAAATGCCGAAAGGCGATCGCCCACTAGGGGACAAGGCACCTCAACCCCTATATAAAGAGGACAGCCTGCACTTGGACACTTCTTCAGCAATATCGCGATTCAAGCACACCATACAGAAGCAAATACTTACACTTGGCAAATCTCCAACTCTTGGCAACAGCTTTCTTTCGGTCTTACTTCTCCCGGCCTTTCTCCCCGAGCAGATTACCGGCAGGGACGAAGAACACCGAGCTTCGCTCAAGAGCCGGATTAACGGAGTCTTTTTACACTCATTGTATTTAGATTTCCCTCATTAATACTTGTATCCACGAATATTTGTATTAATAACATCTCGCGAGAGCATTCAAGCCCGGGCCTAACAAACCCGGCAAATCTTGTCTTATTTATCTCCTCTCGGAAGTGCTCCCGCAATTGTTGTTTGTTGTCCGTCTCCAGCAGTATTTAATCTTCGGATAAATATTTTGGGCAACAACAGTCTCTATAATTATAGATATGTCGTCTAGTCGGTTTGTCCTCTGGAAATTTATTCTGAATGGCCGCCAAGATGGCACACGGCTTGGCTTGAGCAGCACTCATCTCACGAACAACTTGTTTGGCCGATTTACTCAGTCCACTCATTTGACGATGCCCCTCCGAATAAACAATAAATGAGTGATTGTGCATACCCTTACTCCCAGAGATCGGTCTGATTATCCAACCACTCAAGTCATGCAATTGTTCGGCCTTTATCTGAAATGTGCACTTGCATGCTTTCGTCTTTGTGTCCTTTCGAACAGCGACATCCAAATCTCTTAATACCCCTCTGTACCGTTCACCACGGTTACATCTCAATAGCTTTGTCTTTCCTTTATTCTTGTGCGATGAAATGATCAACTCGAAACTAATTTGAAGAGCAATTTTTTTCGCCCAACCAATCGTATCACAATTACTAGCGAATATTTCGTCATTAACGAAATAACCACTATAATCAACGCCGTCACCTTCAAATTCTTCCAATATAACCTGAAAGTTTCAATTGACAGAATGTTAATAATAATACCAATAATATTATTATTAAAATTTAAAATCAGGCAAAAAAAAGGGTCCAAACGTCCAAAAATTACGCCTGGACCATGGCCGAGGCGTCGGCTGACGCTCGGCCACTGACAAAGCGTCTCAATCGGACGCCTAGCCATGGCACAGGCGTCTGATCGGACGTCCGACCATGGTTCAGCGCCTGGTTTAGACGCTAGACCTAGGACGAGCGTCGCACTGCACGCTGTACCATGGTATAGGCGGAATCTGAGGACGCCTGTACCATGGGACAGGCGGAATATTCAGACGCCTGCGTCATTTTCTCCGAAAAATTACCTCCAGATGCGAATTCTCGTCCATTTTTGTAGTTGTCGATGATATTGACGATATATATTTGATTGTGTGTTCTGTAGAATAAATGAAAAATTGTTTCTAGATTTCAATTCGAAAAACTTGAGCTTGAAAGATTTTGGTTGTGTGGTGTTTAGAAATAATGAAAGATTTTAAAATGGACAAAAATGTAATCTTATAGAGCGGTGTCTAGTAATTTTGGACGGTGTTTAGTAATACCCATAATAAATTAATCGTCAAACCAACCGAATGAAACAACAGTCGGCAACGACCAACGTTAATTTTCCAAATCGGCCCTGTAAAATTAAAATTACCCACTTCCTTTATACAGATTTCTCCTCTTTATTTCACCAACTTTAATATATATTAAGAAATAACACTTATTCATGTGCACATCTAAGTTTATTAAGTGGGAATATTTAGTAGAAAATATAATACTCCATATCTTGAAGTCCAAAGAATAAACTGGATTAATTAACTTCTCGTCATAAATGCTCAGTTTCCGAATTTTAGTAAAGGAAAGAAAAGAAAGAGAAAAAAAGTTAGGAGAGAAAAGAAGAAAAAAGAAAGTGAAAGGAAATTGTGTTTTGTGTTCCCGAGTTTGAAGGAAGTGAAAGGAAAATTAACAATTTTGTTCTTTTCCCTCCAAATCCTTCCAAATCGGAAGGAAAGTTAGGAGAGAAAGTTTTCCTTTCATTTTTTCCGTTTCTTTTCATTAGAAAACTCAGGAACACCAAATATTATTTTTTTGTTCTTATTTCCATCAATTGCCTTTCTTTTCTCTCGTCAAGTTAAATTCGGAAACTAAGCGTAAAATTTTCTTAATTGCTGAGTAGTGTAGTAGAATAAAATTATACGTGTGATGTGCTACTTTCTTTATGCAATCTAGAGCTAATTAGGAAACAAAAATCTCGAGTCTTAAGTATGAATATTCTATTACTATTAATTTTATACACGGAAGTATATCTTAATTAAGGAAGAACAAAATAAATTTGTGTAGTCAAACTAATCTATAGCAAAAAAAAAAATGTAATTTACAATATATATTAATTAAAGAAAGTATATTGTGAATGAGATTATAAATTACACTTTGTTTCGGCCTTACATTTGTCAAATAATTATTTGAGTTATTAAGGTTCATTATTAGAACAAAAAAGTTACAAGTATGTATCAATTCGATACATATTCTTTATTCTTTTAAAAATACACCCAGTTAAAAATAATATCAACTCAAAATCACCGTAGTTGGCCACAAGTGTATTATATTTTCAAATAGAGATAACCTGTCTACGGTGGCGTGATATAATTTTGTTGGGAGAAATACCGACAAACGTCACGTCACAACGAATAAAGCGGAACCTCGTTTGACAAATTCTCACTCTTCAATCAGAATCTCTCATCGAAGAGAAAGAACAATTACAACTCCATAAAATTAATACAAATGATATCCGAAAACAATAAACACGAGACACAAATTTTAGCGTGGAAAACCCTCAAGACGAGAGTAAAAACCACGGGACCGCTCGCTAAATCCACTATCACCAATATACACAAATACACAATCGTCCCTAATACAAACTAGGGGTATACACCAATCGTCAAATAATTGGTAATAAATGTTCTTCAAGTATTTGGAATCAACAACAACAACAAGATCGAGAAAGGAAACAACCGTAAATAGCTTACACAAAGAGCTAATAAAATACCCGTACTTCCGGACTCAAAAACTCGATCTACACCGGTGAAAAGATTTGCCCAATAGCTACCAAGCTCTTGTCAAAAGATCACGACGATCCGACCGATAAATCTCTGGGAAAATGAAGAAATGTATTTCTCTCTCTTGTTTCTCTCTCTATATCTCTCTCTTGTTCTTCTCTCAAAGTGTATGGATGAAGTAATGTGAAAATCCCGTCTCAAAAACTGCATAAAAAGATACACTTTTGCAGGGTTGACCCGTGTGCCGCGGCCCGGCCTAAGTGTGCCGCGGCACACAGCACAAAAACTGCCCAGGTGCTCGAGCAGGGGCCGCGGCCCAGAGTACAGGCCATTTTGGCCTTGTGAAGCAAAATGCCTGGGCTGCGGCTCGGCAGGGATGTGCCGCGGCCCCAAGTGCTTCGGCAGGGGTGCTCGGCAGGGTCTCTCGGTAGGGGCTCGGCAGGTGCGCTCGGCGGGGTGATCGACAAGGCGATCGACAGGAGCCGCTCGGCCATATCGAAGGGTGCTCGGCAGGGGATCGGCAAGGCAATCGGCAGGCTGCTCGGCAGGCAATCGGCAGGAGCCGCTCGGCCATATTGAAGGGTGCTCGGCAGGGGCTCGCCAAGGCGATCGGCAGGGCGATCGCAGGCTGCTCGGCAGGCGATCGGCAGCTGCTCGGCAGGGCTGTGCAAGGTGAGAAAATGACTATATTTTGGAAATTACTCCTACAAATATCCCCCTTTCCGGAATATAGGAAGAGTTCGCCATCCCGGCGATCGAACAACACACTTTCACCTTCTCTTTACTCAACGCCTTGGTTAACATATCGGAACCATTATCATCGGTATGAACTTTATCAACTTCAAACAAACCATCCTCTAAAGCATCTCGGATCCAATGATACTTCACATCGATATGTTTAGTTCTCTTGTGAAAAGTCGCATTCTTAGCCAAATGAATCGCACTTTGACTATCACAAAGAACTACGTAACGTCGTTGTCGGAAGCCTAGCTCTCGTAAAAACATTTTCAACCATAAGAGCTCTTTGCTCGCTTCCACCACCGCAATATACTCGGCCTCCGTTGTAGACAAGGCAACGCACTTTTGCAATCTTGATTGCCATGACACGGCTCCCCCTGCAAACGTCATCAAATAACCAGAAGTGGATTTTCGGTTATCTTCATTACCGGCCATATCCGAATCGGAATATCCAACAAGCATTGCTTTCCCATTTCCAAATGTAACCCCCAATTTGGAAGTACCCCGCAAATATCTAAATATCCATTTTACGGCTTCCCAATGCTTCTTTCCTGGATTTGATAGAAACCGGCTCACCACTCCCATGGCATGAGCAATGTCGGGCCTAGTACATACCATAGCGTACATCAAACTCCCGACCGCCGAGGCATACGGAATTTTATCCATATCCTCAATCTCCTCCTTCGTCTTAGGGCAATCTTGGCTCGTCAATTTAAAATTGTTAGTAAGAGGCGAACTAAAAACTTTAGCTTTGTCCATGTTGAAACGTTTAAGTACCTTTTCGATGTATTGCTCTTGCGACATGTGCAATTTCCGGGCTGCTCTATCCCGAGTAATTCTTATCCCAAGAATTTGTTTAGCCGCCCCCAAGTTGAAAGTAAGATATATTGATGGCATGATATGAACGAACCACTTTGGGGCGGGCCGACAGGTCCCCTAAGGGTTCCGTAGCCTCTGGTGCGGTTCCACGGTATTCATACATGTATTGATGACGGATGATATGAACGAACCACTTTGGGGCGGGCCGACAGGTCCCCTAAGGGTTCCGTAACCTCTGGTGCGGTTCCACGGTATTCATATATCTGTTGATGCGATGCTATGAGATTTAGTTATTCCGGAATACTAGTCTTGAATTGATGAATTGACGGTTACATTTACTTTATTGTCGAGGAGTATTGTGTTTCATACTTGATATACTTGCACTAGCTATTCGACGGCTAACCCCTTTATGGGGGAAATACTTTTTATGTATTTCAGGTTCCAGGAGAACGGACAGGCAAGTATCGGGTCGGCATGAAGTTGGTGGGCAAGTGTGATACTGTTTCTTTCCTCCAGTTATGTTTTGAGTTTTCCATTCAGTGTTGTTGTACTGGAATGGTTGTTGAATACTCGAGTGTTGTTTTCCATTTTCCTTGATGTTCCGGTCTGTGTTTGCCGAGGTATTGATTCGTGTTGTGATATCTTTGGATACATTGGTTATGTTTTGAATACCCTTTGTATTGTTATTCATTCCATTATATGTAGACCTTCTCGGTCAAAATTTATAGTTCCGCGTATGTTTAGCCTTGTGGGTCCCACGGCGGGGCTTACGACGCTGTAATATTCCCTGAATAACTTGGGGGTGTTACAGCTTTGATCTCTCATCATTCGGAATGTGAACAAAGGCTTTACATCCGAAGACCCTCAAGTGGCGGTACGAGATATCTTTACCGCTCCACACCTTATCTGGGACATCAAACTCCAAAGAAACACACGGCGTCAAATTGATAACATGAACCGCCGTGTTCAAAGCTTCTCCCCAAAACGACTTTGACAATCCGGCATGTGAGAGCAAACAACGAGCTCTCTCGACCAAAGTCCGGTTCATTCTCTCCGCCAAACCATTGAGTTGCGGAGTCTTCGGGGGCGTCTTTTGATGTCGGATCCCTTGCTCTCGGCAATATTCATCAAAGGGTCCGGTGTACTCTCCACCATTGTCTGTCCGGATACACTTTAGCTTCTTCCCGGTCTCTCTTTCCACCGAGGCATGAAATTGTTTGAAAGTGTCTGACACTTGATCTTTGGTCTTCAAGGTGTATGCCCACACCTTCCTTGAGTGATCGTCGATGAATGTGACAAAATATCGGCAACCACCGAGCGTCCTCGTCTTCATAGGACCACAAATATCGGAATGAACAAGATCAAGAACATTTTTCTTCCGTGAAGGAGTATGACTCTTAAAGGTAACTCTTCGTTGTTTCCCGGCAAGAAAATGAGAGCATCTTTTAAGGTGTACCTTGTGAACCCCGGACAACGAATCCTTCTTCGACAATAGCGCCATTCCTTTTTCACTCATATGACCGAGCCTCTTATGCCATAGCTCGGCCATGTCATTATTGTCGATTGTTTTCACAAAATTAGTCGTGACATTTGAAAGTGTCATGTACAATTTTCCTTCCTTTTGTCCTCTCCCGACAATCAAGGAACCTCTAGTGAGTTTCCACAACCCCTTGCCAAAACCGCTATGATAGCCATCATCATCGAGTAAACCAACGGACATAACATTAAGTCTCATGTCCGTAACATGTTTTACATTCTGTAAAACAAGTTCCATTTCGGTGTCGAATCTCAAATGCACATCTCCCACTCCAACAATCTTGGATAACCCGTCGTTACCCATCTTGACTATACCAAAGTCACCCGGAGTGTAAGAGGAATAAAAATCTCTACGTGATGTAACATGACACGTAGCACCACTATCGACCACCCAACTCGAATCATCTATCGCAAGGTTGACCATATCATAATCAAAACAAACAAAGAATTCTTCGGTAGTAGTATTAACTTCGGCTTTATCATTACTACCGCTTTCCTTCTTTTGTGAATTTTCTCGGTCTTGGCGATTCTCCTTCTTCAATTTTCGGCAAAATTTCTTAGTATGCCCTTTCTTACCACAGTGGTAACATTCGATGTTGGCATACTTCCCCCGAGAACTACTCCTTTGTGGCCCTCTATTACTCGGACCTCTACTTTG
The DNA here is from genome assembly GCA_033398695.1 of Orobanche coerulescens. Classification (NCBI taxonomy): domain Eukaryota; kingdom Viridiplantae; phylum Streptophyta; class Magnoliopsida; order Lamiales; family Orobanchaceae; genus Orobanche; species Orobanche coerulescens. Next base: position 9,277,931 of record CM065817.1, read on the forward strand.
ACCTCTCCCCCGTCTTTCGGTAACGAGAACATCCGACTGTGAAGAAGATCCTTGTGCTTTTCTTAGGACCTCCCCATTCAACATGTTTCCTTTGGCTAATTCCATCGAAATGACTCCATTGGGGGCGGAGTTAGACAACGACGTTCAAAACGTCTCCCAAGAATCCGGCAATGTGCCTAACAACCACAAAGCTTGCACCTACTCTTCGAATTTAATTCCCATTCCAGCAAGTTGATTAATTATGCCTTGGAATGTATTTAAATGATCCGATAGAGAAGTCCCGTCTCGAAACTTCAAATTCATCATTTGTTTAATGAGGAATAACTTATTATTCCCCGTCTTACGAGCATACAATTGCTCGAGCTTGTGTCATAACTCTCGAGCATCTTTCTCTCCACTAATATGGTTCAAAACATTGTCATCCACCCATTGTCGAATATATCTGCAAACTTGGCGATGCAAAATAGTCCACTCCGCGTCGGACTTCCCTTCCGGTTTATCTTTTCTAAAAACTGGCATACAATAATCCTTCACGTATAGAAGGTCTTCCATCTTCCCCTTCCATACGTGGTAGTTTGAACCGTTCAAGTTAACCATTCTACTCGTGTTGGCTTCCATCTTACGATTGAGATACTAAACACCACGAAACAACAAATCCCGTGGCTCCGATACCACTTTGTTGGGAAAAATACCGACAAACGTCACGTCACAACGAATAAAGCGGAATCTCGTTTGACAAATTCCCACTCTTCAATCGTAACTTTGTGGTTACCGACGAGTAGAGCAACAATTACAACTCGATAAAATTAATACAAATGATATCCGAAAAATAATAAACATGAGACACAAATTTTAGCGTGGAAAACCCCTCAAGACGAGAGTAAAAACCACGGGACCGAAGCCGCTTAAATCCACTATCACCAATACACACAAATACACAATCATCCCTAATACAAACTAGGGATATACACCAATCGTCAAATACTTGGTAATAAATGTTCTTCAAGTATTTGGAATCAACAACAACAACAAGATCGAGAAAGGAAACAACCGTAAATAGCTTACACAAAGAGCTAATGAAATACCCGTACTTCCGAACTCAAAAACTCGATCTAGACCGGTGAAAAGATTTGCCCAATAGCTACGAAGCTCTTGTCAAAAGATCACGACGATCCGACCGAAAATCTCCGGGAAAATGAAGAAATGTATTTTTCTCTCTTGTTTCTCTCTCTATATCTCTCTCTTGTTCTTCTCTCAAAGTGTATGGATGAAGTAATGTGAAAATCCCATCTGAAAAACTGCATAAAAAGATACACTTTTGTAGGGTTGACCCGTGTGCCGCGGCCCGACCCAAGTGTGTCGCGGCACACAGCACAAAAACTGCCCAGGTGCTCGAGCAGGGGCCGCGGCCCGGCCAGAAGGGGCCGCGGCCCAGAGTACAGGCCACTTTGGCCTTGTGAAGCAAAATGCATGGGTCGCGGCTCGGCAGGGATGTGTCGCGGCCCCAAGTGCTTCGGCAGGGGTGCTCGGCAGGGTCTCTCGGCAGGGGCTCGGCAGGTGCGCTCGGCGGGGTGATCGGCAAGGCGATCGATAGGATCCGCTCGGCCATATCGAAGGGTGCTCGGCAGGAGATCGGCAAGGCAATCGGCAGGCTGCTCGGCAGGCGATCGACAGGAGCCGCTCGGCCATATTGAAGGGTGCTCGGCAGGGGCTCGCCAAGGCGATCGGCAGTCGCTACAGGCGACGGCAGTCGCTTCGGCAGCGATCGGCAATGCTTCTACAGGTCTGCAAGGTGAGAAAATGACTATATTTTGGAAATTACTCCTACAAATTTAATTAAAATATTAAAATATCAGATTACTTGGTATAAAAAATATGTTGGTTCTCAAAATTCAATCGGCGACAGACGGTACTGCCATTAAGAAATATAAATATTAAGGACCGTCGGAAAATAGGTCGGCGGGGCAGGCCTTCAAAAAAAAATGGCCGGCAGCCATACGAAAACAGACCGGCGGTATGGCGTTATAAAAATCAATAAACAGATCAATTGGCCTCGCGTAAAAAAAAGAAGAAGAATAAGGACTCGCCGCCGTAGGAAAGCAGGTCGGTGGGTCCGGCCTTAAAAAAATGACCGGCCATCGTAGGAAAGCAGGTCGGCGGTCTGGCGTTAAAAAAAAGGAACAAAAAAAATTGGCGAGTCGCTGGCGATTGCCCGTCGTAAAGCATTTGAAAGAATGTGTGGTAATGGTGAATAAATATATTAATGGTGAATGTGTAGCAAAAATTAATAGATAATGTATTTAATGAAATGTAACAAATCTAAATGAACACTTGTTAGGCGAGAAGTGTAACATTTTTTTGGTGCACCATATGATTAAACATTAAAAGGCAACTATAATGTGTATATGATTATAAATTATAAAGTATACTTTGTGGATGTCACAAACTCGTTTGTGATAATAGAATTAGAATTGGACATGGAGCATGATTATGTTAGTATTCATATATTAGTAGTAGTTTTTAAGTGCCCATGTTATTTAAACAAGGACGGCTGCGAATCACCGGGTTGCGGCGGGGCGATAACTATTCGTGTATACGTATGTCGGGTTTTAGGCAGTTAGCTTGTTTCTGCATTACAGTTATAGTAGGAGTCTGAGTTTTGTTAGCCGTTCACTCTTTTAATTTAAAATTGCTTTACGCCACCTTTTGTTTTAAACACATTTTGGTTATCTGTTGTATCTTCAAAGATGGGCATAACATATGCACATGTTGGGCTGAAACAAACTAAAAATCGGGCTGAATAGGGGCTTGGTTTTGGGCTAAAAAGAAACGGGAGCCGAAACGACAATGCATGCGTCGTTTAATGACGCTGCATTATATATACAAGGCGTATAATTCCCACCTGAAATGAGATGGTGTGAATACGAAATGCTTGGTATGCTTATGAATCGTCCTAATCGTGCTCTTTATTCTACAATTAAAGTGGCGTATATTTTATTATATAATAATTATATAAATAATTGGAATTAAATATATATATATATATATATATTTGGATTGAAGTAGGAATAAGAAAACAAATCGGCCACGTTAAACAGTGCTGGGCTGAATATGATAAAATGGACCGTGGTTTCATAGTTCATGGATTGAAAGGGTTTGGGCCTGAAGGAGGAAATTGCCCAATTGAACCAAGGTTAATCAGTTAACCCCAAAACTCAGCGTCCCCTTACCGAAACAAAGTCAAAATGACAATGCATGCGTCGTTTAACGACGCTGCATTATATATATAGTAATGTGTTTCATTTTGTACATTATACTGTGCAGTTTTATGACCGGTTATGATCGTTAAATTCTCAAAGTCGGCTCTACTTATATATATGCAAATGACACTACTCGGTGAGAATTATTATTGGAAAAAGTTACTTGGATTCCTCTATTTTATAGTCACTTCGTCCCACTTGAAAAGAACTGCGCACACAACTACGTGACTTTAATCCAACCTACTCTTAAAATAAAATTTCAAAACTTATAAAATATAACTTATTGTTAAAGTTTTTTTTGTTATATAAATTACTATATTCCGCATCTTTTAAAAGAAAAAATTATTAAAAGGAACAAAATATAAAGTAGGTAATTAAATTAATAAAATAATGTTGATTAAAAATATTATAATTCTATAATTTATATAATCTAATTGCTAATTAATCTACATACATTAATTAATGAACATTCTAAACGAATCATGCTCTATTCGATAAATTCGTGGAGCTACACGCATTTTTGTATATGATTTCGGCAATATTTCATACTTGCCATTTAAAAAGAACACAAAATAAGAAAGTATACAACATATATAATTGATGTATCTTGTTAAATGTAGTGTTTATGTTATCTTGAACACTAAACAAGGGTAAAGCTTAAGACCAGATATATCTGGCTCTTAAATCGGCAATAATATTGGGAAATAATTTTGGCTAAAACAACAATTATATCGGACCTCGCTCAGGAGCTCCTTTGGTTTGTCAAGTAGCCACGGACACTTTTTCCAACGAGAAGATCCGCATTCACCTAATAAAGTGCTTGCTTTACCATGCATCCTATGTAAGGATAGTTCCCACCATTCGTACGATGTTCAAGTTGTGTTTTAAATCGATACTATGATCTTATGGAGGTTTACTACTGTTTATTCCCGAAACAAACATGGTTTTTTAGTGTTCTGGCCCCAGGTAAAAAAAGCCGGAACAAATCCAATTTCAAGCACCTTGTTTCAAAAACACCCACCACCACCACCCCAAACCCACCACCCCAAACCCACCACCCCACCCCACCCCAATGACGGTTGTTCAGCCAGACAATATAGAAGAGATGATTCATGACGAATCAACTATGGCTCGTCAATTCACCCAACCAAGCATATGACCTACATCTGTTCAATAGATCAATTATGCAACAGAGCCAAAGCCTCAAAGCCAATACGTGTTTTGGTTAGAGTCACCGGCAAAACACACAAACCATCAGGGAGTGTACAACATAAACACTTGCCTAATAAGATCCGACTCCAACTTCACAACCAGAGTTTTTGCTCCCAAAAGCAAGACGCTCTTCGTGCAAGCTCTTCACCACAAGGGTCCGGTTGCTGAATGATCACGAGGCAGCAAATTCTTTCTGACATCAACATGCCGATGAGATAGCCTCCTTCACAAAGCCAAACCCCAACAAACAGAAGGCTTGTATCGCAAAACTGTGGCAGAGGATTAGCCTACTTATACAGAACCTCATTTATCTTTCAAGATGACAAACACCCCCCTTGAAGTTCTATTCTTCTGCAAATACCCCCTTTTTAAGGGTACGATTTGTAATATAGAACTAAATGCCTGAAAGTATTTGTACATTTGAAGGTAAGAGTCTTTTGTAATTAGCCTGAAGCTCAAGCGTGTTCTTATAATTAATCTAAATAAAAGCACCACACTGTCCATTTTGGAAATGCTTACTACAGAAAGAGGGGGCTTTAGAGAAAAAACTGGCACAAATTGGGATATTAAAAAAAAAAAGGTGAAATTCTGCCATAGGACTTTAAAAATGTCCAATTTTCGAAAACCATATAAACCTTATAATAAGAGTAATAAAAAGGGAGGTGGTTAAAGAGATTCAAAACTCGGCTTTGACACACTTGTCCCAAAAACCATTGCTGTATAATAGGGGCGCAGATCCAGTGCTTAAGGGTTTCGTGCTTAAATACTATGAGTACAATTATACTCGTGTACTCGGCAAAAATGAGTCATGAATATTATTTTACTCATATAATATGAGTGCTACTTTACTCATGTAATATGAGTACTCACACCCAAAAAAATAATCCTCCGTTCAAAATTAAATGCAACATCTGACTTTTTACGGAGTTTAATATATAACTTTGATCATATTAGTAAAAATTATAACAAAAATAATATTTTGAAAATATACATTTAGAAACCCAACATCATCTTACATGCTCAAATTTATTTTTATACTAGTAGAACAAAACACGACAGGATGTTAATATATGTGAACGGGGGAAGTATATAATACCAGTACTATTGTACTCGTGAAAAACGAGTATAGTACTCTACATGAGTAGGCAGTACTCATCCGTAGTAGTTAGCAGTGAGAGTACCGTAGACTCTGAAGTACATTTAAGTATGGCTTATCACGAAAGGGCTTAAGCACGAGATCCATTTCCATTTAACAGTGCCTATCAGAAATCAAAAGCGGAGTTACAATTAATTAATCTCATTTATATTTCCGAGCTAGGAGAAATTAGCTAAATGCGGATATCAAGGCTAACGAACAACTAACACGAAGCAAACAGTGGCAGCCACGGTGATAGCTTACGAGCTTTTTCTGCAATATAAACATTCCAGAGACAGAACTATAAGAGCATCAAACTATTTAGTTGGTTAGTTAACAAATACAGCCACTTGAGATGACTATTCATGCAGTCGACTTTTATAAAATCTATCAAATGTATGTTCCCACCAAAGAGATTGGGTAAACTGTATGCAATAAGGAAGATTCAGAAAGATGTGGATTCGTATATAATATATTGCAAATATAATGATAGAACTAAACATTGAATTAGAGCTGAATATTTTAAATATTGCAGAGAAATAATATAAACTGAATGCAAAAGTACACGACGATTAACAACCTTTCAAACCTAGGAAAGACACAAGCAAGGTTTTAACCATGGTTGTCAATGCTTGAAAAAGTTTCTAATTGAACGAAAAACAGACACCAAGGAAATATTCGACAGATCAAAGTCATTGATGGAATGAAATACATTTTTAGATTCTGGTCTTTAAGCAAAAAGATAACTTTTTGGTACAGCAAAGACGTCATTTGCATGAGAGCTCGAACTTCAGAAGAATCACCAGAGTCCAAAACTTAAAAAGTTTGATGCATTTATGAAGAATCTGCAAAGTAAATACACTTGATATAAAATATTAATTTGAAAAACAAGATTAATTTCCAGACAAAAAAAATGAATAAACTGAAAAAAAAAAAAGATTCATCAAGTATAAGTTTAACCAAAACAAATGTACTCACTGGCATCGTCCGCCTAAGCAAAATTAGTTTGGCTTTAAAATAATGCATGAAAATGTACAGCCATACTATGTAATAGAGTCTGTTTAGCAACAGTTTCTTCACAAATGGATGAATGCATGGTCCTTAGTCACTAACAAGCTACGAGGTGAATCTGAGCTATATAGGGGCCAGCCGCATAAAGACGCTGAATCTGAGTTGAACAATGAAAGCATGCAGAAAATATGCTAGAAAAGTGGCAAATTCATTAAATAAGTATGAGAAAACGTAGCATACAGTGGCTGGGATTTAAAATAAAGCATGATAATGTACAGCCCATATATATACATATATATATATATATATATATATATATATATATATATATATATATATAGAGAGAGAGAGAGAGAGAGAGAATAGGGAATAAATTTTTTACATCCCATAATTATTTATCTTTTCCAAAAACGTCCCACAAAAGTTATTTTCTCCAACTACGCCCCAATTTTTGGCTAACTGTACATTTTACAGTCCGAATTTACATTTCAGTCGACGGAAAATGACAAAATGAAGTCGTTTTATCCACGTGTACTCCAAAATTGGGTGTTTAGAGGGTCGGACTGAGGCAGATCTACGTGGCACTTATTAGGATGTTTTTGGAAAATATAAAAAGTTAGAGGACGTCAAAAAATAAATTCCCACTTTGAAATAAAAAATAATAAAATAAAAATCTGAAATATTAAACCAGAATTTTTTTGAAAAAATCATCAAAAAGAAAAACTGAAACTTCAATAAAAAAATCGACTAATATTTCAGATTTCAACTTTTATCACTTTTAATTTAGTAATTACACAAATTAGAAAATATATAAAAAAAATGAAAATAAAAATTAAAAAAAAATAATAATTTGAAAAAGCAAGAAATTTTTCTGAAAAAATCATATGAAAACTAAAAAAAAAAAAGAGGAAATATGAAAATTCTAAAAAGAGCCATTGCATGCGGTATTGAAACAAAATCTAAAAATTCCAAAAAATTTAATCCCATATTCAATGGCTCTTTTTTCAAACTCTAGATTTCTTTTTTATTTTAGTTTTTGGTTGAATTTTTCAGAAAAACTTTGCTTTTCCGTTTTTTTTTTATATTTAATATATATAATAAAGTAAAAGATATATAAGACGAAATCTCAAAAATTAGTTAGTTTTAATTTTTTGGGATGTTTTTGGGAAAGGTAAAAAGTTATGGCACGTAAAAAGTTTTATTCCCTATATAATAAAATTGAGTTAATAAAATTGCCTTGCAGAATACATGAATGCAATGGCTGCTTAGTCATTAAAACAAGCTAGGAGGCGCATCTCTCCATAGTTGTCAAAGGCATCCGTGAGGCGACAGGTGCACAGGATGAAACCATCATCGCTTATCAAGCCCAAGTGCAGCAAAGTGTGGGAGGCACGTGCCTGAGTGCGCCTCAGTGAGCCTTTTTACCTGTGCCTCACCGCACATAGGCGGTGTCTATGCAACATTAGGTGTCTTTTTTTGTTTTTTGTCTGTTCAAAACACTTATAAATGTTGTTGTTTTTTACGTTTTACGACACTTTCTTTTTGTTAATTTATTAAGCTTTTAGTTGGTAGTTATACTTTCTAGTCATTATGTGTTTGAGTTTTATAAAGAAACATTAATTCTTTTTTATGTCTAACTTGTGTCAGGCGCACGCATTCCCTTGCGCCTTGAGCCGCAGGCGACAGGAGCCTTAATTACCTTGTTGTATCTTTCGCCTTTAACAAATATGCATCTCTGGATTACATCATACATACCTGATATTAGTACCATAATAAGTAACAACCAACACAAACCAGAAGTTGCATTAGCGATCTACTGGTAGGCCCTGGGTCAGAAAAGAGAGGACTGCAGAGGTATTATTCAACATGGTTTAAGGTTGCAACTGGATATATTTTCATTATGGAAATTTTCTTCCTACTAGAGAGTAATGTTGACAAAAAAATGGAAAAGAAAGATGGATTTTGAGGGGTGTAATTGGAATAATAATTACATATAATTTGTGAATAGAATATGTGAGTGTGTACATAGTGGAACTTGCAAAAATATGCAATAATGATTAGTGATTTGATGTTTTTGGAAGGATAATGAGTTGGAGCATTTGGTGGGAGAAAAAGATGGACGTTTGTGAAATAGAGTGATAACTGAAAATTTTAAAAAACATCTGCATTTTCGAATAAAAAAAATTCCTCTCAAGGGTCCAAAGGTTAGGCCTAACTTCAGTTCTCATAGTACATTGAATCCCAATCTCAGTAATTTAAACTGGAAGATAAAACACACACACAAAAAAAAAGTGAAAAATAATATTCGTGTAGCCTCTTGCAACTCTAATGCTCATAAAACTCCAATCTTTGATCTTCCACTAATAAAACTCCAATCCTTCACTTGACAACAAGTAGCACCATTTCTATATTATCAAACTCACTTGATAACAAGCAGCACCATTTCTATGTTATCAAACTACTCTGGTCATACAAAATAACCAGCACAATAATATAAAAGGATGACTTCAAAGCTGGTAAAACATCCAATAGTGTGATCTTATAACTTGTATTCCGTCAAACTTGTGTAACATTATATTATTATTATTATTATTGTTATGTTATTATTTTGGTAAGTCAGTATCGACCAGCCCCAATCACATCAGGTAAAAGGTAATCTAAACAGTGGTTCCACAATCAAAATATCGAAAGCATCACCGAAAAGAATAAAAGCTCAAATCAGGCAATACTAGCAACAAAATCCACATTTCCTTTTAACTTACCTAGTGACCACCGGGACCCATGTAGGGCGCACCACCCTGATGTGGCCTAACACCGCCACCTCGTCCCATCTGTGTCTGTCCACCATAACCTCCCTGCATCCCTGGCTGACCCCCATATCCACCAGCACCCTGACCCCCATAACCTGCATTATTCATCATCGGTGGCACTCCCTGTGGATTTGCACCTCCTCCAATTCCTCCAAGCAAATTCCCAATACCCAAACCGGCCCCCTGAGTGGCCAACAAAGCTGCCACAGCCTGTCCTATAGCTGCGGGTGCCATCGCTGGATTATATCCCATCTGCTGTCCTGCATTAGGGGCCATCAAGTGCCCGCCCGTGGGCCGCATGCCTTCGCTACTCCCTGAATACCTCCCTTTCTTGGAGGTATGACGGTAATGTCCTTGGTTCCCCTGGTGATGACGTGGCTGTTGACTCTGCTGCGGGTTAAAGAAACCCTTAGTGTGCTTAGGCCCATCTACTGCCTTCTGGCAATGCAAAGCCTGGCCTTCAAAATTCTTGTGAGGTTCCTCTAATGCCTTTCTGGCACTGTCGAGACTCTTGTACACGAACAGACAGAACCCTCTTGGTTTCCCAGTCTGTTTGTCTAAACCCAAAGGCCCTTCTTCAATCTCCCCAAACGTGGAGAAAAATTCCAAGAGCTTATTAGGGTCGAGCTCGGGTGATACATTGCTCACGTATATCTTTCTCCTTGTGTACTCGGATTCAGTTGAGGCCGGAACCGGCGCCACCACAGGTGCAGTAGGCGCACGAACGGGCCCAGCAGAGGCCAGCTGGCATGACGCCATTCGGCCCTCGATCAACTTCTGTGGCTCCTTCAGAGCCCGGCGGGCCCCTTTACGGTGCTTGAACAGAATGAATGCGTAGCCCTTCGATTTCCCAGAAATCTTGTCTTTGACCACCTTAGAGTCCTCAATTTCGCCATACTTCCCAAATGAGGAGGTAATAGTCTCGTCATTTGCCTCCCAACCGAGCCCGTGGACAAAAATCTTGCGGTGTGAGGGATCGGAATCGGCCAATTTATGAACGATTTCGACTATATCTGGGTGTTTCGCTACTGCCTCTTTGACCAGAAGCGTTAATTGGTCCTTGGAGAAGGGTTCCAGAATTTTCTCGAGCGGCTCTTCCTCGTCATCCCCTTCATCTTCACCCACGTTTTCCGGAACGGCGGTCTCCGATGGATTTCCGCCGAATTCGCTCTGTTGCTCGCCTTTCACTGAATCGGCTGGAACGCCGTCGTCCTTATGTTCCTCCATGTTATCCACATCTTCGTCTTCTCCCCCTTCCTCGTCCTCATCACCTTCTTCTTCTCCTTCGTCATCGCCGATTGATTCATCCCCCACTCCTGGGTCTTCTTGTGGAGCTAGCAGCTTTTCTACCTGCTCCTGCTCCTGCTCCAGATCCTGCTCCAGATCCTGCTCGGGCTCCTGCTCCAGATCCTGCTCGGGCTGAACAGGTTCGGGTTCTTGAGGAGCTTCTGCAGCGGCGGTGGATTTTCGCTTTCTGGCCATAATGATTGAGGGGGAAACCAATAGCAGAGGTTAGGGTTTTGTGTGCGGGTGTGCAAGGGCTAGGGTTTGAAAGAGTCAAAGCGCAGAGCAGATGGAGATGATTTATTAGGGTTGGTAGCAAAAATAAAGATTTTTCAATTAAAGAAATGAAATATACTGTGAATTACGAAATAGGGCAAAAATTATACCGAGGATTGGGGTACAACTTGCGTTGTGGACTTTGGTCTAAAATGCGTTTCAATTGAAGGATCAAAAACTCACATGTGACACAAAAATTATTGTGTTTCTGGTTAATGATATTCTTATACAGAGGTAATACACTACTTTAGTCACTTTGACATAGTCAATGACAATATTTGTTAAGGGACTTAATTTATATAAATTCTAGTCAAAAATGACATGGTTTGACCGATATACCCTTACTTTTCAATAAAACTAACCCACCCTCTATCTCTCCTTATCTTTTCTGAGTTTCTGGGTTACGACGTATGTATTTCGTACCGTCTCGTTACCATGTGTTGTTTACCTTTTGTGTTATTGTATCTTAACTTTGTATCTTATTTACCGTGTCGGAATATTGCACACGAGGTACCGGTAAGCGGATACGATATTTGTTTTTCGTTACATTACCCGATTAATAATTGATCATTTATTATTTGTTTTTCGTTACGTTTCGTTACGTCCGTTACCAATATAGTAACATGTTAAGTTTAAATGGTACACTCGGTAAGAAGTTACAATTTCTTACCAATATTCCAGAGTGTAAACAGTGACACCCTTACAAATTCGTAGCTGGAAATAGTTACGGTTACACTAATACGAAGTCATTAATTCGTAACTTCGTACTAGTTACACTTGGTAAGAAGTTACAATTTCTTACCAATATACCAGAGTGTAAATAGTGCCACCCTTACTAATTCGTAGCTGGAAATAGTTACGGTTACACTAATACAAAGTCATTAATTCGTAACTTCGTACTAGTTACACTTGGTAAGAAGTTACAATTTCTTACCAATATACCAGAGTATAAACAGTGACACCCTTACTAATTCGTAGTTGGAAATAGTTACGGTTACACTAATACGAAGTCATTAATTCGTAACTTCGTACTAGTTACACTTGGTAAGAAGTTACAATTTCTTACCAATGTAATGCTATTTAATTCGTAACATGTATATCAAATCTCCAATACGAAAATTTCAAATCAGCATAAATGTGTTATGAAATTCGAATTTCGTAACTTCATACTGATATGAAATGATAAAATCTTAACAGAAAATCAAGTCATGGTGATACGAAATGACAATATTGTAACATGGTAACCCAGTACGAAATGAATAAATCGTACCAACTGTAAATTCGTAACCACGTATGCAAACTTGCCAAAAACTAGATCTAAAACACCAATACATACAAATCGATCTGAATCACTCCAAATATACCACGAATCACCAGAAATCATATGAAAACTTGTAAATTATCAAAAACAAATACAAAAATAACATTATTTCAAGATAGATATAGGATTTTTCTAGAGAGAGAAAGTTGGAGAAAGAGAAATAAAATCGAATGAGAGAGTAGGGAAGATTCGGAGTCGTCGTGGGCTGAGCCGTGGTCGTAGGGAAGATTCAGAGTAGGGAAGATTCGGAAAGAACTGGAACTCCGGCGAAGTCGGCTCCGGAAATAGCTAGATTCCAGCGAGATATGAAGATAGTTATGAGAGCCATGGTGGTCACCTGAGAACATGGCCGACGACAGTGATGGGTGACGCGGCCATTCAATGGGAAGGGAGGGATTGAGAGAGAGGAGAAATGAGAGAGAAGAGAGAAACGTGGGGGGTGGGGGGGAATGAGAGAGACATGAGGGGAGAGAAAGAAATACAAAGAGAGAAATAGAGAGACGTGTGTGGTGGGGGAATGAGAGAGAGAGAGTAGGGGGAGAAAGAAATAAGGGGGTGAGGGTAAATTGGTCCGGATTTGCTCTTTTGGGCTACAATTTGTACAAACTAAGTTGCATGACAAATATTAAAATTTACTAAGCTATTTGGCTAGTCTATATCTTCTCTTATATATATATATATATATATATATATTGTAATATCCGTGTTTTCTATTTTCGGTAATTTCTATTTTTGGTGTATGTTCGTTTCGGACAACTCGCTTAGCACTGTTTTGGAATTCTGAATCTATTTTGTTCTTGGAGTTTTTCCGTCTGGACGAGTTTCGAGGATGTTTTTGCATAATTTCATCTTGAATTATATCTTGCCGCATGTACATTCGATTCTCGTAAAACTTGTTCGTTTTCGTTGTTTCTTGATTTGTATAAGTTTGTATGGTTGAGTTGGTCGTGTTGAAACTTTCGGATTGTTAATCCGACGTTGTATCGCGATTTTCGGACGTTTGAGTCGTTTTGTAATTCTTAGAAGTTTAGGGTGCTTTCATCCTCTTTGTCATATTTTGGATTCCCCGGATGTTGGTAGTGTGTTTTCTTTCAAAACTCAGCTTCGTTGTTATGGATACCCCATGGTTATACTTTTGATTCTATCCTTGCGCTTGCCGTTGTATCGATTGTCTTTGAGCTAAGTGTTTAGCGATCTTAATCGCCGCATGCATAACGTACGTTATGCATGCTCCTTTACGTACGTTATATAGGCATCATAACGTACGTTATACCCTATTGGTAACGTACGTTATGGTTTCGCATATAGAGTCTAGATTGTTCGTTACGTACGTTAACCTGAGAGAGGTTACGTACGTAACCTTCATAACGTACGTTAACAATAGGCGTTAACGTACGTAACGCGCAGTCAGGCCTTTTAATTCCTGACTTATCCTCAGTCTCCTCATTTCGTTTCTTCTCTTTCTTTCTCGCGACGTGAGTTCTCTTGGAGCGATTTGGAGCGATTTGTCCGGTGCAATCCGTAGAAACCCTCTGAAGGTTGATTATTGCGTTCCAAGGAAGATTAATCATCATCATTCTCCGTCTGAATCGAGGTATAATTCCTTAGAACCCTAACTTTTGGGGATTTTGGGGTTTTGTTTTAGGTTTCACCCTTCTAGTCCGATTTGCCCCTTACGATTGTTAGATTTCGATAGCGTAATCACCATCCCTTGCTTCTCTTGTGGTTCTGCGGATTAAACTCGATGTTTTTCTCCGTTGATAGTTGGGATTCGGTTTTAACCTTGTATGACACATAAATTGTTCCAAGGGGTAGAATTAGGATTAATTCTTACCTTTCCGCATTATTGAGACTTGTGTATACCGTTATTGTGTTAGGAACGGATTTGGGAAAATTGTTCGGACCGAAACCTATTCCTTCGCCGTTTCCTTCGTTTCGTCTTATTCCAGGCAAGTACATGTATTACATTCCGTTATGTGCGTATGATTTTGATGCGAATGATGTAAATGATTTATTATTGAACGAATGTGATTGATTCTCTTCCACCTGGGGATGGCATGTGGCCTCTGGGGGGCGATACTAATGGGTACGGCCACGGAAGTGGACTTGGGTGTGTGCGTTGATGTTCTTCCACCTGGGGACGGTTCGACGGGATCTCTGGGGGCCGATACTAATGGGTACGGCCGCAGAAGTGGTTTCTCACCTGGGGACGGTCCGACGGGACCTTTGGGGACCGATACTAATGGGTACGGTCGCGAGTTACCAAGCGTGGATAATCGTGATGTGGAAACTGTTGATATACTGTTTTGGTGTTAATGTGATATTCCGGAATATTGATTTTTAAAATGATTTCCTTAACGATTTGTTTGCGTTGAAAAGCATATGTATATAATGTTGTGTAATTATGTACTTGCACTAGCTATTCGAATGATAACCCCTTAAATGGGGGAAATGCGTCTTATGCATTTCAGGTCCTGGTCGAGCTGAGGAGCTGGCACGGGATGCGCATGCAAAGGATGGGTTGTCATGATGATGTGGCTCGAGTCTGTATTTTTCTATTTTGTCATTGCATCTGTTGAGTACTGGAGTTAGACTGTTTATTTTTTAAACATGGTTTAAGTCCCCTGCGTGGGCAATAAATTGGTATTTAACTTATGACTCATGTACTCCGTTAAAATGTTTTGGCCGAGGCCACGGCCTTATTTACTTTTTGGGTGCATCTTTTGGGTTATCATTGTGGTTTACGTGTCATGAGTTAGCCTGGTAGACCTCACGGGGGTTCTACGGCGTGTAATGTCCCATTTGTGAATTGGGGTGTTACAATTATGGTATCAGAGATTAGGTTTTGAATACCTAGGCTGTCGGTTAATTTTTGGATCTGTTAGTGGCGTCATTAAAGTCAGTCGTTGAGCCTAATATCATCGTGCTACCGTCTTTTCGTGCGACCCGTGGCTGTAAGTCTCCTCGAACTCTTATATTTCTGTATTTGTTTTCTTACGTTGTTTGGGATTGTGAATTGTGATACCAACCTTATAGATTGTGAATCTTTCTGATCTTGATCTTTTCGTATTTTCTTCAGTATGTTGAGAGGTCGTGGTAGACCAGCTAGGGGGCGCGGCCGAGGCCGTGGTCGGGGTGCTGATAATGAAGAGGGCTCACTTTCTCAGTCCTCTACAGACTCAGCCTCTCACTCAGTGCCGTCGGGTAATAATGCTGACGCCGGGGCTACTGCCGTACTCCAGCAGTTAGTAGCCCAGCTTGCTCAGATAGCTCAGGGTGGACGCCAGAATCCGCCCCCGACACCTGAAGAGGAAGCTAGTAAGTGGCTTCAGACGGTGACTAAGATGCACCCACCTCGTTTCTCCGGATCTTCTGACTCCCTCGGTTGGGAGAATTGGCTCTTTCAGTTGTCCAGGACCTTTGATGCCATAGCTTGTCCTGAAGACAGGAGGGTACATATTGCCCAGTACCTCCTCGATAAGGAAGCTGCGGAATGGTGGGAGGCCGTTGCGCCCAGAGACCATCGGGCCACTTGGGATGAGTTCAGGGCTGCTATGGAAGCAGAATATTGTCCGCCGCCAGTCAAGGAGCGCAGAATTGTGGAGTTCTTCACCGCTATACCTCAGGATGTGCCTATTTCTCAGGCCATCATTTCTTACAATCAGCAGTTGGGTTTCGTGAGAGATCAAGTGAGAACGGAGGCTGATAAAATCCGTTACTTCAATATGCGCATGAAGCCGCATATTAGACAGAGTATGGCGCCGCTCATGTGTGCCACTTTGAAGGAATACCAGGATCGTGCTCTGGCGATCGAGATGGCTGTCCCGGAATCAGAGTCGGTTTCGGAAGCTAAGAAGCAGAAGACTACTGGTGGGTTCTCGGCCGGAAAAGGGGGTCAGTTTTCGAGGTCTCGTCTCGCTCCTACACAGGAAGAGGCCGTTTCATCAGCCGGTGGATCTCGTGGTAACTGCTCGATCTGTTCCACTCAAGGGAGAGTTTGTTTTAATTGCCACCCGAGCACGTTGTGAAGGATTGCCCATTTCCGTTAGTTGCTTGCTTTACTTGCGATGCATCGCATCGGGCAGCTCATTGTGAGAGGGCCACCAGGGCCGTTAGAGTTCCAACTACCACTGCCGATCAGAGGGATCACAGCACTCCAGCTACTCATGTTCTGCAGGGTTCGAGTCGTGGTAGAGGTCGGAGTCAGCCGGATCGCCGCGCAGCGTCGAGTTCGGGTTCAGTCCATCCCCGATTATATCAGATGAGGCGCACAGAGGAGGCAGACGTTCCGGTGGCGTCAGGTACCACTCAGATCCTTTCTCACCCGGTTTCAGTGCTTTTTGATTCGGGTGCGACCCATTCCTTTATTGCTTCGGATTGTGTGAGTCGTATTGGCTTTGACTGCTTTTTTGAGTGTGAGCCGTTTGTAGTGGGTACGCCCAGCGGGGATCGTATGGTTGGGGACCGGGAAGTTAGGGATTACCCAGTGAGGATCGGGAGCCGAGATTGGCCCTCGAATCTCATTATTATAGACCTTAAGGGTGAGGATTTGATCCTCGGGGACGATTGGTTGGATCGTCACGGTGCTATCATGAACTATCGGACTCGTACCATCTCGATAGTTGCCGAGGACGGCACCGAGCATACTCTCATCGGCTGTAAGCCGGGTAGATCAGGGAGTGTGATTAGCGCCTTGAGGGCGATGAAACTTCTGAACCAGGGTTGTGTCGGCTACTGGTATTTCGCTCTGCAGGCGGAAGATGGTGGGGTTGACATATCGTCGATTCCAGTTGTTAGCGAGTATCCCGATGTATTTCCGGATGACTTGCCGGGATTACCACCACATCGAGAGGTAGAGTTTCCTATTGATCTTGAGCCGAATGCGGCCCCTATTTCTCGAGCACCGTACCGTATGGCACCGTTGGAGATGCTAGAGTTGAAGAATCAGTTGGGAGAGTTCTTAGATAAAGGGTATATTCGACCGAGCGCATCGCCTTGGGGTGCGCCTGTACTTTTTGTTAAGAAGAAGGATGGATCGCTTCATTTATGTATCGATTATCGAGAATTAAACAAGTTGACCATCAAAAATAAATACCCTTTGCCCCGGATTGACGACTTGTTTGATCAACTTCAGGGGGTGACAGTCTTTTCGAAGATTGACTTGCGATCGGGCTACTACCAGTTGAGGATTCGGGACAGTGATATACCGAAAGCTGCCTTTCGGACGAGATATGGCCATTACGAGTTTGTGGTTATGCCTTTCGGGCTAACCAATGCCCCAGCAGTGTTCATGCAGTTGATGAACAAAGTTTTTATTGAGTATCTGGACAAATTCGTAGTCGTCTTTATCGATGACATTCTTATCTATTCACGGAGTCGGGAGGAGCACGCCTTACATCTCCGGATTGTATTAGACATTTTGAGAGCTGAGCAGTTGTATGCGAAGTTCTCTAAGTGTGAGTTTTGGCTCGAGGAAGTGATGTTCCTCGGGCATGTGATTTCAGCAGAGGGAGTTCGGGTAGATCCGCAGAAGATAGAGGCGGTGATGGCTTGGTAGCCGCCTAAGAATGTGAATGAGGTGAGGAGTTTTTTGGCTCTTGCCGGCTATTACCATAGATTCGTTGAGGGATTTTCTAAGATCGCTAGACCACTCACTCAGTTGCTCCAAAAAACTCAGAAGTTCGAGTGGACTGCAGACAGACAGGACAGTTTTGATGAGTTAAAGAGACGTTTGACTACCGCACCCGTTTTAGCATTGCCTCAGGGGATCGAGGATTTCGTAGTGTATAGTGATGCTTCGGGCCTTGGGCTTGGATGTGTTTTGATGCAGAGAGACAGAGTGATTGCTTATGCGTCCCGCCAATTGAAACCTTATGAGGTAAATTATCCCACGCACGATTTGGAGTTAACTGCGGTCGTTTTCGCCTTAAAGATATAGAGGCATTATCTCTATGGGTTGTCGTGTAAGATTTTTACAGACCACAAGAGTCTGAAGTACATCTTCAGCCAGAAAGAGTTGAATATGAGGCAGCGTAGGTGGTTAGGGCTAATTAAAGATTACGACCTCGAGATACTTTACCATCCGGGTAAGGCTAACGTAGTGGCTGATGCATTGAGCCGGAAGCCGATGGCTTTACAGATATTAGGGGTACTTACACCACAGAGTAGGATCCAGCGAGATTTCATCTGTTAGAATATTGAGGTTTGGGTTCAGAGAGTTCAGGGCCAGTTAGGTGCATTAGAGATCACTTCGTCCTTGACTGATGATATCAAGGCGAAACAGTTTGATGATCCGTGTTTGGTCCAGTTGAGGGAGGATGTGAGGAAAGGGAAAGCCCCTGGATTTGTGGTTCACGATGATGGAGTTCTGAGATTTCGCGGCAGACTATGTGTACCGAATGATATTGAGCTGAGACAGAAGATCTTGAGCGAAGCTCATACCACGCCTTACTCCATACATCTTGGTACGAGTAAAATGTACAAGGATGTGAGGAGTAACTACTGGTGGAGTAATTTGAAGACAGACGTTAGAGAGTTTGTGTCGAGATGTTTGACCTGTCAGCAGGTTAAGATCGAGCATCAGCGACCCGCGGGGTTTTTGCGACCACTTCCTATCCCGGAGTGGAAATGGGAGGATATTTCTATGGATTTTATTACCAGTATGCCTAGGACGCGGACTGGAATGGACATGATTTGGGTTATCATCGATCGACTGACCAAATCAGCTCATTTCCTGGGTATTAAGGACACTTGGGGTCCAGAGAGACTGGCACGAGTGTTTATTGCAGAGATCGTGAGATTACATGGGACTCCTAAGAGTATTGTTTCGGATCGTGATGGCCGGTTTGTATCACATTTTTGGCAGGCTGTTCATCGAGCTTTGGGGACTGAGTTGAGACTCAGTACGTCTTACCACCCTCAGACTGACGGGCAGTCAGAGCGGACGATCCAGACGTTGGAGGATATGTTGAGAGCCTGTGCCTTAGATTGGAAGGATGATTGGGAGTTGCACTTGCCGTTGATCGAGTTCATGTACAACAATAGTTGGCACGCCTCGATCAAAATGGCACCATTTGAGGCATTGTATGGGAGGAGGTGCAGATCGCCATTGTGTTGGGACGATGCGTCCGAGCTGATTGGTACCGAGCCCGATATGGTAGTTGAGACGAGAGAGAAGATTACTCTGATTCGTGATAGATTGTTGACGGCCCAGAGTCGACAGAAGTCTTATGCCGACACTTGTCGCCGGCCGTTGGAGTTTGAGGTGGGAGATCATGTTTTGCTTAAGGTGTCGCCGACACGGGGAGTTTACCGCTTCGGCCGGAAGGGCAAACTTAGTCCGAGATATATTGGGCCGTTTGAGATTTTAGAGAGAGTGGGAGAGCTTGCCTATCGGTTAGGCTTGCCGCCGTCCTTGAGTCACGTTCATAACGCATTTCATGTCTCTCAGCTTAGGAAGTACGTATCGGACCCTAGCCATATTATTGATTTTGGAGAGATCGAGTTGGGGCCCGACATTACCTTCGAGGAGAGGCCGATTCAGATCTTAGAGCATCGGGTGAAGCAGCTTAGGCACAAAATCATTCCTTTGGTTAAAGTGCAGTGGTCGAGGCATGGATCCGAGGAAGCCACGTGGGAAACGGAGGAGAGTATGAGGTCGAGATACCCCGAGTTATTCGTGTTGTAAGTTTCGGGACGAAACTTATTTTTAGGGGGAGATAATGTAATATCAGTGTTTTCTATTTTTGGTAATTTCTATTTTTGGTGTATGTTCGTTTCGGACAACTCGCTTAGCACTGTTTTGGAATTCTGAATCTATTTTGTTCTTGGAGTTTTTCCGTCTGGACGAGTTTCGAGGATGTTTTTGCATAATTTCATCTTGAATTATATCTTGCCGCATGTACATTCGATTCTCGTAAAACTTGTTCGTTTTCGTTGTTTCTTGATTTGTATAAATTTGTATGGTTGAGTTGGTCGTGTTGAAACTTTCGGATTGTTAATCCGACGTTGTATCGCGATTTTCGGACGTTTGAGTCGTTTTGTAATTCTTAGAAGTTTAGGGTGCTTTCATCCTCTTTGTCATATTTTGGATTCCCCGGATGTTGGTAGTGTGTTTTCTTTCAAAACTCAGCTTCGTTGTTATGGATACCCCATGGTTATACTTTTGATTCTATCCTTGCGTTGCGTTTCGTCGTTGTATCGACTGTGCTGAGCTAAGTGTTTAGCGATCTGAATCGGCTTCGCATGCATAACGTACGTTATGCATGCTCCTTTACGTACGTTATATAGGCATCATAACGTACGTTATACCCTATTGGTAACGTACGTTATGGTTTCGCATATAGAGTCCAGATTGTTCGTTACGTACGTTAACCTGAGAGAGGTTACGTACGTAACCTTCATAACGTACGTTAACAATAGGCGTTAACGTACGTAACGCGCAGTCAGGCCTTTTAATGCCTGACTTATCCTCAGTCTCCTCATTTCGTTTCTTCTCTTTCTTTCTCACGACGTGAGTTCTCTTGGAGCGATTTGGAGCGATTTGTCGGGTGCAATCCGTAGAAACCCTCTGAAGGTTGATTATTGCGTTCCAAGGAAGATTAATCATCATCATTCTCCGTCTGAATCGAGGTATAATTCCTTAGAACCCTAACTTTTGGGGATTTTGGGGTTTTGTTTTAGGTTTCACCCTTCTAGTCCGATTTGCCCCTTACGATTGTTAGATTTCGATAGCGTAATCACCATCCCTTGCTTCTCTTGTGGTTCTGCGGATTAAACTCGATGTTTTTCTCCGTTGATAGTTGGTATTCGGTTTTGACCTTGTATGACCGATAAATTGTTCCAAGGGGTAGAATTAGGATTAATTCTTACCTTTCCGCATTATTGAGACTTGTGTATACTGTTATTGTGTTAGGAACGGATTTGGGAAAATTGTTCGGACCGAAACCTATTCCTTCGTCGTTTCCTTCGTTTCGTCTTATTCCAGGCAAGTACATGTATTACATTCCGTTATGTGCGTATGATTTTGATGCGAATGATGTAAATGATTTATTATTGAACGAATGTGATTGATTCTCTTCCACCTAGGGATGGCATGTGGCCTCTGGGGGCCGATACTACTGGGTACGGCCACGGAAGTGGACTTGGGTGTGTGCATTGATGTTCTTCCACTTGGGGACGGTTCGACGGGACCTCTGGGGGCCGATACTAATGGGTACGGCCGCGGAAGTGGTTTCTCACCTGGGGACGGTCCGACGGGACCTCTGGGGACCGATACTAATGGGTACGGTCGCGAGTTACCAAGCGTGGATAATCGTGATGTGGAAACTGTTGATATACTGTTTTGGTGTTAATGTGATATTCCGGAATATTGATTTTCAAAATGATTTCCTTAACGATTTGTTTGCGTTGAAAAGCATATGTATATAATGTTGTGTAATTATGTACTTGCACTAGCTATTCGAATGTTAACCCCTTAAATGGGGGAAATGCGTCTTATGCATTTAGTAATCGGGTCGAGGAGGAGTGCACGGGATGCGCATGCAAAGGATGGGTTGGCATGATGATGTGGCTCGAGTCTGTATTTTTCTGTTTTGTCATTGCATCTGTTGAGTACTGGAGTTAGACTGTTTATTTTTTTAAACATGGTTTAAGTCCCCTGCGTGGGCAATAAATTGGTATTTAACTTATGACTCATGTACTCCGTTAAAATATTTTGGCCGAGGCCGCGGCCTTATTTACTTTTTGGGTGCATCTTTTGGGTTATCATTGTGGTTTACGTGTCATGAGTTAGCCTGGTAGACCTCACGGGGGTTCTACGGCGTGTAATGTCCCATTTGTGAATTGGGGTGTTACATATATATAGAGAGAGAGAGATTATATTGTAACAGACATAATTTTATTCTAATTAAGAAAGCACATAATTTACAAATCAAGACATACAAAGTATTATTACTTTAACAGTTCTCTATTTTTTAAGTTCATTTTTTTTCTTTTATCAGTTGATAATTTTTTCTCCCTCCCTCAATTTCTAGCTGCGAATTTGTTATTTAGATAGATTGTAATGTAAAATTTACATATATTATTTTATGATGCTTTTCGATGTTTGTACTGAGTATAGTGTTACTCGTGATGATTGGTGCGGCGTTCGTCTGAAGTTTGCGTTATACAAACTAGAAAAACTCTATAGGTGTCTTACCTAGTGTTGTGTGTGTATGTGTGCGCGCGCACATATATTTATTGTGTGTCAGTAGTAGTCGCAATGATCTGAGATGTCAAAATACAGCTTGGCTCATAGCTCGGCCTGGCCCGATCCGACTAGTCGGTAGTTGGTAAAGTCATCGGTTATAAGGAAAATGCCCATGTATATCAAGGATCTCTAAAAATCGGGGATTTATGTAAAGAAAGAAACAGGTTGTGTCCTTGAGGAACACGTCTCTTCTCTATAAACAAAGGGAGTACTATGTTTTCATTCTTTAACATCTTATACATATTTCAGTCATATATTTTTATCGGAATTCGAATTTTTGACTTGGGCGTTGGAGTAGTTACACATGGAAGCCTTCCCCGTGCTTTTTTAGGTGACAGATGATTGTGTGAGTTGGCGGTAAATTTCGATTTTTGGTGACCGATCTCTTTGTGCACATCAGACGTGTAATGATTATACTATAGATGTATATATCATATCCATTACCATCACTTGCATTTTCATCTTTATACAGATGAGGGATGATAAATCTACAAAAATGGTTAATAAATTGGCACTCACCACTCGGTCTCTTCTAAACTCATCATGGATATATATTTTTCATCACAATCTAGATCCATGATATAAGGGAAAGGACTCAATGTGTATACGTTTCTAGCAGAATATCTCCTCAAGTGCATTCTAAGAAAAACTTTTGCTCAAGTACAAACGAGAAAATTATGTGACTGATTTACCCTCAAATTGAATGGTTGTGTACAAATGAGGGATTATGGCTTCTATAAATATCATCAGAATTTCCCTACAGCAAATATATTAATTAAAATTAATTTGTTCCATCATTCCCGTCTCACCGTGCACCACCCGATCCATCAACCTGGAAAAGATGATAGTTTTGGGATAAGTGTTATTAACTCTATATAGTCTTTTATGTTTATCCAAATAATACAGTATAACGAGGCATTATCCAATCCGTGCGATGCACGATCTTTGGTTGAATATCCACGTGTTTTGTACGTAATGTTGGGGCATACGGTTGAATGAGCAGATTGCAGAATTTAAATGTCTTTTAGAGAAGTTTATATATTTTTTTATTGTTATTGTCCTTTTATTTTAATCTATGTAATTAGTTAGGCTAAAATGCTCCTGGGGTCCCTTAACTTAATTTCAGATAACGATTTAGCCCTTTATCTTTTTTTTTTTCCCAACTAAATCCTTTATCTTTCTAATTTTAAGCAAAGTTAGCCTTTTCCGTTGGTCTCCGTTAACAGTTGTCCATGTGGCTGTTAAGTTGCTGACTACCACCTACGTGGCTATAAATATTCCTACGTGTCAAATTTCCTAACCTACGTGTCAATTTTCCTAGCCTATGTGGCGGATTTCTTCCCCGGGTCAGCAGCCAAGCCGCTGGAAACACTGTACAGAAGGCAATTCTCGGCCAGAACTTTCATCAGACACCTTACGAGCGGTACAGTAGGGACGAAGAAGCAGCCCCTACTGTAACTACTGCCCCTCAGAAGGCAATAGATACGTCACGATTTGTCTCTTATAAAATGCCTCAAGTTTTGACCGGCCGTCCACGATGCAAAGGTGGAAATTGCTAGTTTCATGAAACGAGGGGAATTTGCAATTTCCTGCGCTTTTCTCAGATTTGATATACCGGGAAGAGGCTGGATGGTCACCATCAGCCAGGCCATTTCGACGGCAGTGCATTATTCTTGAGAAGTTGGAAATTCGATATTGCTTAATGGCACCCAACTGTAGCACTGCCAAATAGGGTAATCTGAGTCACTACTGAGCAAGTTATATGGTAAGTTTATTCTATGGTCACTGTTTATCGGCGTGTTTGTTTTGTTACTGCCCGTCACTCTCACCAATTTTCCGTGTGCATAGGTGTTTGTTCTGCTCTGTTTTGCACTTACGCATGTGTTAGTATTTACTTCAGGACGCTCAAATATGAAGAGGAAAAGCTCTTTTTGGCCTTCTCTCTCTCTTGTATATATACATATATGTGTGTATATATATATATATGTGTGTATATATATATATATATAGGATATACATGTATGTGTATATATATAAAAACGTATATATTGCCTTCTGTAACTTCTGCAGAACTTTCCTAGCCTATGTGACGTATCTATTGCCTTCTGAGCGGTACAAATCGTGACGTATCAAAACCAGCGGTTGACGATGACGAAGAAGCAGCTCAACGACGACAACATATTCTCAGTCGCATAGTTAATATTCTCTCTCTCTCTCTCTCTCTCTCTCCATATATATATATATATATATATATGTAGTTAGTAATATCTAGGTGAGTCAGCATCTGATTTGGCATCAACTTGACCAATTTGACAGCCACTTGGACAACAGTTAACGGCGTCAACGAAAAAGCATAACCAAGGCTAACTTTGCTTAAAATTAGAAAGATAAATGATTTAGTTGGGAAAAAAAAGATAAAGGACTAAATCGTTATCTGAAATTAAGTTAAGGGACCCTAGGAACATTTTAGCCAATTAGTTATATGAAATGAGGCTTTACTAACTCGTATGTTGTTCCGGGGTTGTTTTTGGTTTATTCAACCCGTGCGATGCACCGATTGTATCTAAGATTTCATAGCTAAAATTTAACCATCTTGTAATTTATACTATCATTTAAAAGTTCATTTTAATCACCTTGTGTATTAGAAGGTGCATTTGCATTGTGATGTTTATCATAATTTTTGTATTTAAATTAATTTATTTACATTAAAAGTTACAATTAAAATAATCTCTTCATATGTAATTCCACCCCAATAATTGATGTCGTTTACAAACTGATGTTTCTCTCCCCAAAATTCCCTTCTGCAATCTCTTTGATAAAACCAAAAATTAATAAATGAAAATATGAAATTATGATAATAAAAATTAATAAATGAGACAGTTGTTTCGTCTTACAGAACCTCCAAATACGGCCCGCCCACCTTTTGAAGTTAGGTATAATTATAATTTTTAAATCTTTTTTATGTATTTTGTTAGATTCTTTTATATTATATATTTAAATAAATGGCATAAATCCCTCTTCCATATTAAATTAAGAGGGATAAGTTTTATATAGTATAGATAATTAAGGTAATTTGACTAAAGTTCCTCAATAATATTTATTAAAAATATTTAGAGAAAGTGCGGCTTATAGAAATTTAATATTTAGAGAAAGTATGACTCACTAGAAGAGTGCTAAACGCAATTTAATCAAAAAGGGGTAGCGGCGCAGCTTGTGGCCCGTTTACCTGCATGCCACTTGTAATTCTCGATGCGTAAACTTTTTTTGTCTAAATTAATAATACTTCATTATTTAGAGAAGGTACACAAACCAAACCAAACCAAACATACCCAGTATATCCCGCTCAGAGCAGGGTCTGGGGCGGGTAAGATGTACGCAGACCATGCCCCTATTTATTACGATAGGGAGGCTGTTTTCCTGAAGACCCCCAGCTTAGTACATAGCAGAATCTTGTGTGATAAATACAAAGGAAAACATATGATTCGAAAAAGCTCGAGACCATACCTGAGCCCATGGCTTGATCCACATGGGACTTACCTAAGCGGAATTTGGCTACTTCACTCCCGATGAACGCTGCTCTAACAAAAGAGAGGTTGGCTCTGCGCACAGCTCCCTGTCAAAAATACACCACACGCAAAGATAATAGGATAAAATATACAATAAAAGTAAAAATGCAATGCTCTAGGTCAAAGCTAACCGAGACAACCCAACCCTGAGGCTCTCGACTACAGCACCGCTCCCTTCAAAAGAATCCACAACTCTGATCTGGCGCCTCCAAGCGCACCTATCAACAGTCATGGTCTCGGAAAGGTTTAAGGCCTTCAAATCTAATCTCAGTTGATCCTCCCACGTCCTCCTCGGTCTGCCTCTCCTCCTCTCCCCGACAACCATTAAACTCTCGACCCTCTTCACCGGAGCAGATGTCTGCCTCCTGCGGACGTGGCCAAACCATCTCAATCTCCCTTCCCTAACTTTCGCTGAAATGGGCGCCACTTCCAGCGCGTTCCTGAAAACCCCGTTCGCAATTCTATCTAACATTGTGCGACCACACGACCAACGTAACATTCTCATTTCGGCCACTTCCAACTTGCTCTCAAGCGACTTCTAAAAATCGGGTCGTTACAACTTCAGAACAGTTCAGGACAGGCGACAAGGTTGATGATGGAGGCCATTACTGGTGACATTGCTGCTAAAGCGATACTAGTTCTATGAGCCGCAGAGGCGACTATTAGGTTAAGTTGAGACTTCCATCCCTTTTTTTTTTCAAATCTGTATGTTGCAGGTTTGAGCATGATGGTGCTGTCCGGAGACAATGATGGTCACGATGAAGCCGGCACCGCTGGTCTCGAGTGTTGGGGTTTCAGTTATTTGGTTGGATTACGGCCTACAATTTTTGAAAAAGATACAAACTATCGGCTTAAGATTTTGAGACAGCGGGTGCACATAATGCAACCTAATTGTTTCGTATTAAAATCTACCTAATTGAATCTCCCAATTCCAATTGTATACACAAAATAATTAAATCTTGCGCTACTCCGTCGTATCCAAATATACCCTTTCCATCTCCACCAAACTGCATCATGGAGTGAATGTTCAACTTCATCGTTTTAATTTTGTATTCCTTCTGAACAAACAAGCTAATAAATAAGCTAAATATGACGCAATATATTTATGAAATCGAATTATATCAATCAATCTTTCTCTGTGGTCGAGCTGAAGACAGAATGTATATACGTTGCAAACTAATAATATCATGTGCTTGTTGTTGACATGTCTTCACGCTTAGAATGTTGACATGTCAGCTAGACCCGGTAATTTACCACACGACACGAAAACGACATAAAAATTTAGTGTTTGGGTTTGCATTTTGAGTACACGACACGAAAATACACGAACACGAAAGTACACGACCGAGATTTAGTGTCGGTTTTGTGTTTACCCTTTGGGTACATGACACGACACGAGGTACACGAAATAAATAAATAAATAAATAAATAAATATAATATTTTATATTTAATTTAATAAAAATATATATTTAATGAATTCTGTATATACTAAACTTTAAAATTTGAAAATATAATGTGAATTTTCATAAATTTTGTGTAAACATTCGTGTTTTCGTTGCCATTCGTTTCATTTCATCTACTAAAACCTATAAAAATAATATTACAATACTAAAATTATTATATTTTATAATATTTTAATATTTATTTTATATTATGTGCCTGGCACGAAAACACGACACGAAACGACATGAATTTACGCGGTACACGACACGACATGACACGAATTCATTTAGTGTCGTGTATGGGTTTGGACTTTTAGTACACGAAACACGAAAGTACACGACACAAACGAATTGCCAGGTCTAGTGTCAGCTCATGATTTTACGTTGAGTCTGGAAACTCATGTTTTTGCCCTCTAAAGAACTCGAACTCCGTACCTCCAAATATTAGTAGGAATTCATTGCAAGTCTGGTTGTCATAGGGCTCATGCCCTTTTTGTTGACGGGTCTTTACACTTAGAGCGCTGATCCGTCAGCTCATGATTTTACGCTGAGCCTGGAAACTCAAGTTTTTGCCGTCCTCAGAACTCGAACTTCGTACCTCCAGGTATTAGTATTTGTTGTTACCCAAAATATTATCCGGAGATAGTATTGCTGGAATGATCGAGTAACAAACAAATGCGAGAACACTTCCGCGGGAAAATAAATAACACAAGATTTGCCGGGGTTGTTAATCCCG
This sequence comes from Orobanche coerulescens, assembly GCA_033398695.1. NCBI lineage: Eukaryota > Viridiplantae > Streptophyta > Magnoliopsida > Lamiales > Orobanchaceae > Orobanche > Orobanche coerulescens. Next base: position 9,306,234 of record CM065817.1, read on the forward strand.
GGCTTGAATGCTCTCGCGAGATGTTATTAATAAGTATACTGTGGAGTGCAAATATTAATGTTAGAATCTATTACAATGAGTGTAAAGACTTCTAGTTATCTAAGTTGTAGAGCGTGTAGATTGCCGGAAGAACCAGATATGAAGATCTGTGAGTTCTTGCTTTGGATGTACTGTAATTATGTATGAATATCACTATTAATGTGTAAGTAATTGCCAGATGAGTCTTTGATTCTCTCTCTGTATGTTTTGCACTTGTACTCACGATGATGTCTTGTGCTTGCTGCCGTGTTATGAGCCTCCTATTTATGGGAGACAAGGTTGCTGGGACCTCTCCGGCGATCGCGGGCGACCGCCGTTTTCTATATTATAATAAGATGGTCGATCGTCCCGTCACGTGGGGCTGTTCCCTTAAAGTCTGGGGCTGCTGCTGGCGTCCAGCTGTGCGAGCCAATGGGAAGCCTCCACGCGTCCTGAGTCGCTGTCCGGGGAGGACCCACTTTATACCTTTCGGCGGCCCTGTCGGTAGGTGAGGTAGGTGACAGGCTGGGGTCAAAGGTCCTATCTGTCGGCGCTTTTTGTGGATCTGCACGTGGGTCACCATCCAAGATTCGGTCTTCGACGACTTTGACGGATGTTGGATTCATACGTGGCACGAGACGATCGTCTCTAGTTGGACATCATAGACGATCGCCAGATACCAAAAGACGATCGCCGTGAGTGCCGACTGCTGGGTGTTCGCCCAGCGTATGTCTTCTATGGTTGGCTCTCAGATCATTATGCTGATCGCCATCGAGGCGTATTAATCGCCGCACAACAATTGCCCCCCAGCTCGCTTCGATGTTGAAAACACGGGGTGAGGTGTCACTGTTGGCGATTGCCAATGTTTAGACGATCAGACGATCTAATTTCAAATTTGGACGATTTCCTTTGCGCTGGGAGCAGCGGGAAAGGAATGCGGGCTCTCAAAACGTTGCAAGGACACGCGTCGCGCTACCATTGGGGGAATCCGACGGTTTGTCAGACTTGTCGCCTGGCGTGCCCTCGAAAAGACGCGTACGCGGGATTCGAGGGCTGCATTTAATGTGTCCCCCCCTTCGATGGTTGCACTCCAGCCCTCGGGATTTTGCCTATTTGCATGGAGACCCCTGCTCCCGCCTATAAAAAGGGGCTAGGGCTACTTCATTTATACTCTTCACGCATCCTTGCCTTCTTGATGAGACTGCACATAAATTTCCGAAGCTCCTTGTGCCGATCGTCCTCCTTTTTTAGGTAAGAAAAACCCATCTTCTCTCCCCCTTTACTTTTTATAACATGTCTGGAGGATCTAAGACCTTCGAGACCGGAAGCATCTCCGCCGCCGCAGCTTCGCCTGACCGGGAGGAAATTTCCGCGGGACTTCACATGGAAACGGCCGTTGAGGCCATTCGTGCGGGGATTGCGCCCGCGGAACTCGAGGAGCTCTTCAACGAGGCCGAAGTGGCGAGAACGGAGGCCGCGGCGGAGCAGGGGGGCTTGCCGGTGGATGAAGACGAACTGCTGCGGCTGTCTTGGGAGCGGGACAGTGTATTCGGACCCGCCTATATGGCTTTCGCTAAGCTTATGGAGTGGATCGCCGGACCCTGTCCAGAATTTGATTTCGAAGTGTATTCCGCCGCTCATCCCTACGAACATGTGAAGCGAACGGTGTTTCGGGCCGCCGACCCGTCTCAGTGGACTTTTGGTCAGATCCGGAGTTCGGCGACCCGGAAAGACTTGAGACGCTGGAGGGAGAAATATCACATTCCTTCTGATGTTTCATTACACGTGCCCTCGGAAAACGAGCGTGCCGATCAACCTCCCGAGGGTCTGGTCGCCGTTAATGAGATGATTATGGAGGCCGGCCTGCAGTTCCCCTTGCCGTTCGTCATATCCTATTTGTTGATCGCCTGGAATTTCGCACCGCTCCAACTGACGCCGAACGCCTGGCTACAGATCATCTGTACTATGACACTTTTCGGCGGTCACCGGTTATTCCGTCTCCTTTCTGCGATGGAAATGAACTATCTCTTCAAGCTGGATGCGCAGAAAGGGTCGGTCGGCGGTAATCACATTCAAGGTCAAATGGGAAGAGTGGTCCTCGGGGTGACGAACAAGACTCGGGGCGATCTGGCAAAATAGTGCTGGGTTGGCGGAGCATGGAGGTCGGCGTCGAGTGATAGGCCGGAGGAAGAGTTGGAGGTTCCCACCAATTTTCGGGAGAGGAATCCGAGTAAGGGTTTTAACTCTCCCTTTGATCGGATACGTCTTGGACTGATCTAATTTTATTTCCTTTTTGCAGGATCCCTTGTTCCAGCGATCGGAGATCTCCCCTTCGATTTCTTGATCGTTTGGGAGCGAATTCATGCCTTGCCGGATTCCTACATAGACGTTCGCTCACTCGGTCACGAACTTCATCGATTGGGGGCTCGATTGTTTCGCTTCCCTCGTCATCTGAAAGTTCCAGGTATAAATTTTACTTCTTCCTTGCTTGACGATCGTCTGATTGAAATAGGTGTTTAACTTGTTTGAATTTCTTCTCTGACAGAGATCCATTTTCCCCGCTTCGCCGAGCCACCGCCAGAATCGCCATGTCCAACCCTGGTCTCATCGGTCGTCTTCACCAGGGGAAGAAGACGGGTCGCGTTCCTGTGACGACGTCTCGCCCCGTCCTAGTGGTGAAGCCCGCTGTGGTGCCGATCGCCGAGCCGGAAATTCAGGATGAGGAACAACTCCAGCGCAACCGCAAGAGGCGGAGGCCGGAGGGGTCCTTGCCGACGGCTGAGGCGGACGTAGCTATCCTGGAGCCGCCGGTCGCCGCTTCCCCCATCTCCGCTGTTCCGATAGTGGAGGGGTCTGGCCTTAGGCCTTCGGCGTCTGGCTCTAGGTCCTCGGTCGGTTTTTTGAAAAATGTGGCGATCGCCGAAGCTGAAACTTCTCGGGGCAAGCCCTATTTTGGCCACGACCCCGAGTTGGTCAACAGGTAAGACTGTATTGATCTTTCCGAGTTAGGCAATTTGAGTAGGGTATATACTAACTCCTTTGTTTTCTTTTTGTTTGTGCTGCAGGGTTCGTCTTGCTGATCCGGACGTCTCGCTGATGGTGCTGGACTTCCTGGCGAGCAAGTCTCCGCAGAAGTCCCTTGATATCCCTTCTTACGTGTCCAAGGCCGTCGTCTCTCTACCCAAGGCTTGGACGACCGATCTTGATGCGATCGCTCGTCGCCGGTCTGGAGATGCCATGCAGGCGACCATTGCCCTGGCTCTCCAGACGGCGACGATGGCTGTCCAAGCTGCCAAGGATTACGAGGGGCGACCCTCTAATGCTCGCCTCCATCAAGACCTTGATGCCGCTCGGAATAAGAACATCGATTTTGCTAACCGGATCCAGGCTATGGAGAAGGAGTACTCAGAGACGGCCAAATGAGCTAAATAGGATATCGACCGGATGAAGCAGGAGCTGAGCCACTCCAAGGAAGTGGCCGACTGGTTCTGCGACCAGTAGAAGGAAGCTCGTCGGATGCAGGTGGCCTCGCAGGAGGAGGCGGCTGAGTTGAAGGCGACGGTGGATCGGCTTAACAGCGAGATGGAGAAGGCAAAAGGAGAGCTTGAGAAAGCTAAGGGAGAAACGGCCGCCAAGGTTGTCGAGCTGGTGGAAGCTGAGAAGACGACCATGGAGTTGAGAGGGCAGCTAAAGGCGATCGAGACCGATCCCTACCTCAATGTGGCACTCATCGGCGAGTTAGCCTATTATGTGGCCTACGCCGACGCTGTCCGAGCAGCCAAAAAGGTAGGGATCGAGATCGGTCCTATGATGGAGAGCTTCAAGGCCTATGCACTCGAGCACCCTTTGCATCCGGAGTTTTCCCTGCCGATCCTTGACCCCGTCGACTTGGGGGTCCGCTTGAGTTGGTATCCTTTTCCGGATAAACTCATTTATCCTGAGGCCGATGGGGGAGCGCGTGCCGATCCGCCACTTGGGGGCGAAGACCAGCCGGAGGGACCTTGAGAGATTTCTTTGTCTTCCTTTGCTTGTAACTTTTTTCTATTTCTTTGTATTGCCTTCGGGCTTTGTATTGTACGAACTCCTTGATAATGAATAAAATACTCCTTTTTTCGCACCTGTTTCTTTTTATGTACGATCGTCTTTGAGTGTTTGCATGCAAAATTTTACAAGTGTGTGTATGATTGCTTCCGATGTCTTGTTCGCCCGACCGATTGTTTGAATGTTGAATGTATTGACATGTTTGGAAATTCTTACTTGTAAATATTGTTAAACAATTCCGATCGTCCTGCGTGTGCTTGAACGAAGCCGATCGGGTACGGTTCATTCTTTCCGATCGCATTTAGGAATAGCTCCCCTCATTTGCCCCTTGTTTTTGTTTACTTATTGCAAGTAAGGGAACAAAAATAGTATGTCTGTTGAGCTATCTTCAGTTTTGCCGATTTTGAGAAACCGTGCACGGTCGCGGAGTTCGATGGACCGACCTCCACAACCATGTCGTTGTGTGCGAGGGATATTCCCGCGACTCACTTTATTGTGAGGGTCCTCCATTAGGCTGCGCCCGCCTTGTATTTAAACGAAAGGTGGGTGGTCTTGGTCTGGAGGAGTCCTTGCACGGGGCGTCGTCGATTTATTCGACTCCACGTCTATGGCTTTGTTAGCACTTTTCTACCTCGGGTCGGCATGTTAGATGGCGACCCTCGACGGTATACGTTGTGAAGGGGTAGGGACGCGCCGCCTTGTCCGGGTACATCATGTTAGATGATGTACCTTGAGGGTATGCGAATGTGTCCGCAGATTAGCTTGGAGGGTCCTTCGGCTACGCCGGCCTCGTATTTAAACGAAGGGCGGGCGATCTCAACCCAAAAAAACCTTGCATGGGCGAAGTTGTCGGTTCTATCGACTTCCAGGACCATGGCCGCATTGCTTCTACCTCGGATCGCCATGTTCGAACGACGATCCTTGACGGTATACGATATGCCTAGTGGGGCGATCGCTAGAATAGATGGGATAGGAAGAAATATCATTATATTCTTTGTACATTGGGTAGTTGAAACTGAGTACAAAGTTTTCACTGGTAGTACTTCTTCAAATGTACGGCATTCCAGGGATATTGATCCGGAGTATCGTCAGGGTGTTCAAGTTCGTAGGCTCCCTTAGTTAGCCATTTATATATCCTGAAGGGGCCTTCCCAGTTCGGACCAAAGACACCTGTGTGGGTCTGGATCTTTTTGAGGACGAGATCGCCCACTTGAAACCGTCTTTCCTTGACCTTCGAATTGAAGAACTTCTCGGATCTCCTTTTGTGGATTGTATTCTTTATTTCTGAGGTCAGTCGTCGTTCTTCGAGCATGTCGAGGTCGATCCGTCGGGCCACATCATTGCCGGTCGTCATCTCTTGTTCGGTTCGATGGTTGAGGACGACGATCTCCAAGGGAATCACCGCTTCTGTCCCGAAGGCGAGGGCGAATGGGGTTTCGCCGGTTGAGTTACGGGTCGTCGTTCGATAAGACCACAAAACGTCTGGGAGCTCGCTCGCCCACCGTCCTTGCCTGGATTCGAGTCGTGCTTTAATCGTGTGTTTTAAGATTTTGTTTACGGCTTCTACCTGCCCGTTCGTTTGAGGGTGGTAGGGGGCCGAGAACAACCTTTTGATTCCCCACTTCTCGCAGAATTGCATGACTTCTAAGCCGTCGAACTGCTTTCCGTTGTCGGAGATGATGGCCTGGGGTAGACCGAATCGGCATATGATGTTTCTCCAGATGAACTTGATTACTTGCTCTTGGCCGATCTTTTTGAGTGGTTCGGCCTCTGCCCATTTTGTGAAGTAGTCGACCCCTACGATGGCAAACTTACAGCCCCCTGGCGCCGTTGGCAAGGGACCTATAAGGTCGATGCCCCATTGGGCGAAAGGCCATGGGCTGTACATTGAAGTGAGCTGCTCGGGGGAGAGCTTGATGTTTGGGCCCATTATTTGACACATGTGGCACGATCTGGCATAGGCGATCGCATCCTTCTGGAGTAAAAGCCAGAAGAAACCTTGCCTGGTTGTTTTATGGATGAGAGCTCGCCCGCCAGCATGGTTTCTGCAGATCCCGTCATGGATCTCGGCTAAAACGAGCCGACCTTCCTCCGGTGTAATACACCTGAGGAGGGGAAGGCTGAAAGCCCGCTTGTAAATCCAGTCGTCCAATAGGGTGTATCTGGTCGCACGGAGCCGGAGTTGGCGAGCTTTGATACGGTCGTCAGGGACCGTTCCGTCCTTTAAGTATTTGATGAACGGAGTCATCCAGTTCTCCTCGGTAACAGCAACTGTGGTAACTAGGTTTCTGTCGATCGCCGGCCTTGCTGATTTTGTAATTTGGATATTAGAGAAATCGGCTGCCCCATCTGACGACGCTAGCTTGGATAGGGCATCGGCCTGGGAGTTGTGCTCCCTCGGGACTTGTTCGATTAGCACTTCCTCAAATTTCGTGCACATTTCGGCGACCAATTCTTGGTATTTGACCATCTGTTCGCCGCGCGCCTCATATTCTCCCTTGACTTGGTTCACGACCAAGAGGGAGTCCATGAAGATGTGGAGGCGACCAACATCTAGGGCGAGGGCTAGATCGAGCCCGCCTACCAAGGCTTCGTATTCGGCTTCATTGTTGGTCGCATGAAACCCAAAACGCACGGCATTTGTGAAAATTTGTCCGTCGGGGCTAATGAGGACAATCCCTGTCCCTGCTCGTGAGTTGGTCGCCGAGCCATCCACGTACAGCTTCCAGGCAGGGCGACCGACCTGGGTCGGACTGTGAGGGAATGTTAATTCCACCACGAAGTCTGCCAGAGCCTGGCCTTTGATCGCCGTGCGAAGAGCGTATGTGATACCGTATTGGGCGATCTCCAGTGACCACTTGAGGAGTCGCCCGTTGGTGTCCGGTCGGTGTAGAACTTGCCTTAGAGGGAGAGTTGTCAGACCTCCACTTGATGTTCGAAGAAGTAGGCCCTTAGCTTGCGAACACTCATGACAAGAGCGTATGCGATCTTCTCCAGAGGTCTATAACATGTTTCTGCGTCGTGGAGCGCTTGACTAACGTAGTAGATCGGCAAGTGGACTTGTCCCTCCGCTCGCACCAAAACGGCACTCAGTGCGACCTCCGAGGCCGCTAGATAAAGGAACAATTTCTCACCGGGGATCGGTTTTGCCAGGATCTGGGGGTTAGATAGATATTCATTGATTTTGGCGAACGCTACTTGACTCTCCTTCGTCCATGCGAACTTCTTGTTCTTTATGATCGCGAAGAAAGGCTTGCTTTTATCGCCGAGCCGAGATATGAAACGGTTGAGGGCGGCTAGACAACTTGTGAGTCGTTGCACCTGCTTGACATTCCGTGGCTCCTGCATGTCGAGGATCGCCTGAATCTTGGTGGGGTTCGCCTCGATCCCCCTTTGGCTTACGATATGCCCCAGGAATTTTCCGGAGCTCACCCCGAAGTTGCATTTCTTGGGGTTCAGTTTCATGTTGAACTTCTCGAGGATGGCGAACGTCTCGGCGATGTCATTGAGGTGGTCTTCCTTCTTGAGGCTTTTGACCACGATGTCGTCAATGTAGACCTCCATGGTTTTGCCGATTTGATTGGTGAACATTCCGTTGACTAGACGCTGGTAGTTTGCCCCTGCATTCTTCAAGCCGAACGGCATTGGGACCCAAAAGTATATGTCCTTTTCCGTGTGGAAAGATGTGTACTTTATGTCTTTCTCCGCCATTGGGATTTGATGGTATCCGGCGAAGGCATCCATGAACGACATCATTTCGCAACCTGCTGTACTATCGACCAAGTGATCAATATGAGGCATCGGAAAGTGATCTTTTGGACATGCCGCGTTGAGGTCGGTGAAGTCGATGCATAACCTCCAGGAGCCGTTTGGCTTTTTGACGAGCACCGCGTTGGCGACCCACTGTGGTTCGTCTGTAGCTACTCCGATTAGTTTGTTGTTGAGTAGCTTTTTGACCTCTATGTCGAGCGATGCGTACTTCTCAGGACCGAATTTCCTACATTTCTGGTGAACAGGCTTCCTTGCCGGGTCGATCTTTAGATAGTGGCAAGTGTGTTCAGGACTTATGCCAACCATATCTTGATGCAACCAGGCAAAGACTCCGATGTTCTTACGTAGTAAATTGATCAGATCCTCTTTTAATTCGCGATCGATGCTTGCGCCGATCTGTACTTCTCACTCCGGGCGAGCCGGATCTATCGATATACTCTCCAACTCTTCGACGGGGACGGTCGCCTCTCGTTTGTAATGATTTTTGGACTCAATCCTAGGATCGATGTCGAGACTTGGCTCGAAACCGATCCTTGGCTCGATGTCGTCCGTTAATCGATGTGAGATGGCGTCCTCTGAGTCGGGTTGGTACGATGTGCTTGGCCCGTCGATCTCCATGGGTTGATTGTCGATCGTTTCAATGTTACACATAGCATGGGAAGTATTGAAAGAAGTTACGACATAGGAGTAATTCAAGCATTTCTTTGCCATTAGCTGATCTTCTTTTACAGTATCGACCGTCCCATCGGCAGTGGGGAATTTGATACAGTAAAAGAAAGATGAGGCGACCGCCTCAAAGGTATCTAGAAATGGACGACCTAGGAACCCATTATATATGCTGGGCCTATCTATGATTACAAAATTTAGGTTCCTAGTAATCCTAACCTTGGGATCGTAAAAGCATATTAGCTCGACAGAGAGCTTGATTCTTCCGTAGGCTTGGACTGTGCTGTCGTCGAACCCTTGGAGCACGGTGTCGAATGGCTTGATGAACTTGGTCAAGTTGCCGAGCTGGTCCAGGGCGGATTTGAATATGATATTGCAGAAACTCACATTGTCAACCAGCACGCGATCAACCATCTTCCCAAGGATGCAAGCAGAGATCACCAATGCATCCTCCTTGGGGCATTGTACTCCCTCCCTGTCCTTGTTGGAGAAGGTGATGAGCGCGTCTTTAGAGATGGTCGGCTCTGGAGGTACCATGACATGGACCCCGGCGAACGCCCTCAGTTCGGCTTTTCGCTTCCTGTTTGACATGGTGGAAACCGGGGAAAGGCCCCTGAGGTTTCCACCTCCTGCTTGAAGTATATTGATCCGACCGCCAGGGTTGATCGGAGGGACCGATTCATCGGAGTACTCCGGCTCATACTCGATCCTGGCGACCGGATTGGGAGGGGTTCTTTCGTTTTGTCAGCGCTCGTGCCCTCCGGTCCTCTCTGTCCTAGGTTCTGGCTTGGTGACCAAGTTGTCCAATTTGCCTTCTTCAAACAGTCGCCAGAGTTGTATGAGGAGGTCGCGGCATTGGCTGGTGTTGTGGCCGGGACTCTTGTGGTAGGCACAGAATTTGCTGCGGTCTAGATGACCGTGGTCCCTTATCGGCTTTGGTTTGGAAAGCCACTCGCGCCCCTTGATTGTGTTGAAGATGTGGGCCGGAGATAAGTTGAGGTTGTGGAGAAGGTGGACCTCAACATCCTCGAAGGCTTTGAACTCACCAGGCGGCATAGCGATCGCCTTTCTGGGCTTGGCGACCGCCTTCTTCTGGATGTGGGATGGCGTCCTCCCTTCTCCGGTAGATCCCTCGCCTAAGCGGAGGGAGAGCATCCTCTGCCTGGCCAGGAAATCGGCGGCTCTGACGCGGAAGACCGAGTAGGTCGGGGGGATGTCATTTGTGAGGTGCCTGAACATGGGTGAGTGGCCGCAGAATCCCCCCAGGACTGAGTAGAGAGCGAGCTCGTCGCTAATGGGCTTGCCGGTGAGGACTATCTCGTCTACTCGGTCGATGTAATCTTCATCTGACTCGTCCTTCCCCTGCCTGATTTTCATCATGCGGTGGGGGCCTTCTGGGCGAGCGACTTTGGCGGCGAAGTACGACGTGAAGTCGTTCGCCAGCTTCTCAAAGCAATTGATTGAGCGAGGTGGTAGTGAGATGTACCACCTGTGGGCAAGGTCGCCCAGAGTTAATGGGAACATTCGACACTTCGTCGCATCTGATGCTCCGCATCCGGTCATGTAGATCCGGAATTTGCTCAAGTGGGTCTCCGGATCCGATCTCCCCTCATATAGAGGTGTTTGTGGGGGAGCGATCTTTGGTTGAACTGGGGCGAGCTCGATCTGGACCGCGAGTGGCTCACTTGGTCCAGCGATCGATCTCCTGGTGCCTGCCCCAGTTTCTAGGAGCGCCTTCATCTCGTCGAGCTGGCGCTGCATGGCGGCCATCGCCGTAGCCTGACTGCTCGCTGATTGGCTACCAGAGCGTGAGCCAAGGCGATCGTGCACTGATCCCCTGGCTTCATGGTGAATGATGAGTTCTGTGCCAGTGGGCTCATTTCTTGGGCGAGTGGGGGCCCGCTGACCGGCTTGTCTTCTGGGAGTCGGATATGCCGAACTCCTGGTAATGGATGTAACACCCCTAGGATATCCGAGGTATATTACAGCGCCGTGAATCCCTATATGGGACCCACCAGGCTGAACAAGCATCATACTCATCGACTCACAGAAACAACGGAAACACACCTCGTCATAAAGACGCCCAACAAAATAATCCACCCGGTTCAACCGGTATAACATAACACCATAATCCGACACAAACATAATAACCAACAATACAATCCCGACGAGTAAAAATTCTTAAGTATTCGAGTACTTCTATTAGTTCAAAGACCACAAAAGGTAAAAAGATAGAAAGTAATAAGACACCACTCGTGCACAATCATCACGCACGGCCATCATCCGCATACTGGTCCAGCACCCACTCGTCTCGATGAACCTGACCTGAAATTCATAAAACGAATTTCCCCAAAACGGGTCCCCAAAGGGGTTAGCAATTACGCTAGTACAAGTAACGAAATGAACGACTTACATCTTACACATATAGTAATGCATGCAATTAAGAAAACATAGTTCCAAAACACTCATTTCCGGAAATGCCATAATCAAATCACATTTATAAAAATGCACCACAATTAACCGTGGATCCACCCCTCCGTGGACCCCTACCGAGACCCCGTCGGATCTAACCCGTAGTGGTTAAAAGCAAGCTCGCGGATCCACCCCTCCGTGGACCCCTACCGAGACCCCGTCGGATCTAACCCATAGTGAGCATACACACACACGCGATTCTCATGCAATACTAATACATTAAGATTGTAAGTTCATAAGGATACTTGCCTCGGTTAATAGACGGTGATACGAACGGAAAGGAAGAATCGAGCACAACCGCGAGGAACCGGCGGAAATGAACCTAACGTTTCGAATAACATAATCACAACCAATTCTAAACGAATACGGAATTGGAAAACACTCAAAAACCCACCTACGATTCATGTATATTCGAATAAAAATAATAACGAGGGCGGACCACAACCAAACCCTCCCGATTTCGCAAAACTATGAAAATATATCATGAATCCGTAGGAAAACTAATGATATCAACAAGATGAATCATATTCATCTTGAATCCAACAACAAAACGGAACGAATCGGAAGAAAACCCCAAAACCCCCAAATTATCCAAAAGTAGGGTTCTAAGAGATTTTACCTTGATTTGACGATGAACAATGAATGATTAGAGATAGGTTGATGATATGAAGCTTGAATATATTTCTACAATGGTGTTTGGGCGAAAATCTGGCGAAACCTAGCTCTCCAAGTCGTTCCCGTCGCGAAGAGAAGTGAGAGAAGTGAGAAATGAGGAAAAATACGGCTGCTGACAGTTTATATACTGGCCGGTGTTACGGCCGTAACATCCATAACATACGGTCGTAACATATGAACATTACGGCCGTAACTCACCTGCCTTACGGCCGTAATTGTCCCAGGAATGAAACTGGGCAAAATTTACGAATGACACATACGGCCGTATCAAGATACCATTACGGCCGTATCGATACTTACGGCCGTAACTCGAGCATGATACGCCCGTAACTCGGAACTGGACCAGGGGGTAAGAAACGAAGCCTTGTTACGGCCGTATGATGGAAGCTTACGGCCGTAACTCTCGATTATTACGGCCGTAACATATACGGCTTACGGCCGTAACATGGCCTGTGACAGCAGGCCAGTCTGAAACACTGCTCGACGAGGAGACGATCGAAAAGAGAAAATAACAAGGTGTATCCATGACCACCGGATACACTCACCACGGATTTAAGTCAGAAATCAAAACGTTACGATGAAGCGTAATTCCGAATGCCCGAAGGTTCAGGAACAACAAAGATAACAAGAATACCCTAAACTTAGGGAAAATTACGAAACAGCCCAAACGTCCAAAAATCGCGATACAACGCCGGATTAACAAACCGAAACTCACAACATGAATAACTCAACTATATGAACTCGTGAAACCAAAGAAAATACAAAAGCGAACGGGTTCTACGAGAAACGGACATCCATGCCATAATACATGACATAAAACAGAATAATATTAATACATCTCCGAAACTCGTCAAAATGGAGAAACTCCAAGAATAAAATAGATTCAAAATATCGATAAGGTTACAGGCGAGTCGCTAAAAACAAAAATTCACCAAAATGGGAATATCGGGAAAAGAAGAAAAATGCAGATATTACAATGGATTCGGATACCGATGTCTCCCGGCTGGGGCCTGAGTGCCCGGGTCGCCATGAGGGATCGCTTCGCAGGCGGCTGAAGACGGAATCATCCCGCCTTATGAGAGCTTTCTCCTGCGGCTCGGGGCTTTCCGTCGATTTCTCAACATATATCCCCTTGAGTTTCCGCTTGCCTGCCCGGCGGATGGCTGACGGAGTGATGGTGGGCGAGTCGCATGCCCTCCGTCGCTCCCTGGGGATGGCTATAGCCTCCTCGATCTGTTCCGTGGTCTGGAACTGATCGACTGAGAGGCTAGGACCGTCCCTCGGGGGCGGGAGTGAGAGCCTTGCATCGCCGTGGTCACCTTCCGTCGTGGGCTGGGATTCGGTCCGGGTTGGAATGAGATTTCCGGCAGATCGCAGGGTGGCTCTCTTGGAGGTCGTTGCATATGTCATTTTTCTGAAGGCTTTTCTTTTGAAGAACAGTGAGTGTTTCTTCAAGTATATGTTCGGAGAACAGTGAGTGTTCTTTGAGACGGTTGGAAAAAATGAAGGTTAAGATGCGTCCCTTCTTCTAGCGCCAATTGTTGTTACCCAAAATATTATCCGGAGATATTATTGCTGGAATGATCGAGTAACAAACAAATGCGAGAACACTTCCGCGGGAAAATAATTAACACAAGATTTGCCGGGGTTGTTAATCCCGGGCTTGGATGCTCTCGCGAGATGTTATTAATAAGTATACTGTGGAGTACAAATATTAATGTTAGAATCTATTACAATGAGTGTAAAGACTTCTAGTTATCTAAGTTGTAGAGCGTGTAGATTGCCGGAAGAACCAGATATGAAGATCTGTAAGTTCTTGCTTTGGATGTACTGTAATTATGTATGAATATCACTATGAATGTGTAAGTAATTGCCAGATAAGTCTTTGATTCTCTCTCTGTATTTTTTGCACTTGTATCCACGATGATGTCTTGTGCTTGCTGCCGTGTTATGAGCCTCCTATTTATAGGAGACAAGGTTGCTGGGACCTCTCCGGCGATCGCGGGCGACCGCCGTTTTCTATATTATAATAAGATGGCCGATCGTCCCGTCACGTGGGGCTGTTCCCTTAAAGTCTGGGGCTGTTGCTGGCGGCCAGCTGTGCGAGCCAATGGGAAGCCTCCACGCGTCTTGAGTTGCTGTCCGGGGAGGACCCACTTTGTACCTTTCGGCGGCCCTGTCGGTAGGTGAGGTAGGTGACAGGCTGGGGTCAAAGGTCCTATCTGTCGGCGCCTTTTGTGGATCTGCACGTGGGTCACCATCCAATATTCGGTCTTCGACGACTTTGACGGATGTTGGATTCATACGTGGCACGATACGATCGTCTCTGGTTGGACATCATAGACGATCGCCAGATACCAAAAGACGATCGCCGTAAGTGCCGACTGTTGGGTTCGCCCAGCGTATGTCTTCTATGGTTGGCTCTAAGATCATTATGCCGATCGCCATCGAGGCGTATTAATCGCCGCACAACAGAATTAATTGCAAGTCTGTAGACCCGACAATTCGTTCGTGTCGTGTATTTTCGTGTTGTGTACTTTCGTGTTTCGTGTACAAAATGTCCAAACCCATATACGACACTAAATGAATTCGTGTCATGTCGTGTCGTGTACCGCGCAAATTCGTATCGTTTCGTGTTAGCACATAATATAAAATAAATATTAAAATATTATAAAAAATAATTTTAATATTATAATATTATTTTTGTAGGTTTTAGTAGATGAAATGAAACGAATGACAACGAAAACACGAATGTTTACACGAAATTTATGAAAATTCACATTATATTTTCATATTTTAAAGTTTAGTATAAACAGAATTCATAAATTATATATTTTTATTAAATCAAATATAAAATATTATATATATTTATATATTTATTATTTTGTGTACCTCGTGTCGTGTCGTGTACCCAAAGGGTAAACACAAAATCGACACTAATCGGTCGTGTACTTTCGTGTTCGTGTATTTTCGTGTCGTGTACTCAAAATGCAAATACAAATACTAAATTTTTGTGTCGTTTTCATGTCGTATGGTAAATTGCCAGGTATACAAGTTTGGCATGAGCCTGATGCTACCAGACTTGATGGTGAGTGTGGTTCAGATTATAACGTAAAACGTGATTGTCTGATGTAATTTGAGATATTAGTGAAATTTTATAATTTTAAAGAGATATTTTTTTGAACAAAATATTATACTCGAGCGGGACGAAGCGAGTAATTCATCTCTTTTTTTCTCCAACGGCGTCATTTGTTTCTCGAACAATAAAAAATCATTTTGCATGAAACTCCAAACGAAAAATCTCGAAGAATCCCGACAACTCACCCCAGCCCAGCCGGAACCGTCCATGATACACCCGTGTAGTGCATTCCCTGTCGGATGCACTACACATGGCGTGCATGGACAGTGCAGATTGATGCACTAAATGGAGTACCGATCTGCACCGTCCATACACGCCACGATACCCAACCCGGTCCAAATCATCACGGTCTCCTTTGTCCCGAAAAGAAAACACAGAAGCACACGTGTATTCCTCGAACAAGGCCACTGTTCCAAAAAGGGGTTTGAATTTCCCCGATCATCAGATCCTCTTCTGCTGCCAGGTGATTAGTAATATTTATTATGTTCTCTAATTTGCGGTTGTTGTAAAATCAGATATTTTATCACTTCACAGTATATATATTATATATATTTTAATATATATTACAATATATAAGCATAAAGGAGGATGAAAGAAGATGAAGAAATTGAGCTTTTATTAGAATGAATTGTGTGTCCAAAGCTCTACCAAATAGCTCTATTTATAGCTCAAGATTACATGTTATACAACAAATTAATATTATTTATTTTACAACATAATTGTCTTTATATTAGATATTTCAATCCAATAATTGATTGAATTATTGATTGTTGATCCCATATATCATTATTGGTGATATTATAACACTCCCCCTTTAAAATATCTTATATCATGATATCTCATTTGGGAGCATCACAAGCTGCCTCGTTAAAAACCTTATTAAGAAAAACTCAGTGGTATAAAAACTTAATAAGGGAAAAAGAGTACAGTTGTATGCTCCCTCTCAACCCAGCATGGGTAGTTCTTCTTTAAAGGTCTCGAAGATGATGCATTTCAATATTCTGAATGTGTTTCTTGAAAACATTCGTAGGGAGTGATTTTGTGAAGAGATCTGCCGCATTATCATAAGATCGAATATATTGGATGTCGATCTCTTTATTTCTTTCAAGTTCCTGAGTGAATGCGAAGAACTTTGGGGGGATATGTTTGGTTTTATCGCTTTTGATGTAGCCTTCCTTCATTTGAGTAACACATGCAGAGTTGTCCTCGTATACTATTGTTGGGCCGTTATCGATAGCAAGCCCGATGTTTCTTGAATATGTTGTATTCTTGATCTTAACCATCTACATTCTTTACTTGCTTCATGAAGAGCTATTATCTCAGCATAGTTTGAGGAAGTAGTCACGATTGTCTGTTTTTGAGATCTCCAGGATATTGCAGTTCCTCCATATGTGAATACATATCCAGTTTGTGACTTAGAATTATGTGGATCAGATAGATGACATGCATGTGCATAGCCAAGCAAAACTGGTTTTGCATTGTTAGAATAAAACAAACCAAGATCAATCGTACCTCGTAGATATCTGAATATATGTTTTATTCCGTTCCAATGCCTCTTTGTAGGACATGAACTGAATCTTACTAGTAAATTTACTGCAAAAGCTATATCCGGCCGTGTACAATTAGCAAGATACATTAGGGCTCCAATTGCGCTAAGGTATGGTATTTCAGGACCAACTTCCTCTTCATTTTCTTCCTTTGGTCTGAATGGATCATTTTCAATATTAAGTGTTCTTCCGACCATTGGGGTACTCAAAGGTGTTGATTTGTCCATGTGGAATCTTTTTAATACTCTTTCTGTATAATTTGATTGGTATACTAATATTCCATTTTTAGTATGTTCCATTTGTAGACCAAGGCAGAATTTTATTTTTCCCAAATCTTTCATTTCAAATTCTTTCTTTAAGTAATTAATTGCTTCCAAAATTTCTGCATTAGTTCCAATGATATTCAAATCATCAACATAGACAGCAATGATTACAAATCCGGATGTTGTTTTCCTTATAAAAACACAAGGGCAAATAGGTTTATTCACATAGCCTTCTTTAATCAAATATTCACTTAATCTGTTATACCACATGAGTCCAGATTGTTTCAACCCATATAAAGATCTCTGCAATTTAATTGTATAAATTTCTCTGGGTTTCGATGCTTCATGCAACTTAAATCCTTCAGGAATTTTCATATATATATATATATCAGCATCAAGTGATCCATATAAATATGCTGTAACAACATCCATGAGATGCATATTAAGATTATAAGATACCGATAAACCAATTAAATAACGAAAAGTAATGGCATCCATAACAGGGGAATATGTTACCTCATAATCAATCTTAGGTCTTTGTGAAAAACCTTGTGCAACAAGACGAGCCTTGTATGTTACAATCTGGTTTTTCTCATTTCGTTTCCTTACAAAGACCCATTTATACCCAACAGGTTTCACATTACTAGGTGTGACACCAATCGGTCCAAACACTTTTCGTTTTCTGAGAGAATTTAGTTAGGCATCTATTGCATCTTTCCATTTTGGCCAATCAGGTCTATTTTGACATTCGAATATAGATATGGGTTCAGGATCGTCATCTCCAATTATTATATCACACGCAATGGAGTATGCAAATATCTCATCAATGTGATTATTTCTCCTATTCCATAAATTCCCCGTATTAATATAATTAATAGATATCTCGAGATCATTTATATTTTCAGTTTCATTTTCAGTGACCTCCTTATTTGCCTCAGCTTGTGTTTCAACATGATCATATTTTTCATCATTTTGTGCTCCTTTAGCACATTCATTTATATTGGCTATTTTTCTTTTCCGGGGATTTTTATCTTTGGAACCAACAGGCCTTCCACGATTTAAGCGTGCTTTAGATGTACTTCTATTTTCATTTTCTTTTGGAATTTCAATCCGAGCAGGAGTATTAACAGCTGGCACATGTGACTTTGTCACTCTTTTCATATCAGTAAATGCATCTGGCAATTCATTTGCCAAACCTTGTAAATGTACAATTTTTCTTACATTTTCTTCCCATAATTTTGTATATGGATCCAAATATAATAATGATGGTACATTCCATGTTATGTCCTTTTCCACTTGTTTATTACCTCCCCCTAGGGTTGGGAATCCCGTCTCATCAAAATGACAATCAGCAAATCTTTCTTGAAAAACATCACCTGTTAGAGGTTCAAGATATCTAATAATAGAGGGTGAGTCATACCCAACATATATTCCCAACCTTCTTTGAGGTCCCATTTTTGTTCTTTGTGGGGTAGCTATTGGTACATATACTGCACAACCAAAAACTTTTAGATGGGAAACATCTGGCTCCTGACCAAGTGCAAGTTGATATGGAGTATATTTATGATTAGCACTTGGTCTTAACCTTATTAGTGAAGCAGCATGTAAAATTGCATGACCCCAAACATTAACTGGTAGCTTTGTTCTTATTATTAGTGGTCTAGCAATATATTGAAGACGTTTAATTAATGATTTAGCTAAACCATTTTGTGTATGCACATGCGAAACAGGATGTTCGACTGTAATTTCAATTGACATACAATAATCATTAAATACTTGTGATGTGAATTCACCAGCATTGTCAAGTCTCACATTCCGTATAGTATAATCAGGAAATTGTGCCTTTAGTTTAATTATTTGTGCAAGGAATCTTGCAAATGCCATATCACGACTTGACAATAAACAAACATGTGACCATCTACTAGATGCATCAATTAAAATCATAAAATACCTGAAAGGTCCTGATGGTGGATCAATAGGTCCACATATGTCACCTTGAATTCTTTCTAGAAATGTAGGTGATTCCTTTTCAAGTTTGCCTGGTGAATGCCTTATTATAAACTTTCCAAGAGAACAAGCTTCACATAGTTTATTATTTATGAGTTTTACACCTTTCATTGGGTGACCATGTGTACTATTAATTATTTTCCTCATCATCGTGGAGCCAGGATGACCTAGGCGTTCATGCTATAATGTCAATATTTTGGGATCCTCTTTTATTATCAAATTACATTCAGTTTCATGAATATGTGTATAATGTAATCCACAAGATAATTGTGGTAGTTTTTCCAGTATTTGTTTCTTTCCCAAAATATTAGCAGTAATGTACATATATTTCATATTACCTTCATTCTTGTTTCAGTATCATATCCTTGACGGTATATGTCATTAAAGCTCAACAAGTTTCTCTTAGATTTTGGAGAAAATAAAGCATTATTAATGACAAGTTTTGTTCCATTTGGTAATATGAATTTAGCATTACCTGTTCCTTCAATCAAGTCCGCGGGACCTGAAATTGTATTTATTACTGCTTTTGTAGATTGTACCTCAGTAAAATATTTCTTATTTTTGAGGATTGTATGAGTTGTGCCACTGTTCGGGATGCAAATGTCTCCAATTCCTTCCATACTCAAACTCCTTAATGAATAAGAATATAAGACTAAAAGATGGTAAGTTAGCTTAATATAATAACATTTATTAAATACTTCATACAAACTTCAAATGAGATAATACATATTTCAAACAAGAGAATACAAACAAGAGAATACAAACAAGTACAATAAAGATGCAACAAACATGGAAATCACATATTTATTTATTTATTTTTTATTTTATTCCATGTCCATGTCCACGTTTGCATCCTCAGTAAAATCTGCAGCTTCTAGGTAAGTTGAGTCGTCCTCAGGTTCATGTTCATGAAAATTGACTTCATTTTCTTTATTTTTCAGAGATGCCTTATACATTTTACAAATATGGCCTGGCGTTCTACATGCCTTAGCCCAATGTCCCTTTTTCCCGCATCTGAAACAAGAATTTTCATTTTTATTGGATGAACCTTCTTGGACATACTTATCTTTGTCTTGTTGGTTTTTATTAATCATTTCATTTTTGGGAGGCCTAAAGTAATTTCCATAATCACGGCCACGACCTCGACCTCGACCACGAAAGTGGCTGCGACCGCATCCCCGACGTCGACCTCTAAACCAACCATGACCACCACGTCCTTGATTAGTAGTTGTGGCATTTGCTTCAGGAATCGCTATCACCCTGTAGGACGAGACTGATGATTCTTTATCAACAGATCATTATTCTTTTCAGCAAGTAAGAGAGCTGCAATTAATTCAGAGTATTCGGTATATCCCCGCATTCTGTATTGTTGTTGCAGTATTAGATGTGACGTATGGAATGTAGCATACGTCTTTTCCAATTTTTCACCTTCTGTTATGATTTTACCACAAAACTCTAGTTGTGATACAATTCTGAACATAGCAGAATTATACTCGCTCACACTTTTAAAATCTTGGAATCTTAACTTGTTCCATTCATCAACTAGTGCGGGTAATAACACTTGCTTTTGATACCCAAATCTTTTCTTAAGATTGTCCCATAAAATTTTGGGATCATCCACGTTCATGTACTCTAGTTTTAATCCCTCATAAAGATGTTGCCTCATGCATTTTAATGCTTTTGCTTTATTCATAGAAAGCTCTTTTTCATCTACCTCCATTTCTTTCGTAGCATCTGGCACATTATTTGTTAGAATATTTTCGAGTCCTTTGCACCTGAGATGTGTCTTCACATCATTTGTCCAAGACATATAATTGTCTCCATTAAGATTCAAGGGAGCGAAATCGAGCTTAAGATTTGACATGGTTATCTATTACAAAACATAAGATTGAAATATAATTAACACAAAGCTATTACATTTAATGATGTCAGCTAAACAAAAGTATAATTGAAATTATTACTCAATACAAATACCATTCATGCTTAAATATTAATCACAACAAACCAACTAAAAACTAAAAGAAGAATCGTGACCATCATAATGATGATCACATATGTCTCACTAAAGCAATCGACTTGAGTGTAGCAAATGATGAAATTGAAAAATGTAATAAGAGTGAGGAAAGTCATAAAATATTTACCCATTTTGTAAAAATTGGTAGATATTTTGGAGATGATTAATAAGTATGGAGTATAATTGTAATATCCGCATTTTTTTCCCTTATATCTTCATTTTTCGGTGTATTTCTCGGTCGTAGTGACCCTCGTGTATCTTTCAGTGTATCCTTCCTGTCATCTGTTGAACTGTATTCTCGTTATTGTTGTGTGGAACCGCCATTTCGGGGTTGCCGTGGATCCATTTCGTGTTATCGGTTCCCAAATATTGATTCCTATTGCTTTTATTCTCTTCCCGGATCATTTTTCATCATTTAGGACCCATAGGGGGTGTGGGCCGCGGCACAAGGTGTGTGCGCCGCGGCACACATTTCTCCGATGGTTGGCGAGCGGGTATCTTGTGTGCCGCGGCACACCCGTCCGGTGCTGCGGCACAGTCGTGTGGCATTTTTGGCCAAAAACCCGACTGTACCGGGTGCCGCGGCACACCTCAGCTGAGCCGCGGCACACTGCCTAACCCTGGGAATAATTTTTGGCCTGTGCCGCGGCACACCTCAGCTGAGCCGCGGCACACAATGCGGTCAACCCTCTATAATTGTGTTGTTTTGAGCGTGAGCAGCTCATTTCCCTTCTTCTTCTTCCATTTACGCGAGAGAGAGTGAGAGAGGAGGAGAGCTTCTCACCATTCATCAATTGGGGGTTGATTTTCATCATTCTTCTTCGGTTGTGAAGCCCGGACAATCAATCCAACGCGTGTTCTACGAATCTTAATACTTGAATCCTCAAGGTAATATCTCTTGAAACCCTACCTTTTGGATAATTGGGGATTTTGGGGTTTTTGTCCGATTCTTTCCGTTTTGTTGATGGATTCTTGACGAATATGATTAATCTTGTTGGTATTCTTAGTTTCCCTACGGATTCATGGTATATTTTCATAGTTTTGCGAAATCGAGAGGGTTTGGTTGTGGTCCGCCCTCGTTGTTATTTTTGGTACGAATATACATGAATCGTAGGCGGGTTTTCGGGTGTATTCCATTTCCGTATTCGTCTAGAGTTGGTTGTAATTATGTTCTTCGAATCGTTAGGTTCGGTTCCGTTGATTCCTAGTGTTCGTCACTGATTATCCTTTCCGTTCGTTGCGTCATCAATTATTCAAGGCAAGTATTTTTGGAAACCTTTATGCTTAACGTGGAATGGTAATGTATTTTGTGTGTGATTTGCTCACCTCGTATTGGTCCGACGGGATCAAGGAGGGAATCCAAAGGTTTTCGTCCCGGATTCATGAGTGTTGTTTAGCTAGCCAGCGCGGGAGGGTCCTTAGAGGCCTCGTGCGGGAATCTATGATATGACTCTGTTCTCAAGGCGATGCATGTGCGCGTTTTGTTTTATGATATAGCCAGCGCGGGAGGGTCCTTAGAGGCCTCGTGCGGGAATCTATGATATGACTCTGTTCCCAAGGCAAATTGTTTGACTGTTCGTTTCCGGAAAAGACATGTCTGGTTTTGGTTTTCGAAATGATATTGGTGCATGTACTATGAAATGTGTAAGCGATTGGTTTGCCTTGATTACTTGTACTAGCGTAATTGCTAACCCCTTTGGGGGACCCGTTTTGGGGAAATTCGTGTTATGGATTTCAGGTTACGATTATCCGGACGAGCGAGCACCGGGACAGTATGAGGATGTCGGCCAGGGTCGTTGACATGTGCATTTGAGTCGTCTTATTTCCTTTGTCTAATTCGATATGGTTGTCTCCTATATTTATAAACTGATAGACTGTACTCGCGAGTACTTAGGCTTTTCAAATTTAAACTCCGTGTTGTATTATTTTAAATTGCTATACTGTCGATTGTTACTCATTTGGTCGGTTGTTCCGGGTGTATTTTCATGTGATGTTCTATTTGATTGCGTTTCCTCGCTAATCAAGATGGTTAGTCGAGGGGTGTTCGATATTGTAGCCTGGTGGGTCCCATGTAGGGATCCACGGCGCTGTAATATACTCTGAATATCTTGGGGTGTTATAGAAAATGGTATCAGAGCCCTAGGTTTATGGATACCTAGGCTTGTCGGTTATTTGGGTCAAGTCGTGTTTTGTTTTGCACATTGTCACACCGCTGCCGACATCTCAGTACTTCCAGTGTTCGTAAGTTCCCTTACTCGAGTCTTTATTTTTTTTTCGTACTGTATTCCGTTTCCTGAACTATGGTTATTCTCCCTCCTTTGCTTATCGTCGTAGTTGCTTTTTCCTTCCTTACTCATCTTCGATATACTTCTGTTACCTCTTAACACCAGTATGGATGCCGGAGGGAACCGTGGTCGTGGACGCGGCCGAGGACGTGGGGCAGCCGGTGGGGCGGCCACGTCGCATTCTTCGAGGCCGCGATCACGGTGGCCGTCACAGTCATGCTTCTTCTCGGAGCGCGCGATCTTGGTATTGCGGGCATTATGCGGCAAATGGTTAACCCAGATGGCGGCTATAGCTCGAGTGGTCGTAACCCCGATCAGGCCCATGCTAATCGGGGCGGAGCGGATCGCTGGCTTTAGGATGTCATCAAGATGCATCCTCCTCAGTTTTCGGGAGCTTCGGACCCGATCGGTTGGGAAGGGTGGATCAAGGAGATATCCAAAGTCCTCACTGCTACCAACTGCCCCGAGGACCGTAAGGTCCCTATTGCTCAATACTTTCTCACGGGAGATGCTACGGATTGGTGGGAGGCCGTTGGTCCCAAAGATCATGTTGCTTCGTGGGCCGAATTTCAAGAATTGATGGAGACCGAATATTGTCCGTGGCCGGTCAGACAGGCTCGAGTGCATGCTTTCTATGATGCTCAACCACGGGATATTCCCGTATCCCAAGCTATTGCCGATTTTAACAAGGAGTTGGGTTATGTGAAAACCCAAGTTGTCGCTGAGAGCGACAAAATTTTCCATTTTTCCAGGAGGATGAAACTGTCCATTCGGGACTACATGTCTGGACTCGTCTGCACTACCTTGAAGGATTATCAGAGTAGGGCCCTCGCTTATGATATGTCAGTGACGGCTAGTGATTTGGCTCGTGAAAGCAAGAAGCATAAGTCGGTCGGAAATTTTTCTGGTCCCAAGAATGGAGAGGCGAAATCTCGAGCACAAATATTTCTACGAGCGGTTCGGCTCGTTCTCTGGGAGCTTTCGGGTGCCGGAACCTCCGCTCGTGAACCCACATGCTTTAAGCGTGGTGTGCGGGGCCATAAGAGCCGGCGGTGTTCTCGTCAAGTTTACTTGTCATACTTGTGGGACGGTTGGGCCACAAGGCCCCCTTTGTGAACAGATCGAGGCGGCCGCGGCGCCGTTCTTCTCAACCAGTACCTATGGAGCCGAGTGTGAACCAGGGCTCATTTGCTCCGCCTCCCCCATCGAATGCCGGACGCGGTAGGGGTCGGGGCCAGCCCGCTAGAGGAGGAGCTTCCAGTGTCGGATCTGCCCAGCCGCGTATCTACGAGATGAGGAGGGCCGATGACCCAGCGGCTACTGTGGCGACAGGTACCGTTCATATACATTCTCATCCTGTCGGTGTGCTTTTTGATTCGGGTGCTACGCATTCATTCATTTCTCTAGAGTGTGTACGCCGTTTGAGTCTCGACTGCTCGTCACCTTGCGAGCCTTTCATCGTTAAACTTCCTAGCGGTGATAGAATTGTCGGTGATCGAGAAGTCCGGGACTGTTCTGTGTTTATTTGTGAGAGGGCTTGGCTCTCTAATCTTATTGTCGTGGGTATAGAGGGTGAGGATCTGATTCTCGGGAATGATTGGCTCGAGCGGCATGGTGCAATCATGAACTACCGCACGAGAATCATTACCATGTTAGCCGAGGACGGCACTGAACACTCCTTCGCGGGGCGAAAGAGAAACCAGAAGTTTGTTATTAACGCCCTGAAGACGATGAAACTCCTGCGAAAGGGGTGTACTGGCTATTGGTGCTACGCCTTGAAGGCGGAGAATGGTGGAGTCGAGCTTTCGTCGATTCCAGTCGTTAGTGAGTTTCCTGATGTATTTCCTAACGAGTTGCCGGGATTGCCACCAGATCGTGAGGTTGAGTTTGCTATAGAGTTAGAGCCGGGCGCAGCCCCGATTTCGAAGGCGCCGTATCGCATGGCACCTTCAGAGATGGCCGAGCTGAAGAAGCAGTTGAGTGAGCTCCTTGAGTCAGGTTATATTCGACCGAGCGCTTCGCCTTGGGGCGCACCTGTCCTGTTTGTGCGTAAGAAGGATGGTTCACTGCGTTTGTGTATCGACTATCGCGAACTAAACAAGGTGACCATCAAGAACAAGTACCCTTTGCCGAGAATTGATGACTTGTTCGATCAGTTACAGGGAGCTGCGGTATTCTCGAAGATTGATTTGAGATCGGGGTACTATCAGCTCCGGGTGAGGGAGTCCGATGTGCCGAAAACAACTTTTCGGACGAGATACGGACATTATGAGTTTGTAGTTATGCCTTTCGGGTTAACTAATGCACCGGCGGTGTTCATGCAATTGATGAACAAAGTCTTTATCGAGTATTTGGATAAGTGTGTCGTCGTCTTCATTGACGATATTCTTATCTATTCAAGGAATGAGGAAGAGCATGACCATCATTTGCGAATAGTGTTAGACATTTTGAGGACCGAGCAACTCTATGCGAAGTTCTCGAAATGTGAGTTCTGGCTGAAGGAAGTGATGTTTTTGGGTCACGTGATTTCAGCCGAGGGGGTTCGAGTGGATCCGCAGAAGATTGAGGCAGTGTTGGATTGGGCACCGCCCAAGAATGTGAAGGAGATTCGTAGTTTCTTGGGTTTGGCTGGCTACTACCGTAGGTTCGTCGAGGGTTTCTCGAAACTAGCTCGGCCACTTACACAGTTGCTCCAGAAATCCGAGAAGTTCGTCTGGAATGACGAGAGACAGTCGAGTTTTGAGGAACTGAAGAAGCGTTTGACTTCAGCCCCGGTTTTGGCGTTGCCATGTGGCAACGAGGGATTCGCCGTTTATATCGATGCTTCGGGTCAGGGTCTTGGGTGCGTATTGATGCAGCACGGCAAGACCATTGCCTTTGCGTCGAGACAGTTGAGGCCGTATGAGCTTAACTACCCTACTCATGATTTGGAGTTAGCGGCAGTCGTTTTTGCGCTCAAGATTTGGCGTCACTATCTTTTCGGCTCTGCATGTCAGATTTTTACCGATCATAAAAGTCTGAAATATATATTTACTCAACGGGAGTTGAATATGAGACAGAGGAGGTGGTTAGAGCTGATTAAGGATTATGACCTCGAAATCCTTTATCATCCGGGCAAGGCGAACGTCGTGGCCGACGCCTTGAGCCAGAAACCGATTGCGTTGCGAACGCTTGAGGTCCTTACGTCTCAGTCTGAGCTTCGGCGGACTTTGATCGAGTTAGATATTGAGGTTTTGTTGCCTGGGACTGTCAGGCAACTTTGTGCTTTAGAGATTTCGTCGTCTTTGATCGATGAAATTAAGCTGAAGTAGTTGGAGGATCCGATGATTACTCAAATCCGAGAGAACATTCTTAAAGGAAAGTCTCCTGGCTTTGTGATTCATGAGGATGGTGTTTTAAGATTTCAGAGTCGGCTTTGTGTACCGAACGACTTAGAGTTGAGACAGAGTATTCTACGCGAGGCCCATGCTACACCTTATTCCGTTCATCCTGGTTCAAGTAAGATGTACAAGGACCTGAGGAGGAATTTCTGGTGGAATGATATGAAGGAGGAGGTCGCACAGTTTGTAGCGAGATGTTTGACTTGTCAGCAGGTCAAAATCGAACATCAGCGACCGGCTGGGTTATTGCAGTCACTTCCCGTTCCAGAATGGAAATGGGAAGATATATCGATGGATTTTATTACGAGCTTACCGAGATCGAGGTCGGGCATGAATATGGTATGGGTGATTGTTGATCGTCTGACCAAGTCGGCACATTTTCTGGGCATCAAGGACACTTGGGGCCCGGAGAAGTTAGCTCGTGTGTTTATCGCGCAGATTGTGAGGCTTCACGGTACTCCGAAGTCTATTGTTTCGGATCATGATGGCCGTTTCGTATCACACTTTTGGCAGGCGGTGCATAAGGCGTTGGGTACCCGTTTGCATTTGAGTACCTCTTTTCATCCCCAGTCGGATGGACAGTCGGAACGCACTATCCAGACGTTCGAGGATTTATTGCGTGCTTGTGCTCTCGATTGGGGTAGTGACTGGGAGGAGCATTTGCCATTGATCGAATTCACGTACAACAATAGTTGGCACGCGTCGATTCGGATGGCACCGTATGAGGCACTTTATGGGCGGCGATGTCGATCACCGATTTGTTGGAATGAGGCGTCCGATTTAGTCGGGACCGAGCCGGATGTCGTTTTAGAGACGAGGCGGAGGGTAGAATTAATTCGGGAACATATGTTGACTGCCCAGAGTCGACAGAAGTCATATGCCGATGTCTGTCGTCGACCTTTATAATTCGAGGTGGGAGACCACGTTTTGCTGAAGGTGTCGCCGACGAGAGGAGTTTTCCGTTTCGGGAAGAAGGGGAAGTTGAGTCCTAGATTTATTGGACCCTTCGAGATTCTCGAGCGAGTCGGTGGGTTAGCATACCGTTTGGTGTGTACTCCGGCCTTGAGTCATGTTCATAGCGTTTTTCATGTTTCCCAGCTGAGGAAATATGTCCCGGATCCTAGTCACGTCATCGATTATGGTAAGATTGATGTCGCCGAGGATATTACTTTCGAGGAGCGTCCTTTGAAGATTTTGGAGCATCGTGAGAAACGACTGAGGCATAAGACCATCCCTTTGGTCAAAGTGCAGTGGTCGAGACACGGTGTCGAGGAGGCAACTTGGGAGACCGAAGATAGCATGCGTGCTAGCTACCCTGAGTTGTTTGTTTCTTAAGTTTTGGGACGAAACTTATTTTTAGAGGGGTAGAATATAATATCCGCATTTTTCTTTCCCTTATATCTTCATTTTTCGGTGTATTTCTCGGTCGTAGTGACCCTCGTGTATCTTTCAGTGTATCCTTCCTGTCATCTGTTGAACTGTATTCTCGTTATTGTTGTGTGGAACCGCCATTTCGGGGTTGCCGTGGATCCATTTCGTGTTATCGGTTCCCAAATATTGATTCCTATTGCTTTTATTCTCTTCCCGGATCATTTTTCATCATTTAGGACCCATAGGGGGTGTGGGCCGCGGCACAAGGTGTGTGCGCCGCGGCACACACATTTCTCCAGTAGTTGGCCGAGCGGACTGTACTGTGTGCCGCGGCACACCCGTCCGGTGCCGCGGCACAGTCGTGTGGCATTTTTGGCCAAAAACCCGACTGTACCGGGTGCCGCGGCACATATCAGCTGAGCCGCGGCACACTGCCGAACCCTGGGAATAATTTTTGGCCTGTGCCGCGGCACACAATGCGGTCAACCCTCTATAATTGTGTTGTTTTGAGCGTGAGCAGCTCATTTCCCTTCTTCTTCTTCCATTTACGCGAGAGAGAGTGAGAGAGGAGGAGAGCTTCTCACCATTCATCAATTGGGGGTTGATTTTCATCATTCTTCTTCGGTTGTGGCTTGACAATCAATCCAACGCGTGTTCTACGAATCTTAATACTTGAATCCTCAAGGTAATATCTCTTGAAACCCTACCTTTTGGATAATTGGGGATTTTGGGGTTTTTGTCCGATTCTTTCCGTTTTGTTGATGGATTCTTGACGAATATGATTAATCTTGTTGGTATTCTTAGTTTCCCTACGGATTCATGGTATATTTTCATAGTTTTGCGAAATCGAGAGGGTTTGGTTGTGGTCCGCCCTCGTTGTTATTTTTGGTACGAATATACATGAATCGTAGGCGGGTTTTCCGGTGTATTCCATTTCCGTATTCGTCTAGAGTTGGTTGTAATTATGTTCTTCGAATCGTTAGGTTCGGTTCCGTTGATTCCTAGTGTTCGTCAGTGATTATCCTTTCCGTTCGTTGCGTCATCAATTATTCAAGGCAAGTATTTTTGGAAACCTTTATGCTTAACGTGGAATGGTAATGTATTTTGTGTGTGATTTGCTCACCTCGTGTTGGTCCGACGGGATCAAGGAGGGAATCCAAAGGTTTTCGTCCCGGATTCATGAGTGTTGTTTAGCTAGCCAGCGCGGGAAGGTCCTTAGGGGCCTCGTGCGGGAATCTATGATATGACTCTGTTCCCAAGGCGATGCATGTGCGCATTTTGTTTTATGATATAGCCAGCGCGGGAGGGTCCTTAGAGGCCTCGTGCGGGAATCTATGATATGACTCTGTTCCCAAGGCAAATTGTTTGACTGTTCGTTTCTGGAAAAGACATGTCTGGTTTTGGTTTTCGAAATGATATTGGTGCATGTACTATGAAATGTGTAAGCGATTGGTTTGCCTTGATTACTTGTACTAGCGTAATTGCTAACCCCTTTGGGGGACCCGTTTTGGGGAAATTCGTGTTATGGATTTCAAGTTACGATTATCCGGACGAGCGAGCACCGGGACAGTACGAGGATGTCGGCCAGGGTCGTTGACATGTGCATTTGGGTCGTCTTATTTCCTTTGTCTAATTCGATATGGTTGTCTCCTATATTTATAAACTGATAGACTGTACTCGCGAGTACTTAGGCTTTTCAAATTCAAACCCCGTGTTGTTTTATTTTAAATTGCTATACTGTCGATTGTTACTCATTTGGTCGGTTGTTCCGGGTGTATTTTCATGTGATGTTCTATTTGATTGCGTTTCCTCGCTAACCAAGATGGTTAGTCGAGGGGTGTTCGATATTGTAGCCTGGTGGGTCCCATGTAGGGATCCACGGTGCTGTAATATACTCTGAATATCTTGGGGTGTTACAATAATATGAGTAGTTATAGATTTGATTTTGAAATATGGCCATTTATGACCGTTGGAGAATTTTTTTTTTTTAATTATTGTTAATTATCATTAAAATTGGTGAATATATTCTTATATATTTAATGAACTAACCGTTGGTAATTAGAGTTTGGGGAATGGAAATTCATATATATATATATTTATATATATATATATATATTATAATCTATACAGTTAGTTATAATAATATCACTACTCATATATATATATATATATATGAATTATAATCTATATAGTTAGTTATAATAATATCACTACTCGATTATAAAATCTTTCATGACTACTAAAAATAAAAATATCACTACTCGATTATAGAATCTTTCATGATTACTAAAAATAAAAATATCACTACTCGATTATAAAATCTTTCGTGGTCATATGAATGGGGATTGTGTATTCCTCCATTAGTAATCCTCTACAAAATATAGATGAAGATTCAACTCTTCACTAATAAATGGAACTCTTCAAATAAAAATAGGTGAAGATTTCTAGACTTCACATAAATTCATTATTATTTAGGTCTTACATATATAATTAGTCCATAGTCCAAGAATCATCTTAAAAATAAGATTGAGCTTAGGTCCTTACGCATATAAATTTAAATTGATGATATTTACATAATTATTATATTTGCTTAAATATATTAATTATCATCAATAATGATATTAGATTAATACTATATCTAAATATTATTATTACATAAATTAAATATAAATAAAGTTAATTACATACCTTTAGAATTTAAGGATGATGTACCAATATATCGAGTCCGGCTGCGGAATGGGATTAAATCGGTAGAGCTCGTGCTGATAACGTGTTGTAAAATCGGATATTTTATCACTTCACAGTATATATATTATATATATTTTAATATATATTACAATATATAAGCATAAAGGAGGATGAAAGAAGATGAAGAAATTGAACTTTTATTAGAATAAATTGTGTGTCCAAAGCTCTATCAAAGAGCTCTATTTATAGCTCAAGATTACATGCTATACAACAAATTAATATTATTTATTATACAATATAATTGTCTTTATATTATATATTTCAATCCAATAATTGATTGAATTATTGATTGTTGATCCCACATATCATTATTGGTGATATTATAACAGCGGTTAATTTATTTACTAATAATAGTAGATATTTACTGCAGTTGTTATTGAATCGGTTGATTTTCATTCTCACTATGAAATTCCCCTATTTTTGGTACGGAAACATGAATGTCATATCTGCTCACTGTGTAATCATTTTTATGGTGTCTGTATGTGTGTGTGTGTGTGTGTGAGAGAGAGAGAGAGAGGTGGTACGGGGATCGATGTGGTCACAAGCCGGAAGAAGCTTCATAATGGCTAGTAAGCTTAAAGAGGCGTCCCACATCGATTTATGATGTAACTGTATTTCTCGAAAGGGCAAAACATTTCCTTTTAATCATGGGTTTAAGGTGGAGTTAGGTTCGCTTCTCCGTCTCAGGGTGTGGGAGTTTCTTATTTCTTAATTGTGAGTGGTGGATGGTGCATGTGCATCTATCTGAGTTCTTGGGAAGCTGGGGACACTCCTACAAAAATAACATTTACGACACTTAGTTTCTGACACTTTATTTAAAAGTGTTAGTAACTTCATACATTTGACTCATTTTTTGTTTTTAACATAATTGTGTCACAAGATAATGACACTTTAGTTATATTTTAGAAATATTGTAGATATATTCCTCACTCTCTCCTCCCGTCGATTCCTCTTTTCTCTCCCTCTCTATGATTTTCGGCCTTTTTTCCCTCTCTCACTCTCTGTAAAATCCCGATCTCTCTTTTCTACACACTCAAGAAATGCTAAATCTGAATCAAAGAGCACACACACGCACACACACCTGTACACGAACACATATTCACTTTTGCACATCGTGATGGTCAGAGACTGAGGCAAATTGACAAAATATTAGGGTTCCGCTCCGGTTCCCGACTGTCCCACGACGTCGAACTCAAATAGCGCCTGTAGAGGTCTACAACCGCGCGACGATGAGACACAGGGTCACAAACAGGCCTGCTGGGTTTCAGGCTCCTGGTCGGCAGTTGGCATTCGGGTTTTGGCCCTAATTTTTGGCCGCACACAGCGTCTACGGAAAGGGAAATATGTAGGTTCAGTTCATGTGAGTTTTAAATTTCTGGCTCAAGGTAGGGTTAAAGTTATGGGATGATAATTTTTCTGATTTGGGTCAGATTTATGATGTTTGAAGGGTGTGTGTTTATGTGATTTAATTTGAAGGTTCATGTTTGGTGGCTTTCTGAAAACTGAGATGTGGGTTAAGCTGGCGGATATGGATATGGAGCCAAGCTAACTAATATATTCTCGATGGAGTTCATTGTCGAAACAGCGGCTTGATCGCTGAAATTCGCGTAGTATGGTTTTTAAATCCGATCAATTTTAAAATTTGTAAAACCTCGAAGTATTTCCAAGGTGTCGAACCCAAGGGAATTGATATGTCGAAAATAAAGGAAATAACTCTACTCAAAATTTGACTGCTATTTAGGAATCCGAAAATTTGGTTTGTTTCTAATTATCTAACTTCAAAAATCGAAAAATAAAAATTAAATAACAATTAATCCTAAAAATAAAAAATCTAGAACAATAAGATAAGAATTCCAAGTATTATGCAAAGAGAGCAAAATAAAGTGAATTATCTAAATCAAGCAAATAAAGCAAATTAGCAAGATAAAATCACAAGTTGAAAGCCAATTGATCCTAGGGTAGTATCGTCTAATTGAGTTCACACAATCCATTCACTTGATTCCTTTTCCCAAAATTTTAATTCAATCCTAGAAATAATCATTCAGCCGATCTAGAATTCCGATCAAGGCAACCTAGAAAGATAGTTAATTTAAACCTTTTTCCCGCAAGGCTCAAAGAATTTAAATCACTTAAAAAGCGTCAACTTATTTATCTATGATTTATCTTACTCCACTCAGGTCTTAAGATCAAATCATATTGTGCATCAAGTATTTCCACTAATTAATTAATCCTTCCGGGCAAAATTAATTAGCTAACATGCATCGATTAAGGGCCCTTTAATCTAGCATGAGATTTAACACATCTTGATCACAAGCCTAGGATGAAAGGTAAAAAGGTAATCAAAGGGACATCATGTGAACATCAATTAAAATTACTAACCCTAGAATCAATCGATGGATTTAGCCAGACATAATTGAAATTAAACAAGAAATAGATGGAGAATGCATATTATTAATGTGAAAAGAGAGATTACAACCCTTCCGGATGAACTCTGAGTCTTCAATCTCCGAAAAAAGTAGAAAAACAATGATAATTGCTGCTTTGCCAAAAGTTCTAGTCTCAAAGGAATTAAAATTGCAAAAATATGGAGAAGTGTGCTAAAGATGATAAAAGGTGATGAAAGATGATAAAAGATCATAAACTAGGTCTAGAAGGAGGTCTATATATCCTATGGGAGTTAAACTCCCGATTAGAACTAATCTAGGAAACAAAATCTATCCAAAAGAGTCACAATCCGTCAAAACACGAGAACCCGCGGAGCAGCCTATCGGACGCACCTATCGGCCGATAGGCTGGCCCGATAGGTGGTCTGTCGGTCGACTTCACTTGATAGGGCTCGGAACACCTGTCGGACGCACCTATCGGCCGATAGGCTGGCCCGATAGGTGGTCTGACTTTTGCAAAAATCTGTTTCTTCCGTCCGTTTGACTTGACTCTCGGTCCTTTGTCTCGTTTTGGGTCCTTTTGGCTCTAAAAACCTGCAAACACACTAAAACCAACCCAAACGCGTAATATGGCTCGACTAATCATAATTAAGCCAAATACGAGCACATTAATCACGAAACGAGATAAAAACCTAGTATAAAATCCTAGAAAAATGTGGTAAAATTACCACCTATCAAACCCCCCCAAACTTAAGCCTTTGCTTGTCCTCAAGCAAAAAGAATTCAATTCAATAAAAGAATGTCGTGAATCATCGTGCAACTCATAGTGTTCAACCTAATCAATACTATCCTGTAATTCTCTCTAAATAATCCGAGTGTCGTAAGCGAGCCGCACTCGAATAATGATTCCAAAGTAGTCAAGTTCAGTCCTACTCATTCGTTAATGAAGAAAATCCAGCTCAAAGATTAACAAAACGTGAGTCAAATCGACCGTCAATATGAAAGGCTAAAATAAACAAGCTAGTTCGTCCCGTTACACAGTCTAGTGGCACAATTTTCACGAGTTTCATAACAAATAAACCTCGGACAGTATTCCCTTATATATATGTTCAAGAATTTGATTCGAGTTGACCACTAGGTTAGGATCTCGGGATGTTTCATCGGGGTAATCCTAGGGTGGAACTTCCATTCTCATGTATTAGGAAACCGTTTGACGTAAGACACTCATGGGGCACATGGATGCTTCTAGTTACTAAGTTCCCGTCTACAGCGGAGAAACAACTCGAATATATAATTTCCGCATGTCCGAATCAAGGTCGCCGTTTTGCGAGAGTAAAGCAATGGTCACGCGAATACCCCCGGTTACTAGGTTCCCTATCATTGGCACATGTGAAATATCTAAATCACTAGTCTAATCAGGGTCGTCGTTTTACGCGAGGGTAAACAACGGGTCACGCGAATGCCCCCGGTTACTAGACTTCCCTTCATAGAACAACATTATCTCGACTTTTGGGAAAACGGCCGACTCTAAACTCAATCTAAGTGCCAACACGACTAAAGAAAGCAAGACGACTCACTATCCTAAGATGTAACCAAACGTATTGACGGTGATTTTAAAACAAGTATGTATCGTCTCTTATCTGCCAAGACCTCTACAATCACGAAAAATTTTGGACCTAAATGAATACTATGCAAAACAGAAATAACTGACTACAACTCGACTAAAACTCGACCGTTTCTTCAGAGAGAAAAACAGTGTCGTAACATCGGTATCACACAAATAGAAGCACGAAAAATTCACGAATAAAGAAAAACTAAGACAAGCAAGGCTATCTAAAAAAATAAAAATTTTACGCAAAGTAGACCAAAATCTAAAAAAACTATTTACCCAAGCAAGGCATCAAAGCAAACAACGAAAAGCAAATAAAAGCAAACACGAAAGCAAAAAAAACTACTACGACCTAAAAAATAGAAACTAGGAAACACACCAAACGAAAATGAACATAAAAATCTAAAAACTAAGCAACAAAAGCTAAATCCACTCAACACCAATATGAGAAGCACAAATAAAAACAACGGGCACCAACACAAGCAAATAGTGATACAAGGCATACAAGGTACTCATACGTGCCGAAATTAACAAAGCCGCACTTCCCCCCCCCCCCCCCAAACTTATTTCACATCCCAAAGGAGGAATAAGTTTGAAAAGAGAAAGGAGTGGCTTTGTTAACGGAGTACCTGATCACTGCGGCGGAAATGGCGGGTTTGTCGGCCGAGAGCTCCCTTTCCTTCTCTGTGGTTGCCTTAGACTTTCCGGCCTTACACGGCTTCGACTTCTTGCTTTGATTTCCAACCATTTCAAAGTTCCTACAAAACAACCATCAAATCAATATCCAATAAGAAACTCATAATGCAAACATTCAACGAGTGTCGACATAATCCAATAATCCCACAATATCAACTAAGAGCCCTATAATGTCCAATAAACATCAAAATCATAGACCCGACAGCCATATACTACGATCAACAAATCACACAACCTCCCCCAAACTTCGACTCCCCCATTTCATATTCAAAGGATCAAAATCACAACCCACAATAACAAAACTACACACTACGATCATATTAGGACAAATTCTCTCCAATCCAATCTAATTCATTCAAAATTCGAATCATCATCAACAATTCAACTCATATCAATCCCAATTAACAATTCAATTCAACAAATTCGAAATTAGGGTTCTTCCAATTTGGGTTTTTTTTTTCAAAATTCGTTCAATTTCATCAATTAATCCCCCAATTCGAAGTACCCATGAACAATCAAGCATAGATAACATGTTTCCATCAAGATTCTATCAACAATCGGGCATAAAATTCACAGAACATCAAAGTCTAACAAAAGCCCCCAAAAAGTGGATCCCCAATTCGAAATTCAACAAAACTCCAAAAAGAATCCGTCAAAGTGCTTCAAAACATGTATAGAATTGAAAAACAAGAGGATTAAGTGTCGAAATTAAGTACCGTTGATCGAATTTTTAAGGAAGGACAGTAGAGAAAATCGCCCTTGTGTTCTTATCGGCCGAAAGGTGTGTGTGTGTGAGAAAAACGGGTGGTTAAGGTGTTTAAAAGGGGTTATTAATCAACCGGGTCGAAGCGGATACTGGACCGGGTATGTCCTATCGGGCTGGCCTATCGGCCGATAGGCTGGGCCGATAGATGCATGCAAGTTACGTACCTGACTATCGGGCGGGACCTATCGGTCGATAGGGTCTGCCTATCGACCACTGCTTGTAACATTTAATTTTTTTAATTTTCCTCAGCCTATCGGCCGATAGGCTCGACAGTTTCAAAAAAAATTTCAACTTTTTCTATTTCGCATACTTGGTCCCGTTTTCGCTTGGATATGGCGATTAAAGACCTGCAAGTATCCAAAACTCGGCGTGCATGGATTAGAACTTAACAAAACTAACAAAGCTACTACGAAACTAGAAACTACAAAAATCACGCAAACGAACAATCGAAAACAAACGAATAAAACGAACTAATATACATACGTTGGGTTACCTCCCAACAAGTGCTACGTTTAACGTCTTTAGCTAGACGATACCTCATTCATTCCGGGTCTTCGAGGTAAGTAACATACTTCTCTTCGTGGTGCAACGGCTTGAAATAGTGCTTCATCCGATGTCCGTTCACAATAAACTTGTTCCCATCTTCTTTCATCACGACACATGATCCGTTTTGATTTACTTGAAAGACGGTGTATGGACCAGTCCACTTCGACATCAACTTCCCCAGAAATAGACGAAGCCGAGAATTGAAAACGAGCACTTTGTCTCCCGGGACGAAGTCCTTCTTCCGAATGCGATCATCGTGAAACTTTTTCGCTCTTTCCTTGTAAATCCTCGCATTTTCGAAAGCCTCGTTTCTCCACTCGTCAATTTCCAGCAGCTTCTCTCTTCTCGATCCACTAGCCTCAAGAAATTCGAAATTAATCCGTCTAGTGGCCCAATACGCTTTAATTTCCAGCTCCACCGGTAAATGACAGGATTTCCCAAAGACGAGCTGGTATGGAGACATTCCAATTGGAGTCTTATACGCGGTCCGATAAGCCCAAAGTGCATCATCTAGATATTTTGCCCAGTCCTTCTTGTTCGTGACCGTCTTCTCTAAAATTTGTTTGATCTCCCGATTGGCGAGCTCGGCTTGTCCATTAGCTTGCGGATGATAGGAGGACGTAATCTTATGTTTAACTCCATATTTTTCAAGAAGGGTTCCTAACCACCTATTATTAAAGTGGCTCCCCCCGTCACTCAACAAAGCTCGTGGAGTCCCGAAACGAGTCAAAATGTTCTTATTAAGAAATTTAATCACCACTTTCGAATCGTTCGTAATCGTCGGCATCGCCTCAACCCATCTCGACACGTAGTCGACCGCAAGTAAAATATACGAATAGCCTCGTGATTTTGCAAACGGACCCATAAAATCTATACCCCATACGTCAAACAACTCTACTTCCATAATAGCGTGCTGCGGCATCTCGTCTCTTTTTGCTATGTTCCCCAATCGTTGGCATCTATCGCAATGTTTCACAAAAGCTTGGCAATCTTTATGAGTAGAAGGCCAATAGAAGCCACATTGGTACACCTTCATGGCCGTTCGATTCGCTGCAAAATGACCCCCACTCGGTGCACTATGGCATTCTTCAATTATCCTTTGCCATTCGCTTTGTCGAACACACATGTGAATAATCCCGTCCGCGCACCTCCGATAAAGAATAGGGTCTTCCCAATAGTAGAATTTAACGTCATGGAAGAATTTCTTTCTTTGATGAGAAGAAAGACCCGTTGGAACATGCTTGATAGCAAGGAAATTAACATAGTCCGCGTACCATGGTGTATCGTCGGCCAAGGCTAGGATATGCTCGTCGGAAAGTTCTCCTTTATTTCGACCCTCGAATCTTCTCCCTCAACCGGCTTCTCGAGACGGAAAGGTGATCGGCAACAACATTCTCGCACCCCTTCCTATCCGGATCTCCATGTCGAACTCTTGTAGAAGGAGTATCCATCTCACTAATCTCGGCTTGAATCCTTCTTGGCAAATAGATAGCGAATCGCCGCGTGATCGGTATGAACAATAGTGTGAGTGCCCACTAGGTAAGGTCGGAATTTGTCGAATGCATAGACCACGTGAGCAACTCTTTTCCGTCGTGGTGTAGTTCATTTGGGCGAATCCATCGCCTTACTCGCATAATAAATTACCCGGAAAAGCTTATCCCGCTTTTGACCCAAAACGCCCTAACGGCTCCAATCGCTCGCGTCGCACATCAACTCGAATGGTGCACCCTAATCCGGAGTGATCAAGATCGCGTCGAAATTAAGGCTCGTTTCAATGTCTCAAACGCCCTCAAGCAATCATCATCAAACTCAAATTTCACGTCTTTCTCGAGCAAGGAACATAACGGCTTCGTGATTTTTGAGAAATCCTTAATGAACCGTCTATGGAACCCCGCATGGCCTAGGAAGCTTAGATCGATTTAACATTGGTTGGAGGCGGTAATTTCTCGATAGCAACCACCTTCGCTCGATCAACCTCCAATCCTTCCGAAGATACTTTATGCCCCAAAGACTACTCCCTCTTGCACCATGAAGTGACATTTCTCCCAATTTAGAACAAGGTTCGTTTCCTCACACCGGCAAGTACCAAAGATAAATTTTTCAAGCAATGGTCGAAAGATGAACCAAAAACTGAAAAATCATCCATAAAGACCTCCATTATGTTCTCGACTAATCCGTGAAAGATGGCCATCATGCACCTTTGAAAAGTTGCGGTGCGTTGCACAAGCCAAACGGCATCCTCCTAAGCGAATACCCCATAAGGGCACGTGAAAGCGGTCTTGTGTTGGTCTTAGGAGCGATAAAAATTTGATTGTACCCGAATACCCATCCAAAAGCAATAATACTCGTGTCCGCCAAACGATCTAGCATTTGATAAATAAATGGAAGTGGAAAATGATCCTTCCTCGTCGCCGCATTAAGTAGCGGTAGTCGATACAAACTCTCCATCCCGTGACTAGCCTTGTCGCGATTAATTCATCTTTCTCGCCCTTGATCACGGTCATACCCCCTTTCTTAGAGACGACTTGAGTAGGACTCACCCACTCACTATCGGAAATCGCATATATCATCC
Source organism: Orobanche coerulescens (assembly GCA_033398695.1). Classification (NCBI taxonomy): domain Eukaryota; kingdom Viridiplantae; phylum Streptophyta; class Magnoliopsida; order Lamiales; family Orobanchaceae; genus Orobanche; species Orobanche coerulescens. The sequence continues at coordinate 9,345,204 of CM065817.1, forward strand.
CAGCATCTAACAATTTGAGCACCTCTTTTCTCACAACCTCTTGCATTGCGGATTTAATCTTCGTTGCGGTTGCACCTCGGCTTATGATCGTCTTCTAGCAAAATCCGGTGCATACAAATAAAAGGGCTTATTCCCTTAATGTCCGAAATCGTCCATCCAATCGCCCCTTTGTGTTTTCGCAGACCCGTAATAGCTTCTCCAAGTTAGTAGGTCCGAGAGAAGAAGAAACTATCACGGGATAGGACTCGTTCTCGCCAAGAAGCAATATTGTAAGTGACCCGAACGGCTTAAGTTCTAACCCGGCACCTCGATCGATCGGTCCTCGCCGACAACTCCCCTTGAACGGGTTTGTTGACATCAAGATAGCATACGTCCCTCTCATTAGATCGAAACTCGTTCGCCTCCAACATTCGAACATACTTTGGCAAATCCTCGGAAATTTCTTCAACATCGGAATGTGAGTAAATGGATTGTGAAATGCAATGCTCCAACAAGTCGGTCGGGCGGCATAATAGACTCAATTGCATAACATTCCTCGGGCGCATCCTCGGTCTTCTTCATCGCGTCATAGATGGAAATTTTCAGATTTTGATCATTAACCCTAAGGTAAGATCACCCTCTCGACGCCGATAAGTGCTCTCCCCATCGCTAGAAACGGTCTCCCAAAGATCAATGGTTGATTCTCGTCCTCGGGCATATAAAGAACTACGAAAAAGGACGGTAAGAATAAGTGTTTGAATCAAACGAACACATACTCCACAACTCCCTCGGATAAGAGATCGACCGGTCCGCCATGAGTAGAGAAATGGTAGTCGGCTTCATCTCCCCAATCTTCAACCTCTTAAAGATGGATAGAGGCATAAGATTGATGCTTGCCCCGAGATCACACAACACATTACTGAACGTTTGGTCGCCAATCATGCATGTCAAAGTAAAACGTCCCGGATCCTTCTGCTTGAGCGGGAGCTTGTTTTGAATGATAGCGCTACACTCCTCACAAATTTATTGTTTCAAACTTCGCCAACTTCCTCTTGCTTGCCACAGCGTCTTTCAAGAATTTAACGTACCCCGGCATGTCTCTCAAAGCGTCTAGAAGTGGAATGTTGATATTCACCTTTTGAAACATGTCGATAAACCGTTGAAGCTTTTCATCATATCTCGACTTGGCCAATCGTTGTGGAAATGGAGCTTTTACCTCAAAATCCTTCACATTTGAACCTAAAGGAGCCTTTCGACCGATAGGGGGCCGATAGGCTCAATTCTGGAATTCGTGCGGGTATCGGGTGGGCCTATCGGCCGATAGTCTTGGCAGAGAGCTCGCGTTTCATCCGCCTTCTCGTTCTCGGCTCCGTTTCTAGTACATCCTCGTTTCGCATTCCTCAACTTCAGCCCCATGATTATCGTACCTTGTCCCACTCCGAAGCTCGATTGCGTTGCATTGTTGCGTCTTCGGGTTGGTCTCGTCTTGCTCGGAAAATGGCCCGGCTTATGAATTCGACTTGGGCGTTCGCCATTTGACCCATTTGGGTCTCCACCATCGACATCCGCTTTGTCAAGGCTATCACCGAGTTTCCAATAGATGTCACACTATGCTCGAGAGCCCCGAACCTCTTGTCCGCTTTATAAATAAAATCTTTTTGACTCGCCTCTAACTGCTCCAACATCTCTTCCATCGGTGTCTTAGCAATCGGCTCTTGAATAACCCGTTTTCATGTTAAATCCTGGTGGTCAAGAGCATTGTTCGGGTTGGCATAGGAGAAATTAGGGTGGTTTCGATTGTTCGGATAATAGTTCCCCCTATTTCCCCCTTGCCGGAAGTTTCCTCCTTGCACGTAATTTACATCCTCCTCAATTGCAATAGGCTCGTTTAGCTCTTCAAAAACTGCATTGACTCCCAAAGTCTTCTTTCTTAGCATCTGAAGCTCTTTTTGTGTTCTTTCAAATTTCGCCTTCAAATCACCGTAGGCGTCCTCGTCACCTGATGGGACCAATCTTCTCGTCATCTTCCTATCGGTCACCTCCTCGTAATCATTGTTGACCGCTAGCTCGATGAGATTCTTGGCCTCTTCATAATCGTTAGCAAGAAATCCCCCTTTCAAGGAATAGTCCAACTCTCTTCTAGCCTTCCTCGTCAAACCCCGATAAAACCGAATGTAGATTTCCTCCTTGTCAATTCCATGCTATGGGCATTTGCGAAGTAGCTTCTTAAATCGGATCCATGCCTCATATAAGTGTTCATCCTCATATTGCTCGAATTGCAAGATATCGTTGATTTGTTTTTGCACCTTCGAGGGAGGATAGAACTGTGCTAAGAACAACCGAGTCATCTCTCTCCAAGTACCAATTTCCTTCCGATCTAGGCTCTTGTACCAATCTAACGCATCGTCTTCTAAGGAGAACCTAATAAAGGCGGAGCTTAATGACATCCGAGGCACTCCGCTTTGCTTGATGGTGGCACATATGTCCAAAACGACTCAAGATGAGCGTTTGGATCTTCATTAACTCCTCCTCCGTATGTTTGAGACTTCACCGTAGCGATGAGGGACGGCTTAAGCTCGAAGTTGTTGGCATCAATCTTCCCCAACCTCCTTCTTGATAATCGTCCGACTTTGGTCGAAAGCGGGCATTCAAAGGGATCTTCTCGACGAGCGAGTTCTCGTGGTGGGTCAACAATGCCGCCATGGTATCAACGATAGGTATAGAAATAGTCTCGGTTCTCGCTTCTTGCTTCTTCCTCCTCAAAGACTTCTCGATTTCGGATCCAAAGGAAATAAGTCCTTTCCTTGGGATCTTGTGATCATGCACCGCCTACAAGGAAGAGAAAACAAGATGTGAGGAAACGAGATCGAATATTAATAATAATAGTATACAACCTAAAGTAACAATCTCTTCTTTTCGAATTATCCCTTTAAGTTTTCTATCAATTCCCAAGAACGGCGCCAAAAATTGATCATTTAAATTCGCGTAGTATGGTTTTCAAATCCGATCAATTTTAAAATTTGTAAAACCTCGAAGTATTTCCAAGGTGTCGAACCCAAGGGAATTGATATGTCGAAAATAAAGGAAATAACTCTACTCAAAATTTGACTGCTATTTAGGAATCCGAAAATTTGGTTTGTTTCTAATTATCTAACTTCAAAAATCGAAAAATAAAAATTAAATAACAATTAATCCTAAAAATAAAAAATCTAGAACAATAAGATAAGAATTCCAAGTATTATGTAAAGAGAGCAAAATAAAGTGAATTATCTAAATCAAGCAAATAAAGCAAATTAGCAAGATAAAATCACAAGTTGAAAGCCAATTGATCCTAGGGTAGTATCGTCTAATTGAGTTCACACAATCCATTCACTTGATTCCTTTTCCCAAAATTTTAATTCAATCCTAGAAATAATCATTCAGCCGATCTAGAATTCCGATCAAGGCAACCTAGAAAGATAGTTAATTTAAACCTTTTTCCGCAAGGCTCAAAGAATTTAAATCACTTAAAAAGCGTCAACTTATTTATCTATGATTTATCTTACTCCACTCAGTCTTAAGATCAAATCATATTGTGCATCAAGTATTTCCACTAATTAATTAATCCTTCCGGGCAAAATTAATTAGCTAACATGCATCGATTAAGGGCCCTTTAATCTAGCATGAGATTTAACACATCTTGATCACAAGCCTAGGATGAAAGGTAAAAAGGTAATCAAAGGGACATCATGTGAACATCAATTAAAATTACTAACCCTAGAATCAATCGATGGATTTACCCAGAAATAATTGAAATTAAACAATAAATAGATTTAGAATTCATAATATTAATGTGAAAAGAGAGATTACAACCCTTCCGATGAACTCGAGTCTTCAATCTCCGAAAAGTAGAAAAACAATGATAATTGCTGCTTTGCCAAAAGTTCTAGTCTCAAAGGAATTAAAATTGCAAAAATATGGAGAAGTGTGCTAAAGATGATAAAAGGTGATGAAAGATGATAAAAGATCATAAACTAGGTCTAGAAGGAGGTCTATATATCCTATGGGAGTTAAACTCCCGATTAGAACTAATCTAGGAAACAAAATCTATCAAAAAGAGTCTCAATCCGTAAAAACACGAGAACTCATGAGCTTTATCGGACGCACCTATCGGCCGATAGGCTGGCCCGATAGGTGGTCTGTCGGTCGACTTCACTTGATAGGGCTCGGAACACCTGTCGGACGCACCTATCGGCCGATAGGCTGGCCCGATAGGTGGTCTGACTTTTGCAAAAATCCGTTTCTTCCGTCCGTTTGACTTGACTCTCGGTCCTTTGTCTCGTTTTGGGTCCTTTTGGCTCTAAAAACCTGCAAACACACTAAAACCAACCCAAACGCGTAATACGGCTCGACTAATCATAATTAAGCCAAATACGAGCACATTAATCACGAAACGAGATAAAAACCTAGTATAAAATCCTAGAAAAATGTGGTAAAATTACCACCTATCACGGCTGAAGAAGTATGAGCACGTATATTAGGGCTTTATATACTTATATTATATAAAGGGGTATTAGAAGGCTCTATTCTTTCTTGAATGGGATTTGTTGTGTATTTATTTTTGGCATTTATCTTGGTTGTGTATATCAATCTTATGTTCATTAGAGGGTGTTAGTGTGTCAGTGTATATCAATCATATGTGAAATGTTATTCCGTACGGCAACTGTGATACAATGGTGTTAGTGTGTTACCTGTAGTGGTTGTGTTACTTTTTCATGCTAGGTAGAATTATAGTTTCTGGACAAAATGCAAAGCGAGTGAGAATTGGACAAAGGTCACCTATAAGCCTGACTTGGCAAAGTTCAACATGACACATCTGGAAGATGATGTTGTTGCATTGATGAAAAACGAGTGTATGACATGGCTGGATGCCTTGGGAGGACTATGGAAAAAGTTGAATTAAATGGAGAGAATATTTGTAGCAAAATAAAGTCGTTTCCAGATTATGTTGATCTCTACTTGAAATCTGCTGAAAAATTTAAAGACGTTGAACTTCCAAGGTGATTGTTATGAAATTGCCTGTTTACAATTTTCTAGCCCACCTGGAGGAACTAGCTAACCTTACCTGTTCATGTTTCAGGATAACTGAGAAGGTCAATGATAGGTGGGAGATTTGTGTGAGTCTAAGTGACGGCCAGTTTCAACAGGTTTTCTTTAAATCTCTTTCTGGTCTTGATTTACTTAATCTTATTCTAACATGTATTTGGTTTTAATGATAAAATGGTTGTTTGTACTCTTCTTGCTTTTCATTATATTCTACTTATAGATTTAACCAAGTTCTTAGGACGTGGTTTCTGTGTGGCAGTGGACCATATAAAATATCATCTTCTTGATTTTTTTTAAGTCGATCGAAGTTAGATCGGTTCTAGGCCTGTTACCTTCGCTGCCAATCAGTTACGCGGAGAAATCTGTATTCCTTCACCTCTTCTTCTATAGAAGCTGCAGAGTTACTGCAGAAGTTATCTCTGGACTCTCAGACAAAGACTATTGAAATCCCAGATGCTACCAAAAAGGTACTAGTAATTCTACAGGTTTTGGATGATTTAAAAGCTTTATCGCTGGGCTAATTATGAGTTCTGTATTGGGATTTGTGTTGCAGGCATCCGTTAATTCTAGCAATGTTAATGGGATTCAATCGGATCGGTCTGTAACACCTTATGGATCCAACAATATGCTATGTTCCTAATGGATATCCTTCTGCATATTATTACAGTGGTAAGGCGTGTATGGGAAATTCAGAAATCGATTGTAGTTTGAATGTATTCCAGTTTATAGTCATTGATGAATATCAATTATGAGTGTTGATACTTTATGCCACTTATAGATATGGAACACTTATTTGTGTAGTCTTCTTGTTGGCCTAACCTGTCCATTTGTCTATAGGTGGCTTTGATGGTAGCGGGAATGATTGGGATGAATACGCCAGATATGTGAATTCGAACGGAGTAGAGTTGACTCCAGTAAGTGTTATTGATTTTTGAGTTACAGTCTCAAGCTTTCTTGTGGGAGTTAAGATTATCATATATTATCTACCTCAAAAATTTCAGGGGGTTTACGGGGACAATGGATCTCTCCTGTATCATCATGGTTATGGTTATCCAGTGTCAGAAGAACGCGAGCCCTTATCATCTCACCATGCCATCAAGAAACCGAGAAAGCACTCGCAATAAGACTGAATTGATTTTGCAAACGGCCAACTCTGAATTTGTCGAAGGTTTTAAAGGTTTATTCATGCTCATGTTTAGGTTAGGGTAATGCGATTTGGATATCATTACTCCAGTTAAGGAATTAAATCTGAAGTGAATACAGCTTTAGTGAGAGATGGTCGTTTGTTGAGGGACTGATTATCGTCACTGTATTGGTTAAAATGTCAATGAAAGATTTTTGTGGCAATATTATTTTCTACTTTTTTTATTTCTTGTTTTAATAAGAACAACATACTACTTGGAACGAATTCTACTTGGTTTTCGTCTTTAGCTGTCAGTCCCTCCCTCTCTATCTCTCTCTCCCCTCTCTCTCTCTCTCCCCTTTTCCTTTTTCCTTATGTTACTGGTTGCATTTTTCCGTTGGTCATTTACAGGTTGCTTCGGTTATGACTGTATGGACACAGATGCAGCCTGCATATGCTGGTAACATGTGGAGTGAAGCATTGAACAAACGACTCGGAACTCAGGTTTTATTCAATATTCATCTTGTTGAATCATACACCTCAGAATGTGTGAAGCTCAGTCTCAATTGAAGAGTCTACTTCGATACATGGTCTTGTTTAAAACCTTAATATGTAACTAGAATTTATAAAATATTTTAAAATTAAACTTTTGTTGTATAAATTGAGTACTGTTGAAGGGAAAATAACCGAGACAGAAAGTAGGGCAAAAGATTGTTGTATTATTCCATTGATAACATCCCTTTAAATAGGGTGAAATACATACAAACAGGCCTTAGCCAAACCCTAACTAGGAAAGCCCGTAAACTAACAGACTTAGGCACACAATAGGTATTATTCTTTTAACACTCCCCCTTGTGCCTATTCTACAAGCGCATGTCATGTTGCCTCGTTAAAACCTCGTCAAGCAAAAACCCAGTGGGAAAAATGTCTTGATCGTAGGAAAAAGAGTACAGCATCTAGACACATCAAGTTTAGACTTCGTCCTTTGAATCTATCCTCTCATATGATCGTTACATTTGATCATAGCGCTACTAAGGTGACCATTCCATCGATCCCTAAAATCGTACATCTTGTTACCTCGTTAAAAACCTTTCCAATTGATAAAAACCCTGTGGGAAAAATGGTTCTTGGAAGGAAAAGAGTATAACGTACGTTGTGGATGTAAGACTCCCCCTCAAGTCTACATCTCCCCCTGATTTGTACATCAATCAAGTAGATGTTGCCTCATTAAAAACTTCGCCAAGTAACAAAACCCAATGGGATAAAATGAACCTTGGTCAAAGAAAAGAGTACAACACATGTGATTAAGTTTCTTTATAAATCACCATTTCCTTGTGATCTTTACATCAATCTCGAAAGTTGGAAAACTCAACAGCTCCCCCTAATGCTTACATTCATACAACGTTGCCTCGTTAAAAACCTTGCCAAGTAACAAAACCCAGTGGGAAAAATAAACCTTGGTCTAAGGAAAAGAGTGCAACCTATGTGAGTATGTTACATTATATCTCACATATTTCCCGTTATGATCATTCCATCAATCAAGGGGATTTACAAGTTACATTATGTTCATAAATGTAAATATGCTCATCAGTGGCAGTACTTAACCGCTAGTTCCTCACAAGTGTAGAATGATAGTTCTTAATCATGTACACTCACGGATTGATTCATGCAAAGTAATAATCTTGTCGTGATTCGAGGAGGTAGCCAAAAGGGGTTTGCATAGTCGATTTCCAAAACATAAGCAATTCATACCAACACATACTTTATGGTAGTTGCTTCGGCACCAGCATTTACTTTAGCATTTACCTTTTCGTAAGCAGCTTCCTTTGCCTGCTTGTAGGGAAAGAATAGTCCCAAGTCAATGGTTTCTTTTAAGTATCAGAAGATATTCTTGATACCATTCCATTGATGTTGCGTCGATGCTGAACTAAATCTAGTCAGCGGATTAACTGAGGAGTGATAGCAGGTCGTGTACATTAAGCTAAGTACAATAATGCGCTATTGCACTCATGTAGGGAATTTCAGCTCCCAAAGCTCTTCGTCACTTTCCTTTAGACGAAATGGATCTTTCCTTTGCATCCAAATGTTCAACCTATCATGGGAAACTAGTCGGGTTTACCTTGTCCATATTAAAGTACTTGAGAATCTTCTGGACATAGGCTGACCGGTGGAATAAATTCCACAAACTCGATGTTCTATGTCAATGTTTCGACAGAACCGAGTTTTCCCAAGATCTTTCATCTCAAACTCAGATTTTCAATATCCGATGGTTTCTCTTATTCCATCAAGACCGATTATGTTCATGTCATCGGCATACATTGCGATGATCATGAATCCGGGACTTATTTGTGAAGACATAGGGACACAGTTCATCGTTCTTTTATCCCTTCCCAATCAAGTAGTCACTTAGACGGTTATACCACATCCTTAAGGATTGCTTCAAAACCGTAAAGTTGAGCGTTTTAATCAAATTGCAAACGCACTCCGTGGTCTAGAGTCACTTGATTTGGGTAATGAAATGCCATCGGGCACTTCCATATATATCTCCGTATCTAGATCCCCATAGAGATACGTAGTAACCACATCTATTGGCTGTATTTCCAGTCCCTCGGAAATTACTATGCTAATCAAATAGCGGATACGTATACGTGGGAGTACATTTCCTCGTAATCAATTACAGGGCATTGTGAGAAGCATTACTTCGTGAACCTTGTACATTAGGACTCTACATTCTCACTACGCTTTACGACAAAGGTTCGTTTATGTCTTATAGGCTTTACACTTGGGTAGGTTAGCATTACCCACACCAAATACCTGACTCTTTGTCGAAGAATCTAGTTCTTCCTGGAATGTTTTTCTTATAGGCCAATCAGCTCTATGTTGATTTCATCCAACCGAGCGAGGTTCGACATCATCGTACTTTATGATTCATGACATGTCATCAAAGTGGGTGGTTGATCAGGCCACACCCTCATAATTTCATCGAGATTCTTGATTTTCTGAATCATATCTTCGGGGCGTCCCCCTCGTCATGATTCATGGACATAATAAAATCAAGCATGATCTCATGAAACGAGTTCATTGATGGTTAACATGTAATTTGTGCCATACTCTACCTCTTACTTGGATGAGTATTTAGTCGAACCATGTGGCTTCCACCCATTCCTTCGCAGGGAGCCACGACCTCAACCACACCTCCACCGGGTGCAGTTGCATCACCCGGTTCATTGGTGATGTGCCCCTTACAGGGGACTTCTAACCTTACAGGCACATTTGCAGCTGTAATGTGAGATCTTGTCACTTGAACGATATTAGTAAATGCATCAGGCATCGAATCTGTTACATCCTGAAGATCGAGTGTTCTTTATGCTTCACGGTAACATTGTGAAGTTCGGGGATCATAATGAGACAAAGTGGAGACACCATGACAATTCTTGTCGTTCCCCGAGAAATTACATTTTCTCTCCTCCCCCTAACGACGGGAAGGTTGTCTCATTAAAGTGACAATCCGCAAATCGTGCGGTAAAGAGATCACTGTGAAGGTTCTAAATAGCAGATAAACGTCTGGAGATTCTTATCCAACGTGAATACTTAATCGTTTCTAAAGACCGATGCGTTGTGGGGCGCAGAAGGCATATATAATGCGTAACCAAATATGCGCAATTGGCACTCAAGTCCGTATGGGTCCAAAATATAAAAATCAGGCTATCCAGTTACCAACTGGTACGCATAAACTAATTGGTTAGCAAAAGGTCTAAATGAACAATTTAAGTAAAGTTGCATGCAATATTGCATAATTCTAGGCAAAAATATGCTAATTGGTGCGCATAACCAATGACATAATCACCATACATATTCTTTAGAAGGTGGTTTATGTGACACCGTTTGCATATGCACATGGGACGAGATGCTATTCATTGATCTCTATCATGCAATAAACATCAAGTACTTTTTGATGTGAACTCTCCAACATCATCGAGTCCTTTAGATGTGATAAGGGAGGTGAGTCCTTATAAATTATCTTGGAAGTTCTGCAGCAGTTTGAGTGGACAGGAGAGCGACATGTGACCAACATGTCGGAGAATCCATCAAAATCATAAATACATAAATGGTCCGCATATTAGGTGGATGGATCCACAAATATCTCCTTATATTCAACGTAAGAATGGAATGTTTGCTTATGTTTCTTTAGCGTAGGAAGGCCTCGCTCCTACTTTGGCTAAAGAGCAGGCTTTGCAACACTAAGTGGTGGGCATTTGATATGCATCCGGTTCTTTGGATAACACGATTAACATCAACATTGTTCTTTATGTCGAGTTGTTGCCCATTTTCGCTCGAAAAGTAATGATGTATGTACAAGTTCTTTAGTATATGGATCATTATACTTCGACGAGGATGACCTAGTCTATCATGCCAAAGCCTATATAAGTCTATGTCCCAAAGTACATTGTTGATGACAACATAGGATTTTAAAAACCTAATAATAGTGAGGTACAGTCCACTAGATTGACTCATGAGTTATTCTAAAATGCGTTTACGTCCACATTCATTAGAATTAATAAAAGAAACTCTATTCCATTCTCACAGTGGGTTTCAATCTGGAAACCATTGCTACGTATATTGTTGAAGCTAAGTAAGGTTCGAAGGGCTCTAGATGCATACAGAGTATCGGTAACTTAGAAGACTGCCGCTTAGGCATCAAGAATTGGGCATTACCTCGCCCTTTGATGAGTTGGGAGGACCCAATCATCATAGTTACCGAGGTTTGGAAGGCGACTTATTCAATGAATAGAAGCCTAATTCTAAGAACATTCAAGCTCTCCTCGATTCATTTCTTAGAAAAAAGTGAAATTTCGAACCATAAGCATTCAAGCATTATTCAGTACTTCGGAATAAAGCTAAGAATCTAACGTAAGCAATATTAATATCTTGTTCGTGAAACAACGTTGCATCACGCCATTATTGAAAAGAAAACACCAACACGCTGCCTTGAGGCAACTATACCATATGTAAACGAAAGTAAACATAATACTAAGATTCGATCTATGATCGTGGCTCGTATGACTCAATTCGACGATTGGTGACCGTGAAAATTGACATAGGGGACTTGTCTAGATCATATTCCTCCATATAGTGAGTTCTCCTTTCTTCGACTCTCTATATTTCTTGTAGTGAGATGCGACTTGCTTGCTTGCATGGCGCTTCTTGTACCATGTCCAGATCTCCACAAAGGATAGACGGTTCATTGCCAACTCGAGCCTTAGAGGCGACAGGATGGGTAAGTGCTTTTTGGTTCCCTTGGCTAGTAGAGCCAGGAGCACCAAATCTTCGCATTACATTAGAAGAACCCCCACGTCCTTGACCACGAAGCCTATCATGTTCAGTCCCCTATTCATTGGGGTAGTTTCCATCTTTCACTTTGCCATAATTGGCCTTGGGAATTTTCTTTGTCCCAATCGGCCTGACATTACTGCTCACTAACATTTCGTTATGCCTCTCAACTACTTGTAGTAGGTTGATTAGCTTACTGAAGGTAGTGATGTTTTTATTATCATACTCCAGCCTATACTGGTTCGTTAGTATATGAGCGGAAGTAGGGAAGGTGGAAAAAGCTTTATGGATCATGTCATCTTCTGTGATGTCCTTCTCACAGAAATTTAGGCGTGCCTTGAGGCGGAGAATATCTTTGTTGAAGTCGTTGATCCGTTTATAATCAAGCAAGCGGATTTCATTTCACTGCACGGTCAACTCTGGGAGCAAAGTTTGTCAATGTTCCCAAATTGGCCCTTAATGGCATTCCACAGTTCTTTAGGAATTTCAACTGTAGATATTCCTATCTCAGGCTGGGTTCGATGTGCCACCTAAGGAATATAAGTGCACTCGCTTTTATCTTATCAGACGGTTGGTCTGGGGTGTTAATGAGCGTACCACTGTATACTTTAGTGATAAATGTGGTCTCGACGTAGGAGGCCCATCTATGGTACTCAAGCTCTTTTGAGTCCAAGATATCAAATCTGAGGCGAGTTGGATAAGATATCTTATACAAGAAAAAGGAAAATGATTTTTCACAGTTTACCATGAGTACTTTCCATGATAAAATTTTCAATAATGTGGAGGTTTATTATTTTTCGGAACCAAGATATGGTCAAAACTACTTTCGATGCTACTTGAGAATTACCAATGAAATTACTTTATCATGGTTGAATTTAATATAGGCAGTAGAAATAGGTCCTCTAAAAGTCTACTAGTGATGGAGCCTAATTTGCATGTCATATCTATATATGTATGCACAATATATTTATATTTATAGATATAGACATATAATCCTAAGAATATATCTATACACATATAAATGCAGTCAAAGAGGTGTCTTATGCCGCAATATATATTAATTCTTGTGAATTTAATTTAATTCAAGTTGCTTTAAGCAATTCACTTTAATTTAATTGAAGTTATTAATGCATCATGCTTTAATTGGTTAAATATGCATAAATATAACAAATTTATGAATAAATATGCAACAAAATAAATTAAAGCATGTAAAATTGCGCATGTTGCAAATAGTAGGGTTTGCATTTGTGTACCTTATGGGAAAGACCTGATTCTTTTCTAGGCATACCGTCAATTTATTTCGTAAATTGCCATCTTCGTTCCAATTAATATTTGGATCGTCTTGATTCCTTGCACGACAGAAAAAAAAAGGTTAAAGTTAATAAAAAAAATAATTATTCTGTATTTTTTCTTCTTAATAATAGTAAAAGGACGGTCCCTTGTGAATTAGAATTATAATTGGGCCAGGAGCAGAAGCCCAAATTGGATTGTTGCTGGCGTCTCTTTGTTCTTGAGCAGCACGCTCGCAGTTCAATCGACGGCGGCGTGAATCGACGGACGGAGCTGGCTGATTATTGCAGCTAGTATGGAGCAGATCAGAGTTGGTGGTGGGTTGTGGATCGACCGTCGCTTGGCCATGATTTGCTGCGATGGTGGTGTGATGAAGAGGAAGGTCGGTTGTATTTGCGAATCGGGGAAGAAGATGACCGATCGGGACCGATTTGGCAGTGGTGACCTGGTGCGACGTGCGGCGGCGGCGGGCTAGGTTTTGCAGAAAAATTTCGATTTTTCGTTTTTTTTTTTTCTTTTCCAGAATTTTGCGGGAGAGTTTTTTTTTCTTGCTCAATGGGAACTACGTGCTGATAACGTGTTGAAGGGAAAATAACCGAGACAGAAAGTAGGGTAAAAGATTGTTGTATTATTCCATTGATAACATCCCTTTAAATAGGGTGAAATACGTACAAACAGGCCTTAGTCAAACCCTAACTAGGAAAACCCGTAAACTAACAGACTTAAGCACACAATAGGTATTATTCCTTTAACAAGTACAATATTAGTTGATTGGAAAAAAAGTGAAAACATATAATTTAAAACGAGTGGTACCTTCTTTAAAATGACTAACTTTAAAAAGTTGTACCTCAACCAAAGTAGACTTGTACGAAGTGGGACGAAGGGAAGTAATTTATAAATCTGCAACCACAATAGAAAGATAGGAAATACGATTTGCTTTCATACTCGCAGAACTTTACTCTATCTGAAGTTCTTGTCGAAGTCGAGAAGCGTGGGTCGTCTTTCGGCGAGTTGTTGGCTATTCCTGAACAAGATGATTGGGTCTATACCGACGGAAAATCAACTTCGTGTGCTGCTTTTGTCTTTGAATTGTACAAGGAAGCCGGATTGTTCGGTAAACTTGCTAACTCTATTCAGGTCACGGAGTTCACGGTAAGCATGTCCAAAATACGTCTCTCTTTTTTTTGTCTTCATTTTCGATGGAAAGCACACTGGTTAATTTGAAATTCACTAACACGTGTGTGCGCGAGCCCACGTGTGTGTGTGTAGTTTCTTAAATTTACCCATATCTGAATATACCGGTTGTATTACCAGTATGTGAATATCCATCACATCTGATGATAATAGTAACTTTGATTACCAACAAATTTCAGATAAAAGATGCTTACTCTCTAAAGTTCTTTGAGAACAATTCGAGTCGTCTGCCCAAATGGTGCAATGATGCGGACACGGTGAAACTCCCCTTCTGCCAAATTAGAGGTAAATATAGGATGGAATTACCTGGATTCAACACCATGGACCCTTACCCTCACATGAACGAAAGGTGTTCATCCTTGCCACCGAAATATTACAGACCGGACGGATGCTGATAGGTTATTATTGCGCCTGAGTAATTTGGTATACTGAAAGGTATACTTTTTTTGGATGCAGGAAATGATTTTCTGTCCCGTTGTAGGAGGATAAATTTTTGGAATGCTGCTATTGGTGTCTTAGCTATTGTGTTGGATCATCTGGTATTAGGCTCCGTTGCTGCGCAATGTCTTTTTTTGTTTGCTCATCTTGACTTCAGAGATTTATGTTTTATTCATTTACTTCCTAAAACATCTTTTGGTGTTTGCTCATCGACTGATGTTGATTATTCAATTTAATAATGCATTTGGGATGTTTTATAAGTGAATTGTTTGTTTAATAATTTTAATTTATGGTAATTTTTTTTCATGTAATTAAACTAAAAAATGTAGTTAAGATAAAAACAGAATTGAGATAAAAATAATTTTTTTTCACAAATCTGAACATATACTGGTGTCAGTAATTATTTTTACTGACACTTTGTATTAGTGTCAGTAATGCTATACACTAATATTTAGTGTCAGTAAAATTAATTACTGACACTATTTTAGTGTCAGTAAAAATAATTACTGACACTATTTTAGTGTCGGTATTTACTGACACTTGTATTACTGACACTAAAAATTAGTGTCAGTATTTTCTGGCTTTAGCATTACTGACACAATTATAAAGTGTCAATAAAAATAGTGTCAGTAAAGGGGATATTTGTACTAGTGGGAGGGAGGAGGACTTCCATGTGGCTGGTAAGCCGATCGCCGCACATAAGGTTATGATGCACCAAAGACTCTGGTCTAAGGGGTCGGAACAAAACGTCCCCTCTGGATCATGGTTTTGAGGTGGAGTTATGTTCGTTTTTCCGGCTCTAAATTATGTGGTTTGGTTACTGGTGTGGGGTTTACCTTACATTTACTTGGAAGATTATTATAGTTGCATGAGTGCATTTATTTATGTATGGTTTAAATGGCACATTACCATTTCAATGCCTTAAGAAATGAATTATGATAATGATTTGAGAAAAAAAATTACACTTTATGGCTCTTGGCTTTTAGTTCCCACATCTTTTAGTTACACTAAACGAAGTCGAAAACCACTTAGGCCATCCGATGAAACCATTATTCAGCTCGACGAATTGCTTAAGAAAGTATGGACCACTGAAGCCAACCATTCATCTGGAAATGACCGTATTACCCCTTCCCCTGCTGCTGCCTGCATTACCAAGCAAGCTGGTCGCTTGCAGGGGCTTTTAGCGGGAAAACTGTAAATGAACTGTGGAGGGATATTCAAAGTGGATGTAAAACGAGGAGTATCGAGGATATATCTAGTAGGGGAAGAGAGTTGATTTTTGGGAAGATGACTTTGGAGGAGTTTTTAGTCGAAGCGCGGATGTATATAACTAATGCTTCGATCGAACCTGTTATGTCATTGGATAGTGCACTTACGACCCACAAGTTTTCGTCACGAATGGGGTTCCCACCTTCTCCTTCGATCGGTGAGCTATCAGATACACCAGTAGGAGGAAACAAGAGGGTCTCTGGGGACCTTGATCAGGCTATTGAGAGGAAGCTAAGGAGGAAAAATAAGAATCGAGAGTCAGCTGCACGTTCACGGGCGAGAAAGCAGGCACGATTTGGATCTACATTGTTGTAATTTTTTTGGAGACCCACTAATTTCTAAAATTACAAAAGCCAGACCTTGAGGTTTGATTACGATTACATTTTGCCCCCAAATGGTAGTTGGCTTGCCGGAATTTGCTGATGTTATCAAATATTTTACAATTACGCCTTTCGACTTTCGAGATGTTACAAGTAGCCCCATATTTTCACCTCATTGCTTCTGTTCTTAGAAAAACTGAGGGATGTAATGTAAAATGTAAGGTGGAAATTTGGGTTTATTTTTGATATTTAGAGAAAGGTGATGGACCTACTTGTAAAATATAATTCCAATAATTCCCTCTACTAACAAAGAGTGCAAAATGTAAGATGGATGTGACCTCAACACTAGTTTTTGTAATTTCCGAATTTAGATGTGTTTTTCTCTTGTAACTTTGCCAAACCTCAAGAAAAAAAAAAGATGATTACAAAAACTACCCTTGGGGTTCGTTTGCTAAGCTGTATGGGATAAAGCTTGATAAGATTGATTGGGATTTCTTATACAATATAAGAAATTAATATCATATTTGGTACCCAAACGAAAAATCTCTGAGAATCCCGACAACTCACCCCAGCCCAAATCATCATCGGTCTTCTCTATCCCGAAAAGAAAACTCAGAAGCACACGTGTATTCCTCGAACAAGACCACTGTTCCAAAAAGGGTTTTGAATTTCTCCCCGTCTTTCAGATCATCAGATCCTCTTCTGCTGCCAGGTGATTAGTAGTATTTATTATGTTCTCTAATTTGCGGTTAATTTATTTACTAATAGTAGTAGATATTTACTGCAGTTATTGGATCGGTTGATTGTCATTCTCACTATGAAATTCCCCTCTTTTTGGTGTGGAAACATGGATGTCATATCTGCTCTCTCTGAATTGTCATGCTCAGTATGTAATCATTTTTATGGTGTCTGTATGTATGTGTGTGTGTGTGCGTGAGAGAGAGAGAGAGAGAGAGAGAGGTGGTACGGGGATCGATGTAGTCACAAGCCGGAAGAAGCTTCATAATGGCTGGTAAGCTTAAAGAGGCGTCCCATATCTATTTATGATGCAACTGTATTTCTCGAAAGGGCAAAACCTTTCCTTTTAATCATGGTTTTAAGTTGGAGTTAGGTTCGCTTCTCCGTCTCAGGGTGTGGGAGTTTCTTATTTCTTAATTGTGAGTGGTGGATGGTGCATGTGCATCTATCTTAGTTCTTGGGAAGCTGGGGAGGGAGGAGGACTTTCCATGTGGCTGGTAAGCCGATCGCCGCACATAAGGTTATGATGCAACAAGGACTCTGGTCGAAGGGTTCGGAACAAAACGTCCCCTCTTGATCATGGTTTTGAGGTGGAGTTAAGTTCGTTTTTCCGGCATTAAATTATGTGGTTTGGTTTCTGGTGTGGGGTTTACCTTACATTTACTTGGAAGACTATTATAGTTGCATGAGTGCATTTATGTATGGTCTAAATTGCACATTACCATTTCAGTGCCTTAAGAAATGAATTCTGATAATGATTTGAGAAAAAAATTGCACTTTATGGCTCTTGGGCTTTTAGTTCCCACATCTTTAAAGTACTTCCATTAGAATGATCTTTTTGCGGAAATAGTCTCGCACGTTTTAAATTCTGCAACTTTGATCGGGAAGTTTTATTTTTTTTTGCAATTTCGATTCATGTGGTTGGTTTTAACATTTTCCTAGGGATCAAATTGCCGTAAGTTGTCTACAAAAAATCAATCAATGAATACCCGGCTACATTCGGACCAAATTTAAATTTTTTATACGAAAGCATGACGAGTCTGCTCTGGTTATAATTGACTAGTTTCATCTGCCCCCTATTGGCTAAGACATATTTGGTTTATCGTAAAAAATTACAACTTTGATAGGTTATGGACTGAAATTGCAAGCTCAAAATATCGCGAGATTTAGATTACAACTAGATCAAATTTTTTGGGACTGGAAAGGCGTCCTACGAGACTGAGTTCACGATGAGGTAGCTGATTTTATGGGGCCTTTTGCTTGCAGTTCTATAGAACTGAAGCTGAACTGTGAATGGGGATTCAGACAATGGAATCCCATGTAAGTCTTGTTGGAATATTTACCATGCTTTTGAATCTACTACATGAGCTGCAAATCTGAAAAGAACAAAATAGGAGATAGATTCGTTAGTGAGGCAAGCTGCAAATAATATATATATATATATATATATATATATAATAAGAGTCTATAACGTCGTCCGCCTCCTATCTCTTTCACCTTCTTCTACCCTAGGTTTTTTCACCCCGCCTCTTCCTGTTCCTCCACGTATCCTCCGCCTCCTTCCCTGTTCTCATCTCATATCTGCCTGCATGTTTCAATTTTGTTTATTATCCCTGCTCTCGAGGTCACCTTCTTCTTCGACCTCTCTGTTTTCCTCTTCTCGCGCTCGGAATTAGGGATTTAGTTCTCCAAATTTTCCACGCGCTCGTGATTTTGGGTCTTCTGGAATATCCTCAGGTAAACCTTATTCTCTCTGTTTCTCTCTCTTTCACTTTTTCTTCCTTTTCTGTCATCTCGTTGCTGCGTCGGGTTTCTTTTTCTACTGGCTTACTGTTTGGTTTGTTATTTTCAGGTTTTTGATTGGGTTCCCAGAAGGTTTTCCCTTTTTTCTCTTCCTTTTTTTTTTCTTGTTGTTTTCTTGTCCGCCTTTTTTCTGCAGGGTTTGTTTGCTCTCAGGGTTTTATTTGGATTTTATGTTTGGAGTGTTTTTTTCTCCTATGGTGTGTTTTTGATTCTCTGTGAAAGGTGTCTACTGTTCTTTATAGTTTACATTATTTTGAGGTCTAAGTCTTTTAGAAAGGCAGGGTTTGTTTCCTCTCAGGGTTTTATTTGGTTCTCCGATGGCTTGTTTATGATTGAGTTGTTGTTATTATATGTCTGGTTTTATTTGGTTTGTTTTCGTTGTTGGTGGATTTGTTTCATCAAAGGTTCTTATTTTGGTTAGGTTGTGATCTTTTGGATATATTTTGGATTTGTTGTGTTTTATGAACATCGGTTTTTCTCCTTCGCAGGTACCGGTGTGATTTCTGGATATCAGGTCTTCTATGTGAAAGGTGTGGTTTTTGGGCCCCAAGTAGAATGCTCTGTTATAAAATACAGTACTAGATTGAAAAGAATTACTAATATTGATGCTGCTTGACAGCCACAATCAAATTATTTATGAGCAATTTTCTCAGGAGATTTACTGGCTTTTAGAAAGAGCCGTGTCTTGGGAAAGATTGCATAGTAATTTTGATATGTCTGAATTGCTTTCATGAGCATACAATGCTTACAACTTCTTAAGCACCTTGGAACAATATCTGATGTTTTAAAGTTCAGTCCAAGTTTTAGGTTTGAGGATTTATACAATTTTTTTTTTGAGAAATTGTTCTTGGACTTCCCTATGGAATCTAATCCGAAAGCTGAAGGTAACAAGCCTGGAACAACAAAAAAACTACCCTCTTGTACTGCTCTTCAACATAGAAAATCTTCGTCAATTTCACTTTGGCCGTCGAAAAATCTAATCTATTTTGTTATTATACATTTTCAAAATGTTTCACGCCTAATATTCACACACAATACATTTTAGAATTGCGACCTGTAAACTAAACCATAACCAGTAGTAATTCAATTTAATTTTCAAATTTCAATTTTAGAATAATATGACCGGATTCCTACCGTGCGGTTTCTTCTATGATCTATGCAGGATCAGTAAATATTGGAAATAAGGAAAACATAGAAAAAAGCAGAGCCTGGGCCTTGAACTCAACATTAAGAAAACAGAAGTTTTTTGGCCGTCATGCAATGGGGTGAAGGTGCAGGATGGGTTGTTCCCTCGTGGGATTGGGAGACCGTCGCTGGGTGTAAAACTCCTTGGAGGTGCTGTTAGCAAGGACGCTGGGTTTATTAGTAGTTTGGCGGCGAACAGGGCATCTCGAGCTGTGGAGCTCATGAGTCATCTCCCAAGTCTACGGGACCCTCAATCCGAGCTCCTGTTGCTCCGCTCATGTATGGGTGTCGCAAAACTATTGTTCGGTCTTAGAACGTGCCAACCTATGTATATGGGGGAAGCTGTTTCTATTTTTGACAATGGCCTTCGGAGGGCGATAGAAGATATTGTGGTTTGCGGTGGTCCTTTTTTTGGGGATTTTCAATGGAGGCTAGCATCACTTCCGACTCGATTTGGTGGTTTGGGTTTATGTTCTGCTGAGGATGTATCTACATATGCTTTTGTGGCCTCGAGGGCTCAATCTTGGAGTTTGCAGGACCACATTCTTCAGGGATGTGTTATTGATGGAGTTGACTCTGATTATGGGTATGCGATGGATCGCTTGCGCATGTCCCTTCCTGATTTTGATCTTAGCGGCTTCTCTAATATGGACACCGCCCCCCTAAAGCCCAGAATGTTCTGGCGTGTGCCCTATTTAGTGAAATCGTCAAGAGTTTGGGAGGGAAGTTTGATTTATCCCCTCGCCAAAAAGCGGTGTTTGAATGTCTCCGTGCTCCTCATGCTCAGAATTTTTTGACGGTTACCCCCATTGAAGGTCTAGGCCAACATATGTCGGCCCTGGAGTACCAGACTATCCTTAAGTACCGGCTTATGATCCCTCTGTTTCCAGCTGATGAGCCTTGCCCAGTCTGCCGCAAGGTTTGTTTGGATTCTTTTGGCGAGCATGCGGTCCATTGCAAGGAGTTACCTGGTTTCAAATATAGGCATGATTTGGTCAGGGATGTTTTATATGATGTTCTTAAGAGAGCAGGTATTTCTTCTAAAAAAGAGGCCCCCGTGAACTTTTTGACGGATCCGCTTGAAGTGAGATCTACTTTACGGCCAGCTGATATACTTGTGTTTGGGTGGACTGGGGCGAAACATGCTTGTGTAGATCTTACTGGAGTGTCCCCTCTTGTTGGGCTCAGGGACAATGGGTTTATTGCAGGACAAGCTGCGTTGAAAGCTGAATCGAGCAAAGTGGCTAAACACGAGAAAGCTTGCTTGGAGAATCAACACGTGTTCATCCCTTTTGCCTTTGATACATTTGGTTTCTTAGCTCCTGAAGCAGCGAAGTTTTTGTCCAGAGTTCAACGGGTGGTGCAAAGTAATTTTTCGGTCCTCAAGAAACAAAACTTCATTTTTAGTAGGATTGATTTTGCCATTCAAAAGGGGGTTGCGGCGCAACTTGTTGCCCGTTTGCCTGCCATCTTATTGTAATGTGTTATTGGTTTAATTAATTTATTAAAATGGTAAAAAAAAAAAATCTAAAACTTAATAAAAAATAAAAAAAACTAACTCATCAAGTTGTTGTTCTGGACATCCTCCACTTTCTAAAGGCATATCCTCATTAATGCTTCCAGCATGTGGCAAAACTTGCACGGATTTGTCCTCTTTAGATATATTATGAGAAACTGCGCCAGTTTCTTCGGTACGGATGTCTTCTAACCCCAGTTGTTCCTGATTTTCTCTATCTTCAACTGACGGATCCCTTGTCAAGTTGTCAGCATGTTGTCAACCGAATTTATCATCTGTAAGTACATTTTGATACTTTTTTCTGCCAGCTACTTCTATATTTGTTCCTTTCAACTGCAATTCATTTCTTCTCCTTTTTGATTTTTGACCGTCTTCAGAATTTACATCAATCTCCCTGATCAAACATGTAATATTAGATGAAGAACTCATTAAGGTTACGAAGCAGAAAGTGAGAACGATAATGATGAACCACTGAACAGGCCGCATGCCGATAGATGAAACACATAACGATCTTACATATTAGTGGTGGCCTCAACCTCATGCTCTCTATCCTCTCCGAGAACACTGCGATCCTCGTCGCATGTCTGATTGTTGCAGTTCTCCACCTTCTTAGAGCATTTTTTTCTTTTCTTTTTTGATTTCGCACTGATCTCACACCTCAGAAAGGCAGTAAAATGAATAGATGGCAAGTCAGGCCATGTAAAAGAGCCGAACAAAATGTAGATATACAACACATTGTTAGATGATGCTCACAGATTAGGGGTTTGCATCTGATCATTCCCAATGCTCTGAGACAAACTCTGATCGCCGATTGCGTCGTTTGCATTGTTTTCATGAATTCCATCACCGATTAAGACCTTTTCATTGGAAACAACAATTTCATCAAGATTCTCCACTTCCTTGGGCAGTTCATTCTTTTCATCCCTGACCTCAGTCTTTTCTTCATCCGATGGTAGCTTTGTCATTCTATGTAAATAAATGGAAAATAAAAAAATAGAGGAAAAGTGAATGCAGAGTCTGTAATAGTATATCGATTTATTACCATTCTGGTTTTCCACTGTCAGCCAGCTGATCAACCTTTTCCTTTGGTTCAATGACACATACACTAGCATCTTTTGCCTCGTCCCCCATTTCCACTGTTATCTTAGGAATCTGTTCTTCAGCATCAGCTCTTTTACTCTTTAACACAGATAAAGGGTTGCCCTCCGCATCTTCAGTTTCATGTGAATTAGCATCATTATCTGAGACACTCGGTATTTCTTTCTAGGTTGTCTACCAAGACCCTTTCTGTCCTTCAACTTATCATCGTCCAGTGTAGCTTCATCCGTTCCTTCAGCAACACAAAGACCAAAATATAAAGCCATGATAGCCTTATTCCATATGATAAACAATCAACGAAGGGAAGTTTATATGTACTAAGGATGGATGATGAAATATTAAACTCTTTTAAACAACCAAAGTCATGAATCTGGAGGTTTAAAAAATTACATGAACACCGGAAAAGAATAATTCGATTGCATTTTGCAAGCATCGCCACATAGATAGAATATGATGCTAAATTACTAATAAATGTAGACATACTACTAGATATTATTGAACTTGGTGAGGTTTTTGTTTGGTGGTTAGGTTTGCTTAAATTGGCTGCTGAAACATTGTTATTCTTTTTCTTTTTGTTTAGTCATCTTCTTATTCCTTTATGTTTTCCTCTTGTTCTGATTTTGAATTTGATTCTGTAGACGCCGCCTCCAACCGTTGCCGCTAGGAACTTTCTATTTGCTACTTTCCACCAATACGGGTCCCTCGATTTTCTGTACTTCTCATGTGACTGTTTGCCTATGTTTTTGTATCTTTTTTAGGTATATCCGTGCTATCAAAGGGCCTCGCCATTCTAGGCTCCGTAGATGCAAATTCATTTCTTAATTTATCATTTTGCACTGAAAGAGGTATCTTGCGCTTCTTACAACTTCTTTTTGCCTTTTTTGGATTTAATCTTTGATTCTTTATCATTGAACAAAGTGATGCCGGTCATTTTTGGGTGATTTACGGTCTCAATACTTGATTCCTTAAAATCTTCAGTTTGCATTTTGTAAAATAAACAGGTTTGGGACATTTGGAATTACTGCAGAGGTTTTGTTTAAATACAAAAATTGCAAATAATCCTTCAGGGTTTGTATTTGTGTTGCAAAAGTTCTCATGAATTATAGGTAACTTCTTTGCATAGAATGTGTTCTTGTTTGTTTGATGATCAGAGGTCTGGCATTCCTTTTCTAAGATTCCGAATTGACTGTATCTTTATTTCTGCATATCGGTATTGCAGCTGCTAGAGTGCCTTTGTCTGTTGCACAATGTATGTAGTTTATTTCAATTATTTTGTGTGTCTCTCATTGGCATATGTACCAACCTTTGGAGATTTGATTATGATAGGAGGTTTTCTTTCTTCTTTTTGTGCCTTAGGCTGTTGCACAATGTGCTCTGTGCGTTTTGATTTTGCACGATATTTTTTTGGTTTTAAATTTCATATTCATTTTTTTTATATGTACTGGAATTTTGAAATTGGGTATTCATGTATTGTTAAATAGGTTGTTCGTGTGCGTGGCCTGGACAGTTATGAAATTTTCTTTTTAAAATTTTTAGTTATTGTTGTGTTTAAAATTTTTATAGCTGTGTAGTTTGTCTTTCTTTATTTGCTAGAGTCAGCGAGATGGCATATGGTCGCAACGTTTGTGGTTTGTGTTTGCTTTTGTTCTTGTTATCGCTTAGGTTTTGGACAGATTGGGTTTGTTTCTTGTATAATGTTCATTTTTTACTATTTATTATTTCCCCGATATTTTGACACCTCACAACTTTATATTAAATTCTCTCGGTCCTGGTTGAGGCTGAAGGTTTTTCCTTGTATCTTATTTGTTTTGAATTCTATTTTTTAAATAGGGTAAACATTTGATTGTTTTATCTTGTTTCCTCTGGATTCTAGGAAAATTTAGAGCCGTTCGTTCCCCTTTTTTGGTTCTCAGCAGTTCTTTTTAACCCGTCTGATTTGTAACTTGTTCTACAAGAATTTCTGCACTGGATTTCGAAGTGAGTTTAAAGACTCTCGCTTTCAAAAACTTCTTTACTTTAGTTCGGTAAATGATTCTTCTCAGATAAAAAACGCTTGCAAGGTTTTTCTGTGTATGTGTGTATATGTCCTGTGTAATGCTGTGAGTGTGAGGCTGCGCTTTAGTCTCATGCTTACTTAAACCTGAACGCTTGAATGGTGTGCTCTATTTTTGTGAGGTCTTAAATCTGTTATGAAATATTTGTAGAGATTTATATGTATTTGTGGAGGTTTCTCCAGACTATTCCTTCTTATAGTGTTTGTTATTGCTTTTTCCCGAGAATGGACCCTGCTTTTGTGCCTCTACCGATTACATGTTTTGGCCTGGGTTGTCTTGTGTGGTTATTATTATGTGTTCTGTCTTTCATTTTTGGGAACTATTATTATTATATTTTTGTTCTGAAACATTGTTCCTCTTGTTCTATTCTTGATTTTGATTTCGTCGCCGTTGCCTTCGACCGTTGCTGTCGGGAATTTTCTATTTGCTGCTTCCAAAATTACGGGTCACTTGGTGTGCTGCACTTCCTAGGTGCTGCCTGTTTTGTGCTTCTTTCTTTAGTTCTTTTTGCCTATATGTTTGTGTCTTTTTTAGTTTATTCGTGTTGTTTACAAAAAAGTAATCTAAATGTCTCAAAAATGTCTCAGGTGTACTCGGGTGCTCTTGCCAATATAAATATCTTCAGGTGTGTATTCCCTTTAATTAATAGTGCCAACTTTAAAAGAGAGCTCCTGATAGATATGTTTATTGCGTCATATTTGTGCTGCTGTGTGTTTGTGTGTATGTGTGGTTGTGTGCGTTTGTGTGATGTGTGTGTTGCGTTTGTGTGTTTGAGAAAGGGAAAACCGGCATGGTTCCTTTAGACGTAATGTTTTCTCCGATCTTTTCGGATTTGGATTTGTTATCTTGAACTGTTGTCCAAATCTTATTTTGTGTGTTCTGGGTTGTATGTTCTTTCAGGTGTTAGATTTGTACCGCCAATTTTCTGCCTAATATTATTTTCTTTTTTCCCCAGATTTTCGTACTTGATTTGATCTTGGATTTTCTTTGGGTATACGTACTTCTCAATCAGGTAATGGTTCTGAGATTTTTTGGTACATTTAACTGCCCCCACGTGGAATATTTGCATCGGGGTATTCTACTCCATTTTTCGCTGCATCACCATGCTTTGTGTCTGTGTGTTTAAGTCTTTGAGGTGTGTGTGTTTAGGTATGCTTGTGTGTGTGTGATTATGTTATTAAATTCATTTTTTTTTTCAGATTTGTGTCTCTTTGCTGGCGATAGCTGTCGTTCTGCTTTTATTCTCAGGTATGTGCTCAGCGTCCTTTTTTTTTCTTTTTTTTTTTTAAATTATGAGGTTACTCATTTTCATCTTCGGATTTGCGTTTTTCTTCGCTGCCTGCAGCAGGTTCTCTGATTTTCAGGTACTTGTTCAACCTAGGTTGTTATATTTTGGTGTTTTGGGTGTCCTGTTATAGTGTGTTTAGGTGTGGTCTGTTATTTGTTGGAGTTTGGTTTGGTTGGTTTGTTAGATTGTATTTCACTATTTTGGACGAGTCTTTGTAGTTTGTGGCAGATAAATGCGGGTCCTCTTCATTCTACAGGTGCAATTCTGAGAGTAACCTTCTCAATATTTTATCCTTCTTCTTTGTTTGCTTGTTTTTCAAGAAAAAAAAAATCCCAAAAATAAAAAGGTGCAATTAGTTCGATATCAGATTGTTTGGATGCTAGGGACAATCGTGTTAGGTATGTTCGATGAGTTTTGATCGAACATATTTAAATTGTTAGTCTAGCATGTACCAAACAAAGACGTTTGCCCTATCTTAGTCGATTGTCAATTACGCGAATTTTACGGCTACCTGACCATTTTCAATGAAAATCTGACTGAAAAAGAAATTTGGCTGATAAATTTGTTAAAATAAGTTAGTTTATTGTTAGTATCAATCGAACCGGTGTCTGTAGGTGCTTCTGAACTTGCACATTTCCAAGTTAAAACTGATTTATCAATAATATTGTAATTGGCTATAACCAAAAACTTATATATTCGTCTGTCTGCCTCGGTTCGGTTCAGTAGACTCTCAATTGTTAGAGGAATATTTTTTTGCAACTTCTCCGCCCTCTTACTTCTTTCTGGCTATTTGGCATGTGGCATTTTATTTTTCTTTAATTTTTTCACTGCCTTCGCTGATATTTTTTTCCTCCTTTCTTTGTGCACATTTTCTGCACTTGCTTACATTTTCTGCCGCCTAACTGTATTTTTTTTCCTGGCCCGATTTTTGCCTATTCATGAAATCAGGATTCCAAAATTTGTTTTGCCTTCGCTGCTCAGATTTTGCAGGTGACTTTTTCATTATTTTATTTCGTGCTGCGGCTGATTTTTTTCCTTTTTCGTGCTTCTAGGTTATTTTGTTCGGGAAATGAAAAATAATGATTTTGTCTCTGCTCAAATTTGATTAACAAAATGTAATTTATTGGAATCAAAATTCTCTACCGGGTAAAAATAAAGGTTAGGAATGCTTCATGATCTTGTTACCTTCTGTCATTTCATTTATCAATGAAATGATTGTATTCCTGGATCAGACATTCTTTATAATAATGTCTGCCTTGATCATTAGGTAGAGTATGTTGAGCTCCATACAACCCGCAGTCGTAAATCGCCGACAGATCGTCTGAAACCTTTATTATCACCGCCTGTGCTCAATATATTTATTTTATTTATTTATTTGCTCACAGATTATGTTATGTATATACTGATATATATATATATATATATATATATATATTTATATATATATATATATGTGTGTGTGTGTGTGTGTGTGTGTGTGTGTGTGTGTGTGTGTGTACCAGAAAACTAATGTAGTAGGCTATGGGGTTGACCGGTAATGCAGCAAATGTCGATTTATATCTTCTCCCGGCAGTTGATTTAGCTGTGTCATTTCATTCTATGGCTGTGTTGAAGTGACCTTAACATTGCAGGACGTTCGGGAGGCCAACTTGAAAGTGAAATGGAAGATTATTCTGGAGGAAATATTAAGCGAGTTTATTAATCTTCTTTAACCTGACTGATAGTTGGGTCAAGTTTCTCTTGAATAATATTAGTTGTGTTTAATACATTAGGATAAAAAGGGTCTGCCTTGCATTAATTATGAAGCAGGGCAAATTTGCCTGTAAATTGGAGCGTGTTCATCATAATGTATTTTAGCTAGACTCCAAAGGCGCTCAATTGGAAAGAAAAAAGTTTACATTTTCGTGGCCTCTATGTTTCTCTCTTAGCGTGAGGATTTTGGCAGTTTTAGTAATCTGTGATGTACCTTTTTAGGTAGTTGTATAGCTGAGCCTCTATTCTTATCTGTGCTTATTTGCCGCTTCATATTTGATGCGTGTGGAAACTTTTTGGTTATGTAGGAAAGGAATTGTTACGTGTTCTGCGAAACGAGAGTATACGGTTTTACTTGAGAACAGTATACACCGGGTTAGTAGTCGATAGTGTTCCTCTTGCTTCGTACCACGACCAAATTATCAGTCTTCTAAAGCGAACGTACGGATGATCGAGATTTGCTCTCGTTTTGAACTCGATCGTATGCGGTTACGAGTGCCTAGAGAACTATTAGTTCATTGATTACCAATTGTCGTAATAAAATATTTGAAAGTTCTCTGGCATTTCTGCTTTTGATGGATCATGAATTTTATGTTAGCCATCACTTCTGCAAGTATTTGTTGCCCCAACCGCATTCTGTTTGACTTCTTCGATGTTCACGACTTAGTACATATTAGGTGGGTTTTTTTGTTTGTGTTCTGTATTTCTCCATGTATATCGGTGTGCAAATTCAGTTCATCGTTTCTGAAATTGTTCCAGATTCATAGTCCGAGGTTTGGGGTGGGAATTTATTGTGGGTCCGGTGTTTTTATCATTAATAAAGATTATTTACATCTCTGGTTAACAAAATTTTCGATTATCATTACAATATGGGCACCACCGTGCGTTGCACGGTGTCCCACCTAGTATATATATATATATATATATATATATATATATAAGTAATCAAAGGAAATAAATTCGAAGATGTCGATGTTGAGTCCAGAATTTCGTCTCCTTAAAACAGATTCGCCCCCACCGCAGCTGTATAGCGTCGCCTCCCAAGATAAAACATCTCGATGCGTTGATAAATCGATCATCGCACCCTCAGTGAACTAGAATAAAACCTTAACTACCACCGACGGGGCCGAAAATATGTAGAGAAATTATTTCCCAAAAAAAAACGAACTCGGAATTTCGGCTGAAAAAACCGAACGAAAATTCTGTCTAAAAAATCAGACCCCTCACATCTGTATTTATAGGTGAAGATGGGAGAGAGACATGTGCTTGAGGAAATCTAATTAGGATTGGTCTCTTCACCACTTATTCTAATCTATTAATATATTAGTCCGATAATTATCAAATAATTTGATATTTATCCTAATATATTAATTCGTGTTGAAGGGAAAATAACTGAGACAGAAAGTAGGGCAAAATTTGTGTATTATTCCATTGATGAGATCCCTTTAAATAGAGAGAAATACAAACAGGCCTTAGCCAAACCCTAACTAGGAAAGCCCGTAAACTAACAGACTTAGGCACACAATGTGTATTATTACTTTAACACTCCCCCTTGTGCCTAGTCTACAAGTGCATGTCATGTTGCCTCGTTAAAACCTCGTCAAGCAAAAATCCAGTGGGAAAAATGTCTTGATCGTAGGAAAAAGAGTACAGCATCTTGACACATCAAGTTTAGACTTCGTCCTTTGAATCTATCCTCTCATATGATCGTTACATTTGATCACAGCACTACTAAGGTGACCATTCCATCGATCCCCAAAATCGTACATTTTGTTACCTCGTTAAAAACCTTTCCAAGTGATAAAAACCCTGTGGAAAAAATGATCCTTGGAATGAAAAGAGTATAACGTACGTTGTGTATGTAAGACTTCCCCTCAAGTCTACATCTCTCCCTGATTTGTACATCAATCTAGTAATTGTCTCATTAAAAACTTCGCCAAGTAACAAAACCCAATGAGAGAAAATGAACATTGGTCAAAGAAAAGAGTACAACACATGTGATTAAGTTTCTTTATAAATCACCATTCCTTGTGATCTTTACATGGATCTCGAGAGTTGGAAAACTCTAAAGCTCCCACTAATGTTTACATTCATATATCGTGGCCTCGTTAAAAACCTTGCCAAGTAACAAAACTCAATGGGAAAAATAAACCTTGGTCTAAGGAAAAGAGTGCAACTTATGTAAGTATGTTCCATTATATCTCACATATTTCCAATTATGATCATTCCATCAATCAAGGGGATTTACAAGTTACATCATGCTCATAAATGTAAGTATGCTCATCAGTGGCAGTACTTAACCGTTGGTTCCTCACAAGTGTAGAATGATAGTTCTTAATCATGTACACTCACGGACTGATTCATGCAAAGCAATAATCATGTCGTGATTCGAGGAGGTAGCCAAAAGGGGTTTGCATAGTCGATTTTCAAAACATAAGCAAGTCATACCAACACATACTTTATGGTAGTTGCTTCGGCACCAGCATTTACTTTAGCATTTGCCTTTTTGTAAGCAGCTTCCTTTGCCTGTTTGTAGGGAAAGAATAGTCCCAAGTCTATTAAAAGATATTCTTGATACCATTCCATTGATGTTGCGTCGATGCTCAACTAAATCTAGTCAGCGAATTAACTAAGGAGTGATATTAGGTCGTGTACATTGAGCCAAGTACAATAATGCGCTATTGCACTCAAGTAGGAATTTCAGCTCCCAAAGCTCTTCGTCACTTTCCTTTAGACGAAATGGATCTTTCTTTTGCATCAAAATGTTCGACCTATCATGGGATGCTAGTTGGGTTTACCTTGTCCATATTAAAGTACTTGAGAATCTTCTGGACATAGTGACCGGTGGAATAAATTCCACAAACTCGATGTTCTATGTCAATGCCTCGACAAAACCGAAGTTTTCCCAAGATCTTTCATCTCAAACTCGATTTTCGAATCGGTGGTTTATCTTATTTCATCAAGACCGATTATGCTCATGTCATCGGCATACATTGCGATGATCGTGAATTCGAACTTATTTGTGAAGACGCAGGGACACAGTTCATCGTTCTTATATCCCTTACCAATCAAGTAGTCACTTAGACGGTTATACCACATCCTTAAGGATTGTTTCAAAACCGTAAAGTTGAGCGTTTCAATCAAATTGCAAACGCACTCCTTGGTCGAGTCACTTGATTTGGGTAATAAAATTCCATAGGACACTTCCGTATATATCTCCGTATCTAGATCCCCATAGAGATACGTAGTAAACACATTTATTGGCTGCATTTCCAGTCCCTCGGAAATTACTACGCTAATCAAATAGCGGATACGTATACGTGGGAGTACATTTCCTCGTAATCAATTCCAGGGTATTGTGAGAAGCATTACTTCGTGAAACCTTGTACATTAGGACTCTATATTCTCACTACGCTTTACGGCAAAGGTTCGTTTATGTCTTATAGGCTTTACACTTGGGTAGGTTAGCACTACCCACATCAAATACCTAACTCTTTGTCGGAGAATCTAGTTCTACCTGGAATGTTTTTTCTTATAGGCCAATCAGCTCTATGTTGATTTCATCCAACTGAGCGAGGTTCGACATCATCGTACTTTATGATTCATGACATGTCATCAAAGTGGGTGGTTGATCAGGCCACACCCTCATAATTTCATCGAGACCCTTGATTTTCTGAATCATATCTTCGGGGCGTCCCCCTCGTCATGACTCATGGACATAATAAAATCAAGCATGATCTCATGAAACGAGTTCATTGATGGTTAACATGTGATTTGTGCCATACTCTACCTCTTTCTTGGGTGAGTATTTAGTCGAACCATGTGGCTTCCACCCTTTCCTTCGCAGGGAGCCACGGCCTCAACCACACCTCCACCAGGTGCAACAGATCACCCGGTTCATTGGTGATGTGCCCCTTACAGGACTTCTAACCTTACATGCACATTTGCACTGTAATGTGAGATCTTGTCACTTGAACGATATCGCAAATGCATCGCATCGAATTTGCTACATCCTGAAGATCGAGTGTTCTTTGTGCTTCACCGTAATATCATTGTGAAGTTCGGGATCATAATGAGACAAAGTGGAGACACCATGACAATTCCCCGCTGCTCGAGAAATTACGTTTTCTCTCCTCCCCCTAACGACGGGAAGGTTGTCTCATTAAAGTGACAATCCGTAAATCGTGCGGTAAAGAGATCACTGTGAAGGTTCCAAATAGCGGATAAGCGTTTGGAGATTCTTATCCAATGTGAATACTTAATCGTTTCTAAAGACCAATGCGCTGTGGGGCGCAGAAAGCACATATAATGCGTAACCAAATATGTGCAATTGGCACTCTAAGTCCGCCTGGGTCCAAAATACAAAAATAAGGCTATCCAGTTACCAACTGGTACGCATAAATTAATTGGTTAGCAGAGGGTCTAAGAATGAACGATTTAAGTAAAGTTGCGTGCAATATTGCATAATTCCAGGCAAAATATGCAAATTGGTGCGCATAACCAATGATATAATCACCATACATATTCTTTCGACGGTG
This sequence comes from Orobanche coerulescens, assembly GCA_033398695.1. Taxonomy (NCBI): domain Eukaryota; kingdom Viridiplantae; phylum Streptophyta; class Magnoliopsida; order Lamiales; family Orobanchaceae; genus Orobanche; species Orobanche coerulescens. Next base: position 9,377,205 of record CM065817.1, read on the forward strand.
GTTTATGTGAGACCGTTTGCATATGCACATGGGATGAGATACTATTCATTAATCTCTATCATGCAATAAACATCAAATACTTTTTGATGTGAACTCTGCAACATCGAGTCCTTTAGATGTGATAAGGGAGGTGAGCCCTTATAAGTTATTTTGGAAGTTCTGCAACAGTTTGAGTGGACAGGAGAGCGACATGTGACCAACATGTCGGAGAATCCATCAAAACCATAAAATACATAAATGGTCCGCATATTAGGTGGATGGATCCACAAATATCTCCTTATATTCAGCGTAAGAATGGAATGCTTGCTTTTGTTTCTTTAGCGTAGGAATGTCTCGCTCCCACATTGATTAAAGAGTAGGCTTTGCAAAAATGAGTGGGGCGCATTTGATATGCATCCGGTTCTTTGGATGATATAACACGATTAACATCAACATTGTTCTTTATGTCGAGTTGTTGCCACATTTTCACTCAAAAAGTAATGATGTTCGTACAAGTTCTTTACTATATGGGTCATTATACTTCGACCAGGATGACCTAGTCTATCGTGCCAAAGCCTATATGAGTCTATGTCCCAAAGTACATTGTTGGTGACAACAAAGGATTTTAAAAACCTAATAATAGTGAGGTACATCCACTAGATCGACTCATCAGTTATTCTAAATGCGTTTACATCCACATTTATTAGAATTAAAAGAAACCTTATTCCATTCTCACAGTGGGTTTCAATCTGGAAACCATTGCTACGTGTATTGTTGAAGCTAAGTAAGGTTCGAAGGGCTCTAGATGCATACAGAGCATCGGTAACTTAGAAGACTGTCGTTTAGGCATCAAGAAATGGGGATTACCTCGCCCTTTGATGAGTTGGGAGGACCCAATCATCGTAGTTACCGAGGTTTGGCAGGCGACTAATTCGATGTATAGAAGTCTAATTCTAAGAACATTCAACTTCTACTCGATTCATTCCTTAGAAAAGAGAGAAATTTCGAACCATAAACATTCAAGTAATATTCAGTACTTCCAAATAAAGCTAATAATCTAACGTAAGCAATATTAATATCTTGTTCGTGAAATAACGTTGCATCACTCCAAACACCAACACAATCGTCTTGAGGCAACTATACCAAATGAAAAAGAGAAAGTAAACATAATACTAAGATTCATCAGATCGTGGCTCGTATGACTCAATTCGACGATTGGTGATCGTGAAATTGATAGGGGGCATGTCTGGATCATATTATTCGTACCCCTCCATAGGGGTACGAATAAGGTATCCTTTCTTCGGACTCTATATTTCTTGTAGTGAGATGCGTTGCTTGCTTGCATGGCAGTTCTTGTACCATGTCCAGCAACTCCACAATGATAGCACGATTCATTTTACTGCCTTTCTGAGGTGTGAGATCAGTGCGAAATCAAAAAAGAAAAGAAAAAAAATGCTCTAAGAAGGTGGAGAACTGCAACAATCAGACATGCGACGAGGATCGCAGTGTTCTCGGAGAGGATAGAGAGCATGAGGTTGAGGCCACCACTAATATGTAAGATCGTTATGTGTTTCATCTATCGGCATGCGGCCTGTTCAGTGGTTCATCATTATCGTTCTCACTTTCTGCTTCGTAACCTTAATGAGTTCTTCATCTAATATTACATGTTTGATCAGGGAGATTGATGAAAATTCTGAAGACGGTCAAAAATAAAAAAGGAGAAGAAATGAATTGCAGTTGAAAGGAACAAATATAGAAGTAGCTGGCAGAAAAAAGTATCAAAATGTACTTACAGATGATAAATTCGGTTGACAACATACTGACAACTTGACAAGGGATCCGTCAGTTGAAGATAGAGAAAATCAGGAACAATCAGGTTAGAAGACATCAGATCAAGAAATCAAGCAGCTTCTCATAATATATCTAAAGAGGACAAATCCGTGCAAGTTTTGCCACATGCTGGAAGCATTAATGAGGATATGCCTTTAGAAAGTGGAGGATGTCCAGAACAACAACTTGATGAGTTAGTTTTTTTTATTTTTTATTAAGTTTTAGATTTTTTTTTTTTACCATTTTAATAAATTAATTAAACCAATAACACATTACAATAAGATGGCAGGCAAACGGGCAACAAGTTGCGCCGCAACCCCCTTTTGAATGGCAAAATCAATCCTACTAAAAATGAAGTTTTGTTTCTTGAGGACCGAAAATTACTTTGCACCACCCGTGAACTCGACAAAAACTTGCTTCGTGAGCTAAGAAACCAAATGTATCAAAGGCAAAAGGGATGAACACGTGTTGATTCTCCAAGCAAGCTTTCTCGTGTTTAGCCACTTTGCTCGATTCAGCTTTCAACGCAGCTTGTCCTGCAATAAACCCATTGTCCCTGAGCCCAACAAGAGGGGACACTCCAGTAAGATCTACACAAGCATGTTTCGCCCCACCACCCAAACACAAGTATATCACCGTAGTAAGTAGACCTCCCTTCAAGCGGATCCGTCAAAAGTTCACGGGGCCTCTTTTTAAGAAATACCGCTCTCTTAAGAACATCATATAAAACATCCCCGACCAAATCATGCCTATATTTGAAACTGTAACTCCTTGCAATGGACCGCATGCTCGCCAAAAGAATCCAAACAAACCTTGCGGCAGATCGGGCAAGGCTCATCACCGAAACAGAGGGATCATAAGCCGGTACTTAAGGATAGTGGTACTCCAGTGGCCGACATATGTCGCCTAGACCTTCAATGGGGGTAACCGCAAAAATTCTCGAGCATGAGGAGCACGGAGACATTCAAACACCGCTTTTTGCGGGGATAAATCAAACTTCCCTCCCAAACTCTTGACGATTTCACTAAATAGGGCACACGCCAGAACATTCTGGGCTTTAGGGGGGCGGTGTCCATATTAGAGAAGCCGCTAAGATCAAAATCAGGAAGGGACATGCGCAAGCGATCCATCGCATACCCATAATCAGAGTCAACTCCATCAATAACACATCCCTGAAGAATGTGGTCCTGCAAACTCCAAGATTGAGCCCTCGAGGCCACAAAAGCATATGTAGATACATCCTCAGCAGAACATAAACCCAAACCACCAAATCGAGTCGGAAGTGATGCTAGCCTCCATTGAAAATCCCCAAAAAAAGGACCACCGCAAACCACAATATCTTCTATCGCCCTCCGAAGGCCATTGTCAAAAATAGAAACAGCTTCCCCCATATACATAGGTTGGCACGTTCTAAGACCGAACAATAGTTTTGCGACACCCATACATGAGCGGAGCAACATGAGCTCAGTTGAGGGTCCCGTAGACTTGGGAGATGACTCATGAGCTCCACCGCACGAGTTGCCCTGTTCGCCGCCAAACTACTAATAAACCTGGCCCTTGCTAACAAAGACCTCCAAGGAGTTTTACACCCAGCGACGGTCTCCCAATCCCACGAGGGAACAACCCATCCCGCACCTTCACCCCATTGCATGACGGCCAAAAACTTCTGTTTTCTTAATGTTGAGTTCAAGGCCCAGCTCGCTTTTTCTATGTTTTCCTTATTTCCAATATTTACTGATCCTGCATAGATCATAGAAGAAACCGCACGGTAGGAATCCGGTCATATTATTCTAAAATTGAAATTTGAAAATTAAATTGAATTACTACTGGTTATGGTTTAGTTTACAGGTCGCAATTCTAAAATGTATTGTGTGTGAATATTAGGCGTGAAGCATTTTGAAAATGTATAATAACAAAATAGATTAGATTTTTCGACGGCCAAAGTGAAATTGACGAAGATTTTCTATGTTGAAGAGCAGTACAAGAGGGTAGTTTTTTTGTTGTTCCAGGCTTGTTACCTTCAGCTTTCGGATTAGATTCCATAGGGAAGTCCAAGAACAATTTCTCAAAAAAAAAATTGTATAAATCCTCAAACCTAAAACTTGGACTGAACTTTAAAACATCAGATATTGTTCCAAGGTGCTTAAGAAGTTGTAAGCATTGTATGCTCATGAAAGCAATTCAGACATATCAAAATTACTATGCAATCTTTCCCAAGACACGGCTCTTTCTAAAAGCCAGTAAATCTCCTGAGAAAATTGCTCATAAATAATTTGATTGTGGCTGTCAAGCAGCATCAATATTAGTAATTCTTTTCAATCTAGTACTGTATTTTATAACAGAGCATTCTACTTGGGGCCCAAAAACCACACCTTTCACATAGAAGACCTGATATCCAGAAATCACACCGGTACCTGCGAAGGAGAAAAACCGATGTTCATAAAACACAACAAATCCAAAATATATCCAAAAGATCACAACAACCTAACCAAAATAAGAACCTTTGATGAAACAAATCCACCAACAATGAAAACAAACCAAATAAAACCAGACATATAATAACAACAACTCAATCATAAACAAGCTATAGGACCAAATAAAACCCTGAGAGGAAACAAACCCTGCCTTTCTAAAAGACTTAGACCTCAAAATAATGTAAACTATAAAGAATAGTAGACACCTTTCACAGAGAATCAAAAACACACCATAGGAGAAAAAAACACTCCAAACATAAAATCCAAATAAAACCCTGAGAGCAAACAAACCCTGCAGAAAAAAGGCGGACAAGAAAACAACAAGAAAAAAAAAAGGAAGAGAAAAAAGGGAAAACCTTCTGGGAACCCAATCAAAACACAAAATAACAAACCAAACAGTAAAGCCTGGGAAAAGAAACCCGACGCAGCAACGAGATGACAGAAAAGGAAGAAAAAGTGAAAGAGAGAGAAACAGAGAGAATAGACCCAAAATCACGAGCGCGTGGAAAATTTGGAGAACTAAATCCCTAATTCCGAGCGCGAGAAGAGGAAAACAGAGAGGTCGAAGAAGAAGGTGACCTCGAGAGCAGGGATAATAAACAAAATTGAAACATGCAGGCAGATATGAGATGAGAACAGGGAAGGAGGCGGAGGATACGTGGAGGAACAGGAAGAGGCGGGGTGAAAAGACCTAGGGTAGAAGAAGGTGAAAGAGATAGGAGATAGATTCGTTAGTGAGGCAAGCTGCAAATAATATATATATATATATATATATATATATATATATATATATATATATAATAAGAGTCTATAACGTCGTCCACCTCCTATCTCTTTCACCTTCTTCTACCCTAGGTTTTTTCACCCCGCCTCTTCCTGTTCCTCCACGTATCCTCCGCCTCCTTCCCTGTTCTCATCTCATATCTGCCTGTATGTTTCAATTTTGTTTATTATCCCTGCTCTCGAGGTCACCTTCTTCTTCGACCTCTGCTTTTCCTCTTCTCGCGCTCGGAATTGTGGATTTAGTTCTCCAAATTTTCCACGCGCTCGTGATTTCGGTCTTCTGAATATCCTCGTAAACATTATTCTCTGCTTTCTCTCTTTCACTTTTTCTTCCTTTTCTGTCATCTCGTTGCCGGGTTTCTTTTTTCCCACTGGCTTCATTTTCGTTTGTTATTTTCAGTTTTTGATCGTCTCCCAAGGTTTTCCTTTTTCTCTTCCTTTTTTTTCTTGTTGTTTTCGTCCGCCTTTTTCTCGCAGGTTTGTTTGCTCTCGTGGTTTTATTTGATTTTATGTTTGGAGTGTTTTTTTCTCCTATGGTGTGTTTTTGATTCTCTCGTGAAAGGTGTCTACCGTTTCTTTATAGTTTACATTATTTTGAGGTCTAAGTCTTTAGAAAGGCAGGATTTGTTTCCTCTCGTGGTTTTATTCGTTCTCTATGGCTTGTTTATGATCGAGTTGTTGTTATTATATGTCCGGTTTTATTTGGTTTGTTTTCATTGTTGGATTTGTTTCATCAAAGGTTCTTATTTTGGTTAGGTTGTTGTGATCTTTCGATATATTTCGATTTGTTGTGTTTTATGAACATCGGTTTTTCTCCTTCGCAGTACCGTGTGATTTCCGATATCAGTTCTATGTGAAAGGTGTGGTTTTTTGGGCCCCAAGTAGAATGCTCGTTATAAAATACAAGATTAGATTGAAAAGAATTACTAATATTGATGTCGCTTGACACCACAATCAAATTATTTATGAGCAATTTTCTCAGAGATTTACCGCTTTTAGAAAGAGCCGTGTCTTGGGAAAGATCGCATAGTAATTTTGATATGTCCGAATTGCTTTCATGAGCATACAATGCTTACAACTTCTTAAGCACCTGGAACAATATCCGATGTTTTAAAGTTCACCCAAGTTTTAGGTTTGAGGATTTATACAATTTTTTTTTGAGAAATTGTTCTCGACTTCCCTATGGAATCTAATCCGAAAGTCAAGGTAACAAGCCCGAACAACAAAAACTACCCTCTCAGATCGCTCTTCAACATAGAAAATCTTCACAATTTCACTTCGCCGAAAATCTAATCTATTTTGTTATTATACATTTTCAAAATGTTTCACGCCTAATATTCACACACAATACATTTTAGAATTGCGACCTGTAAACTAAACCATAACCAGTAGTAATTCAATTTAATTTTCAAATTTCAATTTTAGAATAATATGACGGATTCCTACCGTGCGGTTTCTTCTATGATCTATGCAGATCAAGAATATTGGAAATAAGGAAAACATAGAAAAAGCGAGCCTGGCCTCAACTCAACATTAAGAAAACAAGTTTTTCGCCGTCATGCAATGGGGTGAAGGTGCAGATGGGTTGTTCCTCGGATTGGGAGACCGTCCGGGTGTAAAACTCGAGGTGTCATAGCAAGGACACCGGGTTTATTAGTAGTTTGGCGGCGAACAGGCATCTCGAGCCGCTGGAGCTCATGAGTCATCTCCCAAGTCTACGGACCTCAATCCGAGCTCCCGTTGCTCCGCCTCATGTATGGGTGTCGCAAAACTATTGTTCGGTCTTAGAACGTGCCAACCTATGTATATGGGGAAGTCTGTTTCTATTTTTGACAATGGCCTTCTGAGGGCGATAAGATATCGTGGTTTGCGTGGTCCTTTTTCGGGATTTTCAATGGAGGCTAGATCACTTCCGACTGATTTGGTGGTTTGGGTTTATGTTCACTGAGGATGTATCTACATATGCTTTGTGGCCTCGAGGGCTCAATCTGAGTTTGCAGACCACATTCTTCGTGATGTGTTATTGATGGAGTCGACTGACATGGGTATGCGATGGATCGCCACGCATGTCCCTTCCCGATTTTGATCTTAGCGCTTCTCTAATACGGACACCGCCCCTAAAGCCCGTAATGTTCTGGCGTGTGCCCTATTTAGTGAAATCGTCAAGAGTTTGGGAGGGAAGTTTGATTTATCCCCTCGCCAAAAAGCGGTGCTCAATGTCTCCGTGCTCCTCATGCTCAATTTTTCGACTGCTACCCTATCAAGGTCTAGCCAACATATGTCGGCCCGAGTACCTGACTATCCTTAAGTACCGCTTATGATCCTCTGCTTTCACTGATGAGCCTTGCCACCGCCGCAAGGTTTGTTTCGATTCTTTCGCGAGCATGCGGTCCATCAAGGAGTTACCCGGTTTCAAATATGTGCATGATTTGGTCGTGATGTTTTATATGATGTTCTTAAGAGAGCAGTATTTCTTCTAAAAAGAGGCCCCGTGAACTTTTGACGGATCCGCTTGAAGTGAGATCTACTTTACGGCCACCGATATACTTGTGTTCAAAGCGGATCAAGAAACATGCTTGTGTAGATCTTACCGAGTGTCCTCTTGTTGGGCTCGTGGACAATGGGTTTATCACAGACAAGTCGCGTTGAAAGCCGAATCGAGCAAAGTGGCTAAACACGAAAGCTTGCTTGGAGAATCAACACGTGTTCATCCCTTTTCGCTTTGATACATTTGGTTTCTTAGCTCAAGCAAACAAGTTTTTGTCCGTAGTTCAACGGTGGTGCAAAGTAATTTTTCGGTCCTCAAGAAACAAAACTTCATTTTTAGTAGGATTGATTTTGCCATTCAAAGGGGGTTGCGGCGCAACTTGTCGCCTGTCACGCCATCTTATCAGAATGTGTTATTGGTTTAATTAATTTATTAAAATGGTAAAAAAAAAAAAATCTAAAACTTAATAAAAAAAAAAAAAAAACTAAATAATCAAGCTGTTGTTCTGGACATCCGCCACTTTCGAAAGGCATCTCCGCATTGATGCTTCCAAGATGTGGCAAAACTTGCACGGATTTGTCCTCTTTAGATATATTATGAGAAACTGCGCCATTTCTTCTGTACGGATGTCTTCTCACCCCTGATTTTCTCTATCTTCAACTGACGGATCCCTTGTCAAGTTGTCAGCATGTTGTCAACCGAATTTATCATCTGTAAGTACATTTTGATACTTTTTTCGCCACCTACTTCTCTATTTGTTCCTTTCAACTGCAATTCATTTCTTCTCCTTTTGATTTTTGACTGCCTTTCAATTTTCATCAATCTCCCGATCAAACATGTAATATTAGATGAAGAACTCATTAAGGTTACGAAGGTAAAGTGAGAACGATAATGATGAACCACTGAACAGGCCGCATGCCGATAGATGAAACACATAACGATCTTACATATTAGTGGTGGCCTCAACCTCATGCTCTCTATCCTCTCCGAGAACACTGCGATCCTCGTCGCATGTTTGATTGTTGCAGTTCTCCACCTTCTTAGAGCATTTTTTCTTTTCTTTTGATTTCGCACCGATCTCACACCTCGTAAAGGCAAGAAATGAATAGATGGCAAGTCAGGCCATGTAAAAGAGCCGAACAAAATGTAGATATACAACACATTGTTAGATGATGCTCACAGATTAGGGGTTTGCATCTGATCATTCCCAATGCTCTGAGACAAACTCTGATCGCCGATTGCGTCGTTTGCATTGTTTTCATGAATTCCATCACCGATTAAGACCTTTTCATTGAAACAACAATTTCATCAAGATTCTCCACTTCCTCGCGCTTCATTCTTTTCATCCCCGACCTCGGCCTTTTCTTCATCCGATGGTAGCTTTGTCATTCTATGTAAATAAATGGAAAATAAAAAATAGAGGAAAAGTGAATGCAGAGTCTGTAATAGTATATCGATTTATTACCATTCTGGTTTTCCACTGTCACCAATTGATCAACCTTTTCCTTTGGTTCAACGACACATACACTAAAGATCTTTTGCCTCGTCCCCCATTTCCACCGTTATCTTAGGAATCTGCTCTTCAAAGATCAGCTCTTTTACTCTTTAACACAGATAAAGGGTTGCCATCCGCATCTTCAGTTTCATGTGAATTAGCATCATTATCTGAGACACTCGGTATTTCTTTCTAGGTTGTCTACCAAGACCCTTTCTGTCCTTCAACTTATCATCGTCCAGTGTAGCTTCATCCGTTCCTTCAGCAACACAAAGACCAAAATATAAAGCCATGATAGCCTTATTCCATATGATAAACAATCAACGAAGGGAAATATTAAGGATGGATGATGAAATATTAAACTCTTTTAAACAACCAAAGTCATGAATCTGGAGGTTTAAAAAATTACATGAACACCGGAAAAGAATAATTCGATTGCATTTTGCAAGCATCGCCACATAGATAGAATATGATGCTAAATTACTAATAAATGTAGACATACTACTAGATATTATTGAACTTGGTGAGGTTTTTGTTTGGTGGTTAGGTTTGCTTAAATCGTCAATAAACATTGTTATTCTTTTTCTTTTTGTTTAGTCATCTTCTTATTCCTTTATGTTTTCCTCTTGTTCTGATTTTGAATTTGATTCTGTAGACGCCGCCTCCAACCGTTGCCGCTAGGAACTTTCTATTTGCTACTTTCCACCAATACGGGTCCCTCGATTTTCTCGTACTTCTCATGTGATGTTTGCCTATGTTTTTGTATCTTTTTAGGTATATCCGTGCTATCAAAGGGCCTCGCCATTCTAGGCTCCGTAGATGCAAATTCATTTCTTAATTTATCATTTCAGACCGAAAGAGGTATCTTGCGCTTCTTACAACTTCTTTTCGCCTTTTTGATTTAATCTTTGATTCTTTATCATCAACAAAGTGATGCCGTCATTTTGGGTGATTTACGGTCTCAATACTTGATTCCTTAAAATCTTCATTTGCATTTTGTAAAATAAACAGTTTGGGACATTTGGAATTACCGCAGAGGTTTTGTTTAAATACAAAAATTGCAAATAATCCTTCGTGGTTTGTATTTGTGTTGCAAAAGTTCTCATGAATTATAGGTAACTTCTTCGCATAGAATGTGTTCTTGTTTGTTTGATGATCGAGGTCCGGCATTCCTTTTCTAAGATTCCGACCGATCAGATCTTTATTTCGCATATCGGTATTGCACTGCTAGAGTGCCTTTGTCTGTGCACAATGTATGTAGTTTATTTCAATTATTTTGTGTGTCTCTATCGCATATGTACCAACCTTTGGAGATTTGATTATGATAGGAGGTTTTCTTTCTTCTTTTGTGCCTTCAGTTGCCTGACAATGTGCTCTGGCGCTTTGATTTTGCACGATATTTTTTTGGTTTTAAATTTCATATTCATTTTTTTATATGTACGGAATTTTGAAATTGGGTATTCATGTATTGTTAAATAGGTTGTTCGTGTCGTAACAGATTATGAAATTTTCTTTTAAAATTTTTAGTTATCATTGTGTTTAAAATTTTTATAGTTGTGTAGTTTGTCTTTCTTTATTTGCTAGAGTCACGAGATGGCATATGGTCGCAACGTTTGTGGTTTGTGTTTGCTTTTGTTCTTGTTATCGCTTAGGTTTTGATGATTGGGTTTGTTTCTTGTATAATGTTCATTTTTACTATTTATTATTTCCCGATATTTTGACACCTCACAACTTTATATTAAATTCTCTCGGTCTGGTTGAGGTCAAGGTTTTTCCTTGTATCTTATTTGTTTTGAATTCTATTTTTAAATAGGGTAAACATTTGATTGTTTTATCTTGTTTCCTCCGGATTCTAGAAAATTTAGAGCCGTTCGTTCTCTTTTGGTTCTCGCAGCTTCTTTTAACCCGTCGATTTGTAACTTGTTCTACAAGAATTTCAGACCGGATTTCAAGTGAGTTTAAAGACTCTCGCTTTCAAAAACTTCTTTACTTTAGTTCGGTAAATGATTCTTCTCGGATAAAAACGCTTGCAAGGTTTTTCTGTATGTGTGTATATGTCCTGTAATGTTTGTGAGTGTGAGGTCGCGCTTTAGTCTCATGCTTACTTAAACTCGAACGCTTGAATGGTGTGCTCTATTTTTGTGAGGTCTTAAATCATATGAAATATTTGTAGAGATTTATATGTATTTGTGGAGGTTTCTCCACTATTCCTTCTTATAGTGTTTGTTATTGCTTTTTCCCGAGAATGGACTCGCCTTTTGTGCCTCTACCGATTACATGTTTTGGCTCAGGTTGTCTTGTGTGGTTATTATTATGTGTTCATCTTTCATTTTTGGGAACTATTATTATTATATTTTTGTTCAAACATTGTTCCTCTTGTTCTATTCTTGATTTTGATTTCGCCGTTGCCTTCGACCGTTGTCTTGGAATTTTCTATTTGCCGCTTCCAAAATTACGGTCACTTGGTGTGCCGCACTTCCTAGGTGCCGCCTGCTTTGTGCTTCTTTCTTTAGTTCTTTTTTTATACTGTTTGTGTCTTTTTAGTTTATTCGTGTTGTTTACAAAAAGTAATCTAAATGTCTCAAAATGTCTCAGTGTACTGGTGTTTCACAATATAAATATCTTCGTGTGTATTCCTTTAATTAATAGTGCCAACTTTAAAAGAGAGCTCCCGATAGATATGTTTATGCGTCATATTTGTCTTCTTTGTGTGTTTGTGTGTATGTGTGGTTGTGTGCGTTTGTGTGATGTGTGTGTTGCGTTTGTGTGTTTGAGAAAGGGAAAACCGCATGGTTCCTTTAGACGTAATGTTTTCTCCGATCTTTTCGGATTCGATTTGTTATCTTGAATCGTTGTCCAAATCTTATTTTGTGTGTTCGGGTTGTATGTTCTTTCGTGTTAGATTTGTACCGCCAATTTTCTCGCCTAATATTATTTTCTTTTTCCCATTTTCGTACTTGATTTGATCTTGGATTTTCTTTGGGTATACGATTTCTCAATCGTAATGGTTCGAGATTTTTGGTACATTTAATCGCCCCCACGTGGAATATTTGCATCGGGGTATTCTACTCCATTTTTCGCCGCATCACCATGCTTGTGGTCTGTGTGTTTAAGTCTTTGAGGTGTGTGTGTTTAGGTATGCTTGTGTGTGTGTGATTATGTTATTAAATTCATTTTTTTTTCAGATTTGTGTCTCTTTGTTGGCGATAGTCGCTGCTCGCTTTTATTCTCGTGTATGTGCTCGGCCCTTTTTTTTCTTTTTTTTTTAAATTATGAGGTTACTCATTTTCATCTTCGGATTTGCGTTTTTTCACGTCGCAGCAGTTCTCCGATTTTCGTGTACTTGTTCAACCTAGGTTGTTATATTTTGGTGTTTTGGGTGTCCTGTTATAGTGTGTTTAGGTGTGGTCTGTTATTTGTTGGAGTTTGGTTTGGTTGGTTTGTTAGATTGTATTTCACTATTTTGGACGAGTCTTTGTAGTTTGTGGCGTATAAATGCGGGTCCTCTTCATTCTACAGTGCAATTCGAGAGTAACCTTCTCAATATTTTATCCTTCTTCTTTGTTTGCTTGTTTTTCAAGAAAAAAAATCCCAAAAATAAAAAGGTGCAATTAGTTCGATATCGATTGTTTGGATGCTAGGGACAATCGTGTTAGGTATGTTCGATGAGTTTTGATCGAACATATTTAAATTGTTAGTCTAGCATGTACCAAACAAAGACGTTTGCCCTATCTTAGTCGATTGTCAATTACGCGAATTTTACGGCTACCTGACCATTTTCAATGAAAATCTGACTGAAAAAGAAATTTGGCTGATAAATTTGTTAAAATAAGTTAGTTTATTGTTAGTATCAATCGAACCGGTGTCTCAGAGGTGCTTCGAACTTGCACATTTCCAAGTTAAAACTGATTTATCAATAATATTGTAATTGGCTATAACCAAAAACTTATATATTCGCTCTGTCTGCCTCGGTTCGGTTCAGTAGACTCTCAATTGTTAGAGGAATATTTTTGCAACTTCTCCGCCCTCTTACTTCTTTCTGGCTATTTGGCATGTGGCATTTTATTTTTCTTTAATTTTTTCACTGCCTTCGCTGATATTTTTTTCCTCCTTTCTTTGTGCACATTTTCTGCACTTGCTTACATTTTCTGCCGCCTAACTGTATTTTTTTTCCTGGCCCGATTTTTGCCTATTCATGAAATCAGGATTCCAAAATTTGTTTTGCCTTCGCTGCTCAGATTTTGCAGGTGACTTTTTCATTATTTTATTTCGTGCTGCGGCTGATTTTTTTCCTTTTTCGTGCTTCTAGGTTATTTTGTTCGGGAAATGAAAAATAATGATTTTGTCTCTGCTCAAATTTGATTAACAAAATGTAATTTATTGGAATCAAAATTCTCTACCGGGTAAAAATAAAGGTTAGGAATGCTTCATGATCTTGTTACCTTCTGTCATTTCATTTATCAATGAAATGATTGTATTCCTGGATCAGACATTCTTTATAATAATGTCTGCCTTGATCATTAGGTAGAGTATGTTGAGCTCCATACAACCCGCAGTCGTAAATCGCCGACAGATCGTCTGAAACCTTTATTATCACCGCCTGTGCTCAATATATTTATTTTATTTATTTATTTGCTCACAGATTATGTTATGTATATACTGATATATATATATATATATATATATATATATATATATTTATATATATATATATATGTGTGTGTGTGTGTGTGTGTGTGTGTGTGTGTGTGTGTACCAGAAAACTAATGTAGTAGGCTATGGGGTTGACGTAATGCAGCAAATGTCGATTTATATCTTCTCCGGCAGTTGATTTAGCTGTGTCATTTCATTCTATGGCCGTGTTGAAGTGACCTTAACATTGCGGGACGTTCGGGAGGCCAACTTGAAAGTGAAATGGAAGATTATTCTGGAGGAAATATTAAGCGAGTTTATTAATCTTCTTTAACTCGATCGATAGTTGGGTCAAGTTTCTCTTGAATAATATTAGTTGTGTTTAATACATTAGGATAAAAGGGTCTGCCTTGCATTAATTATGAAGCAGGCAAATTTGCCTGTAAATTGGAGCGTGTTCATCATAATGTATTTTAGCTAGACTCCAAAGGCGCTCAATCGAAAGAAAAAAGTTTACATTTTCGTGGCCTCTATGTTTCTCTCTTAGCGTGAGGATTTTGGCGCTTTAGTAATCTGTGATGTACCTTTTTAGGTAGTTGTATAGCCGAGCCTCTATTCTTATCTCGTGCTTATTTGCCGCTTCATATTTGATGCGTGTGGAAACTTTTTGGTTATGTAGAAAGGAATTGTTACAGTGTTCATAAACGAGAGTATACGGTTTTACTTGAGAACAAGATACACCAAAGTTAGTAGTCGATAGTGTTCCTCTTGCTTCGTACCACGACCAAATTATCGATCTTCTAAAGCGTAACGCACGGATGATCGAGATTTGCTCGTTTTGAACTCGATCGTATGCGTTACGAGTGCCTAGAGAACTATTAGTTCGCCGATTACCAATTGTCGTAATAAAATATTTGAAAGTTCTCTGGCATTTCGTTTTGATGGATCATGAATTTTATGTTAGCCATCACTTCTCGCAAGTATTTGTTGCCCAACCGCATTCTGTTTGACTTCTTCGATGTTCACGACTTAGTACATATTAGGTGGGTTTTTTTGTTTGTGTTCGTATTTCTCCATGTATATCGGTGTGCAAATTCAGTTCATCGTTTCAAATTGTTCCAGATTCATAGTCCCGTGTTTGGGGTGGGAATTTATTGAGGGTCCGGTGTTTTTATCATTAAGAAAGATTATTTACATCTCTCGTTAACAAAATTTTCGATTATCATTACAATATGGCACCACTGCAGGTTGCAGTGTCCCACCTAGTATATATATATATATATATATATATATATATATAAGTAATCAAAGGAAATAAATTCAAGATGGCGATGTTGAGTCCAGAATTTCGTCTCCTTAAAACAGATTCGCCCCACCGCAGTGTATAGCGTCGCCTCCCAAGATAAAACATCTCGATGCGTTGATAAATCGATCATCGCACCTCGGTGAACTAGAATAAAACCTTAACTACCACCGACGGGCCGAAAATATGTAGAGAAATTATTTCCCAAAAACGAACTCGGAATTTCGGTGAAAAAACCGAACGAAAATTCTGTCTAAAAATCGACCCCTCACATCTGTATTTATAGGTGAAGATGGGAGAGAGACATGTGCTTGAGGAAATCTAATTAGATTGGTCTCTTCACCACTTATTCTAATCTATTAATATATTAGTCCGATAATTATCAAATAATTTGATATTTATCCTAATATATTAATTCGTGTCAAGGGAAAATAATCGAGACAGAAAGTAGGCAAAATTGTGTATTATTCCATTGATGAGATCCCTTTAAATAGAGAGAAATACAAACAGTGCCTTAGCCAAACCCTAACTAGAAAGCCCGTAAACTAACAGACTTAGGCACACAATGTGTATTATTACTTTAACACTCCCCTTGTGCCTAGTCTACAAGTGCATGTCATGTTGCCTCGTTAAAACCTCACAAGCAAAAATCCAAAGGGAAAAATGTCTTGATCGTAGGAAAAGAGTACAGCATCTTGACACATCAAGTTTAGACTTCGTCCTTTGAATCTATCCTCTCATATGATCGTTACATTTGATCACAGCACTACTAAGGTGACCATTCCATCGATCCCCAAAATCGTACATTTTGTTACCTCGTTAAAAACCTTTCCAAGTGATAAAAACCCTGTGGAAAAAATGATCCTTGGAATGAAAAGAGTATAACGTACGTTGTGTATGTAAGACTTCCCTCAAGTCTACATCTCTCCCGATTTGTACATCAATCTAGTAATTGTCTCATTAAAAACTTCGCCAAGTAACAAAACCCAATGAGAGAAAATGAACATTGGTCAAAGAAAAGAGTACAACACATGTGATTAAGTTTCTTTATAAATCACCATTCCTTGTGATCTTTACATGGATCTCGAGAGTTGGAAAACTCTAAAGCTCCCACTAATGTTTACATTCATATATCGTGGCCTCGTTAAAAACCTTGCCAAGTAACAAAACTCAATGGGAAAAATAAACCTTGGTCTAAGGAAAAGAGTGCAACTTATGTAAGTATGTTCCATTATATCTCACATATTTCCAATTATGATCATTCCATCAATCAAGGGGATTTACAAGTTACATCATGCTCATAAATGTAAGTATGCTCATCAGTGGCAGTACTTAACCGTTGGTTCCTCACAAGTGTAGAATGATAGTTCTTAATCATGTACACTCACGGACTGATTCATGCAAAGCAATAATCATGTCGTGATTAGAGGAGGTAGACAAAAGGGCTCAGATAGTCGATTTTCAAAACATAAGCAAGTCATACCAACACATACTTTATGGTAGTTGCTTCGGCACCAGCATTTACTTTAGCATTTGCCTTTTTGTAAGCAGCTTCCTTTGCCTGTTTGTAGGGAAAGAATAGTCCCAAGTCTATTAAAAGATATTCTTGATACCATTCCATTGATGTTGCGTCGATGCTGAACTAAATCTAGTCAGCGAATTAACTAAGGAGTGATATTAGGTCGTGTACATTGAGCCAAGTACAATAATGCGCTATTGCACTCAAGTAGGGAATTTCAGCTCCCAAAGCTCTTCGTCACTTTCCTTTAGACGAAATGGATCTTTCTTTTGCATCAAAATGTTCGACCTATCATGGGATGCTAGTTGGGTTTACCTTGTCCATATTAAAGTACTTGAGAATCTTCTGGACATAGGCTGACCGGTGGAATAAATTCCACAAACTCGATGTTCTATGTCAATGCCTCGACAAAACCGAGTTTTCCCAAGATCTTTCATCTCAAACTCAGATTTTCAGTAATCGGTGGTTTATCTTATTTCATCAAGACCGATTATGCTCATGTCATCGGCATACATTGCGATGATCGTGAATTCGGAACTTATTTGTGAAGACGCAGGGACACAGTTCATCGTTCTTATATCCCTTACCAATCAAGTAGTCACTTAGACGGTTATACCACATCCTTAAGGATTGTTTCAAAACCGTAAAGTTGAGCGTTTCAATCAAATTGCAAACGCACTCCTTGGTCGAGTCACTTGATTTGGGTAATAAAATTCCATAGGACACTTCCGTATATATCTCCGTATCTAGATCCCCATAGAGATACGTAGTAAACACATTTATTGGCTGCATTTCAGGTCCTCGGAAATTACTACGCTAATCAAATAGCGGATACGTATACGTGGGAGTACATTTCCTCGTAATCAATTCCAGGGTATTGTGAGAAGCATTACTTCGTGAAACCTTGTACATTAGGACTCTATATTCTCACTACGCTTTACGGCAAAGGTTCGTTTATGTCTTATAGGCTTTACACTTGGGTAGGTTAGCACTACCCACATCAAATACCTAACTCTTTGTCGGAGAATCTAGTTCTACCTGGAATGTTTTTTCTTATAGGCCAATCAGCTCTATGTTGATTTCATCCAACTGAGCGAGGTTCGACATCATCGTACTTTATGATTCATGACATGTCATCAAAGTGGGTGGTTGATCAGGCCACACCCTCATAATTTCATCGAGACCCTTGATTTTCTGAATCATATCTTCGGGGCGTCCCCCTCGTCATGACTCATGGACATAATAAAATCAAGCATGATCTCATGAAACGAGTTCATTGATGGTTAACATGTGATTTGTGCCATACTCTACCTCTTTCTTGGGTGAGTATTTAGTCGAACCATGTGGCTTCCACCCTTTCCTTCGCAGGGAGCCACGGCCTCAACCACACCTCCACCAGGTGCAGTTGCATCACCCGGTTCATTGGTGATGTGCCCCTTACAGGGGACTTCTAACCTTACATGCACATTTGCAGCTGTAATGTGAGATCTTGTCACTTGAACGATATCAGTAAATGCATCAGGCATCGAATTTGCTACATCCTGAAGATCGAGTGTTCTTTGTGCTTCACCGTAACATTGTGAAGTTCGGGGATCATAATGAGACAAAGTGGAGACACCATGACAATTCCTGTCGTTCCTCGAGAAATTACGTTTTCTCTCCTCCCCCTAACGACGGGAAGGTTGTCTCATTAAAGTGACAATCCGTAAATCGTGCGGTAAAGAGATCACTGTGAAGGTTCCAAATAGCGGATAAGCGTTTGGAGATTCTTATCCAATGTGAATACTTAATCGTTTCTAAAGACCAATGCGGCGTAGGCGAAAGCACATATAATGCGTAACCAAATATGCGATTGGCACTCTAAGTCCTTTGGGTCAAAATACAAAAATAAGGCTATCCATTACCAATAGTACGCATAAATTAATTGGTTAGCGAGAGGGTCTAAGAATGAACGATTTAAGTAAAGTTGCGTGCAATATTGCATAATTCGGGCAAAATATGCAATTGGTGCGCATAACCAATGATATAATCACCATACATAGTCTTTCGACGGTGGTTTATGTGAGACCGTTTGCATATGCACATGGGCTGAGATACGATTCATTAATCTCTATCATGCAATAAACATCAAATACTATTTGAGGTGAACTCTGCAACATCGAGTCCTTTAGATGTGATAAGGAGGTGAGCCCTTATAAGTTATTTTGGAAGTTCTGCAATGTTTGCGTGGACAGGAGAGCGACTTGTGTCGTAGATGTCGGAGAATCCATCAAAACCATAAAATACATAAATGGTCCGCATATTAGGTGGATGGATCCACAAATATCTCCTTATATTCAGCGTAAGAATGGAATGCTTGCTTTTGTTTCTTTAGCGTAGGAATGTCTCGCTCCCACATTGATTAAAGAGTAGGCTTTGCAAAAATGAGTGGGCGCATTTGATATGCATCCGGTTCTTTGGATGATATAACACGATTAACATCAACATTGTTCTTTATGTCGAGTTGTTGCCACATTTTCACTCAAAAAGTAATGATGTTCGTACAAGTTCTTTACTATATGGGTCATTATACTTCACCAGATGACCTAGTCTATCGTGCAAGCTATATGAGTCTATGTCCCAAAGTACATTGTTGGTGACAACAAAGGATTTTAAAAACCTAATAATAGTGAGGTACATCCACTAGATCGACTCATCAGTTATTCTAAATGCGTTTACATCCACATTTATTAGAATTAAAAGAAACCTTATTCCATTCTCACAGTGGGTTTCAATCTGGAAACCATTGCTACGTGTATTGTTGAAGCTAAGTAAGGTTCGAAGGGCTCTAGATGCATACAGAGCATCGGTAACTTAGAAGACTGTCGTTTAGGCATCAAGAAATGGGGATTACCTCGCCCTTTGATGAGTTGGGAGGACCCAATCATCGTAGTTACCGAGGTTTGGCAGGCGACTAATTCGATGTATAGAAGTCTAATTCTAAGAACATTCAACTTCTACTCGATTCATTCCTTAGAAAAGAGAGAAATTTCGAACCATAAACATTCAAGTAATATTCAGTACTTCCAAATAAAGCTAATAATCTAACGTAAGCAATATTAATATCTTGTTCGTGAAATAACGTTGCATCACTCCAAACACCAACACAATCGTCTTGAGGCAACTATACCAAATGTAAACGAGAAAGTAAACATAATACTAAGATTCAGTCTGTAGACTGTGGCTCGTATGACTCAATTCGACGATTGGTGACTGTGAAATTGACATAGGGGGGCATGTCTAGATCATATTATTCGTACCCCTCCATAGGGGTACGAATAAGGTATCCTTTCTTCGGACTCTATATTTCTTGTAGTGAGATGCGTTGCTTGCTTGCATGGCAGTTCTTGTACCATGTCCAGCAACTCCACAATGATAGCACGATTCATTTTACTGCCTTTCTGAGGTGTGAGATCAGTGCGAAATCAAAAAAGAAAAGAAAAAAATGCTCTAAGAAGGTGGAGAACTGCAACAATCAGACATGCGACGAGGATCGCAGTGTTCTCGGAGAGGATAGAGAGCATGAGGTTGAGGCCACCACTAATATGTAAGATCGTTATGTGTTTCATCTATCGGCATGCGGCCTGTTCAGTGGTTCATCATTATCGTTCTCACTTTCTGCTTCGTAACCTTAATGAGTTCTTCATCTAATATTACATGTTTGATCAGGGAGATTGATGAAAATTCTGAAGACGGTCAAAAATAAAAAAGGAGAAGAAATGAATTGCAGTTGAAAGGAACAAATATAGAAGTAGCTGGCAGAAAAAAGTATCAAAATGTACTTACAGATGATAAATTCGGTTGACAACATACTGACAACTTGACAAGGGATCCGTCAGTTGAAGATAGAGAAAATCAGGAACAACTGGGGTTAGAAGACATCCGTCTGCAGAAGAAAGCGCGCGATTTCTCATAATATATCTAAAGAGGACAAATCGTGCAAGTTTTGCCACATCTTTGGAAGCATTAATGAGGATATGCCTTTAGAAAGTGGAGGATGTCGAACAACAACTTGATGAGTTAGTTTTTTTATTTTTATTAAGTTTTAGATTTTTTTTTACCATTTTAATAAATTAATTAAACCAATAACACATTACAATAAGATGGCGATGACGGGCAACAAGTTGCGCCGCAACCCCCTTTTGAATGGCAAAATCAATCCTACTAAAAATGAAGTTTTGTTTCTTGAGGACCGAAAAATTACTTTGCACCACCGTTGAACTCGGACAAAAACTTGGCTTCAGAGCTAAGAAACCAAATGTATCAAAGCGAGGATGAACACGTGTTGATTCTCCAAGCAAGCTTTCGTGTTTAGCCACTTTGCTCGATTCGGCTTTCAACGCGGCTTGTCTGCAATAAACCCATTGTCCACAGGCCCAACAGAGGGGACACTCCGAGAAGATCTACACAAGCATGTTTCGCTGACCCAAACACAAGTATATCGGTGGCCGTAAGTAGACCTCCCTTCAAGCGGATCCGTCAAAAGTTCACGGGGCCTCTTTTTTAGAAGAAATACTGCTCTCTTAAGAACATCATATAAAACATCACGACCAAATCATGCACATATTTGAAACCGGGTAACTCCTTGATGGACCGCATGCTCGCGAAAGAATCAAACAAACCTTGCGGCGGTGGGCAAGGCTCATCACCGGAAACAGGAGGATCATAAGCGGTACTTAAGGATGATACGGTACTCAGGGCCGACATATGTTGGCTAGACCTTGATGGGGGTAACCGTCAAAAAATTGAGCATGAGGAGCACGGAGACATTCAAACACCGCTTTTGGCGGGGATAAATCAAACTTCCTCCCAAACTCTTGACGATTTCACTAAATAGGGCACACGCGAACATTACGGGCTTTAGGGGCGGTGTCCATATTAGAGAAGCGCTAAGATCAAAATCGGAAGGGACATGCGCAAGCGATCCATCGCATACCCATGTCAGTCGACTCCATCAATAACACATCCTGAAGAATGTGGTCCTGCAAACTCAAGATTGAGCCCTCGAGGCCACAAAGCATATGTAGATACATCCTCGGAGAACATAAACCCAAACCACCAAATCGAGTCGGAGTGATGCTAGCCTCCATTGAAAATCCCCGAAAAAGGACCACCGCAAACCACAATATCTTCTATCGCCTCCGAAGGCCATTGTCAAAAATAAACGACTTCCCCATATACATAGGTTGGCACGTTCTAAGACCGAACAATAGTTTTGCGACACCCATACATGAGCGGAGCAACAGGGCTCAGATTGAGGGTCCGTAGACTTGGGAGATGACTCATGAGCTCCACGGCTCGAGATGCCTGTTCGCCGCCAAACTACTAATAAACCCAGCGTCTTGCTACTTGACACCTCGAGGAGTTTTACACCCAATGACGGTCTCCCAATCCACGAGGAACAACCCGTCCCTGCACCTTCACCCCATTGCATGACGGCAAAAACTTGTTTTCTTAATGTTGAGTTCAAGGCCGAGCTCTGCTTTTTCTATGTTTTCCTTATTTCCAATATTTACCGATCTGCATAGATCATAGAAGAAACCGCACGGTAGGAATCCGGTCATATTATTCTAAAATTGAAATTTGAAAATTAAATTGAATTACTCTGGTTATGGTTTAGTTTACAGTCATGATTCTAAAATGTATTGTGTGTGAATATTAGGCGTGAAGCATTTTGAAAATGTATAATAACAAAATAGATTAGATTTTTCGACGAAGTGAAATTGTGAAGATTTTCTATGTTGAAGAGCGATCTGAGAGGGTAGTTTTTGTTGTTCGGGCTTGTTACCTTGACTTTCGGATTAGATTCCATAGGAAGTCGAGAACAATTTCTCAAAAAAATTGTATAAATCCTCAAACCTAAAACTTGGTGAACTTTAAAACATCGAGATATTGTTCAGGTGCTTAAGAAGTTGTAAGCATTGTATGCTCATGAAAGCAATTCGGACATATCAAAATTACTATGCAATCTTTCCCAGACACGGCTCTTTCTAAAGCCGATAAATCTCTGAGAAAATTGCTCATAAATAATTTGATTGTGGTCATCAAGCGAGATCAATATTAGTAATTCTTTTCAATCTAATCGTATTTTATAACGAGCATTCTACTTGGGGCCCAAAACCACACCTTTCACATAGAGACTGATATCCGAGAAATCACAGTACTGCGAAGGAGAAAAACCGATGTTCATAAAACACAACAAATCAAAATATATCCAAAAGATCACAACAACCTAACCAAAATAAGAACCTTTGATGAAACAAATCCACCAACAATGAAAACAAACCAAATAAAACCAGACATATAATAACAACAACTCAATCATAAACAAGCTATAGGACCAAATAAAACCCTGAGAGGAAACAAACCCTGCCTTTCTAAAAGACTTAGACCTCAAAATAATGTAAACTATAAAGAATAGTAGACACCTTTCACAGAGAATCAAAAACACACCATAGGAGAAAAAAACACTCCAAACATAAAATCCAAATAAAACCCTGAGAGCAAACAAACCCTGCAGAAAAAAGGCGGACAAGAAAACAACAAGAAAAAAAAAAGGAAGAGAAAAAAGGGAAAACCTTCGGGAGACCCGATCAAAACACGAAAATAACAAACCAAAAGTAAAGCCAGTGGGAAAAGAAACCCGACAACGAGATGACAGAAAAGGAAGAAAAAGTGAAAGAGAGAGAAACAGAGAGAATAACGTTTACCTGAGGATATTCCAGAAGACCCAAAATCACGAGCGCGTGGAAAATTTGGAGAACTAAATCCCTAATTCCGAGCGCGAGAAGAGGAAAACAGAGAGGTCGAAGAAGAAGGTGACCTCGAGAGCAGGGATAATAAACAAAATTGAAACATGCAGGCAGATATGAGATGAGAACAGGGAAGGAGGCGGAGGATACGTGGAGGAACAGGAAGAGGCGGGGTGAAAAGACCTAGGGTAGAAGAAGGTGAAAGAGATAGGAGATAGATTCGTTAGTGAGGCAAGCTGCAAATAATATATATATATATATATATATATATATATAATAAGAGTCTATAACGTCGTCCACCTCCTATCTCTTTCACCTTCTTCTACCCTAGGTTTTTTCACCCCGCCTCTTCCTGTTCCTCCACGTATCCTCCGCCTCCTTCCCTGTTCTCATCTCATATCTGCCTGTATGTTTCAATTTTGTTTATTATCCCTGCTCTCGAGGTCACCTTCTTCTTCGACCTCTCTGTTTTCCTCTTCTCGCGCTCGGAATTAGGGATTTAGTTCTCCAAATTTTCCACGCGCTCGTGATTTTGGGTCTTCTGGAATATCCTCGTAAACATTATTCTCTCTGCTTTCTCTCTTTCACTTTTTCTTCCTTTCTGTCATCTCGTTCTGTCGTCGTTTCTTTTCCATTGGCTTTGCCTCTTCGTTTGTTATTTTCGTGTTTTGATCGGGTTCCCCGAAGGTTTTCCTTTTTCTTCCTTTTTTTTCTTGTTGTTTTCTTGTCCGCCTTTTTCTCAGGTTTGTTTGCTCTCGGTTTTATTCGATTTTATGTTTGGAGTGTTTTTTTCTCCTATGGTGTGTTTTTGATTCTCTCGTGAAAGGTGTCTACCGTTTCTTTATAGTTTACATTATTTTGAGGTCTAAGTCTTTAGAAAGGCAGATTTGTTTCCTCGTGGTTTTATTTGGTTCTCCTATGGCTTGTTTATGATTGAGTTGTTGTTATTATATGTCCGGTTTTATTTGGTTTGTTTTCATTGTCAGGATTTGTTTCATCAAAGGTTCTTATTTTGGTTAGGTTGTTGTGATCTTTCGATATATTTCGATTTGTTGTGTTTTATGAACATCGGTTTTTCTCCTTCGCAGTACCGTGTGATTTCTCGATATCGTTCTATGTGAAAGGTGTGGTTTTGGGCCCCAAGTAGAATGCTCGTTATAAAATACAAGATTAGATTGAAAAGAATTACTAATATCGATGTCGCTGACACCACAATCAAATTATTTATGAGCAATTTTCTCAGAGATTTACCGGCTTTTAGAAAGAGCCGTGTCTTGGGAAAGATTGCATAGTAATTTTGATATGTCCGAATTGCTTTCATGAGCATACAATGCTTACAACTTCTTAAGCACCTCGAACAATATCT
This sequence comes from Orobanche coerulescens, assembly GCA_033398695.1. NCBI lineage: Eukaryota > Viridiplantae > Streptophyta > Magnoliopsida > Lamiales > Orobanchaceae > Orobanche > Orobanche coerulescens. The sequence continues at coordinate 9,401,865 of CM065817.1, forward strand.
CGATGTTTTAAAGTTCACCAAGTTTTAGGTTTGAGGATTTATACAATTTTTTTTTGAGAAATTGTTCTTGGACTTCCTATGGAATCTAATCCGAAAGTCAAGGTAACAAGCCCGAACAACAAAAACTACCCTCTCAGATCGCTTCTTCAACATAGAAAATCTTCACAATTTCACTTTGGCCGAAAATCTAATCTATTTTGTTATTATACATTTTCAAAATGTTTCACGCCTAATATTCACACACAATACATTTTAGAATTGCACTGTAAACTAAACCATAACCAGAGTAATTCAATTTAATTTTCAAATTTCAATTTTAGAATAATATGACCGGATTCCTACCGTGCGGTTTCTTCTATGATCTATGCAGATCAAGAATATTGGAAATAAGGAAAACATAGAAAAAGCAGAGCTCAGGCCTCAACTCAACATTAAGAAAACAAGTTTTTCGGCCGTCATGCAATGGGGTGAAGGTGCAGACGGGTTGTTCCTCGTGGGATCGGGAGACCGCTGCCGGGTGTAAAACTCTCGAGGTGTCATAGCAAGGACACCGGGTTTATTAGTAGTTTGGCGGCGAACAGGCATCTCGAGCCGTGGAGCTCATGAGTCATCTCCCAAGTCTACGGACCTCAATCCGAGCTCCCGTTGCTCCGCCATGTATGGGTGTCGCAAAACTATTGTTCGGTCTTAGAACGTGCCAACCTATGTATATGGGGAAGTCGTTTCTATTTTTGACAATGGCCTTCTGAGGGCGATAGAAGATATCGTGGTTTGCGGTGGTCCTTTTTCGGGGATTTTCAATGGAGGCTAGCATCACTTCCGACTCGATTTGGTGGTTTGGGTTTATGTTCACTGAGGATGTATCTACATATGCTTTGGCCTCGAGGGCTCAATCTGAGTTTGCAGACCACATTCTTCGTGATGTGTTATTGATGGAGTTGACTGACATGGGTATGCGATGGATCGCTTGCGCATGTCCCTTCCCCGATTTTGATCTTAGCGGCTTCTCTAATATGGACACCGCCCTAAAGCCCGTAATGTTCTCGCGTGTGCCCTATTTAGTGAAATCGTCAAGAGTTTGGGAGGGAAGTTTGATTTATCCCCGCCAAAAAGCGGTGCTCAATGTCTCCGTGCTCCTCATGCTCAATTTTTGACTGTTACCCCATCAAGGTCTAGCCAACATATGTCGGCCCCGAGTACCGTATCATCCTTAAGTACCGCTTATGATCCTCTGTTTCACCGATGAGCCTTGCGCCACCGCCGCAAGGTTTGTTGGATTCTTTCGCGAGCATGCGGTCCATCGCAAGGAGTTACCCGGTTTCAAATATGTGCATGATTTGGTCGTGATGTTTTATATGATGTTCTTAAGAGAGCAGTATTTCTTCTAAAAAGAGGCCCCGTGAACTTTTGACGGATCCGCTTGAAGTGAGATCTACTTTACGGCCACCGATATACTTGTGTTCAAAGTGGATCAGCGAAACATGCTTGTGTAGATCTTCGGAGTGTCCCCTCTTGTTGGGCCTGTGGACAATGGGTTTATTGCAGACAAGCTGCGTTGAAAGTCGAATCGAGCAAAGTGGCTAAACACGAGAAAGCTTGCTTGGAGAATCAACACGTGTTCATCCCTTTTCGCTTTGATACATTTGGTTTCTTAGCTCCCAAGCAAAAGTTTTTGTCCAGAGTTCAACGGGTGGTGCAAAGTAATTTTTCGGTCCTCAAGAAACAAAACTTCATTTTTAAGGATTGATTTTGCCATTCAAAAGGGGGTTGCGGCGCAACTTGTCGCCTGCTTCGCCATCTTATTGTAATGTGTTATCGTTTAATTAATTTATTAAAATGGTAAAAAAAAAAAATCTAAAACTTAATAAAAAAAAAAAAAAACTAACTCATCAAGCTGTTGTTCTGGACATCCTCCACTTTCTAAAGGCATATCCTCATTAATGCTTCCAGCATGTGGCAAAACTTGCACGGATTTGTCCTCTTTAGATATATTATGAGAAACTGCGCCAGTTTCTTCGGTACGGATGTCTTCTAACCCCTGATTTTCTCTATCTTCAACTGACGGATCCCTTGTCAAGTTGTCAGCATGTTGTCAACCGAATTTATCATCTGTAAGTACATTTTGATACTTTTTTCTGCCAGCTACTTCTATATTTGTTCCTTTCAACTGCAATTCATTTCTTCTCCTTTTTGATTTTTGACCGTCTTCAGAATTTTCATCAATCTCCCTGATCAAACATGTAATATTAGATGAAGAACTCATTAAGGTTACGAAGCAGAAAGTGAGAACGATAATGATGAACCACTGAACAGGCCGCATGCCGATAGATGAAACACATAACGATCTTACATATTAGTGGTGGCCTCAACCTCATGCTCTCTATCCTCTCCGAGAACACTGCGATCCTCGTCGCATGTTTGATTGTTGCAGTTCTCCACCTTCTTAGAGCATTTTTTTCTTTTCTTTTTTGATTTCGCACTGATCTCACACCTCGTAAAGGCAAGAAATGAATAGATGGCAAGTCGTGCCATGTAAAAGAGCCGAACAAAATGTAGATATACAACACATTGTTAGATGATGCTCACAGACAGGGCTCAGATCCGATCATTCCCGATGCTCGAGACAAACTCGATCGCCGATTGCGTCGTTTGCATTGTTTTCATGAATTCCATCACCGATTAAGACCTTTTCATTGGAAACAACAATTTCATCAAGATTCTCCACTTCCTCGCGCTCATTCTTTTCATCCCCGACCTCGATCTTTTCTTCATCCGATGGTAGCTTTGTCATTCTATGTAAATAAATGGAAAATAAAAAATAGAGGAAAAGTGAATGCGAGTCTGTAATAGTATATCGATTTATTACCATTCGGTTTTCCACTGTCACCACCGATCAACCTTTTCCTTTGTTCAATGACACATACACTAAGATCTTTTGCCTCGTCCCCATTTCCACCGTTATCTTAGGAATCGTTCTTCAAAGACGCTCTTTTACTCTTTAACACAGATAAAGGGTTGCCATCCGCATCTTCGCCATGTGAATTAGCATCATTATCTAGACACTCGGTATTTCTTTCTAGGTTGTCTACCAAGACCCTTTCTGTCCTTCAACTTATCATCGTCCAGTGTAGCTTCATCCGTTCCTTCAGCAACACAAAGACCAAAATATAAAGCCATGATAGCCTTATTCCATATGATAAACAATCAACGAAGGGAAATATTAAGGATGGATGATGAAATATTAAACTCTTTTAAACAACCAAAGTCATGAATCTGGAGGTTTAAAAAATTACATGAACACCGGAAAAGAATAATTCGATTGCATTTTGCAAGCATCGCCACATAGATAGAATATGATGCTAAATTACTAATAAATGTAGACATACTACTAGATATTATTGAACTTGGTGAGGTTTTTGTTTGGTGGTTAGGTTTGCTTAAATTGGCTGCTGAAACATTGTTATTCTTTTTCTTTTTGTTTAGTCATCTTCTTATTCCTTTATGTTTTCCTCTTGTTCTGATTTTGAATTTGATTCTGTAGACGCCGCCTCCAACCGTTGCCGCTAGGAACTTTCTATTTGCTACTTTCCACCAATACGGGTCCCTCGATTTTCTGTACTTCTCATGTGACTGTTTGCCTATGTTTTTGTATCTTTTTTAGGTATATCCGTGCTATCAAAGGGCCTCGCCATTCTAGGCTCCGTAGATGCAAATTCATTTCTTAATTTATCATTTTGCACTGAAAGAGGTATCTTGCGCTTCTTACAACTTCTTTTTGCCTTTTTGGATTTAATCTTTGATTCTTTATCATTGAACAAAGTGATGCGGTCATTTTGGGTGATTTACGGTCTCAATACTTGATTCCTTAAAATCTTCATTTGATTTTGTAAAATAAACAGGTTTGGGACATTTGGAATTACTGCAGAGGTTTTGTTTAAATACAAAAATTGCAAATAATCCTTCAGGGTTTGTATTTGTGTTGCAAAAGTTCTCATGAATTATAGGTAACTTCTTTGCATAGAATGTGTTCTTGTTTGTTTGATGATCGAGGTCCGGCATTCCTTTTCTAAGATTCCGAATTGATCAGTATCTTTATTTCGCATATCGGTATTGCACTGCTAGAGTGCCTTTGTCATTGCACAATGTATGTAGTTTATTTCAATTATTTTGTGTGTCTCTCATTGGCATATGTACCAACCTTTGGAGATTTGATTATGATAGGAGGTTTTCTTTCTTCTTTTTGTGCCTTAGTCATTGCACAATGTGCTCATGCGTTTTGATTTTGCACGATATTTTTTGGTTTTAAATTTCATATTCATTTTTTTATATGTACCGAATTTTGAAATTGGGTATTCATGTATTGTTAAATAGGTTGTTCGTGCGTGGCACAGACAGTTATGAAATTTTCTTTTAAAATTTTTAGTTATTGTTGTGTTTAAAATTTTTATAGTTGTGTAGTTTGTCTTTCTTTATTTGCTAGAGTCGGCGAGATGGCATATGGTCGCAACGTTTGTGGTTTGTGTTTGCTTTTGTTCTTGTTATCGCTTAGGTTTTGATGATTGGGTTTGTTTCTTGTATAATGTTCATTTTTACTATTTATTATTTCCCGATATTTTGACACCTCACAACTTTATATTAAATTCTCTCGGTCCTGGTTGAGGCTGAAGGTTTTTCCTTGTATCTTATTTGTTTTGAATTCTATTTTTTAAATAGGGTAAACATTTGATTGTTTTATCTTGTTTCCTCTGGATTCTAGGAAAATTTAGAGCCGTTCGTTCCCCTTTTTTGGTTCTCAGCTTCTTTTAACCCGTCTGATTTGTAACTTGTTCTACAAGAATTTCTGCACTGGATTTCGAAGTGAGTTTAAAGACTCTCGCTTTCAAAAACTTCTTTACTTTAGTTCGGTAAATGATTCTTCTCAGATAGTGAGGCTGCGCTTTAGTCTCATGCTTACTTAAACCTGAACGCTTGAATGGTGTGCTCTATTTTTGTGAGGTCTTAAATCTGTTATGAAATATTTGTAGAGATTTATATGTATTTGTGGAGGTTTCTCCAGACTATTCCTTCTTATCGTGTTTGTTATTGCTTTTTCCCGAGAATGGACCCTGCTTTTGTGCCTCTACCGATTACATGTTTTGGCCTGGGTTGTCTTGTGTGGTTATTATTATGTGTTCTGTCTTTCATTTTTGGGAACTATTATTATTATATTTTTGTTCTGAAACATTGTTCCTCTTGTTCTATTCTTGATTTTGATTTCGTCGCCGTTGCCTTCGACCGCTTTGTCGGGAATTTTCTATTTGCCGCTTCCAAAATTACGGTCACTTGGTGTCTTTGCACTTCCTAGGTGTCACTGCTTTGTGCTTCTTTCTTTAGTTCTTTTTGCTATATGTTTGTGTCTTTTTAGTTTATTCGTGTTGTTTACAAAAAGTAATCTAAATGTCTCAAAATTGCGGGTGTACTCGGGTGCTCTTGCAATATAAATATCTTCGTGTGTATTCCCTTTAATTAATAGTGCCAACTTTAAAAGAGAGCTCCTGATAGATATGTTTATTGCGTCATATTTGTCTTCTTTGTGTGTTTGTGTGTATGTGTGGTTGTGTGCGTTTGTGTGATGTGTGTGTGCGTTTGTGTGTTTGAGAAAGGGAAAACCGCATGGTTCCTTTAGACGTAATGTTTTCTCCGATCTTCTTTCGGATTGGATTTGTTATCTTGAATCGTTGTCCAAATCTTATTTTGTGTGTTCTGGTTGTATGTTCTTTCAGTGTTAGATTTGTACCGCCAATTTTCTCGCCTAATATTATTTTCTTTTTCCCAGTTTTCGTACTTGATTTGATCTTGGATTTTCTTTGGGTATACGTACTTCTCAATCGTAATGGTTACGAGATTTTTGGTACATTTAATCGCCCCACGTGGAATATTTGCATCGGGGTATTCTACTCCATTTTTCGCCGCATCACCATGCTTGTGTCTGTGTGTTTAAGTCTTTGAGGTGTGTGTGTTTAGGTATGCTTGTGTGTGTGTGATTATGTTATTAAATTCATTTTTTTTCAGATTTGTGTCTCTTTGCCGCGATATTTGTCGTTGCTCGCTTTTATTCTCGTGTATGTGCTCGGCCCTTTTTTTTCTTTTTTTTTTAAATTATGAGGTTACTCATTTTCATCTTCGGATTTGCGTTTTTCACGCTGCAGCAGGTTCTCTGATTTTCAGTACTTGTTCAACCTAGGTTGTTATATTTTGGTGTTTTGGGTGTCCTGTTATAGTGTGTTTAGGTGTGGTCTGTTATTTGTTGGAGTTTGGTTTGGTTGGTTTGTTAGATTGTATTTCACTATTTCGACGAGTCTTTGTAGTTTGTGGCAGATAAATGCGGGTCCTCTTCATTCTACAGTGCAATTCGAGAGTAACCTGCTCAATATTTTATCCTTCTTCTTTGTTTGCTTGTTTTTCAAGAAAAAAAAATCCCAAAAATAAAAAGGTGCAATTAGTTCGATATCAGATTGTTTGGATGCTAGGGACAATCGTGTTAGGTATGTTCGATGAGTTTTGATCGAACATATTTAAATTGTTAGTCTACCATGTACCAAACAAAGACGTTTGCCCTATCTTAGTCGATTGTCAATTACGCGAATTTTACGGCTACCTGACCATTTTCAATGAAAATCTGACTGAAAAAGAAATTTGGCTGATAAATTTGTTAAAATAAGTTAGTTTATTGTTAGTATCAATCGAACCGTGTCTCAGAGGTGCTTCCGAACTTGCACATTTCCAAGTTAAAACTGATTTGTCAATAATATTGTAATTGGCTATAACCAAAAACTTATATATTCGTCATGTCTGCCTCGGTTCGGTTCAGTAGACTCTCAATTGTTAGAGGAATATTTTTTGCAACTTCTCCGCCCTCTTACTTCTTTCTGGCTATTTGGCATGTGGCATTTTATTTTTCTTTAATTTTTTCACTGCCTTCGCTGATATTTTTCCTCCTTTCTTTGTGCACATTTTCTGCACTTGCTTACATTTTCTGCCGCCTAACTGTATTTTTTTCCTGGCCCGATTTTTGCCTATTCATGAAATCAGGATTCCAAAATTTGTTTTGCCTTCGCTGCTCAGATTTTGCAGGTGACTTTTTCATTATTTTATTTCGTGCTGCGGCTGATTTTTTTCCTTTTTCGTGCTTCTAGGTTATTTTGTTCGGGAAATGAAAAATAATGATTTTGTCTCTGCTCAAATTTGATTAACAAAATGTAATTTATTGGAATCAAAATTCTCTACCGGGTAAAAATAAAGGTTAGGAATGCTTCATGATCTTGTTATTTCGTCATTTCATTTATCAATGAAATGATTGTATTCCTGGATCAGACATTCTTTATAATAATGTCTGCCTTGATCATTAGGTAGAGTATGTTGAGCTCCATACAACCCGCAGTCGTAAATCGCCGACAGATCGTCTGAAACCTTTATTATCACCGCCTGTGCTCAATATATTTATTTTATTTATTTATTTGCTCACAGATTATGTTATGTATATACTGATATATATATATATATATATATATATATATATGTGTGTGTGTGTGTGTGTGTGTGTGTGTGTGTACCAGAAAACTAATGTAGTAGGCTATGGGGTTGACCGGTAATGCAGCAAATGTCGATTTATATCTTCTCCCGGCAGTTGATTTAGCTGTGTCATTTCATTCTATGGCTGTGTTGAAGTGACCTTAACATTGCAGGACGTTCGGGAGGCCAACTTGAAAGTGAAATGGAAGATTATTCTGGAGGAAATATTAAGCGAGTTTATTAATCTTCTTTAACCTGACTGATAGTTGGGTCAAGTTTCTCTTGAATAATATTAGTTGTGTTTAATACATTAGGATAAAAAGGGTCTGCCTTGCATTAATTATGAAGCAGGGCAAATTTGCCTGTAAATTGGAGCGTGTTCATCATAATGTATTTTAGCTAGACTCCAAAGGCGCTCAATTGGAAAGAAAAAAGTTTACATTTTCGTGGCCTCTATGTTTCTCTCTTAGCGTGAGGATTTTGGCGCTTTAGTAACTGTGATGTACCTTTTAGGTAGTTGTATAGCTGAGCCTCTATTCTTATCTCGTGCTTATTTGCTGCTTCATATTTGATGCGTGTGGAAACTTTTTGGTTATGTAGAAAGGAATTGTTACAGTTCTGCGAAACGAGAGTATACGGTTTTACTTGAGAACAAGATACACCGGGTTAGTAGTCGATAGTGTTCCTCTTGCTTCGTACCACGACCAAATTATCAGTCTTCTAAAGCGAACGTACGGATGATCGAGATTTGCTCGTTTTGAACTCGATCGTATGCGATTACGAGTGCCTAGAGAACTATTAGTTCATTGATTACCAATTGTCGTAATAAAATATTTGAAAGTTCTCTGGCATTTCGCTTTTGATGGATCATGAATTTTATGTTAGCCACTTCTCGCAAGTATTTGTTGCCCCAACTGCATTCTGTTTTGACTTCTTCTGATGTTCACGACTTAGTACATATTAGGTGGGTTTTTTTGTTTGTGTTCTGTATTTCTCCATGTATATCGGTGTGCAAATTCAGTTCATCGTTTCTGAAATTGTTCCAGATTCATAGTCCCAGGTTTGGGGTGGGAATTTATTGAGGGTCCGGTGTTTTTATCATTAAGAAAGATTATTTACATCTCTGGTTAACAAAATTTTCGATTATCATTACAATATGGGCACCACCGTGCGTTGCACGGTGTCCCACCTAGTATATATATATATATATATATATATATAAGTAATCAAAGGAAATAAATTCGAAGATGGCGATGTTGAGTCCAGAATTTCTGTCTCCTTAAAACAGATTCGCCCCCACCGCAGTGTATAGCGTCTGCCTCCCAAGATAAAACATCTCGATGCGTTGATAAATCGATCATCGCACCCTCAGTGAACTAGAATAAAACCTTAACTACCACCGACGGGGCCGAAAATATGTAGAGAAATTATTTCCCAAAAAAAAACGAACTCGGAATTTCGGCTGAAAAAACCGAACGAAAATTCTGTCTAAAAAATCAGACCCCTCACATCTGTATTTATAGGTGAAGATGGGAGAGAGACATGTGCTTGAGGAAATCTAATTAGGATTGGTCTCTTCACCACTTATTCTAATCTATTAATATATTAGTCCGATAATTATCAAATAATTTGATATTTATCCTAATATATTAATTCGTGTTGAAGGGAAAATAACTGAGACAGAAAGTAGGGCAAAATTTGTGTATTATTCCATTGATGAGATCCCTTTAAATAGAGAGAAATACATACAAACAGGCCTTAGCCAAACCCTAACTAGGAAAGCCCGTAAACTAACAGACTTAGGCACACAATGTGTATTATTACTTTAACACTCCCCCTTGTGCCTAGTCTACAAGTGCATGTCATGTTGCCTCGTTAAAACCTCGTCAAGCAAAAATCCAGTGGGAAAATGTCTTGATCGTAGGAAAAGAGTACAAAGATCTTGACACATCAAGTTTAGACTTCGTCCTTGAATCTATCCTCTCATATGATCGTTACATTTGATCACAAAGACTACTAAGGTGACCATTCCATCGATCCCCAAAATCGTACATTTTGTTACCTCGTTAAAAACCTTTCCAAGTGATAAAACCTGTGGAAAAAATGATCCTTGGAATGAAAAGAGTATAACGTCGTTGTGTATGTAAGACTTCCCCTCAAGTCTACATCTCTCCCGATTTGTACATCAATCTAGTAATTGTCTCATTAAAAACTTCGCCAAGTAACAAAACCCAATGAGAGAAAATGAACATTGGTCAAAGAAAAGAGTACAACACATGTGATTAAGTTTCTTTATAAATCACCATTCCTTGTGATCTTTACATGGATCTCGAGAGTTGGAAAACTCTAAAGCTCCCACTAATGTTTACATTCATATATCGTGGCCTCGTTAAAAACCTTGCCAAGTAACAAAACTCAATGGGAAAAATAAACCTTGGTCTAAGGAAAAGAGTGCAACTTATGTAAGTATGTTCCATTATATCTCACATATTTCCAATTATGATCATTCCATCAATCAAGGGGATTTACAAGTTACATCATGCTCATAAATGTAAGTATGCTCATCGGGCAAGATTTAACCGTTGGTTCCTCACAAGTGTAGAATGATAGTTCTTAATCATGTACACTCACTGATGATTCATGCAAAGCAATAATCATGTCGTGATTCGAGGAGGTAGCCAAAAGGGGTTTGCATAGTCGATTTTCAAAACATAAGCAAGTCATACCAACACATACTTTATGGTAGTTGCTTTCGCACCAAAGATTTACTTTAGCATTTGCTTTTGTAAGCGACTTCCTTTGCTGTTTGTAGGGAAAGAATAGTCCCAAGTCTATTAAAAGATATTCTTGATACCATTCCATTGATGTTGCGTCGATGTGAACTAAATCTAGTCACGAATTAACTAAGGAGTGATATTAGGTCGTGTACATTGAGCCAAGTACAATAATGCGCTATTGCACTCAAGTAGGGAATTTCAGCTCCCAAAGCTCTTCGTCACTTTCCTTTAGACGAAATGGATCTTTCTTTTCGCATCAAAATGTTCGACCTATCATGGGATGCTAGTTGGGTTTACCTTGTCCATATTAAAGTACTTGAGAATCTTCTCGACATAGTCGACCGTGGAATAAATTCCACAAACTCGATGTTCTATGTCAATGCCTCGACAAAACCGAGTTTTCCCAAGATCTTTCATCTCAAACTCAGATTTTCAGTAATCGGTGGTTTATCTTATTTCATCAAGACCGATTATGCTCATGTCATCGGCATACATTGCGATGATCGTGAATTCGGAACTTATTTGTGAAGACGCAGGGACACAGTTCATCGTTCTTATATCCCTTACCAATCAAGTAGTCACTTAGACGGTTATACCACATCCTTAAGGATTGTTTCAAAACCGTAAAGTTGAGCGTTTCAATCAAATTGCAAACGCACTCCTTGGTCGAGTCACTTGATTTGGGTAATAAAATTCCATAGGACACTTCCGTATATATCTCCGTATCTAGATCCCCATAGAGATACGTAGTAATCACATTTATCGTCGCATTTCCGGTCCTCTAAATTACTACGCTAATCAAATAGCGGATACGTATACGTGGTAGTACATTTCCTCGTAATCAATTCCAGGGTATTGTGAGAAGCATTACTTCGTGAAACCTTGTACATTAGGACTCTATATTCTCACTACGCTTTACGGCAAAGGTTCGTTTATGTCTTATAGGCTTTACACTGGGTAGGTTAGACTACCCACATCAAATACCTAACTCTTTGTCGGAGAATCTAGTTCTACCTGGAATGTTTTTTCTTATAGGCCAATCATCTCTATGTTGATTTCATCCAACTGAGCGAGGTTCGACATCATCGTACTTTATGATTCATGACATGTCATCAAAGTGGGTGGTTGATCAGGCCACACCCTCATAATTTCATCGAGACCCTTGATTTTCTGAATCATATCTTCGGGGCGTCCCCCTCGTCATGACTCATGGACATAATAAAATCAAGCATGATCTCATGAAACGAGTTCATTGATGGTTAACATGTGATTTGTGCCATACTCTACCTCTTTCTTGGGTGAGTATTTAGTCGAACCATGTGGCTTCCACCCTTTCCTTCGCAGGGAGCCACGGCCTCAACCACACCTCCACCAGGTGCAGTTGCATCACCCGGTTCATTGGTGATGTGCCCTTACAGGGACTTCTAACCTTACATGCACATTTGCACTGTAATGTGAGATCTTGTCACTTGAACGATATCGCAAATGCATCGCATCGAATGCTACATCCTCAAGATCGAGTGTTCTTTGTGCTTCACCGTAACATTGTGAAGTTCGGGATCATAATGAGACAAAGTGGAGACACCATGACAATTCCTGCTGCTCGAGAAATTACGCTTTCTCTCCCCTAACGACGGGAAGGTTGTCTCATTAAAGTGACAATCCGTAAATCGTGCGGTAAAGAGATCACCGTGAAGGTTCCAAATAGCGGATAAGCGTTTGAGATTCTTATCCAATGTGAATACTTAATCGTTTCTAAAGACCAATGCGCAGAAAGCACATATAATGCGTAACCAAATATGTGCAATTGGCACTCTAAGTCCGCCCGGGTCCAAAATACAAAATAAGGCTATCCAGCTACCAACCGTACGCATAAATTAATCGTTAGCAGAGGGTCTAAGAATGAACGATTTAAGTAAAGTTGCGTGCAATATTGCATAATTCCGGGCAAAATATGCAAATTGGTGCGCATAACCAATGATATAATCACCATACATATTCTTTCGACGGTGGTTTATGTGAGACCGTTTGCATATGCACATGGGATGAGATACTATTCATTAATCTCTATCATGCAATAAACATCAAATACTTTTTGATGTGAACTCTGCAACATCGAGTCCTTTAGATGTGATAAGGGAGGTGAGCCCTTATAAGTTATTTTGGAAGTTCTGCAATGTTTGAGTGGACAGGAGAGCGACATGTGACCAACATGTCGGAGAATCCATCAAAACCATAAAATACATAAATGGTCCGCATATTAGGTGGATGGATCCAAAAATATCTCCTTATATTCAGCGTAAGAATGGAATGCTTGCTTTTGTTTCTTTAGCGTAGGAATGTCTCGCTCCCACATTGATTAAAGAGTAGGCTTTGCAAAAATGAGTGGGGCGCATTTGATATGCATCCGGTTCTTTGGATGATATAACACGATTAACATCAACATTGTTCTTTATGTCGAGTTGTTGCCACATTTTCACTCAAAAAGTAATGATGTTCGTACAAGTTCTTTACTATATGGGTCATTATACTTCGACCAGGATGACCTAGTCTATCGTGCCAAAGCCTATATGAGTCTATGTCCCAAAGTACATTGTTGGTGACAACAAAGGATTTTAAAAACCTAATAATAGTGAGGTACATCCACTAGATCGACTCATCAGTTATTCTAAATGCGTTTACATCCACATTTATTAGAATTAAAAGAAACCTTATTCCATTCTCACAGTGGGTTTCAATCTGGAAACCATTGCTACGTGTATTGTTGAAGCTAAGTAAGGTTCGAAGGGCTCTAGATGCATACAGAGCATCGGTAACTTAGAAGACTGTCGTTTAGGCATCAAGAAATGGGGATTACCTCGCCCTTTGATGAGTTAGGAGGACCCGTAGTTACCGAGGTTTGGCAGGCGACTAATTCGATGTATAGAAGTCTAATTCTAAGAACATTCAACTTCTACTCGATTCATTCCTTAGAAAAGAGAGAAATTTCGAACCATAAACATTCAAGTAATATTCAGTACTTCCAAATAAAGCTAATAATCTAACGTAAGCAATATTAATATCTTGTTCGTGAAATAACGTTGCATCACTCCAAACACCAACACAATCGTCTTGAGGCAACTATACCAAATGTAAACGAGAAAGTAAACATAATACTAAGATTCAGTCTGTAGACTGTGGCTCGTATGACTCAATTCGACGATTGGTCGTGAAATTGACATAGGGGCATGTCTAGATCATATTATTCGCATTCTCCATAGGGGTACGAATAAGGTATCCTTTCTTCGGACTCTATATTTCTTGTAGTGAGATGCGTTGCTTGCTTGCATGGCGCTTCTTGTACCATGTCCGGAACTCCACAATGATAAGCACGATTCATTTTATCGCCTTTTCGAGGTGTGAGATCGGGCGAAATCAAAAAGAAAAGAAAAATGCTCTAAGAAGGTGGAGAATCGCAACATCGGACATGCGACGAGGATCGCAGGTGTTCTCGGAGAGGATAGAGAGCATGAGGTTGAGGCCACCACTAATATGTAAGATCGTTATGTGTTTCATCTATCGGCATGCGGCCTGCTCGGTGGTTCATCATTATCGTTCTCACTTTCGCCAGAACCTTAATGAGTTCTTCATCTAATATTACATGTTTGATCGGGAGATTGATGAAAATTCGAAGACGGCCAAAAATCAAAAAGGAGAAGAAATGAATTGCATTGAAAGGAACAAATATAGAAGTAAATGCGTAAAAGTATCAAAATGTACTTACAGATGATAAATTCGGTTGACAACATGCCGACAACTTGACAAGGGATCCGTCTTGAAGATAGAGAAAATCGGGGGTTAGAAGACATCTGCATCAAGAAATCGCGAGTTTCTCATAATATATCTAAAGAGGACAAATCCGTGCAAGTTTTGCCACATGCTGGAAGCATTAATGAGGATATGCCTTTAGAAAGTGGAGGATGTCCAGAACAACAGCTTGATGAGTTAGTTTTTTTTTTTTTTTTATTAAGTTTTAGATTTTTTTTTTTTTACCATTTTAATAAATTAATTAAACCAATAACACATTACAATAAGATGGCAGGCAAACGGGCAACAAGTTGCGCCGCAACCCCCTTTTGAATGGCAAAATCAATCCTACTAAAAATGAAGTTTTGTTTCTTGAGGACCGAAAAATTACTTTGCACCACCCGTTGAACTCGACAAAAACTTCACGCCAGAGCTAAGAAACCAAATGTATCAAAGGCAAAAGGGATGAACACGTGTTGATTCTCCAAGCAAGCTTTCGTGTTTAGCCACTTTGCTCGATTCGGCTTTCAACGCAGCCTTGTCCTGCAATAAACCCATCGTCCCCGAGCCCAACAAGAGGGGACACTCAGAAGATCTACACAAGCATGTTTCGCCTGACCACCCAAACACAAGTATATCACCGGCCGTAAAGTAGACCTCCTTCAAGCGGATCCGTCAAAAGTTCACGGGGCCTCTTTTTAGAAGAAATACGTGCTCTCTTAAGAACATCATATAAAACATCCCCGACCAAATCATGCCTATATTTGAAACCGTAACTCCTTGCAATGGACCGCATGCTCGCCAAAAGAATCCAAACAAACCTTGCCGATCGGGCAAGGCTCATCACCGAAACAGAGGGATCATAAGCCGGTACTTAAGGATAGTCTGGTACTCAGGCCGACATATGTGGCCAGACCTTCAATGGGGTAACCGTCAAAAATTCGAGCATGAGGAGCACGGAGACATTCAAACACCGCTTTTGGCGAGGGATAAATCAAACTTCCTCCCAAACTCTTGACGATTTCACTAAATAGGGCACACGCCGTAACATTCCGGGCTTTAGGGGCGGTGTCCATATTAGAGAAGCCGCTAAGATCAAAATCGGGAAGGGACATGCGCAAGCGATCCATCGCATACCCATAATCGTAGTCAACTCCATCAATAACACATCCCTCAAGAATGTGGTCCTGCAAACTCCAAGATTGAGCCCTCGAGGCCACAAAGCATATGTAGATACATCCTCAGAACATAAACCCAAACCACCAAATCGAGTCAAGTGATGCTAGCCTCCATTGAAAATCCCCAAAAAGGACCACCGCAAACCACAATATCTTCTATCGCCTCCGAAGGCCATTGTCAAAAATAGAAACAGCTTTCCCCATATACATAGGTTGGCACGTTCTAAGACCGAACAATAGTTTTGCGACACCCATACATGAGCGAGCAACAGAGCTCGGATTGAGGGTCCCGTAGACTGGGAGATGACTCATGAGCTCCACCTCGAGATGCCCTGTTCGCCGCCAAACTACTAATAAACCCGGCCCTTGCTAACAAAGACCTCCAAGGAGTTTTACACCCAAATGACGGTCTCCCAATCCCACGAGGAACAACCCATCCTGCACCTTCACCCCATTGCATGACGGCCAAAAACTTGTTTTCTTAATGTTGAGTTCAAGGCCCAGCTCGCTTTTTCTATGTTTTCCTTATTTCCAATATTTACCGATCTGCATAGATCATAGAAGAAACCGCACGGTAGAATCCGGTCATATTATTCTAAAATTGAAATTTGAAAATTAAATTGAATTACTACCGTTATGGTTTAGTTTACAGTCGCAATTCTAAAATGTATTGTGTGTGAATATTAGGCGTGAAACATTTTGAAAATGTATAATAACAAAATAGATTAGATTTTTCGACGGCCAAAGTGAAATTGTGAAGATTTTCTATGTTGAAGAGCAAGATAAGAGGGTAGTTTTTGTTGTTCCGGGCTTGTTACCTTGACTTTCGGATTAGATTCCATAGGAAGTCCAAGAACAATTTCTCAAAAAAAAATTGTATAAATCCTCAAACCTAAAACTTGGTGAACTTTAAAACATCAGATATTGTTCCAAGGTGCTTAAGAAGTTGTAAGCATTGTATGCTCATGAAAGCAATTCAGACATATCAAAATTACTATGCAATCTTTCCCAAGACACGGCTCTTTCTAAAAGCCAGTAAATCTCCTGAGAAAATTGTTCATAAATAATTTGATTGTGGCTGTCAAGCAGCATCAATATTAGTAATTCTTTTCAATCTAGTACTGTATTTTATAACAGAGCATTCTACTTGGGGCCCAAAAACCACACCTTTCACATAGAAGACCTGATATCCAGAAATCACACCGGTACCTGCGAAGGAGAAAAACCGATGTTCATAAAACACAACAAATCCAAAATATATCCAAAAGATCACAACAACCTAACCAAAATAAGAACCTTTGATGAAACAAATCCACCAACAATGAAAACAAACCAAATAAAACCAGACATATAATAACAACAACTCAATCATAAACAAGCCATAGGAGAACCAAATAAAACCCTGAGAGGAAACAAACCCTGCCTTTCTAAAAGACTTAGACCTCAAAATAATGTAAACTATAAAGAACAGTAGACACCTTTCACAGAGAATCAAAAACACACCATAGGAGAAAAAAACACTCCAAACATAAAATCCAAATAAAACCCTGAGAGCAAACAAACCCTGCAGAAAAAAGGCGGACAAGAAAACAACAAGAAAAAAAAAGGAAGAGAAAAAAGGGAAAACCTTCGGGGGGGGGGGGGGGGAACCCAATCAAAAACCTGAAAATAACAAACCAAACAGGCAAAGCCCAGCGGGAAAAAGAAACCCGACGCAGCAACGAGATGACAGAAAAGGAAGAAAAAGTGAAAGAGAGAGAAACAGAGAGAATAACGTTTACCTGAGGATATTCCAGAAGACCCAAAATCACGAGCGCGTGGAAAATTTGGAGAACTAAATCCCTAATTCCGAGCGCGAGAAGAGGAAAACAGAGAGGTCGAAGAAGAAGGTGACCTCGAGAGCAGGGATAATAAACAAAATTGAAACATGCAGGCAGATATGAGATGAGAACAGGGAAGGAGGCGGAGGATACGTGGAGGAACAGGAAGAGGCGGGGTGAAAAAACCTAGGGTAGAAGAAGGTGAAAGAGATAGGAGGCGGACGACGTTATAGACTCTTATTATATATATATATATATATATATATATATATATATATATATATATATATATTATTTGCAG
Source organism: Orobanche coerulescens (assembly GCA_033398695.1). Taxonomy (NCBI): domain Eukaryota; kingdom Viridiplantae; phylum Streptophyta; class Magnoliopsida; order Lamiales; family Orobanchaceae; genus Orobanche; species Orobanche coerulescens. The sequence goes on from CM065817.1 coordinate 9,419,278, forward strand.
CTTGCTTCACTAACGAATCTATCTCCTATTTTGTTCTTTTCAGATTTGCAGCTCATGTAGTAGATTCAAAAGCATGGTAAATATTCCAACAAGACTTACATGGGATTCCATTGTCTGAATCCCCATTCACAGTTCAGCTTCAGTTCTATAGAACTGCAAGCAAAAGGCCCCATAAAATCAGCTACCTCATCGTGAACTCAGTCCCGTAGGACGCCTTTCCAGTCCCAAAAAATTTGATCTAGTTGTAATCTAAATCTCGCGATATTTTGAGCTTGCAATTTCAGTCCATAACCTATCAAAGTTGTAATTTTTTACGATAAACCAAATATGTCTTAGCCAATAGGGGGCAGATGAAACTAGTCAATTATAACCAGAGCAGACTCGTCATGCTTTCGTATAAAAAATTTAAATTTGGTCCGAATGTAGCCGGGTATTCATTGATTGATTTTTTGTAGACAACTTACGGCAATTTGATCCCTAGGAAAATGTTAAAACCAACCACATGAATCGAAATTGCAAAAAAAAATAAAACTTCCCGATCAAAGTTGCAGAATTTAAAATGTGCGAGACTATTTCCGCAAAAAGATCATTCTAATGGAAGTACTTTAAAGATGTGGGAACTAAAAGCCCAAGAGCCATAAAGTGCAATTTTTTTCTCAAATCATTATCAGAATTCATTTCTTAAGGCACTGAAATGGTAATGTGCAATTTAGACCATACATAAATGCACTCATGCAACTATAATAGTCTTCCAAGTAAATGTAAGGTAAACCCCACACCAGAAACCAAACCACATAATTTAATGCCGGAAAAACGAACTTAACTCCACCTCAAAACCATGATCAAGAGGGGACGTTTTGTTCCGAACCCTTCGACCAGAGTCCTTGTTGCATCATAACCTTATGTGCGGCGATCGGCTTACCAGCCACATGGAAAGTCCTCCTCCCTCCCCAGCTTCCCAAGAACTAAGATAGATGCACATGCACCATCCACCACTCACAATTAAGAAATAAGAAACTCCCACACCCTGAGACGGAGAAGCGAACCTAACTCCAACTTAAAACCATGATTAAAAGGAAAGGTTTTGCCCTTTCGAGAAATACAGTTGCATCATAAATAGATATGGGACGCCTCTTTAAGCTTACCAGCCATTATGAAGCTTCTTCCGGCTTGTGACTACATCGATCCCCGTACCACCTCTCTCTCTCTCTCTCTCACGCACACACACACACATACATACAGACACCATAAAAATGATTACATACTGAGCATGACAATTCAGAGAGAGCAGATATGACATCCATGTTTCCACACCAAAAAGAGGGGAATTTCATAGTGAGAATGACTATCATACTATCCATTTTATGCAGTAAATATCTTCTTCTATTAGTAAATAAATTAACCTCAATTTTGAGATCATAATAAATACTAATAATCACTGGCAGAAGAGGATCGATGATGCGAAGACGGAGAAATTCAAAACCCTTTTGGAACAGTGGTCTTGTTCGAGGAATACACGTGTGCTTCGAGTTTTCTTTTAGGATAGAGAAGACCGATGATGATTTGGGTGGGGTGAGTTGTCGATTCTCGGAGATTTTTCGTTTGGGTACAAATATGATATTAATTTCTTATATTGTATAAGAAATCCCAATCAATCTTATCAAGCTTTATCCCATACACTTAGCAAACGAACCCCAAGGGTAGTTTTTGTAATCATCTTTTTTTTTTCTTGAGGTTTGGCAAAGTTACAAGAGAAAACACATCTAAATTCGAAATTACAAAACTAGTGTTGAGGTCACATCCATCTTACATTTTGCACTCTTTGTTAGTAGAGGAATTATTGGAATTATATTTTACAAGTAGGTCCATCACCTTTCTCTAAATATCAAAATAAACCCAAATTTCCACCTTACATTTTACATTACATCCTCGCTTTTTCTAAGAACGAAGCAATGAGGTGAAAATATGGGGCTACTTGTAACATCTCGAAAGTCGAAAGGCGTAATTGTAAAATATTTGATAACATCGCCAAATTCCAAGCCAACTACCATTTGGGGCAAATGTAATCGTAATCAAACCTCAAGGTCCGGCTTTTGTAATTTTAGAAATTAGTGGGTCTCCAAAAATTACAACAATGTAGATCCAAATGTGCTCGCTTTCTCGCGAACGTGCGGTGACTCTCGATTCTTATTTTGCCTCCTTAGCTTCCTCTCAATACCGATCAAGGTCCCAGAGACCCTCTTGTTTCCTCCTATCGGTGTATCGATAGCTCACCGATCGAAGGAGAAGGTGGGAACCCCATTCGTGACGAAAACTTGTGGGTCGTAAGTGCACTATCGATGACATAACAGTTCGATCGAAGCATTAGTTATATACATCCGCCGCTTCGACTAAAAACTCCTCCAAAGTCATCTTCCAAAATCAACTCTCTTCCCTACTAGATATATCCTCGATACTCCTCGTTTTACATCCACTTTGAATATCCCTCCACGCTTCATTACGCTTTTCGCTAAAGCCCCTGCAGCGACCTTGCTTGGTAATGCAGCCAGGGAAGGGTAATACGGTCATTTCCATGAATGGTTGGCTTCGTCTATACTTTCTTAAGCAATTCGTCGAGTCAATAATGGTTTCATCGGATGGCCTAAGTGGTTTTCGACTTGCTGTAACTAAAGATGTGGGAACTAAAAGCCAAGAGCCGTAAAGTGTAATTTTTTTCTCAAATCATTATCATAATTCATTTCTTAAGGCATGAAATGGTAATGTGCCATTTAAACCATACATAAATAAATGCACTCATGCAACTATAATAATCTTCCAAGTAAATGTAAGGTAACCCCACACCGCACCAAACCACATAATTTAGAGCCGAAAACGAACATAACTCCACCTCAAAACCATGATCTGCAGGGGACGTTTTGTTCGACCCACTGAGTCTTTGGTGCATCATAACCTTATGTGCGCGATCGGCTTACCACATGGAAGTCCTCCTCCCTCCCACTAGTACAAATATCCCTCTTTATCGACACTATTTTTATTGACACTTTATAATTGTGTCGCAATGCTAAAGCCGTAAATATCGACACTAATTTTTAGTGTCGCAATACAAGTGTCAAGAATACCGACACTAAAATAGTGTCGCAATTATTTTCTTTATCGACACTAAAATAGTGTCGATAATTAATTTTACGACACTAAATATTAGTGTATAGCATTACGATACTAATACAAAGTGTCAAGAAAATAATTATCGACACCAAGATATGTTCGATTTGTGAAAAAAATTATTTTTATCTCAATTTTTTTTATCTTAACTACATTTTTAGTTTAATTACATGAAAAAAATTACCATAAATTAAAATTATTAAACAAACAATTCACTTATAAAACATCCAAATGCATTATTAAATGAATAATCAACATCGCCGATGAGCAAACACCAAAGATATTTTAGAAGTAAATGAATAAAACATAAATCTCGAAGTCAAGATGAGCAAACAAAAAAGACATTGCGCAGCAACGGGCTAATACCGGATGATCCAACACAATAGCTAAGACACACAAAGATTCCAAAATTTATCCTCCTGGACGACGAGAAAATCATTTTCTGCATCGAAAAAGTATACCTTTGATACCAAATTACTCACGCGATAATAACTATCACGTCCGGTCAATATTTCGGTGGCAAGGATGAACACCTTTCGTTCATGTGAGGGTAAGGGTCCATGGTGTTGAATCCGTGTAATTCCATCCTATATTTACCTCTAATTTGGCGGAAGGGAGTTTCATCGCGCATCATTGCACCATTTGGGCGGACGACTCAATTGTTCTCAAAGAACTTTAGAGAGTAAGCATCTATTCGAAATTTGTTGGTAATCAAAGTTACTATTATCATCGATGTGATGGATATTCACATACCGGTATACAATCGTATATTCGGATATGGGTAAATTTAAGAAACTACACACACACACGTGGGCTCGCGCACACACGTGTTAGTGAATTTCAAATTAACCGTGTGCTTTCCATCGAAAATGAAGACAAAAAGAGAGACGTATTTTGGACATGCTCGCGAACTCGCGACTGAATAGAGTTAGCAAGTTTATCAATAACCGGCTTCCTTGTACAATTCAAAGACAAAGACACGAAGTTGATTTTCCGTCGGTATAGACCCAATCATCTTGTTCAGAATAGCGACAACTTCGCCGAAGACGACCCACGCTTCGATTTCGACAAGAACTTGAGATAGAGTAAAGTTCTCATGATGAAAGCAAATCGTATTTCCTATCTTTCTATCGGTTGCAGATTTATAAATTACTTCCTTCGCCCACTTCGCAAGTCTACTTTGGTTGAGGTACAACTTTTAAAGTTAGTCATTTTAAAGAAGGTACCACTCGTTTTAAATTATATGTTTCACTTTTTTCCAATCAACTAATATTGTACTTGTTAAAGGAATAATACCTATCAGTGCTTAAGTCGTTAGTTTACGGTTTTTCTAGTTAGGGTTTGACTAAGGCTGTTTGTACGTATTTCACCCTATTTAAAGGATGTTATCAATGGAATAATACAACAATCTTTTACCTACTTTGTCTCGGTTATTTTCTTCAACACGTTATCGGACGTAGTTCCCATTGAGCAAGAAAAAAACTCTCGCAAAATTCTCGAAAAGAAAAACGAAAATCGAAATTTTTCGCAAAACCTAGCCCGCCGCCGCACGCCGCACTGTGTCACCACCGCTAATCGGTCCCGATCGGTCATCTTCTTCCCGATTCGTTTGGTTTTGCGTAAAATTTCGATTTTTCGCTTTTTTTTCTTTCCGATTTTATGAGAGTTTTTTTTCGCTCAATGGGAACTACGTCGATAACGTGTTGAAGGGAAAATAACCGAGATGTAAAGTAGGTAAAAGATTGTTGTATTATTCCATTGATAACATCCCTTTAAATAGTGAAATACGCATAAACAGCCTTAGTCAAACCCTAACTAGAAAACCCGTAAACTAATGCACTTAAGCACACAATAGGTATTATTCCTTTAACAAGTACAATATTAGTTGATTGGAAAAAGTGAAAACATATAATTTAAAACGAGTGGTACCTTCTTTAAAATGACTAACTTTAAAAAGTCAGACCTCAACCAAAGTAGACTTGCGAAGTGGGACGAAGGGAAGTAATTTATAAATCTGCAACCACAATAGAAAGATAGAAATACGATTTGCTTTCATACTGGTAACTTTACTCTATCTCAAGTTCTTGTCAAGTCGAGAAGCGTGGGTCGCCTTTCTACGCAGTTGTCGCTATTCCCGAACAAGATGATCGGGTCTATACCGACGGAAAATCAACTTCGTGGCCGCTTTGTCTTTGAATCAGATAAGGAAGCTTGATTGTTCTAAACTTGCTAACTCTATTCAGTCACGAGTTCACTGAAGCATGTCCAAAATACGTCTCTCTTTTTGTCTTCATTTTCGATGGAAAGCACACTGTTAATTTGAAATTCACTAACACGTGTGTGCGCGAGCCCACGTGTGTGTGTGTAGTTTCTTAAATTTACCCATATCCGAATATACCTGGCCAGATACTAAGATGTGAATATCCATCACATCCGATGATAATAGTAACTTTGATTACCAACAAATTTCGTATAAAAGATGCTTACTCTCTAAAGTTCTTTGAGAACATTCGAGTCGTCGCCCAAATGGTGCAATGATGCGACACGGTGAAACTCCCCTTCCGCCAAATTAGAGGTAAATATAGATGGAATTACCCGGATTCAACACCATGGACCCTTACCTCACATGAACGAAAGGTGTTCATCCTTGCCACCGAAATATTACAGACCGACGGATGCCGATAAAGGTTATTATCATACCGAGTAATTTGGTATACCGAAAGGTATACTTTTTCGATGCAGAAATGATTTTCCATTCCGTTGTAGGAGGATAAATTTTGGAATGCCGCTATCGTGTCTTAGCTATCAGGTCGATCATCCGGTATTAGTCCGTTGTCGCGCAATGTCTTTTTTGTTTGCTCATCTTGACTTCAGAGATTTATGTTTTATTCATTTACTTCCTAAAACATCTTTGGTGTTTGCTCATCGATCGATGTTGATTATTCAATTTAATAATGCATTCGGGATGTTTTATAAGTGAATTGTTTGTTTAATAATTTTAATTTATGGTAATTTTTTTCATGTAATTAAACTAAAAATGTAGTTAAGATAAAAGCAGAATTGAGATAAAAATAATTTTTTTCACAAATCAACATATACTGGTGTCGTAATTATTTTTATCGACACTTTGTATTAGTGTCGCAATGCTATACACTAATATTTAGTGTCAAGAAATTAATTATCGACACTATTTTAGTGTCAAGAAAATAATTATCGACACTATTTTAGTGTCGTATTTATTGACATTAGACATCGACACTAAAAATTAGTGTCGATTTTCTTTTTTAGACATCGACACAATTATAAAGTGTCAATAAAAATAAGGTCAAGAAGGGATATTTGTACTAGTGGGAGGGAGGAGGACTTCCATGTGGCCGGTAAGCCGATCGCCGCACATAAGGTTATGATGCACCAAAGACTCGGGTCTAAGGGCCTAACAAAACGTCCTCTGGATCATGGTTTTGAGGTGGAGTTATGTTCGCTTTTCCGGCTCTAAATTATGTGGTTTGGTTAATGTGGGGTTTACCTTACATTTACTTGGAAGATTATTATAGTTGCATGAGTGCATTTATTTATGTATGGTTTAAATGGCACATTACCATTTCAATGCCTTAAGAAATGAATTATGATAATGATTTGAGAAAAAATTACACTTTACGGTTTCGCTTTTAGTTCCTACATCTTTAGTTACACTAAACGAAGTCGAAAACCACAAAGGCAATCCGAAGAAACCATTATTCAGCTCTACGAATTGCTTAATAAAGTATGTACCACTGAAGCCAACCATTAATCTCGAAATGACCGAATTACCCCTTCCCCGCCGTCGCTCGCATTACCAAGCAAGCGGTCGCTTGCAGGGGCTTTTAGCGGGAAAACTGAAATGAACCGTGGAGGGATATTCAAAGTGGATGTAAAACGAGGAGTATCGAGGATATATCTAGTAGGGAAGAGAGTTGATTTTTGGGAAGATGACTTTGGAGGAGTTTTTAGTCGGCGCGGATGTATATAACTAATGCTTCGATCGAACTGTTATGTCATCGATAGTGCACTTACGACCCACAAGTTTTCGCCACGAATGGGGTTCCCACCTTCTCCTTCGATCGGTGAGCTATCGATACACCGAGGAGGAAACAAGAGGGTCTCTGGGACCTTGATCAAAGCTATCGAGAGGAAGCTAAGGAGGAAAATAAGAATCGAGAGTCACCGCACGCTCACTGCGAGAAAGGTGCACGATTGGATCTACAATGTTGTAATTTTTTTGGAGACCCACTAATTACTAAAATTACAAAAGCCGACTTGAGGTTTGATTACGATTACATTTTGCCCCAAATGGTAGTCAGTTTGCTTAATTTGCTGATGTTATCAAATATTTTACAATTACGCCTTTCGACTTTCGAGATGTTACAAGTAGCCCCATATTTTCATCTCATTGCTTCTGTTCTTAGAAAAACTGAGGGATGTAATGTAAAATGTAAGGTGGAAATTTGGGTTTATTTTTGATATTTAGAGAAAGGTGATGGACCTACTTGTAAAATATAATTCCAATAATTCCCTCTACTAACAAAGAGTGCAAAATGTAAGATGGATGTGACCTCAACACTAGTTTTTGTAATTTCCGAATTTAGATGTGTTTTTCTCTTGTAACTTTGCCAAACCTCAAGAAAAAAAAAAGATGATTACAAAAATTACCCTTGGGGTTCGTTTGCTAAGCTGTATGGGATAAAGCTTGATAAGATTGATTGGGATTTCTTATACAATATAAGAAATTAATATCATATTCGTACCCAAACGAAAAATCTCCGAGAATCCCGACAACTCACCCCACCCAAATCATCATCGGCCTTCTTCTATCCCGAAAAGAAAACTCAAGCACACGTGTATTCCTCGAACAAGACCACTGCTCCAAAAAGGGTTTTGAATTTCTCCCCGTCTTTCGATCATCGATCCTCTTCTGCTGCCAGTGATTAGTAGTATTTATTATGTTCTCTAATTTGCTTAATTTATTTACTAATAGTAGTAGATATTTACCGCAGCTTATCGATCGGTTGATTGTCATTCTCACTATGAAATTCCCCTCTTTTTGGTGTGGAAACATGGATGTCATATCTGCTCTCTCTGAATTGTCATGCTCAGTATGTAATCATTTTTATGGTGTCTGTATGTATGTGTGTGTGTGTGCGTGAGAGAGAGAGAGAGAGAGAGAGAGAGAGAGAGAGAGAGAGAGAGAGAGGTGGTACGGGGATTGATGTAGTCACAAGCCGGAAGAAGCTTCATAATGGCTGGTAAGCTTAAAGAGGCGTCCCATATCTATTTATGATGCAACTGTATTTCTTGAAAGGGCAAAACCTTTCCTTTTAATCATGGTTTTAAGTTGGAGTTAGGTTCGCTTCTCCGTCTCAGGGTGTGGGAGTTTCTTATTTCTTAATTGTGAGTGGTGGATGGTGCATGTGCATCTATCTTAGTTCTTGGGAAGTCGGGAGGAGGAGGACTTTCCATGGTGGTAAGCCGATCGCCGCACATAAGGTTATGATGCAACAAGGACTCTGGTCGAAGGGTTCGGAACAAAACGTCCCCACTTGATCATGGTTTTGAGGTGGAGTTAAGTTCGTTTTTCCGGCATTAAATTATGTGGTTTGGTTTCTGGTGTGGGGTTTACCTTACATTTACTTGGAAGACTATTATAGTTGCATGAGTGCATTTATGTATGGTCTAAATTGCACATTACCATTTCGAGGCCTTAAGAAATGAATTCTGATAATGATTTGAGAAAAAAATTGCACTTTATGGCTCTTGGGCTTTTAGTTCCCACATCTTTAAAGTACTTCCATTAGAATGATCTTTTTGCGGAAATAGTCTCGCACGTTTTAAATTCTGCAACTTTGATCGGGAAGTTTTATTTTTTTTTGCAATTTCGATTCATGTGGTTGGTTTTAACATTTTCCTAGGGATCAAATTGCCGTAAGTTGTCTACAAAAAATCAATCAATGAATACCCGGCTACATTCGGACCAAATTTAAATTTTTTATACGAAAGCATGACGAGTGTGCTCTGGTTATAATTGACTAGTTTCATCTGCCCCCTATTGGCTAAGACATATTTGGTTTATCGTAAAAAATTACAACTTTGATAGGTTATGGACTGAAATTGCAAGCTCAAAATATCGCGAGATTTAGATTACAACTAGATCAAATTTTTTGGGACTGGAAAGGCGTCCTACGAGACTGAGTTCACGATGAGGTAGCTGATTTTATGGGGCCTTTTGCTTGCAGTTCTATAGAATCAAGTCGAATCATGAATGGGGATTCAGACAATGGAATCCCATGTAAGTCTTGTTGGAATATTTACCATGCTTTTGAATCTACTACATGAGCTGCAAATCTGAAAAGAACAAAATAGGAGATAGATTCGTTAGTGAGGCAAGCTGTAAATAATATATATATATATATATATATATATATATATATATAATAAGAGTCTATAACGTCGTCCGCCTCCTATCTCTTTCACCTTCTTCTACCCTAGGTTTTTTCACCCCGCCTCTTCCTGTTCCTCCACGTATCCTCCGCCTCCTTCCCTGTTCTCATCTCATATCTGCCTGCATGTTTCAATTTTGTTTATTATCCCTGCTCTCGAGGTCACCTTCTTCTTCGACCTCTCTGTTTTCCTCTTCTCGCGCTCGGAATTAGGGATTTAGTTCTCCAAATTTTCCACGCGCTCGTGATTTTGGGTCTTCTGGAATATCCTCAGGTAAACGTTATTCTCTCTGTTTCTCTCTCTTTCACTTTTTCTTCCTTTTCTGTCATCTCGTTGCTGCGTCGGGTTTCTTTTTCCCGCTGGGCTTACTGTTGGGTTTGTTTTTTTCTGGTTTTTGTTTGGGTTCCCCCCCCCCCGAAGGTTTTCCCTTTTTTCTCTTCCTTTTTTTTTCTTGTTGTTTTCTTGTCCGCCTTTTTTCTGCAGGGTTTGTTTGCTCTCAGGGTTTTATTTGGATTTTATGTTTGGAGTGTTTTTTTCTCCTATGGTGTGTTTTTGATTCTCTGTGAAAGGTGTCTACTGTTCTTTATAGTTTACATTATTTTGAGGTCTAAGTCTTTTAGAAAGGCAGGATTTGTTTCCTCTCAGGGTTTTATTTGGTTCTCCTATGGCTTGTTTATGATTGAGTTGTTGTTATTATATGTCTGGTTTTATTTGGTTTGTTTTCATTGTTGGTGGATTTGTTTCATCAAAGGTTCTTATTTTGGTTAGGTTGTTGTGATCTTTTGGATATATTTTGGATTTGTTGTGTTTTATGAACATCGGTTTTTCTCCTTCGCAGGTACCGTGTGATTTGGATATCAGTCTTCTATGTGAAAGGTGTGGTTTTGGGCCCCAAGTAGAATGCTCGTTATAAAATACGATCGATTGAAAAGAATTACTAATATTGATGTCGCTTTGTACCACAATCAAATTATTTATGAACAATTTTCTCAGAGATTTCTTGGCTTTTAGAAAGAGCCGTGTCTTGGGAAAGATCGCATAGTAATTTTGATATCGAATTGCTTTCATGAGCATACAATGCTTACAACTTCTTAAGCACCTTGGAACAATATCTGATGTTTTAAAGTTCAGTCCAAGTTTTAGGTTTGAGGATTTATACAATTTTTTTTTTTGAGAAATTGTTCTTGGACTTCCCTATGGAATCTAATCCGAAAGCTGAAGGTAACAAGCCTGGAACAACAAAAAAACTACCCTTTTGTACTGCTCTTCAACATAGAAAATCTTCGTCAATTTCACTTTGGCCGTCGAAAAATCTAATCTATTTTGTTATTATACATTTTCAAAATGCTTCACGCCTAATATTCACACACAATACATTTTAGAATTGCGACCTGTAAACTAAACCATAACCAGTAGTAATTCAATTTAATTTTCAAATTTCAATTTTAGAATAATATGACCGGATTCCTACCGTGCGGTTTCTTCTATGATCTATGCAGGATCAGTAAATATTGGAAATAAGGAAAACATAGAAAAAAGCAGAGCCTGGGCCTTGAACTCAACATTAAGAAAACAGAAGTTTTTTGGCCGTCATGCAATGGGGTGAAGGTGCAGGATGGGTTGTTCCCTCGTGGGATTGGGAGACCGCCGGGTGTAAAACTCCTTGGAGGTGCTGTTAGCAAGGACGCTGGGTTTATTAGTAGTTTGGCGGCGAACAGGGCATCTCGAGCTGTGGAGCTCATGAGTCATCTCCCAAGTCTACGGGACCCTCAATCCGAGCTCCTGTTGCTCCGCTCATGTATGTGTGTCGCAAAACTATTGTTCGGTCTTAGAACGTGCCAACCTATGTATATGGGGGAAGCTGTTTCTATTTTTGACAATGGCCTTCGGAGGGCGATAGAAGATATCAGGGTTTGCGGTGGTCCTTTTTGGGGATTTTCAATGGAGGCTAGCATCACTTCCGACTCGATTTGGTGGTTTGGGTTTATGTTCTGCCGAGGATGTATCTACATATGCTTTTGTGGCCTCGAGGGCTCAATCTTGAGTTTGCAGGACCACATTCTTCGGGATGTGTTATTGATGGAGTTGACTGATTATGGGTATGCGATGGATCGCTTGCGCATGTCCCTTCCCGATTTTGATCTTAGCGGCTTCTCTAATATGGACACCGCCCTAAAGCCCGTAATGTTCTCGCGTGTGTCCTATTTAGTGAAATCGTCAAGAGTTTGGGAGGAAGTTTGATTTATCCCCTCGCCAAAAGCGGTGTTTGAATGTCTCCGTGCTCCTCATGCTCGAATTTTTGACGGTTACCCCCATTGAAGGTCTAGGCCAACATATGTCGCCCCGAGTACCGGACTATCCTTAAGTACCGGCTTATGATCCCTCTGTTTCGGTGATGAGCCTTGCCTACCGCCGCAAGGTTTGTTTGGATTCTTTTGGCGAGCATGCGGTCCATTGCAAGGAGTTACCCGGTTTCAAATATATGCATGATTTGGTCGGGATGTTTTATATGATGTTCTTAAGAGAGCGGTGTATTTCTTCTAAAAAGAGGCCCCGTGAACTTTTGACGGATCCGCTTGAAGGGAGGTCTACTTTACGGCCATGATATACTTGTGTTTGGGTGGGGTCAGCGAAACATGCTTGTGTAGATCTTACCGGAGTGTCCCCTCTTGTTGGGCCTGGGGACAATGGGTTTATTGCAGGACAAGCTGAGTAGAAATCTGAATCGAGCAAAGTGGCTAAACACGAGAAACATTTCTTGGAGAATCAACACGTGTTCATCCCTTTTGCCTTTGATACATTTGGTTTCTTAGCTCTCAAGCACAAGTTTTTGTCCAGAGTTCAACGGGTGGTGCAAAGTAATTTTTCGGTCCTCAAGAAACAAAACTTCATTTTTAGTAGGATTGATTTTGCCATTCAAAAGGGGGTTGCGGCGCAACTTGTTGCCCGTTTGCCTGCCATCTTATTGTAATGTGTTATTGGTTTAATTAATTTATTAAAATGGTAAAAAAAAAAAATCTAAAACTTAATAAAAAATAAAAAAAACTAACTCATCAAGTCGTTGTTCGGACATCCTCCACTTTCTAAAGGCATATCCTCATTAATGCTTCCGGCATGTGGCAAAACTTGCACGGATTTGTCCTCTTTAGATATATTATGAGAAAGCTGCGCCATTTCTTGATGCGGATGTCTTCTAACCCGATTGTTCCCGATTTTCTCTATCTTCAACTGACGGATCCCTTGTCAAGTTGTCGGCATGTTGTCAACCGAATTTATCATCTGTAAGTACATTTTGATACTTTTTACGCCACTACTTCTATATTTGTTCCTTTCAACCGCAATTCATTTCTTCTCCTTTTTGATTTTTGACCGTCTTCGAATTTACATCAATCTCCCGATCAAACATGTAATATTAGATGAAGAACTCATTAAGGTTACGAAGCGAAAGTGAGAACGATAATGATGAACCACCGAACAGCCGCATGCCGATAGATGAAACACATAACGATCTTACATATTAGTGGTGGCCTCAACCTCATGCTCTCTATCCTCTCCGAGAACACTGCGATCCTCGTCGCATGTCCGATCATGCGATTCTCCACCTTCTTAGAGCATTTTTTCTTTTCTTTTTGATTTCGCACCGATCTCACACCTCGTAAAGGCAAGAAATGAATAGATGGCAAGTCGTGCCATGTAAAAGAGCCGAACAAAATGTAGATATACAACACATTGTTAGATGATGCTCACAGACAGGGCTCAGATCTGATCATTCCCAATGCTCTGAGACAAACTCTGATCGCCGATTGCGTCGTTTGCATTGTTTTCATGAATTCCATCACCGATTAAGACCTTTTCATTGGAAACAATTTCATCAAGATTCTCCACTTCCTTGGGCAGTTCATTCTTTTCATCCCTGACCTCAGTCTTTTCTTCATCCGATGGTAGCTTTGTCATTCTATGTAAATAAATGGAAAATAAAAAAATAGAGGAAAAGTGAATGCAGAGTCTGTAATAGTATATCGATTTATTACCATTCTGGTTTTCCACTGTCAGCCAGCTGATCAACCTTTTCCTTTGGTTCAATGACACATACACTAGCATCTTTTGCCTCGTCCCCCATTTCCACTGTTATCTTAGGAATCTGTTCTTCAGCATCAGCTCTTTTACTCTTTAACACAGATAAAGGGTTGCCATCCGCATCTTCAGTTTCATGTGAATTAGCATCATTATCTGAGACACTCGGTATTTCTTTCTAGGTTGTCTACCAAGACCCTTTCTGTCCTTCAACTTATCATCGTCCAGTGTAGCTTCATCCGTTCCTTCAGCAACACAAAGACCAAAATATAAAGCCATGATAGCCTTATTCCATATGATAAACAATCAACGAAGGGAAGTTTATATGTACTAAGGATGGATGATGAAATATTAAACTCTTTTAAACAACCAAAGTCATGAATCTGGAGGTTTAAAAAATTACATGAACACCGGAAAAGAATAATTCGATTGCATTTTGCAAGCATCGCCACATAGATAGAATATGATGCTAAATTACTAATAAATGTAGACATACTACTAGATATTATTGAACTTGGTGAGGTTTTTGTTTGGTGGTTAGGTTTGCTTAAATTGGCTGCTAAAACATTGTTATTCTTTTTCTTTTTGTTTAGTCATCTTCTTATTCCTTTATGTTTTCCTCTTGTTCTGATTTTGAATTTGATTATGTAGACGCCGCCTCCAACCGTTGCCGCTAGGAACTTTCTATTTGCTACTTTCCACCAATACGGGTCCCTCGATTTTCTGTACTTCTCATGTGACTGTTTGCCTATGTTTTTGTATCTTTTTTAGGTATATCCGTGCTATCAAAGGGCCTCGCCATTCTAGGCTCCGTAGATGCAAATTCATTTCTTAATTTATCATTTTGCACTGAAAGAGGTATCTTGTGCTTCTTACAACTTCTTTTTGCCTTTTTTGGATTTAATCTTTGATTCTTTATCATTGAACAAAGTGATGCCGGTCATTTTTGGGTGATTTACGGTCTCAATACTTGATTCCTTAAAATTTTCAGTTTGCATTTTGAAAAATAAACAGGTTTGGGACATTTGGAATTACTGCAGAGGTTTTGTTTAAATACAAAAATTGCAAATAATCCTTCAGGGTTTGTATTTGTGTTGCAAAAGTTCTCATGAATTATAGGTAACTTCTTTGCATAGAATGTGTTCTTGTTTGTTTGATGATCAGAGGTCTGGCATTCCTTTTCTAAGATTCCGAATTGACTGTATCTTTATTTCTGCATATCGGTATTGCAGCTGCTAGAGTGCCTTTGTCTGTTGCACAATGTATGTAGTTTATTTCAATTATTTTGTGTGTCTCTCATTGGCATATGTACCAACCTTTGGAGATTTGATTATGATAGGAGGTTTTCTTTCTTCTTTTTGTGCCTTAGGCTGTTGCACAATGTGCTCTGTGCGTTTTGATTTTGCACGATATTTTTTTGGTTTTAAATTTCATATTCATTTTTTTTATATGTACTGGAATTTTGAAATTGGGTATTCATGTATTGTTAAATAGGTTGTTCGTGTGCGTGGCCTGGACAGTTATGAAATTTTCTTTTTAAAATTTTTAGTTATTGTTGTGTTTAAAATTTTTATAGCTGTGTAGTTTGTCTTTCTTTATTTGCTAGAGTCAGCGAGATGGCATATGGTCGCAACGTTTGTGGTTTGTGTTTGCTTTTGTTCTTGTTATCGCTTAGGTTTTGGACAGATTGGGTTTGTTTCTTGTATAATGTTCATTTTTTACTATTTATTATTTCCCCGATATTTTGACACCTCACAACTTTATATTAAATTCTCTCGGTCCTGGTTGAGGCTGAAGGTTTTTCCTTGTATCTTATTTGTTTTGAATTCTATTTTTAAATAGGGTAAACATTTGATTGTTTTATCTTGTTTCCTCTGGATTCTAGGAAAATTTAGAGCCGTTCGTTCCTCTTTTTGGTTCTCAGCTTCTTTTTAACCCGTCTCGATTTGTAACTTGTTCTACAAGAATTTCTCACCGGATTTGAAGTGAGTTTAAAGACTCTCGCTTTCAAAACTTCTTTACTTTAGTTCGTAAATGATTCTTCTCGGATAAAAACGCTTGCAAGGTTTTTCTGTATGTGTGTATATGTCTGTGTAATGTTGTGAGTGTGAGGCCGCGCTTTAGTCTCATGCTTACTTAAACACGAACGCTTGAATGGTGTGCTCTATTTTTGTGAGGTCTTAAATCATATGAAATATTTGTAGAGATTTATATGTATTTGTGGAGGTTTCTCCAGACTATTCCTTCTTATAGTGTTTGTTATTGCTTTTTCCCGAGAATGGACCCTGCTTTTGTGCCTCTACCGATTACATGTTTTGGCACAGGTTGTCTTGTGTGGTTATTATTATGTGTTCTGTCTTTCATTTTTGGGAACTATTATTATTATATTTTTGTTCAAACATTGTTCCTCTTGTTCTATTCTTGATTTTGATTTCGTCGCCGTTGCCTTCGACCGTCTTTGTCGGGAATTTTCTATTTGCCGCTTCCAAAATTACGGGTCACTTGGTGTGCTGCACTTCCTAGGTGCTGCCTGTTTTGTGCTTCTTTCTTTAGTTCTTTTTGCCTATATGTTTGTGTCTTTTTTAGTTTATTCGTGTTGTTTACAAAAAAGTAATCTAAATGTCTCAAAAATGTCTCAGGTGTACTCGGGTGCTCTTGCCAATATAAATATCTTCAGGTGTGTATTCCCTTTAATTAATAGTGCCAACTTTAAAAGAGAGCTCCTGATAGATATGTTTATTGCGTCATATTTGTGCTGCTGTGTGTTTGTGTGTATGTGTGGTTGTGTGCGTTTGTGTGATGTGTGTGTTGCGTTTGTGTGTTTGAGAAAGGGAAAACCGGCATGGTTCCTTTAGACGTAATGTTTTCTCCGATCTTTTCGGATTTGGATTTGTTATCTTGAACTGTTGTCCAAATCTTATTTTGTGTGTTCTGGGTTGTATGTTCTTTCAGGTGTTAGATTTGTACCGCCAATTTTCTGCCTAATATTATTTTCTTTTTCCCGCATTTTCGTACTTGATTTGATCTTGGATTTTCTTTGGGTATACGTACTTCTCAATCGGGTAATGGTTCTGAGATTTTTGGTACATTTAATGCCCCCACGTGGAATATTTGCATCGGGGTATTCTACTCCATTTTTCGCTGCATCACCATGCTTTGTGTCTGTGTGTTTAAGTCTTTGAGGTGTGTGTGTTTAGGTATGCTTGTGTGTGTGTGATTATGTTATTAAATTCATTTTTTTTT
Organism: Orobanche coerulescens; assembly: GCA_033398695.1. Lineage (NCBI taxonomy): Eukaryota > Viridiplantae > Streptophyta > Magnoliopsida > Lamiales > Orobanchaceae > Orobanche > Orobanche coerulescens. Next base: position 9,436,231 of record CM065817.1, read on the forward strand.
TCAGATTTGTGTCTCTTTGCTGGCGATAGCTGTCGTTCTGCTTTTATTCTCAGGTATGTGCTCAGCGTCCTTTTTTTTTCTTTTTTTTTTTTAAATTATGAGGTTACTCATTTTCATCTTCGGATTTGCGTTTTTCTTCGCTGCCTGCAGCAGGTTCTCTGATTTTCAGGTACTTGTTCAACCTAGGTTGTTATATTTTGGTGTTTTGGGTGTCCTGTTATAGTGTGTTTAGGTGTGGTCTGTTATTTGTTGGAGTTTGGTTTGGTTGGTTTGTTAGATTGTATTTCACTATTTTGGACGAGTCTTTGTAGTTTGTGGCAGATAAATGCGGGTCCTCTTCATTCTACAGGTGCAATTCTGAGAGTAACCTTCTCAATATTTTATCCTTCTTCTTTGTTTGCTTGTTTTTCAAGAAAAAAAAAATCCCAAAAATAAAAAGGTGCAATTAGTTCGATATCAGATTGTTTGGATGCTAGGGACAATCGTGTTAGGTATGTTCGATGAGTTTTGATCGAACATATTTAAATTGTTAGTCTAGCATGTACCAAACAAAGACGTTTGCCCTATCTTAGTCGATTGTCAATTACGCGAATTTTACGGCTACCTGACCATTTTCAATGAAAATCTGACTGAAAAAGAAATTTGGCTGATAAATTTGTTAAAATAAGTTAGTTTATTGTTAGTATCAATCGAACCGGTGTCTGTAGGTGCTTCTGAACTTGCACATTTCCAAGTTAAAACTGATTTGTCAATAATATTGTAATTGGCTATAACCAAAAACTTATATATTCGTCTGTCTGCCTCGGTTCGGTTCAGTAGACTCTCAATTGTTAGAGGAATATTTTTTTGCAACTTCTCCGCCCTCTTACTTCTTTCTGGCTATTTGGCATGTGGCATTTTATTTTTCTTTAATTTTTTCACTGCCTTCGCTGATATTTTTTTCCTCCTTTCTTTGTGCACATTTTCTGCACTTGCTTACATTTTCTGCCGCCTAACTGTATTTTTTTTCCTGGCCCGATTTTTGCCTATTCATGAAATCAGGATTCCAAAATTTGTTTTGCCTTCGCTGCTCAGATTTTGCAGGTGACTTTTTCATTATTTTATTTCGTGCTGCGGCTGATTTTTTTCCTTTTTCGTGCTTCTAGGTTATTTTGTTCGGGAAATGAAAAATAATGATTTTGTCTCTGCTCAAATTTGATTAACAAAATGTAATTTATTGGAATCAAAATTCTCTACCGGGTAAAAATAAAGGTTAGGAATGCTTCATGATCTTGTTACCTTCTGTCATTTCATTTATCAATGAAATGATTGTATTCCTGGATCAGACATTCTTTATAATAATGTCTGCCTTGATCATTAGGTAGAGTATGTTGAGCTCCATACAACCCGCAGTCGTAAATCGCCGACAGATCGTCTGAAACCTTTATTATCACCGCCTGTGCTCAATATATTTATTTTATTTATTTATTTGCTCACAGATTATGTTATGTATATACATATATATATATATATATATATATATATATATATATATATATGTGTGTGTGTGTGTGTGTGTACCAGAAAACTAATGTAGTAGGCTATGGGGTTGACCGGTAATGCAGCAAATGTCGATTTATATCTTCTCCCGGCAGTTGATTTAGCTGTGTCATTTCATTCTATGGCTGTGTTGAAGTGACCTTAACATTGCAGGACGTTCGGGAGGCCAACTTGAAAGTGAAATGGAAGATTATTCTGGAGGAAATATTAAGCGAGTTTATTAATCTTCTTTAACCTGACTGATAGTTGGGTCAAGTTTCTCTTGAATAATATTAGTTGTGTTTAATACATTAGGATAAAAAGGGTCTGCCTTGCATTAATTATGAAGCAGGGCAAATTTGCCTGTAAATTGGAGCGTGTTCATCATAATGTATTTTAGCTAGACTCCAAAGGCGCTCAATTGGAAAGAAAAAAAGTTTACATTTTCGTGGCCTCTATGTTTCTCTCTTAGCGTGAGGATTTTGGCAGTTTTAGTAATCTGTGATGTACCTTTTTAGGTAGTTGTATAGCTGAGCCTCTATTCTTATCTGTGCTTATTTGCTGCTTCATATTTGATGCGTGTGGAAACTTTTTGGTTATGTAGGAAAGGAATTGTTACAGGTTCTGCGAAACGAGAGTATACGGTTTTACTTGAGAACAGTATACACCAGGTTAGTAGTCGATAGTGTTCCTCTTGCTTCGTACCACGACCAAATTATCAGTCTTCTAAAGCAGAACGTACGGATGACTGAGATTTGCTCTCGTTTTGAACTCGATCGTATGCGGTTACGAGTGCCTAGAGAACTATTAGTTCGCTGATTACCAATTGTCGTAATAAAATATTTGAAAGTTCTCTGGCATTTCTGTTTTTGATGGATCATGAATTTTATGTTAGCCAGTCACTTCTCGCAAGTATTTGTTGCCCCAACTGCATTCTGTTTTGACTTCTTCTGATGTTCACGACTTAGTACATATTAGGTGGGTTTTTTTGTTTGTGTTCTGTATTTCTCCATGTATATCGGTGTGCAAATTCAGTTCATCGTTTCTGAAATTGTTCCAGATTCATAGTCCCAGGTTTGGGGTGGGAATTTATTGAGGGTCCGGTGTTTTTATCATTAAGAAAGATTATTTACATCTCTGGTTAACAAAATTTTCGATTATCATTACAATATGGGCACCACCGTGCGTTGCACGGTGTCCCACCTAGTATATATATATATATATATATATATATAAGTAATCAAAGGAAATAAATTCGAAGATGGCGATGTTGAGTCCAGAATTTCATCTCCTTAAAATGCAGATTCGCCCCACCGCAGCAGGTATAGCGTCGCCTCCCAAGATAAAACATCTCGATGCGTTGATAAATCGATCATCGCACCCTCGGTGAACTAGAATAAAACCTTAACTACCACCGACGGGCCGAAAATATGTAGAGAAATTATTTCCCAAAAAAACGAACTCGGAATTTCTGAAAAAAACCGAACGAAAATTGCCTAAAAATCGACTTCACATCTGTATTTATAGGTGAAGATGGGAGAGAGACATGTGCTTGAGGAAATCTAATTAGGATTGGTCTCTTCACCACTTATTCTAATCTATTAATATATTAGTCCGATAATTATCAAATAATTTGATATTTATCCTAATATATTAATTCGTGTTGAAGGGAAAATAACTGAGACAGAAAGTAGGGCAAAATTTGTGTATTATTCCATTGATGAGATCCCTTTAAATAGAGAGAAATACATACAAACAGGCCTTAGCCAAACCCTAACTAGGAAAGCCCGTAAACTAACAGACTTAGGCACACAATGTGTATTATTACTTTAACACTCCCCCTTGTGCCTAGTCTACAAGTGCATGTCATGTTGCCTCGTTAAAACCTCGTCAAGCAAAAATCCAGTGGGAAAAATGTCTTGATCGTAGGAAAAAGAGTACAGCATCTTGACACATCAAGTTTAGACTTCGTCCTTTGAATCTATCCTCTCATATGATCGTTACATTTGATCACAGCACTACTAAGGTGACCATTCCATCGATCCCCAAAATCGTACATTTTGTTACCTCGTTAAAAACCTTTCCAAGTGATAAAAACCCTGTGGAAAAAATGATCCTTGGAATGAAAAGAGTATAACGTCGTTGTGTATGTAAGACTTCCTCAAGTCTACATCTCTCCCGATTTGTACATCAATCTAGTAATTGTCTCATTAAAAACTTCGCCAAGTAACAAAACCCAATGAGAGAAAATGAACATTGGTCAAAGAAGAAAGTCAACACATGTGATTAAGTTTCTTTATAAATCACCATTCCTTGTGATCTTTACATCGATCTCGAGAGTTGGAAAACTCTAAAGCTCCCACTAATGTTTACATTCATATATCGTGGCCTCGTTAAAAACCTTGCCAAGTAACAAAACTCAATGGGAAAAATAAACCTTGGTCTAAGGAAAAGAGTGCAACTTATGTAAGTATGTTCCATTATATCTCACATATTTCCAATTATGATCATTCCATCAATCAAGGGGATTTACAAGTTACATCATGCTCATAAATGTAAGTATGCTCATCAGTGGCAGTACTTAACCGTTGGTTCCTCACAAGTGTAGAATGATAGTTCTTAATCATGTACACTCACGGACTGATTCATGCAAAGCAATAATCATGTCGTGATTCGAGGAGGTAGCCAAAAGGGGTTTGCATAGTCGATTTTCAAAACATAAGCAAGTCATACCAACACATACTTTATGGTAGTTGCTTCGGCACCAGCATTTACTTTAGCATTTGCCTTTTTGTAAGCAGCTTCCTTTGCCTGTTTGTAGGGAAAGAATAGTCCCAAGTCTATTAAAAGATATTCTTGATACCATTCCATTGATGTTGCGTCGATGCTGAACTAAATCTAGTCAGCGAATTAACTAAGGAGTGATATTAGGTCGTGTACATTGAGCCAAGTACAATAATGCGCTATTGCACTCAAGTAGGGAATTTCAGCTCCCAAAGCTCTTCGTCACTTTCCTTTAGACGAAATGGATCTTTCTTTTGCATCAAAATGTTCGACCTATCATGGGATGCTAGTTGGGTTTACCTTGTCCATATTAAAGTACTTGAGAATCTTCTGGACATAGGCTGACCGGTGGAATAAATTCCACAAACTCGATGTTCTATGTCAATGCCTCGACAAAACCGAGTTTTCCCAAGATCTTTCATCTCAAACTCAGATTTTCAGTAATCGGTGGTTTATCTTATTTCATCAAGACCGATTATGCTCATGTCATCGGCATACATTGCGATGATCGTGAATTCGGAACTTATTTGTGAAGACGCAGGGACACAGTTCATCGTTCTTATATCCCTTACCAATCAAGTAGTCACTTAGACGGTTATACCACATCCTTAAGGATTGTTTCAAAACCGTAAAGTTGAGCGTTTCAATCAAATTGCAAACGCACTCCTTGGTCGAGTCACTTGATTTGGGTAATAAAATTCCATAGGACACTTCCGTATATATCTCCGTATCTAGATCCCCATAGAGATACGTAGTAATCACATTTATTGGCTGCATTTCCAGTCCCTCGGAAATTACTACGCTAATCAAATAGCGGATACGTATACGTGGGAGTACATTTCCTCGTAATCAATTCCAGGGTATTGTGAGAAGCATTACTTCGTGAAACCTTGTACATTAGGACTCTATATTCTCACTACGCTTTACGGCAAAGGTTCGTTTATGTCTTATAGGCTTTACACTTGGGTAGGTTAGCACTACCCACATCAAATACCTAACTCTTTGTCGGAGAATCTAGTTCTACCTGGAATGTTTTTTCTTATAGGCCAATCAGCTCTATGTTGATTTCATCCAGTGGCGAGGTTCGACATCATCGTACTTTATGATTCATGACATGTCATCAAAGTGGGTGGTTGATCAGGCCACACCCTCATAATTTCATCGAGACCCTTGATTTTCTGAATCATATCTTCGGGGCGTCCCCCTCGTCATGACTCATGGACATAATAAAATCAAGCATGATCTCATGAAACGAGTTCATTGATGGTTAACATGTGATTTGTGCCATACTCTACCTCTTTCTTGGGTGAGTATTTAGTCGAACCATGTGGCTTCCACCCTTTCCTTCGCAGGGAGCCACGGCCTCAACCACACCTCCACCAGGTGCAGTTGCATCACCCGGTTCATTGGTGATGTGCCCCTTACAGGGGACTTCTAACCTTACATGCACATTTGCAGCTGTAATGTGAGATCTTGTCACTTGAACGATATCAGTAAATGCATCAGGCATCGAATCTGCTACATCCTGAAGATCGAGTGTTCTTTGTGCTTCACCGTAACATTGTGAAGTTCGGGGATCATAATGAGACAAAGTGGAGACACCATGACAATTCCTGTCGTTCCTCGAGAAATTACGTTTTCTCTCCTCCCCCTAACGACGGGAAGGTTGTCTCATTAAAGTGACAATCCGTAAATCGTGCGGTAAAGAGATCACTGTGAAGGTTCCAAATAGCGGATAAGCGTTTGGAGATTCTTATCCAATGTGAATACTTAATCGTTTCTAAAGACCAATGCGCTGTGGGGCGCAGAAAGCACATATAATGCGTAACCAAATATGTGCAATTGGCACTCTAAGTCCGCCTGGGTCCAAAATACAAAAATAAGGCTATCCAGTTACCAACTGGTACGCATAAATTAATTGGTTAGCAGAGGGTCTAAGAATGAACGATTTAAGTAAAGTTGCGTGCAATATTGCATAATTCCAGGCAAAATATGCAAATTGGTGCGCATAACCAATGATATAATCACCATACATATTCTTTCGACGGTGGTTTATGTGAGACCGTTTGCATATGCACATGGGATGAGATACTATTCATTAATCTCTATCATGCAATAAACATCAAATACTTTTTGATGTGAACTCTGCAACATCGAGTCCTTTAGATGTGATAAGGGAGGTGAGCCCTTATAAGTTATTTTGGAAGTTCTGCAACAGTTTGAGTGGACAGGAGAGCGACATGTGACCAACATGTCGGAGAATCCATCAAAACCATAAAATACATAAATGGTCCGCATATTAGGTGGATGGATCCACAAATATCTCCTTATATTCAGCGTAAGAATGGAATGCTTGCTTTTGTTTCTTTAGCGTAGGAATGTCTCGTTTCCACATTGATTAAAGAGTAGGCTTTGCAAAAATGAGTGGGGCGCATTTGATATGCATCCGGTTCTTTGGATGATATAACACGATTAACATCAACATTGTTCTTTATGTCGAGTTGTTGCCACATTTTCACTCAAAAAGTAATGATGTTCGTACAAGTTCTTTACTATATGGGTCATTATACTTCGACCAGGATGACCTAGTCTATCGTGCCAAAGCCTATATGAGTCTATGTCCCAAAGTACATTGTTGGTGACAACAAAGGATTTTAAAAACCTAATAATAGTGAGGTACATCCACTAGATCGACTCATCAGTTATTCTAAATGCGTTTACATCCACATTTATTAGAATTAAAAGAAACCTTATTCCATTCTCACAGTGGGTTTCAATCTGGAAACCATTGCTACGTGTATTGTTGAAGCTAAGTAAGGTTCGAAGGGCTCTAGATGCATACAGAGCATCGGTAACTTAGAAGACTGTCGTTTAGGCATCAAGAAATGGGGATTACCTCGCCCTTTGATGAGTTGGGAGGACCCAATCATCGTAGTTACCGAGGTTTGGCAGGCGACTAATTCGATGTATAGAAGTCTAATTCTAAGAACATTCAACTTCTACTCGATTCATTCCTTAGAAAAGAGAGAAATTTCGAACCATAAACATTCAAGTAATATTCAGTACTTCCAAATAAAGCTAATAATCTAACGTAAGCAATATTAATATCTTGTTCGTGAAATAACGTTGCATCACTCCAAACACCAACACAATCGTCTTGAGGCAACTATACCAAATGTAAACGAGAAAGTAAACATAATACTAAGATTCAGTCTGTAGACTGTGACTCGTATGACTCAATTCGACGATTGGTGACTGTGAAATTGACATAGGGGGGCATGTCTGGATCATATTATTCGTACCCCTCCATAGGGGTACGAATAAGGTATCCTTTCTTCGGACTCTATATTTCTTGTAGTGAGATGCGTTGCTTGCTTGCATGGCAGTTCTTGTACCATGTCCAGCAACTCCACAATGATAGCACGATTCATTGCCAACTCGAGCCTTAGAGGCGATAAGATGAGTAGGTGTTTTTTGGTTCACTTGGCTAGTAGAGTCGGGAGCACCAAGTCTTCACATTACATTGGAAGAACCCCCACGTCCTTGACCACGAAGCCTATCATGTCCATTCCCCTATTCATTGGGGTAGTTTCCATCCTTCACTTTGCCATAATTAGCCTTGGGAATTTTCTTTGTCCTAACCGACCTGGCATTATTGCTCATTAACACTTCGTTATGCCTCTCAGCCACTTGCAGTAGGTTGATTAGCTTATTGAACGTAGTGATGCATTTATTATCATACTCCAGCCTATACTGGTTCGCTAGTATAAGAGCGGAAGTAAGGAAGGTGGAAAGAATTTTCTGGATCATGTCATCTTCTGTGATGTCCTTCCCACAGAAATTTAGGCGTGTCTTGAGGCGGAACATATCTTTGTTGAAATTGTTGATCCGTTTATAATCAAGCCAGCGGATTTCATTCCACTCCATGGTCAGTTCTGGGAGCAAAGTACACATGTTCCCAAATCGGCCCTTAAGGGCATCCCACAGTTCTTTGGGGGGATTTTCAACTGTAGATATTTCCATCTCAAGCTGGGTTCGATGTATCGCCTAAGGAACATTAATGTACTAACTTTGATTTTGTCAGACGGTGCATCGCCTGCAGTATCAAAGATTGTGACACTGTAGTCCTTAGCAACAAACATGGTCTCGACGTAGGAGACCCATCTATGGCACGCAAGCTCTTTTGAGTCCAAGATATCAAATTTGAGGCGAGTTCGATAAGATATCTTAATACATGAAAAAGGAAAATGATTTTTCACAGTTTACCATGAGTACTTTCCATGATAAAATTTTCAATAATGGGAGCGCTATTATTTTTCAGAACCAAGATATGGTCAATAAATTACTTTCGATGCTATTGAGGATTACCAATGATATTACTTCATCATGGTTCTATTTGGTATGTAGTAGAAAATATATTATAAAAGTCTACTACTCATGAAGCCTAATTACATGCGATATCTATATATGCATGCAAAATATATGTATATTTATAGGTATAGACATATAATCCTAGAAATATATCTGTACACATACTATGCAATCAAGTAGGTTACTTATGCCGCAATTATATTAATTCAACGTGAATTTACTTTAATTCAAGTTGATTTAAGCAATTCGCTTTGATTTAATTAAGGTTATTAATGCATTATGGTTTTGGTTTAATTAAACATAAATAAATTCGGTTATAATTATGCAATCAAAGAAATTTAAAAGGCATCTAAAATAGCACATTGCAGATAGTAAGATTTGTATTGTGTACTTTACTCCGTGAATAGGGGCAGAAACGGTCAGAGAACGGGACTGCCGGCGAGTCGGGTAGGGTCAGCAACCGGGTCTGGCCGGGTCAGCAACCGAGTCGGGCAAATTACAGTTGTCCACGGGCTGGTCAGCGCTGGGTCTGGTTTCTACTAATGGATTAGCGTGGACTAGAAGCGGGCTCAGACAGGTGACGAGTTTGGATTGGGAGTTACACGACGGACGGTGGTCTGGGTAGCGACTGGTTAGGGAATCGGATGAGAGAATCTTTGATCTGGACAGTCGCGGAGAAATGTACGACGGGGCGAGTGTTAGGGTTCGTCGGGTTTGGGTCGCGACAACTTATATTCGGAGGCTCAACCGAGGGGCTGGGGGGATCTGTTTCGGTCGCGAGCGGAGGGCGGGATCAGCGATGGGGTTGGCGCGATGGGTTGCTTGGCAGCGATTTGATTCGACGCTGCGGATTGCTGACGACGGGACTGCGTCAGGGAGGTCGACTATTGAGCAATTTGCAGAGATGGTGGAGGCGGCCGATCTAGGGTTTGCAGACGGCGGCGGGTTTACAGAAAAAAAATCTGCTTTTTCGATTTTTTTTTCGGGATTTTCAGAAAAATCGGGACGGGATTTTTTCTTGCTCAGTTGGGAACTAAGTGCTGATAACGTGTTGAAGGGAAAATAACTGAGACAGAAAGTAGGGCAAAACTTGTGTATTATTCCATTGATGAGATCCCTTTAAATAGGGAGAAATACATACAAACAGGCCTTAGCCAAACCCTAACTTGGAAAGCCCGTAAACTAACAGATTTAGGCACACAATGGGTATTATTGCCTTAACAATTCGATAATTATCAATCAAGTTGATATTTATCCTAATCCGAAAATTCGAATTTTATGATTGAGGCGGTTTAGCAAAATGAATTTTGCCAAATAAATTTGCAGTAAAAAGATAACTTCGAGAGGCTGAGACATTTCGCCCAAATCGCCATTCGATTCGAACTGAGCCGAGCCGAGCCGAGCCATGCCGTGCCGAGCTGAGCCGTCCGGATGGACGGACGGACAGCGGCGGCGGCGACGCGTGTGTGTGTGTGCGCGAGGGGCGCCTAGTCACACATCTACTCATGTCTCACTTTTGAACAAGAGTTTGTCCACATCTCCTTATATACTCACAATTTTGCTCTTCTTTTTCTAATGTGGGATAACATTCCAAACCCATTTCTAAAGGGTTCACTTTGAAACATTACATCTCATTCATACCTCAATCATTTTGAGTGTTCTTACAGTTTTGGAAACCTCGTACGGAGTACTACGTATTCCAACTAAGTCCCGACTTTAACTCGTAGTCGAGCCCACTCAAAATTACCTCTCAAGTGGGCTGCTCAAAACAGCCCATTTCTTCTATTTTTCCAACAATCCCCCACATGAATGAGATTGATGGTCCAGCAGCACACGTCAGACACGGAGTTGACTTGGTGATAGTTACTGTGGTTAGACATTGCATAGGATAGGTAGAGTATGCTCCTTGAACCTTCCCTCGAAAAGATATATTCTCCTTACTGGCTAGACAGTATGACTAGATGCCTTTGAAATGTCCGACCGCTTGTGTAAGTGATCGTATATCCTTCACAAGTGCCCTCCCTGATTTATTCTGTTCTCATTATTGTGCCCGTTTTGGCCGTGGACATCGTCTTGGTTCTGCGAGAGTTTCTAAAGAATTGTGCCTTGCAATTCTCCTTTGAAGCGGCCCCTCTTCACTCCAACATAGGTGATTCTTTTTAAGTGTTTTGAGTAAATTCGTATTTTACTCCACCCGACTATACGTTGTAGACTTAAGAACCATTAAAAGCATAAGCTTAACCTCTCCCACGGGTATCACTGTTTTCATCCTAGGAATGGTCGGTTCGGGGTAACCCCCACAGTGATCATGCCCAGTTTTATGAATTGGTTGTCCCATTGAACCTAGATCTTGGGATCTCCAGTCAGCTTAGGTTGGGTATCCTCCATAAAACCATTAGCTCATGGCAATAAACCCATTCCTCTTAATGATTTATCAACAAGGTCACCATTGGTTACGGATCCATGATATTATCTCTTGACGAATCGTAGTCAATAGTGATAACCAATGTTGATAGCAAAATGGTATTATGTCTTTGCCTCATATGACGATACTTACCATTATACTTTTGCTCTGTGCCCTGTCAATTGTTGATTGACTATCACAATAAATACATATTGCGGTCACAGCTTTGCCCATTGGAATATCTTCTAGAAATTGGTATTGCATTATGCCTCTTATGCATATTTGTCTCAGATTCCTTTGTAAATCGAGCAATAACCATCTATATTAAAGATTTCCATACCACTGCTGCACTGGCTAGTGTGAAACATATTCACCATTTAGACATTAAATTCATAATGTCAGATATCCAATTTGCATCACTATATCACTTTAATAGTTTTTGAATATCTCATATCATGCAGCATATACACACAAGTAATCTTTATATCATTGTAATCACCAATTGATGATTAGTTTCCTGATTACTCGTGTATCCACATAGTCTACTCACGATATAGACTGTGTTTAGTCTTGTACAATTCACTTAGTACATTAGACTTTTAGTTACTCTTGAAAGATCAGTTACCTTTGTGCTTGGATAGATGCACCATATCCATTGACATTCCAATTATACTAGAATTGATTCCGTTGATCTTCCAAGATTCATGTCATCATAGTATGACTGACCTCATATGAGACATTGTGATCGACTTGAGATTTTACATCTTAAAATCATATCTTTAATCTCATTAACATCTTTTCAGATTGTGTTGAATTGATCCCCTTGTCATTATTGTCAGCAATGACTCGATCATTCAAGTTTATTCTTAATATGACATAGTCGTCATGTATATTTAACATATACACACTTGACATATTCATTGTCTTGAATCTTTTTGACATTATAAGTTGGCATTTTTTAACGCTTTGAAATTACGTTACCAACTAAACCTAGACTTCAATTTCTCATAGATCAAATTACTAATTTTAAGCATCCCCAAACTAGCAATTTTTGATTAACTGCATTACCAACTTTGAGTGTCCCCAAATTGGTACTTTTCGGTCATTTAATCACCATATTTGAGCGTTGTCAATGTAATATCCGCAATTTTCGATTTTCGGTAAATTTCTTTTTTCGGCCGGAGTCCGTTTTGATGACTCTCTCATGACCGTCTCGTCATTTCGAGAATGATTAATTCTGCACTTTTTGTCATCCGAGTTCGTTTCGGTGTCGTTTTGTTGAGTTCCGTATCCTTAATCGACTTTTTCACGTGGGAGTTCGACTTTGTAAAGTCACCATTAATTCTTGGAAACTCCAAAAATTCTGAATCTTTGCAATATTATATAGCATCAAGTTAGCTTTCCAATGGTTCAAACGGTGAGTCAATCGGAGTCCAGACGAGGGAGTTATGGTCGAAATAGCTAAGACTATACGATGTGCCTTTTTCGTGTTGGAGTGGGGTACATCTTGTGTGCCGCGGCACACTTCAGGTGTCCGCGGCACTAAGCTGATTCCTGGGCGTTTTTCGTGGCCCTGGGCGCGGCACACTCATCCTGTGCCGCGGCACACGGGCTTTTTCTGCGTTTTTTAGCAGATTTTCGAGGAGAAAACTTCATTTTTCTCCTCTCTTCTTCCTCCTTCCATCTAGGGCGATTTGTGGGCGATTTTTCGGCGATTTGAGTGCTCCCAAACTTGTAGAGATCATCCACCTCAAGTCTTGTTGTAGATTTTCGACCTCTACTTGAATCCTTCATCCAAATCAAGGTATTTTGGCTTGAACCCTTGTTTTTGTAGATTTGGGGATTTTCCTTTTTGATTTCGATTCCAATCCGTTTTTGATCAATTAATTGTTGTATAAACGTTGTTTTGAACTTGTTCTATGGATTGGATACTCGTATCTTTGGTTCGCTCGACCAGGGTGATTTCTTTGTTCTTGAAGGGTCTTGAACATTTAATGTTCGATTAAATGTCCCAATGAGTTTCCCTTCGATAGTTTGTTGGGATTTCCGTTGTTTTGGCCTTGATTCTCGTCGTAACCATGTGTTATTGTTCCTTAGGAGGTTTATAGGTGTTCGAGGATTCCGATGTTGAATCCGTTTGGTGATTGATGATTCGTGTGGTGTTATTCTCGTAATACTCGTGGTGCTATCACATTCTTGATATTGTTCGGGGTTCGGGGCTATTCGACCGCGTCATCCGTCGTCTTATTGCGATCGTGATTTCGAGGCAAGTACCTTGTCCATACTATTCTTGTTTTGTGAATATGATAATTGGTGATCGTCTTTATGTGGTTGTTTGATTGTTTGAAACGAGTTTTCAAAAGATTCGGTTTAGCCTTGTTAAAGGCTTGCTTTCAAAACGCGTGTGTTTTGTGAATGGTGTGGTTTGAGAATGACTATGTGAACTCTATGGATATGTTTGGTGTTGATGTTGCACTTGGTATTTGCGTGTGGACGTATATTGTTTCATTTCGGTGCATTGTGGTTTGACGTGGTGTTTTGCTAAGTGTTTGATGCTCTGGGTGAATTGTTTGAATATCCTTGATGTGATATGTTATTTGTGTGAATGTGTGGATACGGTTGAAGGTCTACGGTGACACATGGAACGTGATCATGTGGTCAGGATGCAACAAGTGATTGATCCAACCGTGAGAGCCTGAGATAATCTACGGTGGCACATGGCATGCGATCATGTGGCCAGGATGCAACAAGCGATTGATCCAACCGTGAGATGTGTGTGATTTGTTTCGCTAGCCAGCTCGGGAGGGTCCTTCGAGGCCTCGAGTGGGATTTGTGGCTTCGTCCGGTCTAGGTGATGCGCGTGTGCGATTATGTTTTGTTGATTTTATGTCGTCGAGGGCACGTGATGTTGGGCTCGCCGTGTGAATTAGTGTCGGTTTGCTATTTGTGAAAACAAAACCTTTGTTGTGACCTGTTGATTTTGGAAAGATAAGGATTTGAAAATCCTAAGTTGTTTTCTATCAAAACTCTCGATGGCATTTAAACGGTTCTATAAATTGTTTTCCCTTGATTTGTGACCCTTTCGGTTTTGGAAATGTTTACCCAAACTCTTGCCTCGGGAAGTACTTTTCTTTACATTTGGATCTTTGAGGATTCCTGATTATTATTGTTCTTGGAACTTGTATTGTATGGCTCGTATTTTTGCACTTGTACTTGCACTAGCAAAACAGTGGAGTTTTGCTAACCCCAGTATTCGGGGTGGATGTCTATTTTTGCATTCGGGTTTTGGAGCATAGCACGAGTCGGCACGAAGGATGATGAAAGATGAACGATACTAATCACACGAGGTTCCGTTGATGTCGTATTGGTCCAGCTTGTATTTTCTTTTCCATTGCGGTATCTTTTCCCGTTGTACGGGAGTTTATTTTATTTTGACCCTGCGTGGGTATGTGTTTGGGAATGAGTTGTATGTTATTATTGAAAGACCAAGTCGGTCTCTTGAGTCATTTTAGCCTTAAAGGCGATGTTTAGATGTTTGATTTTAGTTATCAGCCTGGTAGATCCTCGAGGAGAGGGTCTACGGCGTGTAATATCCCTGAGTGGATTGGGGGTGTTACATAAATGGTATCAGAGCTTAGGTTGTGGAAACCTAGGCTGTCGGGTCGATGGTGTCTGTTGAGTTTTGTCTTGTCGGATTATGTCGACTAAGTCGTGTCGACGCGTCGTCTGAGTTTGTTGGTCGTGATTAGTATCGTGGGCGATCATCATCTTCGTGCGACCTGTGAATGTAAGTCTCCCTTCTTTGTGTTGTGCCTCGTGTGACACGAGCTATTTTTATGGTTATTTGTTTAGTGACGGAATCCTCTTATGGATTTTGATTTCGTGATATGTGGTTATTTGACTCCCATATTTCGTTCATATGAGGAGTGGTGTTGTTGGATTGTGCGGGTTAATCGTATTTCTTTTATCCGCTGCGTGAGTTCTTTTGTAATTACTTTCGGTATTTTACCGACCGAGTTTTATTTCGAAAATCGATTCCCTTAACCGAGTTTTTGGCATTATGGCCTTGACCGCTTTGACGAAATTCTTATGACGGTATTTAGTATTTTGTAAATGGCTTTCGTGAGTTTTTGAAATATTACCGTCATCGGCCTTTTTGGCGTTTTTGTAAATGGTTTTTAGCCTGGTGAGTTCCGGTGCGGGACCCACGGCGCTATAATATTTTGTGTAATTACCTGAAATTTTTGGGCATTCTAGCCCATTGAATTATCTTTGAAAAAACTTGAGTATCTTAGAAAATAAATTTCGAGACGTACTTTTAAAATGAATTATTTTCTCGTGGTACATCCAAGGTGCCACAATATGTTTCAAAATTCTTCTACCTCGAGGGCCCAAAAATGTTTTGAGATATTTTCAATGTTTTATAAACACTTTTACTTAGACCCGAGGGTCGAATATTTCCGGAAGTTTTCACGAAAAGAAAGTGTCCTCATTTTTATCAAATGCGAGATGGTTCTCCAAAGTCTCGATAACGATGTTTCACGTTTGTACTTTTTCTTGAAAGGTGATACTCAAGATCAACCGGCATTTTTCTAAATTATTTTCAAAAGGATGTTTTCATTTTAAAAACCTATCCATTCCCGTTTGAGGGCTGGATATGTATGTATGATGTTTGCTTTGTCGTTATGATGTTACTCCCGAGTATGATCGAATTGGTGGCATGAATGTCGAGGCGTTGCCACGTATTTGTTGTACTAGCCCTCTGTGAGAGGTGTGAACTGGTGTTTACTGTTTATCACCTCGTGGTGATTTGCGTGTTGTCGCACGAGTGTGGGTTGTTAAAGCTTGGATTTTTGTGCGTTTATGCACATGTGTGATTGTTTCATGATGTTTGTAATTATGTGCTGGTTACCGTTCGGGCCGTTGAGGTCGCCGAACGATACCGTCGTTGTTGTAGTGTTTGTGTGTGTATTACTTTACTATGGTGATCGTTATATATGATATGTGTTATGATTCCTCGTTGTGCTGAGTTGGCATCTCCGGTATGTTGTTTTGCGTTGTTATGTTCCATTGTATCTAGCATTTGTATTTTCGGTATGCCGAGCCGAGGCATTTCAACCGTGATGTGCTGGGGGAATGTACGTGCAATTTGTCCTTCTCGTCAGTAACACATTTCGAGTGTGGACTCGAGGGACACCGAATTCAGTTTTGCGAATTGGCTACCGAGACTTTCGGAGTTCGCGCTTCAGCACAGATATCAGAATCGGCTTTGAGAGGCCCATAGGAGATTTTCTGTCGGTTGCTTTTTGTGTTGTTACCTTGTTTCCGTTATTGTGAGTTGCGGGGATGACTTTCTTTTAGAAGAGGTCGAATATAATACCAGTATTATTTTTGGCTTCTATATTTTCTCTTTCTCCAGTCTATCGATTCGCCCGTGTTCGTTGATATTGTCTGAGCTTGTTCTGTATTTCGGTTTCATCGTTTGAACGAGCTGTGATCTTGTTTTGGGTCGATCTAGTTATCGCTGTGACTTTTCCGAGTTCGGTTCGATTCTTGTGAACCTTGTTCTAAGTAGCATCTTTGGTTCTACTAGTTCTTTTAATCGAAGTGGATCGGATTTGGAACTTCGTATTTTCGACTGTCGACTCGCTTATGTTCGTTGACATTTTCTCGAGCTTGTCCCGCCCTTGCTTTTGTTGATCGAACGAGCGTGGTATTGTTTCTAATAACTCATTTGTCATTATGACTTTTCAATTTCTATTCCCTCTCATGTGGATCTTATGTGAATGCATATGTTGTTGTTTTCACCGGATCATATATTGTCTCGAGTCGAGATGTGAACCTTGGAGTTGTTGTTTGAATTTTTATTGTTCTTCGTGATTCGAGCATGATCGTTCGATTTTTGTTGTCTCGATCTTTGTGGTTCGATCGTTTGATTGTTCGGTTTTTGTTGATCTCATTTCGTGATTGTTGAGCGTTCAGACTCCTTCCTAATTCCCTTAAGTTCGGGAAATTAGTCTCGTTTCGATCTTCCAACCCTTGGGCGGTGGAATTCCGTATTAGTTCAGCGATTGGCTCGCGTTTCGATTGATGTACCGTTGGGTTGGTCAATCATACTGACTTTCGTTCGTTGTGTTTTGTGATTGTCGGATAATTGACTTGGCTATATTATCCGTTTGATGACGCTTGTCATTTGTTGGTTTTATTGTATCCCTAACGGCGACGTTGTGTTGGTCGTCGTGGAGCGTGTTTTCACGCCGTATGTCTCTTTGCGTTTCTTGCAGCGTTTCGCCGTTGGGCGCGAGTTTCCTATTTTTGTGTATCTCGTCGAGTTTTCCTGGCGGGTATATTGCTTCCCCCTACTTGTTTTAAGTTTCGGGACGAAACTTCTTTTAAGGAGGGTAGAATGTAATATCCGCAATTTTTGATTTTCGGTAAATTTCTTTTTTTTTTGGTCGGAGTCTGTTTTGACGACTCTCTCATGACCGTTTCGTCATTCGGAGAATATTTAATTCTGCACTTTTGTCATCCGAGTTCGCTTTGTGTCGTTTTGTTGAGTTCCGTGTCCTTAATCGACTTTTTCACGTGGGAGTTCGACTTTGTAAAGTCACCATTAATTCTTGGAAACTCCAAAAATTCTGAATCTTTGCAATATTATAGAGCATCAAGTTAGCTTTCCAATGGTTCAAACGGTGAGTCAATCGGAGTCCAGACGAGGGAGTTATGGTCGAAATAGCTAAGACTATACGATGTGCCTTTTTCGTGTTGGAGTGGGTCAGATCGTGTGCCGCGCCACACTTCAGCTGTGCCGCGGCACTAAGCTGATTCCTGGGCGTTTTTCGTGGCCCTGGGCCGCGGCACACTCATCCTGTGCCGCGGCACACGGGCTTTTTCTGCGTTTTTTAGCAGATTTTCGAGGAGAAAACTTCATTTTTCTCCTCTCTTCTTCCTCCTTCCACCTAGGGCGATTTGTGGGTGATTTTTGGGCGATTTGAGTGCTCCCAAACTTGTAGAGATCATCCACCTCAAGTCTTGTTGTAGATTTTCGACCTCTACTTGAATCCTTCATCCAAATCAAGGTATTTTGGCTTGAACCCTTGTTTTTGTAGATTTGGGGATTTTCCTTTTTGATTTCGATTCCAATCCGTTTTTGATCAATTAATTGTTGTATAAACGTTGTTTTGAACTTGTTCTATGGATTGGATACTCGTATCTTTGGTCTGCTCGACCCGAGGGTGATTTCTTTGTTCTTGAAGGGTCTTGAACATTTAATGTTCGATTAAATGTCCCAATGAGTCTTCCTTCGATAGTTTGTTGGGATTTCCGTTGTTTTGGCCTTGATTCTCGTCGTAACCATGTGTTATTGTTCCTTCCGGAGGTTTATAGGTGTTCGAGGATTCCGATGTTGAATCCCGTTTGGTGATTGATGATTCGTGTGGTGTTATTCTCGTAATACTCATGGTGCTATCACATTCTTGATATTGTTCGGGGGTTCGGGGCTATTCGACCGCGTCCTATCCGTCGTCTTATTGCGATCGTGATTTCGAGGCAAGTACCTTGTCCATACTATTCTTGTTTTGTGAATATGATAATTGGTGATCGTCTTTATGTGGTTGTTTGATTGTTTGAAACGAGTTTTCAAAAGATTCGGTTTAGCCTTGTTAAAGGCTTGCTTTCAAAACGCGTGTGTTTTGTGAATAGTGTGGTTTGAGAATGACTATGTGAACTCTATGGATATGTTTGGTGTTGATGTTGCACTTGGTATTTGCGTGTGGACGTATATTGTTTCATTTCGGTGCATTGTGGTTTGACGTGGTGTTTTGCTAAGTGTTTGATGCTCTGGGTGAATTGTTTGAATATCCTTGATGTGATATGTTATTTGTGTGAATGTGTGGATACGGTTGAAGGTCTACGGTGACACATGGAACGTGATCATGTGGTCAGGATGCAACAAGTGATTGATCCAACCGTGAGAGCCTGAGATAATCTACGGTGGCACATGGCATGCGATCATGTGGCCAGGATGCAACAAGCGATTGATCCAACCGTGAGATGTGTGTGATTTGTTTCGCTAGCCAGCTCGGTAGGGTCCTTCGAGGCCTCGAGTGGGATTTGTGGCTTCGTCCCGGTCCTAGGTGATGCGCGTGTGCGATTATGTTTTGTTGATTTTATGTCCGTCGAGGGCACGTGATGTTGGCTCGCCTGTGAATTATTGTCGGTTTTCTATTTGTGAAAACAAAACCTTTGGGCTGTGACCCTGTTGATTTTTGGAAAGATAAGGATTTGAAAATCCTAAGTTGTTTTCTATCAAAACTCTCGATGGCATTTAAACGGTTCTATAAATTGTTTTTCCCTTGATTTGTGACCCTTTCGGTTTTGGAAATGTTTACCCAAACTCTTGCCTCGGGAAGTACTTTTCTTTACATTTGGATCTTTGAGGATTCCTGATTATTATTGTTCTTGGAACTTGTATTGTATGGCTCGTATTTTTGCACTTGTACTTGCACTAGCAAAACAGTGGAGTTTTGCTAACCCCCGAGTATTCGGGGGGTGGATGTCTATTTTTGCATTCAGGTTTTGGAGCATAGCACAGGGTCGGCACGAAGGATGATGAAAGATGAACGATACTAATCACACGAGGTTCCGTTGATGTCGTATTGGTCCAGTTGTATTTTCTTTTCCGCTGCGGTATCTTTTCCCCGTTGTACGGGAGTTTATTTTATTTTGACCCCTGCGTGGGTATGTGTTTGGGAATGAGTTGTATGTTATTATTGAAAGACCAAGTCGGTCTACTGAGTCATTTTAGCCTTAAAGGCGATGTTTAGATGTTTGATTTTAGTTATCAGCCTGGTAGATCCTCAAGGAGAGGGTCTACGGCGTGTAATATCCCTGAGTGGATTGGGGGTGTTACATAAATGGTATCGGAGCTTAGGTTGTGGAAACCTAGGCCGTCGGGTCAGTGGTGTCTGTTGAGTTTTGTCTTGTCGGATTATGTCTGACTAAGTCGTGTCGCGACGCGTCGTCTGAGTTTGTTGGTCGTGATTAGTATCGTGGGCGATCATCATCTTCGTGCGACCTGTGAATGTAAGTCTCCCTTCTTTGTGTTGTGCCTCGTGTGACACGAGCTATTTTTATGGTTATTTGTTTAGTGACGGAATCCTCTTATGGATTTTGATTTCGTGATATGTGGTTATTTGACTCCCATATTTCGTTCATATGAGGAGTGGTGTTGTTGGATTGTGCAGGTTGAACTGTATTTCTTTTATCCGCTGCGTGAGTTCTTTTGTAATTACTTTCGGTATTTTACCGACCGAGTTTTATTTCGAAAATCGATTCCCTTAACCGAGTTTTTGGCATTATGGCCTTGACCGCTTTGACGAAATTCTTATGACGGTATTTAGTATTTTGTAAATGGCTTTCGTGATTTTTTGAAATATTACCGTAATAGGCCTTTTTGTCGTTTTTTTTAATGGTTTTTAGCTGGTGAGTTCCTGCGGGACCCACGGCGCTATAATATTTTGTGTAATTACTCAAATTTTTGGGCATTCTAGCCCATTGAATTATCTTTGAAAAAACTTGAGTATCTTAGAAAATAAATTTGAGACGTACTTTTAAAATGAATTATTTTCTCGTGGTACATCCAAGGTGCCACAATATGTTTCAAAATTCTTCTACCTCGAGGGCCCAAAAATGTTTTGAGATATTTTCAATGTTTTATAAACACTTTTACTTAGACCCGAGGGTCGAATATTTCCGAAAGTTTTTCACGAAAAGAAAGTGTCCTCATTTTTATCAAATGCGAGATGGTTCTCCAAAGTCTCGATAACGATGTTTCACGTTTGTACTTTTTCTTGAAAGGTGATACTCAAGATCAACCGACATTTTTCTAAATTATTTTCAAAAGGATGTTTTCATTTTAAAAACCTATCCATTCCCGTTTGAGGGCTGGATATGTATGTATGATGTTTGCTTTGTCGTTATGATGTTACTCCCGAGTATGATCGAATTGGTGGCATGAATGTCGAGGCGTTGCCACGCATTTGTTGTACTAGCCCTCTGTGAGAGGTGTGAACTGGTGTTTACTGTTTATCACCTCGTGGTGATTTGCGTGTTGTCGCACGAGTGTGGGTTGTTAAAGCTTGGATTTTTGTGCGTTTATGCACATGTGTGATTGTTTCATGATGTTTGTAATTATGTGCTGGTTATCGTTCGGGCCGTTGAGGTCGCCGAACGATACCGTCGTTGTTGTAGTGTTTGTGTGTGTATTACTTTACGATGGTGATCGTTATATATGATATGTGTTATGATTCCTCGTTGTCTTTGAGTTGGCATCTCCTATGTTGTTTTGCGGTGTTATGTTCCATTGTATCTAGCATTTGTATTTTCGGTATGCCGAGCCGAGGCATTTCAACCGTGATGTCTTTGGGGAATGTACGTGCAATTTGTCCTTCTCACAAGAATACATTTCGAGTGTGGACTCGAGGGACACCGAATTCAGTTTTGTGAATTGGCTACCGAGACTTTCGGAGTTCGCGCTTCAGCACAGATATCAGAATCGGCTTTGAGAGGCCCATAGGAGATTTTCTGTCGGTTGCTTTTTGTGTTGTTACCTTGTTTCCGTTATTGTGAGTTGCGGGGATGACTTTCTTTTAGAAGAGGTCGAATATAATACCAGTATTATTTTTGGCTTCTATGTTTTCTCTTTCTCCAGTCTATCGATTCGCCCGTGTTCGTTGATATTGTCTGAGCTTGTTCTGTATTTCGGTTTCATCATTTGAACGAGCTGTGATCTTGTTTTGGGTCGATCTAGTTATCGCTGTGACTTTTCCGAGTTCGGTTCGATTCTTGTGAACCTTGTTCGGAAGTAGCATCTTTTGGTTCTACTAGTTCTTTTAATCGAAGTGGATCGGATTTGGAACTTCTGTATTTTCGACTCTGTCGACTCGTTTATGTTCGTTGACATTTTCTGAGCTTGTCCTGCCCCTTGCTTTTGTTGATCGAACGAGCGTGGTATTGTTTCGGAATAACTCACTTGTCATTATGACTTTTCAATTTCTATTCCCTCTCATGTGGATCTTATGTGAATGCATATGTTGTTGTTTTCACCGGATCATATATTGTCTCGAGTCGAGATGTGAACCTTGGAGTTGTTGTTTGAATTTTTATTGTTCTTCGTGATTCGAGCATGATCGTTCGATTTTTGTTGTCTCGATCTTTGTGGTTCGATCGTTTGATTGTTCGGTTTTTGTTGATCTCATTTCGTGATTGTTGAGCGTTCAGACTCCTTCCTAATTCCCTTAAGTTCGGGAAATTAGTCTCGTTTCGATCTTCCAACCCTTGGGCGGTGGAATTCCGTATTAGTTCAGCGATTGGCTCGCGTTTCGATTGATGTACCGTTGGGTTGGTCAATCATACTGACTTTCGTTCATTGTGTTTTGTGATTGTCGGATAATTGACTTGGCTATATTATCCGTTTGATGACGCTTGTCATTTGTTGGTTTTATTGTATCCCTAACGGCGACGTTGTGTTGGTCGTCGTGGAGCGTGTTTTCACGCCGTATGTCTCTTTGCGTTTCTTGCATCGTTTCGCCGTTGGGCGCGAGTTTCCTATTTTTGTGTATCTCGTCGAGTTTTCCTGGCGGGTATATTGCTTCCCCCCTACTTGTTTTAAGTTTCGGGACGAAACTTCTTTTAAGGAGGGTAGAATGTAATATCCGCAATTTTCGATTTTCGGTAAATTTCTTTTTTCGGCCGGAGTCCGTTTTGATGACTCGCTCATGACCGTCTCGTCATTTCGAGAATGATTAATTCTGCACTTTTTGTCATCCGAGTTCGTTTCGGTGTAGTTTTGTTGAGTTCCGTATCCTTAATCGACTTTTTCACGTGGGAGTTCGACTTTGTAAAGTCACCATTAATTCTTGGAAACTCCAAAAATTCTGAATCTTTGCAATATTATAGAGCATCAAGTTAGATTTCCAATGGTTCAAACGGTGAGTCAATCGGAGTCCAGACGAGGGAGTTATGGTCGAAATAGCTAAGACTATACTATGTGCCTTTTTCGTGTTGTAGTGGGCTGTACTGTGTGCCGCGGCACACTTCAGCTGTGCCGCGGCACTAAGCTGATTCCTGGGCGTTTTTCGTGGCCCTGGGCCGCGGCACACTCATCCTGTGCCGCGGCACACGGGCTTTTTCTGCGTTTTTTAGCAGATTTTCGAGGAGAAAACTTCATTTTTCTCCTCTCTTCTTCCTCCTTCCATCTAGGGCGATTTGTGGGCGATTTTTGGGCGATTTGAGTGCTCCCAAACTTGTAGAGATCATCCACCTCAAGTCTTGTTGTAGATTTTCGACCTCTACTTGAATCCTTCATCCAAATCAAGGTATTTTGGCTTGAACCCTTGTTTTTGTAGATTTGGGGATTTTCCTTTTTGATTTCGATTCCAATCCATTTTTGATCAATTAATTGTTGTATAAACGTTGTTTTGAACTTGTTGTATGTCGGTGGTAGCGTCCCGGTCCTAGGCGATGCGCGTGTGTGATTATGTTTCGTTGATTTTTCGTCCGTTGAGGACACGTGATGTTGGGCTCTGGCCCTGTGAATTATTGTCGGTTTTCTATTTGTGAAAACAAAACCTTTGAGCTGTGACCCTGTTGATTTTTGGAAAGATAAGGATTTGAAAATCCTAAGTTGTTTTCTATCAAAACTCTCGATGGCATTTAAACGGTTTTATAAATTGTTTTTCCCTTGATTTGTGACCCTTTCGGTTTTGGAAATGTTTACCCAAACTCTTGCCTCGGGAAGTACTTTTCTTTACATTTGGATCTTTGAGGATTCCTGATTATTATTGTTCTTGGAACTTGTATTGTATGGCTCGTATTTTTGCACTTGTACTTGCACTAGCAAAACAGTGGACTTTTGCTAACCCCCGAGTATTCGGGGGGTGGATGTCTATTTTTGCATTCAGGTTTTGGAGCATAGCACAGGGTCGGCATGAAGGATGATGAAAGATGAACGATACTAATCACACGAGGTTCCGTTGATGTCGTATTGGTCCAGTTGTATTTTCTTTTCCGTTGCGGTATCTTTTCCCCGTTGTACGGGAGTTTATTTTATTTTGACCCCTGCGTGGGTATGTGTTTGGGAATGAGTTGTATGTTATTATTGAAAGACCAAGTCGGTCTACTGAGTCATTTTAGCCTTAAAGGCGATGTTTAGATGTTTGATTTTAGTTATCAGCCTGGTAGATCCTCGAGGAGAGGGTCTACGGCGTGTAATATCCCTGAGTGGATTGGGGGTGTTACAGTCAAATTGGAGATTTTATCACATCCTTTGAAGTCATTGCTTGACATCATAGTGTCCAAGGTTATATGCTACTATTTTAGTGTCAATTTAGATTCATAATACTTTCACTAAGTTGCAGACTTTCAATCGTTGCGCTAGGCAAATATGCCTTTGGTTCTTCCAAGTTGGCTTTTCTCAAAACCATTTAGAAAGACTGCATGTATGTTCATTTGATATACTTCTACATATATATAATAATAATGAACTTTATTCTCGTTACTAGAGAATATATCTCAAAGTACTTTAAGCTCTCATGTTACTACAACCTCAGTTAGTAGTTTCGCCTCTTATATATCTATGGATCCATTTAATTTTTATTTTCCAATTGAATTCACTTTGGATCCTAGTGGTATCCATTCCAGAGGAAGATCCATCGAATATTAAACAAAATTCTACACAACAGAATTATTCTTTCTCTCTTATATGACCATATGAAGAGTGTATATGGCATTGTAAATTATCTTCTAGCACGCATGTTAGAAATTTCAGACGTAGTGATTTTCCAAGTTCAAGCCTTTTTGCTTCAACCTTTAAAACCACTTGGTGATTCATTTCACATTGATAAATTCTCATAATTGATTTAGTTTTTAAATCAGTTATGTGTTTGATACACTCTTTTCCTTAACTCGATTAGTACATACTGATATGTCAGACTATCAGTTTTTCTTTTTCACTACGGATTTATACGTATCACGCATCATGTGCGTATCCAGTGAAGATGCAGTCGACCGTATTAGGTCATACCTTCACTTGGTTTGGCTTAGGAACTTTAGCCTTAGCCAGGCACCCCCACATTTTTAGTATATCTAAAATTATTTTACTTCATTATCGAATACACGTAACAAATGTATCACTATCTTTATAGAGTAATCACATTTCTTGTTACAACCTCTCATAAGAGTAGGTTTCAAAACCCTCTCTGGTTTTAATATTCGATTAAAGAACTTTATGTTCTTAGCACTAAAATTCAATTATTGAATTTCTCCGAAATTTCAGCATGGTTCCAAAACCAAAAATTTTAGCACAAACGCTGATACAACATCTTCATCAAGCCATGATCTAGTGCCCATGGAAAACATAAGCTTCCAATAAACCCACATTCAGTGATCCTCGGCCAACCGATGCGTTGGGGTTAAAACTCCTCGAATTTCTCCGAATTTTCCGCGTATAGAGCTAATATCAATATTTGCCTTATTAGGTATCACATGCATCGCCATAATAGGCTCGTGTGTCACTGCCGTAGTAGACCGACACCAACACGAGAAATAATAAATTAACTGGAGAAACAAATCCAACCAGAAATATTATAATTCTCATGCCGACCCATAACATGTACTCACTAGGTACCAGACCCGTTAGGGTCTTTAACGTCCGAGCATCCGACCAAGATTGATATTCCATCACATAAAAAGATTAAAATCAATCAACAAATCCTATTTAGTTAATATCTTAATTAAACTAAATAATCTTAACATCTTAATTGAATAATCAATTAGTAATCGATTCGGCTCTTATCAAGCAATGCTATACCTTATCAAAATTATCATATACATGATTATATAATAGCAAATATAATCACAATCTTATTTAGCAAAACGTATTGCAACAAATAATATAAATTCTTCTCATTTATATTAACCATAAACACTTTCTAAATAATGATCGACGTGTAATTCATAATTTTTTATTCTAATCATCTATTAGCAACTACGTTTGCTGACAGTAGCGTAACTCAATTAAAAATCCAAACTTGATATTGCAATGCCACATATGCTGGATAAATGAATTAGAGTCGAATAAGCATCGTCGATCCTACCATTCATGGATCAACACAACAAGTCACACAAATATGTTTACGCATATTTTTTTTCATTAATAAACAATGAACTAATGTAAACATAAGTACTTTCCTACATGACATGCCAGCTAATTCAAGTCATCCTTATACAACAAAATAAACATAATATGTTTATAACATTTATGTGCAGTTAAAAGAACCGGAGTTGGTCGCGGCAAACGCACGCCAAAATCACAAAATAATTATGCACACTCGCTTTTGGTACAAAAGAGGCCTCCATATATGCATAAGTACATGAATATTGACATGAAGATACATGATAAAAAACTCATCATTTATTAATTCACAGAAACATTAATAAAATTATAGAGGCAACAATATCCATGCTTTTAATATTCAAAAGAGGCATCAATGTATATAGATCAATCCTCCATTGTTACAGCTCAACAAGAGTATTAACATGATTAATTGAATAATCACCGCACCTATTAAGGCAATTATATTTGTGAACACAGTTCTAAATGAAACGCTAATCGTTTACTGTTCGATACCATACCCAAAAGCATTAATCAAAATATTAAGATAACAATATTAAGATACCATACCTAAGAGTATTGTTCCTTAGGGGAACTAAGATTTCGTGGTATATAGTGATGCTTCGGGCCTCGGGCTCGGATGTGTTTTGATGCAGAGAGATAGGGTTATTGCTTATGCGTCCCGCCAGTTGAAACCTTATGAGGTGAATTACCCCACGCACGATTTGGAGTTAGCTGTTTCGCCTTAAAGATCTGGAGGCATTATCTCTATGGGTCGTCGTGTAAAATATTTACGGATCACAAGAGTTTGAAGTATATCTTCAGTCAGAAAGAGTTGAATATGAGACAGCGCAGGTGGTTGGAGCTAATTAAAGATTACGACCTCGAGATACTTTATCATCCGGGTAAGGCTAACGTAGTGGCTGATGCGTTGAGCCGAAAGCTGATGGAGTTACAGATATTAGAGGTACTTACACCACATAGTAGGATCCAGCGAGATTTTATTTGTCAGAATATCGAGGTTTGAGTTCAGAGAGTTCAGGGTCAGTTATGTGCATTGGAGATCACTTCGTCCTTGACTGATGATATCAAGGCGAAACAGTATGATGATCCGTTTTTGGTCCAGTTGAGGGAGGATGTGAGGAAGGGGAAAGCCCCTGGATTTGTGGTTCATGATGATGGAGTTTTGAGATTTCGCGGCAGACTATGTGTACCGAGTGTTATTGAGCTGAGACAGAAGATCTTGAGTGAAGCTCATACCACAACTTACTCCATACATCCTGGTACGAGCAAAATGTACAAGGATGTGAGGAGTAACTACTGGTGGAGTAATTTGAAGACAGACGTTAACGAGTTTGTATCGAGGTGTTTGACCTGTCAGCAGGTTAAGATCAATCATCAGCGACCCGTGGGGCTTTTTGCGACCACTTCCTATCCCAGAGTG
Source organism: Orobanche coerulescens (assembly GCA_033398695.1). Taxonomy (NCBI): domain Eukaryota; kingdom Viridiplantae; phylum Streptophyta; class Magnoliopsida; order Lamiales; family Orobanchaceae; genus Orobanche; species Orobanche coerulescens. The sequence continues at coordinate 9,463,924 of CM065817.1, forward strand.
GAAATGGGAGGATATTTCTATGGATTTCATTACTAGTATGCGACTCGGACTGGAATGAACATGATTTGGGTCGTTGTCGATCGACTAACCAAATTAGCTCATTTTCTGGGTATTAAGGACACTTGGGGGCCAGAGAGACTAGCACGAGTGTTCATTGCAGAGATCGTGAGGTTACATGGGACTCCCAAGAGTATTGTTTCAGATCGAGATGGTCGCTTCATATCACACTTTTGGCAGGCCGTTCATCGGGGTTTGGGGACTGAGTTGAGACTCAGTACATCCTACCACCCTCAGACATACGGACAGTCTGAGTGGACGATACAAACGCTGGAGGATATGTTGCAAGCCTGTGCTTTAGATTGGAAGGATGATTGGGAGTCGCACTTGCCATTGATCGAATTCACGTACAACAATAGTTGGCACGCCTCGATCAAAATGGCACCATTTGAGGCATTGTATGGTAGGAGGTGCAGATCGCCGTTGTATTGGGATGATGCATCCGAGCTAATTAGCACCGAGCCCGATATGGTAGTTGAGACGAGAGAGAAGATTGCTCTGATTCGTGATAGGTTGTTGACGACCCAGAGTCGACAGAAGTCTTATGCCGATACACGTCGCTGGCCGTTGGAGTTTGAGGTGGGAGACCATGTGTTGCTTAAGGTGTCGCCGACACGGGGAGTTTACCACTTCGCTCGGAAGGGTAAACTTAGTCCGAGATTTATTGGGCCATTCGAGGTTCTAGAGAGAGTTGGAGATCTTGCATATCGGTTAGGCTTGCCGCCGTCCCTGAGCCACGTGCATAACGTATTTCATGTTTCCCAGCTTAGGAAGTATGTACCGGAACCTAGCCATATTATTGATTTTGGAGAGATCGAGTTAGGGCCCGACATTACCTTCGAGGAGAGACCGATTCAGATCTTAGAGCATCGGGTGAAGCAACTCAGGCACAAAACCATTCCTTTGGTTAAAGTGCAATAGTCTAGGCATAGATCCGAGGAAGCCACGTGGGAGACGGAAGAGAGTATGAGGTCTAGATACCCCGAGTTATTCGCGTTGTAAGTTTCAGGACGAAACTTATTTTTAGGGGGAAAGAATGTAATATCCGTGTTTTCTATTTTTGGTAATTTGTATTTTTGGTGTATGTTCGTTTCGGACAACTCGCTTGACACTGTTTCGGAATTTTGAATCTATTTTGTTCTTGGAGTTTCTCCGTTTGGACGAGTTTCGATGATGTTTTTACGTATTTTTATCTTGAGTTATATTTTATCGCATGTGTATTCGATTCTCGTAAAACTCGTTCGATTTCGTCATTTTCTTATTTCCATGAGTTCGTATGGTTGAGTGGAGCATGTTTTGAGTTTCGGATTGTTAATCCGATGTTGTATCGTGATTTTCGGACGTTTGGGCCGTTTCGTAATTTTCCATAAGTTTAGGGAATTTGTTCCTTGTTCGATTTTAATTGTGTACCTCAGACCGTTTCGGGTTATTGGATATTGTTTTTCGTTACATGTAATTTTCTCGGACCGTTGGGTCGGCATATAGCGTTTTGGTTTGTCGTCTTTTTCAGTTATGGTAGCGTCGTTTTGTGTCAAGAGGCTGTCTGGCCTGACCTGTGCAAAACGGCGCAAGACCCGCGACATTCTGCGCCGTGTTTCCCAGTGGTGCCCGCTTTCTTGCGAAACGGCGCAAGACCCGCGGCATTTTGCGCCGTGTCTTTGCGCCGTGTCGCACAGGGGTCGGCCGCTGACCTGCAATACGGCGATGAACACGGCGCTATTTAGACCGTTTGTTGCGACGTGTTCTGTCCAGTATATAAAGGACAGACGGGTGTTTTAACCCCATTTCTTCCTTTTTATTCCGTTTTTCCACTTCTCCTTGGCGATTTCGGGCGATCTCCCTCAGATACTACCTTCCATCATCTTATAACTCGGAATTGGACATTCTAGCACGAATCAATCATCTTCCTTCCACCATTCCATCGTTGAATTGACGTAATTGGACATCATACCTAATTTTAGGGTTCTTGGCTATTATTCGTTTTTCCTTTTGTTTTTGCTTCGATTGTTGATGAATTATAGTTGGGTAATCGTGGTGTTATGTTTTCCTAGAACTTTAGTGGATCAATTCCCAAGTTTTTCCCTTCGTTGATCGAATTTGAACATTATGCCTTCATAGTGTTCGATGTATTGTCCCTTAGGGTAGAACGCCGATTAATTCGTGATTTCTCAGTGGAATTGTAGTTGATTGAGTCTCTATTTTTGTTAGGATCGGATTTGTGAAGATTGTTCGGACCGAAACCTTTCCTTTCGCCGTTTTTTTCACATCGTGTTATCCAAGGCAAGTACATGTATTATATTTCATTATGTGTGTACGTTTTGATGCGAATGGTGTAAACTGGATTATTGAATGATTGTGATGGTTACTCTTCCACCCGGGGATGGCATGGGGTCTCTGGGGCCGATACTAATGGGTACGGCCACGGAAGTGGACTTGGGTGCGTGTGTTGATGTTCTTCCACCTGGGGACGGTTCGACGGGACTTCTGGGGGCCGATACTAATGGGTACGGCCGCGGAAGTGGTTTCTCACCTGGGGACGGTTCGACGGGACCTCTGGGGGCCGATACTAATGGGTACGGTCGTGAGTTACCAAGCGTGGATATTTGTGATGTGAAAAACTTGATGATATACTGTTTTGATGCAAATGTGATATTCCGGAATATTGATTTTCAAATTATTTTCCTAATGGTTTGTTTGCGTTGAATCGTGTATGTATTGTGTAATTGTGTACTTGCACTACCTATTCGAATGCTAACCCCTTAAATGGGGGAAATGCGTCTTATGCATTTCAGGTACTGGTCAAGCTGAGGAGCTGGCACGGGATGCGCACGCAAAGGATGGACTGGCATGATGATGAGGCTCGAGTCCATTTTATTTTTCTTTATTGGTTAAAGTCCCCTGCGTGGGCAATGGATTTACTGTAGTTACATTTTTCGTTACTGGATTAAAATGTTTTGGCCGAGGCCACGGCCCTATTTTTACTTGATGATTGTGTTTTATGGGATTTCATATTCAGTTGGTGTGTTATGTGTTAGCCAGGTAGACCTCATGAAGGTTCTACGGCGTGTAATGTCCCATTTGTGATTTGGGGTGTTAGATGGACTTGAGTTCCTAGTCGGCCTGCCGAGATAGAAACTCGGGGGCCACTGAATGACATAAACTGAATTGATTACATGGATCTGGAGAGCTCGAGGGGGTTAAGGTCCTATGACATGGCATGAAATCCGTCATGTCCGGGACAAGTTCGTGATTGTGCTCGATGATGACCTTCCCTACCTTCCAAACATCGACACCCTTGTGTATAGCATTATGTTTGGCTTCACATCCAGTCATCTTACTGTATGTTTTACAATCGGATCTCTTCCCTTTTCACATATTATGCGGACATACTTGTCTGCTCGTCTACGACTATTTCTAATCGCGACACCAAATCCTTTCGCCTTACCATAAGCTTTGTAGGCTTCTAACAGTCTTTTTCACTATAAAAAAGCATTCATTTTTTGGGGCCATTTTGCACCATCTCATCAAACGCATCATTATCTTTGGAGAAACCCTCATGCTCTGATGGATCTTCATGCATTTCGTCTTGCTCCATTTCATATTCATCTGCCATGGCTCCTTCCTCTTCTTCTTTATTAACTTCTTCTTCTTCTTTGTCTTGTTGATCCATTTCATTATCTGGATCCTGTTCTTCTTCATCGAACGACAACTCAGGGGATCCAAATAACTGGAACATTAAAGCCTCTTTCATAGATTCATCCGCCATTGAATGTTTTTTTTCTAGTTATCGCACTTATGCTTATAGAGTGAGTTGAACTGGAGATTAATGGAGATTATTGATGTGAGTGATGCATTTAAACTGGAGATTGAACTGGACATTCTAGCCGGGCGGCTATAGAGAAGGAGTTGAACTGGATATTAATGGAGATTAATTGGGATTACCATTCGGTTTTTGGGTAAACACACACATGCAGTAGTCGCACTTTAATCCGTAGGAGGTGGGTTTAAAAAAAATCTGTAGGCGGATTTTATATATATATATATGTGTGTGTGTGTGTGTGTAAATATTTTTAATTTCATATTTAATCAAGAATTAATTTTTTTTACTTAAGGATTCAGCAACATGAATGACAACCTGCATGATCAACATCATCAACACTAACCGAAATCAAATTAAGATACTTGTCCCGAGTCCTTCAGGAGAAATCTCGATGTCAAATCATCACCGACGATTATCCTTAATGCTCGGCGATCCAAACGTACCGTGGACTATTTTTATTTCATAAATAATATCATATTTGAACGACATAAACCAAATTGATTACATGGATCTGGAGAGCTCGAGTATAAAGCCAGCAAGGCCCATAAGACCATACAAGGCCCAAGAATAAACTTATTAGCTCGGCATAGAGCACGACGTCGAGGCTGACCTGAAAACCAGGACCATACTCGGTGTGCCTCAGCTTAGGCTCAAGCCAAGACTTGGTTCAGGCAACCAAATTGTTGCGCCAACTCGGATCAGTGACAAAATAAGCCGAGATTAATAAACTTCTCAACCCTGCCTAATGACATCTAGGCCGACCTCAAGGCCAGATATCCTAACTCGGCTTGCCTCAGTTCCGATTCAGATCTAGATCGTATCAGGCGACCATCTTATCATGCCAGCTCGGCCTACGGACAAAACGAGCCGAGATCCCTCGGTCTCCCTCCCTTGCCGGTATATGAAGGTCCTATCCTTCAAGCACGCGGAATCTGGCGAAATCCCAGATAGAGACAAATAAAGATATCCTTACCTAACAAGGACTCTTTTTCCACAAGGAAATTACATACACGATCATTATCAGGATTCTACTTCCCATGTATACATAAAGTCCAATATCAACACGGACTCTGTGACTTTCTCCGCAAGGTAGGGTTGCAACATCCATGCTTATAACTAGGTGTCCTCCACCTACACTGGTATGAACAGAATTCTTTGACTCTCAATACAGTTAATTTATTTCCACCATATTCAGTATACTGATAAGTGTCAATTTTGTACACTTATCCATGGTTTGTATCGATAAAATTCACCCATAATTGAGCTAGTCTACTCATTTTTTGCTTTTAATTTATTAGTTTTAATAATTTTATTTTTATCGGATGATGATCGGATTAAATAACTGAATTACTCAAGAAACAACATGTTTAATAAATATTCTATTTATTGAATTTTGATATATTCATGTTGTAGGGCTTTCCGAGACGAATTCGGCGGTCTTTCCGGATTCAAAATCAGAGTTATATATCAAAAGTTATCATCCGAAGAAGATCTGGGGCAAAAACGCAAAGTCTGAGGAATTCTGGGCTAAAAACGTAACTATCAAAGCTTCAAATGAGCAAATTTACGAAACGTTACGGCCGTAACATTCAGGGGTTACGGCCGTAAGTCACCTAGTTACGGCCGTAACTCCCGAATGTTACTAGTAACTCTTGACAGATTGCTATGATTTGTCTAATTTTTATACTTTGTGTATTATTGAGGGATGGCTGGCATTGATCCGATATAATGTAATAATGCTGGAGTTTTGGAGCTATTAGATGACTTTAGGTGTATAAATAGACCCCTTAGATCCTTCATCATTCACCATTCATCTTATAATTTTCCATTTTTCTTGTAAACTTTTCTTTTTGTGTGAAGAACACACTTGTGTTCTTGAGTGATCTTTGTAAGTGTGGTATAGTATATGTTGTTCAGAGAGTTTATTACTTCTATCTCCTTTATCTACTAAGGGAGTTAGTGTAATATCCGACGGAATTCTTACTTGCTGCTGTACTATTCGGATAATTTAATACTGTTGTAATCTTGTTGCATTTGTGAAATGAATATTGATGTTGGAATATATCATAATAGACTTGAATAAAATGATCACTCGCATTATGTTTGAATTTTCAGTGTTGTAGAGATAAGTGCATATTGAACTATTAAAAACCTGAGCCTAACGTACGTTAATCGTAAGTCATAGCGTACGCTATTTTGAGGCCTTTACGTACGTAAAGGGGTACCTGTTACGTACGTAACCAGTGCAATCGTATCCGATCTCAACTTTCGGCGTGTGGGGCCGGGTGGGATTCGAATATCTGATTTTTGGAGCCAACCTAGTTGACCCACATTACGTACGTAATGCTTCTAGCGGTAACGTACGTAATGAAGTTCGTATTTCACCAAGAACCTCGACTTAGCTTACGACGTAACACTTGTTGTGTAGCGACGTAACGAATCATGGCCGTTATAAAAAGACAACTTGTGTCTTTCATTTTGCACGTCCAACCTCCGATTTTCACCCATATAATCATCCCCCTTCATCCCTAGAGCAAGTTTACCTTCTTCCTACTTGTGTTGGAGCTTTACATTTTGATTTTGGAGCTTGTTGATTGGAACTTGGAGACATTCTTGAAGCTTATATTGTGTTCTTGTGGTTTGGTGTATTGTTCTCCATTTCTGAAGGTATGTTCTACGATTTAACCCTATAATCTCGAATTTAATATGATAGTGATTAAGTATATTTCACCTAGTGATGAATTAATCAAAATAAACATGTTGTAGTTAAGCTTTCAACAACTTAATGATGAACATGATGATTAGAGGGTTTGTAATGGTGTGTTCTTGGTGTTTTAATATGGTAATGATCATGTTTAGTTTAACCACACTCTCCTTGCTAGACTTATAACACCATTGGTATAATAATAATCCTTGTTCCATTGTAATGTAAATGACTTATTGGAATAATTACCATAAATGTTTTAAGAAACCTTGTTGATCATTAGAAGAATGAAATAATCTTCTTGAACCTAGGCTAAGTGAATTCAGAGGTGTGTTGTTTGAATCCCCAAGTCAGTTGGAAGGGTATAAGAGTGGTGCTAAACTTGAGATAGTCTTCATAACCATGATATGGATTTACAACTAATTAACTCAACATAAGTAATTGTATGTAGTGCAGATTTTACTTTTAATCATTTGAGATGTTCTTGATAAGATTAAAGGATAGGAGATTATTGTTTAAAACATTATGGAATGATTCTTAATCCAACAAACATTTGGTATCATCTTGTAATCAATTGTGAGAATTGAATGGTATGAATAAGGTTCTTGAAGTAACACTTTAGAAGTTAAACTACTCAATCGGAAATTAAGATGTTATCTCGTGAACATTCGATGTAGATGATCATATAAACGTATTAATGAGCAAAATATACTTCATTCAAGGTTGATTGTTCGAGTACACAATATTAGTTGAGGACCGTTGCCTGCTCCGACAAGAAGAGGACTATTCCCGTCTCCGTATTGAGGCAAGTTATCTTGCTTGGTTATAATGATGTGTGGATTCTTATGATGATTATGCATTTCGTGTATATGAAACACTTATAAACTTGTGTCTTGTGATTTGATGTTGCTCTTAATGATGTCCCGTTTTCATCGTGGGATTGTATTCCCAAGTTCGTTACTTTTGGACCCTTGATATTGTTGATCTTGTTGTCATCTCGGTGAGTCCTCGATCCTTATTCGGATTTTGTGAAATTCTTGAATTCGTTGTCATGTTGCATCGTGACATATCCGAGTCATATCTACGCTCCGATTGGATATTGTGTAGGATTTTTAGCCGGCACATATATAGTCATGCGTGAATATTTTCCGTGAAAGGTGTGCACACGAGACGTAGTTCGTTGAGGCTAATTAGGTATATTGTCCCACGTATATCCCGGATTCCGTATACGGGTGGACATGTGCACCGACACATATTCGGATCGGGCGTCTTGTGATGTCCTCTTGAGCCGTACTATCTTAGTCGCCACACCCATTTTTATACGTGGATGTGTTCGACGCTTTGTATCGAGCTCATACGCCCGAGGGGTATGTTCGTTAGTCGGGGCGTTATTCTTGAAATCTTATATGCGTGAATTGTATACTATCTTGAGAATCATTTATCATGTATATCTGACCCTGTGTTGGGCGAAATACTTGTGTTGTATTTTAGGTCGAGGAAAAGGCAAGGCACGGGAAGATTAAGGTGATGACGAAGGGTTCGAAGGATACTAGTTCGGGGGCCCCAAGTCTTTCGTGTCCGGTCATGTTCGTACCGTGTAATGTTATTTTCCGCTTCATTTTAAGTTTGAACAAATGTATTGTTATTTAAGGTATAATTCATCTGCATATGTATTATACTTATGTTTTGGATCCTGTGTGTAATAAGGCCGTAGGCCATACTGCTGTAAACTCCACATCGGAGTAAGTACTATGTTTTGTGGTTCGGTATCACATGTATTGTGTATTTAATGTTTACTTTGGATATCGCCTGGTGGATCCCAGTGTGGGGTCCACGGCACTGTAATGGCCGCCTTATCGGGGTGTTACAGTTAGGATCAATTCTTTCTCTTGATTCAACTAAACATGACCACCAAAGCTTGTAATATGTGTAATAAACCCTTCATGGGCTAAGTAATCTTTAGTTGGGATTATAAACAAGGTTAGTCATGTTATTTATGTTTGTATAAAAGATCTATTGTGAATTACTTATTATTGTGTGTGATTTTCATTGTTTTAACAATCTTTATTTATTTGGCCAATTAATGAAGATATTTATGGTCTTCATATGTTTCGAAAGAAAATATGTTTGATTAGATCAAATGATCTTCACTCTAAGTTGTTCTAGGGGATAGAAATATACCCCTAGTCCTTAGATGATTCATTGAGTTATTTTCACAAATCCTAATGCTATGTATTGAAGCCAATCAACATAGAAATATAGTGGATTGATTCAATATGTAAGGGCGTTTATAGTTCGAAAGAGAAACCGTCTTTTTAAGGAAAATCGAATCTACACAACATAATAAGTAAATTCATCTTATGATCTCCAATACATCTTTTATAACTAATGACGAACTAAGTTTGTAATCCCAACTATTTCATTTTATCATTAATCAATCTATTAATATTGCAATCTTTTTATTTCCTTATAATATTAGAACTATTATTGCAATTTCTTTGCAATTATTAAACCAAACTTTTTAATTGTGTTTCACTCATCTTAAGTATCTATAAAAATAGACTAATAGTGTATAATTCAAATTATAACAAAACTTCCTTGTGGGATCGATAAACCGGACTCAAAAAGTCCACTTTACTACTTGATACGATATCGTGCACTTGCGATAGTTACACTAAAAGCGTGTCAAGTTTTTGGCGCCGTTGCCGGGGAAGTATAAGTTATATTTGAAAAATTACATTATTAACTATTGTTATAAATACAACTTTTTCTTGGTTGTAGATTCTCTTGTCTATGCGAAGGACATACAATCGCGATTTAGTTTTACTAGATCCCGAGATCGAAGCCACATTCAGAAGAAGGCGAAGAGAACAAAAGAAAAACATTATTTCTTCACCATCAATGGCGGACGAACTAAATCCACGTCTCCCGCAAGGAAATGATAACGAAATAATTCCTCCTGTGGGGGGAATACCTAATGTTCAAAACATTCAACATCAACAATATCCTATTGTACCGGAAATAGATGAAGACAACATGCTCTTTGGGGAATTCATGAACCCCCCATCTTTGAGCGTTCAATCAAGTGTAATCTATCCACCATTTGGAGTGGACAATTTTCAAATTCGCCCAGATGTCATCAATCTCTTCTCCAACAACAACTCATTCTATGGAAGAACCGAAAATCCATATCTCCATATTAACCGTTTTGTGGAAATATGTGGAAATTTCAAATATCCAAATGTAAATGACGAGGCGATCAAAATGAGACTTTTCGTGCACACTTTGAAGGACAGAGCAAGAGAGTGGCTAGATACTTTGCCACCACGAAGCATAACAAATTGGCCCGAATTTGTCCAAAAATTCACCACTAAATACTTTCCACCAATAAAAGTAGCGAAACTCAAATACGAAATCTCTACATTTCGTCAACAAGATTCAGAATCATTCCACGAAGCATGGGAGAGATACAAGGATATGCTACGAAAATGTCCTAACCATGGTTTCAATTTGGGAGCACAAGTCAATTACTTCTATTCTGGAATTTTACCTTCATGCCGAGCCAATGTCGATTCATCATCAAATGGCTCACTGGGAAACAAAACTATGAAAGAGGCTTATAATCTTTTTGAGGTTATAAGTGAACAAAGTGCAAGATGGCCAGACAGAAATATCCAAAAGAAACCAAATGGTGTTTTTGAAGTGGATTCTTATTCACTTATGTTGGCAAAAATTGAAGCTCTATCAAACAAAGTCGAGGAAATGTCTTTTTCAACTCCTCAATCTGTGAAGACGGTACAAACTCCACAAATTTCAGCTTTTTCATGTGAAATTTGTGGAGCAACTCACAACAAGACTATCTCGTCCCTTAGTGCAACAAGAACACCACCACCACTGGAACAAGTGGCGTATGCCTGAATTTCCAAAGGCAAGCATACAATCCTTACGGGCCAACATACAATCCAGATACAAAAATCATCCAAATTTTTCTTATGCAAACAACAACAATGTGTTGAATCCAACGCATCAAGAAAAGAAGCCGATGGGAAGAAGCAATCACGAAGCTAGGTAACAACAATCAAGTATCAACAACGCAATGATGCTTCAATTAAAAATCTGGAGACACAAGTTGGCCAAATGGACAAAATACTTTCAGAAAGATCTCAATGCATGTTACCTAGCAATACCGAGGTAAATCCAAGGGAAAATGTCCAAGCAATCACAACAAGAAGTGGAGTGCAGTTGCAGAAATTTCTATGGAAAACCATCTGGAAAAACAAAAAAATAAACAAAATCAAGAATCAGAAAAAGAATCTGATACAGGACCTTCATCTCAAAAAGGTCCAATTGCTACAAAAACTTATGTTCCACCTATCCCATTTCCTCAACGGTTGAAGAATCACAAGCTCGATGCTCAATTCGGGAAATTCTTGGAAATCTTCAAAAAGCTACACATCAACATTCCTTTTGCCGATGCTCTAGCACAAATGCCAAGCTATGCCAAATTTATGAAAGATATTCTTTCCAACAAACGAAGGCTTGAAGAATACGAAACTGTCATGCTAACAGAGGAATGTAGCGCAATACTACAAAAGAAGTTGCCACCCAAGCTAAAAGATCCAGGAACTTTCACAATCCCGTGTACAATTGGTGAAGTGAATTTTGGCAAAGCTCTTTGTGATTTAGGGGCAAGTATCAACTTGATGCCCCTGTCAATTTTCAACAAATTGAACTTGGGAGAAGCAAAAGCAACAACAGTTTCGCTACAATTAGCCGATCGGTTAATCAAATATCCACGTGGGATAGTTGAAGATGTGCTCGTCAAAGTTGATAAATTCATATTCCCAGCAGATTTTATCATCCTCGACATGGAAGAAGATCAGGATATTCCCATTATTCTGGGACGACCATTTCTCGCAACCGGACGTGCTCTTATTGACGTCTATGAAGGAAAGCTAATTCTCAGCGTGGAAGACGAACATGTCATCTTCGATGTCTTAAAAACTTTGAATCAACCCTCCACAGATGAGTATTGTCTAAAAATAGACACAATTGAAGCCATGGTGAACAAGTCTTTAGAGAAAATTCTATCTAAAGATCCTCTTGAGACATGTATAGCAAATTCTCTAACCAGCATGGAAGAAGAATATCACTTGGCCGAAACAGTTAACTATCTAGAAGCACTACCAACCTTAAGAAAGCATCCACATTTTGAAGAATTGGGGACAAGCTCCGCTAAACCCCTCATTTCTTTACAAGAAGCTCCAACATTTGATCTCAAACCTCTACCCACACATTTGAGATACGCTTACTTGGGCGTTTCCTCAACACTTCCGGTCATCATATCTAACATATTGACCAAACTTGAAGAAGGGAAATTACTAAGGGTATTGAGGAATCACAAAAGAGCAATTGGATGGACTATTGCAGACATTAGAGGAATAAGCCCCTCTATATGCACTCACAAAATCTTGATGGAAGATGACTGCAAACCTTCAATTGAGCATCAACGACGTTTGAATCCAAACATGAAGGAAATTGTGAAGGCAGAAATTCTTAAATTACTTGACGCAGGAATCATTTATCCAATCTCAGATAGTCCATGGGTGAGCCCTGTACATATGGTGTCCAAAAAGAGTGGAATCACGATCATTGAGAACGAGCACAATGAACTTATACCAACACGACCGATCACAGGATGGAGAATGTGCATTGATTACAGGAAACTAAACAAGACGACAAGAAAAGATCATTTTCCACTCCCATTTATTGATCAGATGCTAGATAGATTGGCGGGACATTCTTACTATTGTTTTCTCGACGGCTATTCAGGGTACAACCAAATCGTAATAGCCCCAGAAGACCAAGAGAAAACAACATTCACATGCCCTTATGGAACATTTGCCTATAGAAGAATCCCATTCGGATTGTGCAATGCTCCAGCCACATTTCAAAGATGCATTATGTCAATATTCTCAGACATGGTTGAAAAATTCATTGAAGTTTTCATGGACGATTTCTCGGTTTTCGGAGATTCATTTGATAAATGCCTAATTCACTTAGGCATGGTCTTGGAAAGATGTGAAGACACAAATCTAGTTCTCAATTGGGAGAAATGTCACTTCATGGTCCAGGAAGGAATCGTACTTGGCCATAGAATCTCGCAACATGGAATTGAAGTCGATAAGGCAAAGATCCAAGTGATTGCAAAACTTCCTCCACCAATTTCGGTGAAAGGAGTAAGGAGTTTTCTCGGACATGCAGGATTCTATCGGAGGTTTGTAAAAGATTTCTCAAAAATAGCAAAACCTCTCTGTTCTTTGCTTGAGAAAGATACACCATTCCTTTTTACAAATGAATGCCACGTGGCCTTTGCAACTTTGAAGGATAAGCTTACATCAGCTCCAATCATCATTTCTCCTGATTGGACTATTCCTTTCATTTTAATGTGCGATGCAAGTGATTATGCCGTAGGGTCCGTACTGGGCCAGAAGAAGGACAAAATGATGCAAGTGATCTATTATGCTAGCAGGACTATGAATGATGCTCAGCTGAACTACACAACAACTGAAAAAGAGATGCTTGCAGTGGTTTATGCCTTTGACAAATTTCGATCCTACTTATTGGGATCGAAGGTCATAGTCTACACTGATCATTCAGCTTTGAAATATTTAATGACAAAGCAAGATGCAAAGTCAAGGCTAATCCGATGGGTTCTACTTATGCAAGAATTCGACATAGAAATCAGAGACAGAAAGGGAACAGAAAACCAAGTGGCGGATCATCTCTCTAGACTCGACCAAAACAATGCTCAAGAGAAGGAAATAAATGAAGTATTTCCGGATGAACAACCTGCTCCAAATCTCTAATATCCAGAAAAACAAAATGCACCATGGTATGCCGACATCGTTAATTTCCTTGTTAGTGGAATAATTCACCCAAATTTTTCCCATCATCAAAAGAAAAATTCTTCTCCGAGTTGAAATACTATTACTAGGAAGATCCTCTGTTGTTCGACGAGGACTGATCAAATCATCCAGATGCATACCGGAAGAAGAAATGGAGAAGGTATTAGAAAGATGTCATTCCTCTCACTATGGAGGACATTTTGGGGTTCAAAACAAGACAAAAATTCTTGAAGCAGGATTCTATTGGCCCACTGTTCAAAGATGCACATACACTTGTCTCGAAGTGTGACCGGTGCCAAAGACATGGAAACATGTCAAAAGAAATGAAATGCCAATGAATTTCATCCTTGAAGTTGAAATCTTCGACGTTTGGGAATTGATTTCATGGGACCCTTTCCATCATCATTCTCTAATGAATATATCCTTGTAGTCAGACTACGTATCCAAATGGGTGGAGGCTGTTGCATTACCAACAAACGAAGCTAAGGTCGTGGTAAATTTTACAAGAAAAATATATTCACTCGCTTCGAACTCCGAGAGTTATTATCGTGATGGCGGATCTCATTTCGCAATCACCGAGTTAAGGCTCTATTGACCAAATTTGGAGTAAAACACCGTGTCGCTACCTCTTATCACCCACAAACCGGTGGACAAGTCGAAGTTTCCAATCGTGAATCAAACGTATACTTGAGATGACAATGACTCATCTCGGAAAGATTGGTCGAAAAGTGGATGATGCGCTCTGGGCTTACAGACGGCTATAAGACACCAATAGGCATGTCTCCATTTCGTCTGTTTTTGGAAAAGCCTCACACCGCCAAGTAGAACTTGAACATCGAGCTTTTGGGCTATAAAAAATTAAACTTTGACGAACAAATACCGGAAAGAAAAGGTTGTCATAGCTTAAATGAGTTGGATGAAATCCGACTCGACTCATATGAAAATGCCAAAATCTACAAAGAAAAAACGAAAAGATGGCATGACAATGTAATTCTAAGAAGAGATTTTAAAACAGAGACCAAGTTACGCTTTTTAATGCACGATCGCGTCTGCTTCCTGTAAGCTACGATCACGATGGACAGGCCCTTACATGATCAAAGAGGTGTTTTCTCATGGAGCTGTGGAGATTTATAATACAACCGACGGGAGTTTCAAAGTAAACGGTCAACGGTTAAAGCCATATCTGGGAGGAGAATTCTCGACAGCAAAATGAATCATAATGCTGGAAATACCTAATTAATCTGACGAGAAGTCAAGCTAAGGACGTTAAACAAAGCGCTTATTGGGAGGCAACCCAATCTCTATTATTTCGCAAATAAGTTTGGGGGGAACACGGAAGGATTCAACAACAAGAGCAATGATCAGATCGTTCATAAAATCCAGGGAGTCTTTCTTTCATTATTCTCAAACATATAATAATTATAGTCATGTTAAAAAAATAAAAAAAAAATAATAATATAAATAAATACGGCCGTATGTTGTCCAATTATATTTTTTTACGAAAGCACCTTACGGCCGTAACTAGTGTACGTTACGGTCGTATCTTTAAAAACTGCCGCTAAAAAAAAAAAAAACGAACGTCACATACGGCCGTAAATTCTTCGTGTTACGGCCGTATCTTAAAACTTGTTTGAAAAACGAAAGCAACTTACGGTCGTAACTTGTATATGTTACGGCCGTAACTACTAGACTGTATTAAAGAAAACCGTCCTTACAACACTTATCACACACCAGACGAGACACAAGCGGCCGGGAGAGCGATTTTTTTCCCCTATCAATCCCTACTTGATAAAAAAAAATCAAATTTCTCAATACAATTCATTATCATATCAACATTAACACATAATCATCAGGTTCTCTTTCAATCCTTGTTTCAATTTTTATATTTTTGAGTTTTAGTTGTTAGTTTTTCACTTCATAGGTGTTTTTCGATTCTTATTTCCGTTTGATTCGATGATTAAATCTTGTTCATTTTTGAGTATTGTTGATATTTGTGTGTTTATTAGATTCAGTGATTTGTGGTGGCTTTATGGATTTGAGTTTGAATAAGAAAAACTTGTTAAAAAACTATGAACTCAAGGTGTCCGACGAAATGCCACAACGAAAATCTTTGAATTTTTTTTATGTTTTTATTAGTTTTGCTTGATGATTATAGTCGTGTGATGAAAAGAAGTTGATTTTGTTCAATTTCAGGGATGGCACCGAAGAAATCAACAAAAGGAAAAGAAAAGGTCGGTTCGTCATCTCAAGGTCCGGCACCGCCACAAAGAAAGCAAAACACGAAGTGCATTAAGGAAAGATTGTTCAATCTTGATGATTTCATCGGCCATGCGGATAGAGACACAATCACTACCCCTTTCATCCAAAAATTCTTAGACAACGGCTGGGAGAAGTTCGTTTCCGATCTCCCAAATGGTAACCCGACCTTGACCCTAAACTTTTACAATTCTTTCAACAAGTCCATTGGGCAGGTAGGGTCACCTACTTATCACCAAACTACTGTGAATGGGAAATCGATAAATTTTTCACCGGATGTCATTAACAAGTTTTTGGGGGTTAATTGTACTAATGCGGTTGACATTTCTATCTTACCTAATGAAGAGGTGTCGGATGATAGAGTTTTACGCTGGGCATTAGTGAGCGAGTTGCATGACAGTATTGGGATGATCAAACCCCGATACAACCAGGCGGACCTAATGGATGATGCTTGGTATTTATGGATGTGGGCAGCCGGGAGTATTTACCCGACTTCGACTCTGACGACGGTTTCCATTGGCCACCTGCGAGGTTTATTTGCTATCCGCCGGGGGGTAAAAATGGATTTGGGTACTCACATTTACACTACTATTTGTCACTATGCCGGCATGGTCCCGACTAGGCAGAAGATGCCATACCCCTGCCTTATCACCGGTATTTGCAGGAGCCAGAGAGTCAAAATTTCGGCAGGGGGTGATATTTTAACACATGGGGATCGACTGAACGGCCGGAGTAGTATTTTTCGAAGTACTCAATTGAGAAGCAAACGGGCACGTTTGGAACCGGAAGAGGATAGTAGCGAGGAGGAGGAATATGAGGCCGAGGAGGATGCCGGTTATGAGTTGACGCCTTTTGAGGAAAATTTGCTTGAAAGAGTTCAGGGATTAGAAACATCCCAGGCTGAAATTATGAGAAATCAAAATGAAATACTCGAGCGACAATTAGAAACGGAGAAGCGCTTTGAAAAGCTTTTCCGTTTTCTAAACATCCCTGACGACACACCTGGAGGATCAAAAAGCTAAAATTTCAGGGAGTTTTCTGTTTTCTCGCTTGCAATTATATTTTTTTCAAAAAACTTGGGACAGTTTTACTTATAAGTTTGGGGGTGATGTTTTCGTACTTGTGTGTTTATTTTGTGGTTTTTGAACTATGATTTTTATTTGGATTTTCATTGTGGTATGTTTTGATTACTGTATTGTGTGGTGTGTTTTTATTATTTGGCATTGATTAGGTTTAGTGTATATATATATATAAATATATATATATATATATATATATATATATATATTTATAGTATTTTGATTTTTGAGATTTTTAGATCTGGCCATAACACCAATAAATTAGTTATATACAAACTTCTAAAATCGTTTTAACCGGTAAAAAAATTGTATATTCCAAAATTTTTTGAGCCTTAATCTCTCTTTCCAAGCCTTGTAATTATCATATAAAATCGAGTCATTCGTTACCTTGAGAAAAGAAGAATCAATTGGTTGATGAAAAATAAAATCAAATTTACTTAATTTGTGGAGTTTTTGATTTTTCATGCTTAACTAAAAATGATTTTCTGCAAAAATTCTATTCCCTAAAAAAGGAGTCATTGGTGAAAAGAGCTACACGTTAGCAAATAACGGTGTGAAAGCTATCACCTAAAAAATAAATGACGAAAAGGAGAAGTGTTGAGCAAAGAATACCGCTAATTTTGGAAGTCTTAAATTTTGCGAAAAATAAAGGACTAACCATTGTTGGTGCGTAGCCGCCGTCTCGAAAAATTGGTGAAAAGAGCTACACGTTAGCAAATAACGATGTGAAAGCTATCACCTTTTACGAAAGAAAAAAATGAGATAGAAATTGTGTTAGTGAAAAGAGCTACATGTTAGCAAATAACGGTGAAAGCTATCACTAAAAGGGATGTAGTTTATGAGCAGATTTGAATTAATTAGCAGCTGAATTTCAATACACTCAATTTTGTAAAAATCACAATATTTGATGACGCCAATGAAATTCTTCTTCATATTGAGTCGAAAAATAAACGAGTGATCGAGAGCAACCATTAAAGGGAGTCGTGTGTATCACGAGTGGGAAAGAAATAATCAACCTTTTGGGGGGAAAACCTTACATTTTGGAATTACAAAATAAAAACCGTGTTTTAACTTCAAAAACATTAGTAGATTTATTTTGAATCTTGATTCATTTCTATCTACCGTATAAAGTCAAGTTGTTGTTTATTAATGACATTTTGATCTCCTTTTCTCTTTTTATATTTTAATTTATGTGTGTATTAATTTTCTTATTTTAGTGATTTTTATTTTTATTTTTGGAGTGTGAATAATAAAGAGTCTTGCTCGGGACTAGCAAGAATTCAAGTTTGGGGGTGTGATAAGTGTCAATTTTGTACACTTATCCATGGTTTGTATCGATAAAATTCACCCATAATTGAGCTAGTCTACTCATTTTTTGCTTTTAATTTATTAGTTTTAATAATTTTATTTTTATCGGATGATGATCGGATTAAATAACTGAATTACTCAAGAAACAACATGTTTAATAAATATTCTATTTATTGAATTTTGATATATTCGTGTTGTAGGGCTTTCCGAGACGAATTCGGCGGTCTTTCCGGATTCAAAATCAGAGTTATATATCAAAAGTTATCATCCGAAGAAGATCTGGGGCAAAAACGCAAAGTCTGAGGAATTCTGGGCTAAAAACGTAACTATCAAAGCTTCAAATGAGCAAATTTACGAAGCCACGTTACGGCCGTAACATTCAGGGGTTACGGCCGTAAGTCACCCTAGTTACGGTCGTAACTCCTGAATGTTACGGCCGTAACTCTTGACAGATTGCTATGATTTGTCTAATTTTTTATACTTTTTGTGTATTATTGAGGGGATGGCTGGCATTGATCCGATATAATGTAATAATGCTGGAGTTTTGGAGCTATTAGATGACTTTAGGTGTATAAATAGACCCCTTAGATCCTTCATCATTCACCATTCATCTTATAATTTTCCATTTTTCTTGTAAACTTTTCTTTTTGTGTGAAGAACACACTTGTGTTCTTGAGTGATCTTTGTAAGTGTGGTATAGTATATGTTGTTCAGAGATTTTATTGCTTCTATCTCCTTTATCTACTAAGGGAGTTAGGATCAATTCTTTCTCTTGATTCAACTAAACATGACCACCAAAGCTTGTAATATGTGTAATAAACCCTTCATGGGCTAAGTAATCTTTAGTTGGGATTATAAACAAGGTTAGTCATGTTATTTATGTTTGTATAAAAGATCTATTGTGAATTACTTATTATTGTGTGTGATTTTCATTGTTTTAACAATCTTTATTTATTTGGCCAATTAATGAAGATATTTATGGTCTTCATATGTTTCGAAAGAAAATATGTTTGATTAGATCAAATGATCTTCACTCTAAGTTGTTCTAGGGGATAGAAATATACCCCTAGTCCTTAGATGATTCATTGAGTTATTTTCACAAATCCTAATGCTATGTATTGAAGCCAATCAACATAGAAATATAGTGGATTGATTCAATATGTAAGGGGCGTTTTATAGTTCGAAAGAGAAACCGTCTTTTTAAGGAAAATCGAATCTACACAACATAATAAGTAAATTCATGGTAACCCGACCTTGACCCTAAACTTTTACAATTCTTTCAACAAGTCCATTGGGCAGGTAGGGTCACCTACTTATCACCAAACTACTGTGAATGGGAAATCGATAAATTTTTCACCGGATGTCATTAACAAGTTTTTGGGGGTTAATTGTACTAATGCGGTTGACATTTCTATCTTACCTAATGAAGAGGTGTCGGATGATAGAGTGTTACGCTGGGCATTAGTGAGCGAGTTGCATGACAGTATTGGGATGATCAAACCCCGATATAACCAGGCGGACCTAATGGATGATGCTTGGTATTTATGGATGTGGGCAGCCGGGAGTATTTACCCGACTTCGACTCTGACGACGGTTTCCATTGGCCACCTGCGAGGTTTATTTGCTATCCGTCGGGGGGTAAAAATGGATTTGGGTACTCACATTTACACTACTATTTGTCACTATGCCGGCATGGTCCCGACTAGGCAGAAGATGCCATACCCCTGCCTTATCACCGGTATTTGCAGGAGCCAGAGAGTCAAAATTTCGGCAGGGGGTGATATTTTAACACATGGGGATCGACTGAACGGCCGGAGTAGTATTTTTCGAAGTACTCAATTGAGAAGCAAACGGGCACGTTTGGAACCGGAAGAGGATAGTAGCGAGGAGGAGGAATATGAGGCCGAGGAGGATGCCGGTTATGAGTTGACGCCTTTTGAGGAAAATTTGCTTGAAAGAGTTCAGGGATTAGAAACATCCCAGGCTGAAATTATGAGAAATCAAAATGAAATACTCGAGCGACAATTAGAAACGGAGAAGCGCTTTGAAAAGCTTTTCCGTTTTCTAAACATCCCTGACGACACACCTGGAGGATCAAAAAGCTAAAATTTCAGGGAGTTTTCTGTTTTCTCGCTTGCAATTATATTTTTTTTTAAAAACTTGGGACAGTTTTACTTATAAGTTTGGGGGTGATGTTTTCGTACTTGTGTGTTTATTTTGTGGTTTTTGAACTATGATTTTTATTTGGATTTTCATTGTGGTATGTTTTGATTACTGTATTGTGTGGTGTGTTTTTATTATTTGGCATTGATTAGGTTTAGTGTATATATATATATAAATATATATATATATATATATTTATAGTATTTTGATTTTTGAGATTTTTAGATCTGGCCATAACACCAATAAATTAGCTATATACAAACTTCTAAAATCGTTTTAACCGGTAAAAAAATTGTATATTCCAAAATTTTTTGAGCCTTAATCTCTCTTTCCAAGCCTTGTAATTATCATATAAAATCGAGTCATTCGTTACCTTGAGAAAAGAAGAATCAATTGGTTGATGAAAAATAAAACTGAAATTTACTTAATTTGTGGAGTTTTGATTTTTCATGCTTAACTAAAAATGATTTTCTGCAAAAATTCTATTCCCTAAAAGGAGTCATTGGTGAAAAGAGCTACACGTTAGCAAATAACGGTGTGAAAGCTATCACCTAAAAATAAATGACGAAAAGGAGAAGTGTTGAGCAAAGAATAAATGCCTAATTTTGGAAGTCTTAAATTTTGCGAAAAATAAAGGACTAACCATTGTTGGTGCGTAGCTGCCGTCTCAGAAAAATTGGTGAAAAGAGCTACACGTTAGCAAATAACGGTGTGAAAGCTATCACCTTTTTACGAAAGAAAAAAAATGAGATAGAAATTGTGTTAGTGAAAAGAGCTACATGTTAGCAAATAACGGTGTGAAAGCTATCACTAAAAGGGATGTAGTTTATGAGCAGATTTGAATTAATTAGCAGCTGAATTTCAATACACTCAATTTTGTAAAAATCACAATATTTGATGACGCCAATGAAATTCTTCTTCATATTGAGTCGAAAAATAAACGAGTGATCGAGAGCAACCATTAAAGGGAGTCGTGTGTATCACGAGTGGGAAAGAAATAATCAACCTTTTGGGGGGGAAAACCTTACATTTTGGAATTACAAAATAAAAACCGTGTTTTAACTTCAAAAACATTAGTAGATTTATTTTGAATCTTGATTCATTTCTATCTACTGTATAAAGCTGGTTGTTGTTTATTAATGACATTTTGATCTCCTTTTCTCTTTTTATATTTTAATTTATGTGTGTATTAATTTTCTTATTTTAGTGATTTTTATTTTTATTTTTGGAGTGTGAATAATAAAGAGTCTTGCTCGGGACTAGCAAGAATTCAAGTTTGGGGGTGTGATAAGTGTCAATTTTGTACACTTATCCATGGTTTGTATCGATAAAATTCACCCATAATTGAGCTAGTCTACTCGTTTTTTGCTTTTAATTTATTAGTTTTAATAATTTTATTTTTATCGGATGATGATCGGATTAAATAACTGAATTACTCAAGAAACAACATGTTTAATAAATATTCTATTTATTGAATTTTGATATATTCGTGTTGTAGGGCTTTCCGAGACGAATTCGGCGGTCTTTCCGGATTCAAAATCAGAGTTATATATCAAAAGTTATCATCCAAGAAGATCCGGGCAAAAACGCAAAGTCCGAGGAATTCGGGCTAAAAACGTAACTATCAAAGCTTCAAATGAGCAAATTTACGAAGCCACGTTACGGCCGTAACATTCGGGGGTTACGGCCGTAAGTCACCCTAGTTACGGTCGTAACTCCCGAATGTTACTAGTAACTCTTGATGATTGCTATGATTTGTCTAATTTTTATACTTTTTGTGTATTATTGAGGGGATGGCTGGCATTGATCCGATATAATGTAATAATGCTGGAGTTTTGGAGCTATTAGATGACTTTAGGTGTATAAATAGACCCCTTAGATCCTTCATCATTCACCATTCATCTTATAATTTTCCATTTTTCTTGTAAACTTTTCTTTTTGTGTGAAGAACACACTTGTGTTCTTGAGTGATCTTTGTAAGTGTGGTATAGTATATGTTGTTCAGAGATTTTATTGCTTCTATCTCCTTTATCTACTAAGGGAGTTAGGATCAATTCTTTCTCTTGATTCAACTAAACATGACCACCAAAGCTTGTAATATGTGTAATAAACTCTTCATGGGCTAAGTAATCTTTAGTTGGGATTATAAACAAGGTTAGTCATGTTATTTATGTTTGTATAAAAGATCTATTGTGAATTACTTATTATTGTGTGTGATTTTCATTGTTTTAACAATCTTTATTTATTTGGCCAATTAATGAAGATATTTATGGTCTTCATATGTTTCGAAAGAAAATATGTTTGATTAGATCAAATGATCTTCACTCTAAGTTGTTCTAGGGGATAGAAATATACCTCTAGTCCTTAGATGATTCATTGAGTTATTTTCACAAATCCTAATGCTATGTATTGAAGCCAATCAACATAGAAATATAGTGGATTGATTCAATATGTAAGGGGCGTTTTATAGTTCGAAAGAGAAACCGTCTTTTTAAGGAAAATCGAATCTACACAACATAATAAGTAAATTCATCTTATGATCTCCAATACATCTTTTATAACTAATGACGAACTAAGTTTGTAATCCCAACTATTTCATTTTATCATTAATCAATCTATTAATATTGCAATCTTTTTATTTCCTTATAATATTAGAACTATTATTGCAATTTCTTTGCAATTATTAAACCAAACTTTTTAATTGTGTGTTTCACTCATCTTAAGTATCTATAAAAATAGACTAATAGTGTATAATTCAAATTATAACAAAACTTCCTTGTGGGATCGATAAACCGGACTCAAAAAGTCCACTTTACTACTTGATACGATATCGTGCACTTGCGATAGTTACACTAAGAGCGTGTCATATACTTACTCTCACGCCGGAGGGCCTTCACCGGAGAAGCCCCGGCTCAGTTTACGTATTTTCTTGTGTGTAGGTCCGATCAAGAAGTTCACTCACCAGAATTATCCGAACCACTTGGATAAGAAATGATCCGATACGTTTTGGCAGCATCAATATTATTAATTAAATATTACTCTATTTACAATAAAGTATGAAGAAATAACACAATCTGACACTACAATAATAACACAATTAATAAATATATTTTTTGTGATAATTTGTTTTTACATTTGTACGAATTAGAACATCTAAATTAATTATATGTGACTAGTAACATTATTGAAATCATAGAGGTTACTTATGTACGAAAAATAGATAAATTATATCATAAAAATAACTTATATATAAAAACTTTAGATTTGAAATTAATAATAATAACTTATTTATACTAACCTTAATTATGCCGAAATTAATAATATAATTAAAACGCTTAAAATGTAAATTTTCCCAAACTGAATAAGTATTAATACTATTAGGTAGAATTATTGGGCGGGATTAAATTAGTTCGTCCGAATTATAATGGAGGGAAAAAAATTAATCGTGTAACCTCTAAATGAGTAAAAGGAAAGGAAAAAAAAAGGAAAAAAACGTTCAACAATTTGAGAGCCAAAAATAATTTAGACTATATTGGTTTGGAGGGAAGAACTATACTTGGAGCCAAAACCACTTTCTTTGAAGCCAAAAACAAGTAAAAGGTAGATTACTCACTTAAAAAATTACTTTTATTAAACAATTAATAAAAAACTTTTCGAGCTTTTAATGAGCCGAGTCGGGTTGTGTCTAGACATAATGTGTCTATTTAGCATCACCCTTTTAGAAATTGCTCTAACGCGATGCACAAAAAGATATACTCCCTATTGAATTTCGAAATTGTTAAACTTATTTTCGACACGTGAATTAAGGTAGGAGTATTTAATGTTTTAAATTGGTTTGGTAGTTGAGGAGAGTTATGAATTAGGATCATAATTAGTATTTTATTTATTACAAATAAAAAACTAAAATATTAATAAATTGTTTTTTTCTGAATTTTTGATTATATTAATTAATTATTGTTTTTATCATTTTTTATTTTAATTAATTTAATTAATTAATTTATAAGGGCCCAATTAGTGGGCTCTAATCTTTTACTTATTTGGTGATTAGTTTCCTATTTTTTGCCGAAAAGGGAAATGTAACAACTTGAAAGGGACGGTCCAAATAAGAAAGTGTAATAACTTGAAAAGTCCAGAAGGAGTATTATAATTGAAAAATTAAATTAATTTTGGGATGAAAATAATTAATAGTTTCAATTGATTAAAAGATATAGTAACAAAATAAACTTGTAAGTGTGTGTGTGTGTGTGTTGGCCTAGCGGTAGGGAATTAAATTTCGGGACCAAAAGTCCCGAGTTCGCCTCGGCACTATGAATGACCGGCTCCTTCGGCACTATAAGACTGAGTTCGGCACTATGAATGACCGTCTCCTCCGGCACTATAAGACCGATCCTGACTCGGCACTATGAATGACCGGCTCCTCCGGCACTATAAGACCGAGCCTGACTCGGCACTATGAATGACTGGCTCCTCCGGCACTACAAGATTGAGCCTGACTCGGCACTATGAATGATCGGCTCCTCCGGCACTAGGAGACCGAGCCTGACTCGGCACTATGAATGACCGGATCCTCAGGCACTATAAGACCGAGCCTGACTCGGCACTATGAATGACCGGCTCCTCCGGCACAATAAGACCAAGCCAGGCTCGGCATCATCAATGGAAGATATCAAAAAGAAAACACAACGGCCGAACCAACCCGGCCAGAACATCCAAAACAAAACAAGTAAACAGGTACTAAAAATAAAAGTTTATTCATTCGAAGAGTATTTTTACAAAGAACATCCAGAAAAAACCAAGGACAAGAAAAGACCGAAGCACGAAGGCCATACAAAAGACAATGCCTAAAGACTACTCGGCTCCGCTCCTCCGGCCATCCGCCTGGAAGGACTGTCCTTTGCCTTCACCGGGAGGGGCCGAGCCCAGACCTCCAGCAGCCTCGTCGGCCTCCGGCTCGTCAGCTTCCAGTGGCTCAACCTGCAGGTCGTGTAACACCCCAAGATATTCGAGGTATATTACAGCGCCGTGAATCCCTACTTGGGACCCACCAGGCTAAACAACCATCATACTCATCGACTCGCACAAACAACAAGATAACACCTCGTCATAAAGACGCAAAGCGAAACTAATCTACCCGGTTCAACCGGTCAAACACAACACAACCATCCGACACAAACACAATAGACAACGATGCAATCCGAATGAATAAGAACTCCTAAGTACTCGAGTACTTCTATTAGTTTACAAATCCACAAATGGTAAAAAGGTAAAAGACAATACGACGCCTATTGTGCACAATCATCACGCACGGCCATCATCCACATACTGATCCAGCGCCCGTTCGTCTCGAAGGACCTGGCCTGAAATTTATAAAACGAATTTCCCCAAAACGGGTCCCCAAAGGGGTTAGCAATTACGCTAGTACAAGTAACCAAATGAACAACTTACACCTTACACATATAGTCAATGCATGTAATCGTGAAAACATAGTTCCAAAGCACTCATTTCCGGAAATGCCATAATCAAATCACATTTGTAAAATGAACCACAATTAACCGTCGATCCACATCTCTGTGGACCCCCACCGAGACCCCATCGGATCTAACCCGTAGTGGTTAAAAGCAAGCTCGTCGATCCACGTCTCTGTGGACCCCTACTGAGACCCCGTCGGATCTAACCCGTAGTGAGCATACACACACACACACAATTTCTCATACAATACTACTATGTCAAGATTGTAAGTTCATAAGGGTACTTGCCTCGATTAATAGACGGTGACACGAACGGAACGGAAGAATCAAACACGACCGCGAGGAACCGACGAAAACGAACCTAACGATTCGAAGAATACAATCACAATAATATCTAAACGAATACGGAAATGGAATACACCCGAAAACCCGCCTACGATTCATGTATATTCGATTAGGAACAACGACGAGGGTGGACCACAACCAAACCCTCTCGACTACTCAAAACTATGAAATATACCATGAATCCGTAGGAAAGCTAAGAATATCAACAAGATTAATCATATTCATCAAGAATTAACCAACAAAACGGGACGAATCGGACGAAAATCCCAAAACCCCAAATTATCCGAAAGTAGGGTTCTAAGAGATTTACCTTAGATTAGGATGAAAGATTCGCGTTGATGTTCTTATAATACACCAAGAACTCAAAGAAGATGATGGTTGAGGTGATTAGAGGAAGAAATCGTCAAGAAAATCGCCCAAATCGCCTAAGCTGCAGAGAGGAAGAAGAAATGAAAAAAAGACGTTCCTCTCGGTCAACTCCCTGGTTTATATAGCTAGGGAGTGTTAGCGCGCGC
Source organism: Orobanche coerulescens (assembly GCA_033398695.1). Classification (NCBI taxonomy): domain Eukaryota; kingdom Viridiplantae; phylum Streptophyta; class Magnoliopsida; order Lamiales; family Orobanchaceae; genus Orobanche; species Orobanche coerulescens. The sequence goes on from CM065817.1 coordinate 9,490,547, forward strand.
TAACCCTCATAAGTTAGCGTGCGCTAACGGGACAAAACTCCAGTCCAGAAGTTAACGTCCCAGTCCAGTAACCAGATTACTGGACCGTTAGCGTGCGCTACTCGAAACGTAGCATGCGCTACTCGAAACGTAGCATGCGCTAATAGCCTCTCGGTAGCGCGCGCTATCAGCCATAGCATGCGCTACCTGGACATCAGCCGAGTCCAGAAGTGAACTGCCCAGTACTCACCTGACCCCGTTAGCGCGCGCTAACGGCCAAACGTAGCGTGCGCTAAAAGCGTATCGGTAGCGCGCGCTATCGGCCATAGCGTGCACTACCTGGGCACTGGCCGAGTCCAAGAGCAAAGCCCAAGATCGATGGACTCGCTAGCGCGCGCTACAAAACAAGCGTAGCGTGCGCTACTGAAGGATGATTAGCGCGCGCTGTAAAGTAACATTAGTGCGTGTTAGGCACATGGTAACAACGGTCTGAACACCGAAACACGAACGAAGCATCAAGCGGAACATCTCAAAATGCATCATAACATAGAATGGACCCACGGCAACCCCGAAACGGCAGTTCCGAACAACACTTACGGAAATCAGATCGATAAGCGACGGAAGAACCAATAACGTAGAACTGGATGACAAAAAGTCTCAAAATAATTATTCTCAAAACTAATACAGTTACACGAGTGTCACTAAAAACGATAAATACACCGAAAAGTGAAAATACCGAGAAAAAAAATATGGGTGTTACAGTCTACCCCTCTAAAAACAAGTCTCGTCCCGAAACTTAAGAAATAAACAGCTCGGGTTACTTGGCACGCATGTTATCCTCGGTCTCCCAAGTTGCTTCTTCGACGCCATGTCTCGACCACTGCACTTTGACCAAAGGAATGGTCTTATGCCTCAGTCGCTTCTCACGGTGCTCCAAGATCCTCAAGGGACGCTCCTCGAAAGTAATGTCCTCGGCAATATCGATCTCACCATAATCGATGATATGACTAGGATCCGGAACATATTTCCTCAGCTGGGAAACATGGAAAATGCTATGAACGTGACTCAAGGCCGGAGGTAGTGCCAAACGTTATGCCAACTCACCGATTCGCTCGAGAATCTCAAAGGGTCCAATAAATCTCGGACTCAATTTCTCCTTCTTCCCGAAACGAAAAACTCCTCTCGTCGGCGACACCTTTAGCAAAACGTGGTCTCCCACATTGAATTCCAAAGGTCGACAACGGATGTCGGCATACGACTTCTGTCGACTTTGGGCGGTCAACATCCGTTCTTGAATCAAATCCACCTTCCGCCTCGTCTCTAAAATAATATCCGATTCGGTCCCGACCAAATCAGACGCTTGGTTCCAACAAATCGACGATCGACAACGCCGCCCGTAAAGCGCCTCATACGGTGCCATCCGAATCGACGCGTGCCAACTATTGTTGTACGTGAATTCGATCAATGGCAAATGCTCTTCCCAGTCACTGCTCCAATCGAGAGCACAAGCACGCAACATATCCTCGAATGTCTGGATAGTGCATTCCGACTGTCCATCTGACTGAGGATGGAAAGAGGTACTCAAACGCAAACGAGTACCCAACGCCTTATGCACCGCCTGCCAAAAGTGCGATACAAAACGGCCATCACGATCCGAAACAATAGACTTCGGAGTACCGTGAAGCCTCACGATCTGCGCGATAAACACACGAGCCAATTTCTCCGAGCCCCAAGTGTCTTTGATGCCCAGAAAATGTGCCGACTTGGTCAGACGATCGACAATCACCCAGACCATATTCATGCCCGACCTCGAACTCGGAAAACTCGTAATGAAATCCATCGATATATCTTCCCATTTCCATTCCGGAATGGGAAGTGACTGCAATAACCCGGTCGGTCGCTGATGCTCGATTTTGACCTGCTGACAAGTCAAACATCTCGCTACAAACTGTGCGACCCTATCCTTCATATTATTCCACCAGAAATTCCTTCTCAGGTCCTTGTACATCTTACTCGAACCAGGATGAACGGAGTAAGGTGTAGCATGAGCCTCACGCAAAATACTCTGCCTCAACTCTGAGTCGTTCGGTACACAAATCCGACTCTGGAATCTCAAAACACCATCCTCGTGAATCACAAACCCAGGAGACTTTCCCCTAAGAACGTTCTCTCGGATTTGAGTAATCATCGGATCCTTTAATTGCTTCAGCTTAATTTCATCGATCAAAGACGATGAAATCTCTAAAGCACAAAGTTGCCCGACAGCTCCAGGCAACAAAACCTCAACATAGTGACCGGATCTCAAGTGTTCGCAACGTAAGGATCTCAAGCGTTCGCAACGTAACCGGTTTCCGACTCAAGGCGTCGGCCACGACGTTCGCCTTGCCCGGATGATAAAGGATTTCGAGGTCATAATCCTTAATCAACTCTAACCACCTCCTCTGCCTCATATTCAGCTCCCGCTGAGTAAATATGTACTTCAGACTTTTATGATCGGTAAAAATCTGACATGCAGAGCCGAAAAGATAGTGACGCCAAATCTTGAGTGCAAAAACAACTGCCGCTAACTCCAAATCGTGAGTAGGGTAGTTAAGCTCATACGGCCTCAACTGTCTCGACGCATAGGCAATGGTCTTGCCGTGCTGCATCAATACACACCCAAGACCCTGACCCGAAGCATCACTATACACAGCAAAACCTTCGTTACCACTTGGTAATGCTAAAACCGGGGCTGAAGTTAAACACCTCTTCAGCTCCTCAAAGCTAGCCTGTCTCTCGTCATTCCAGACGAACGTCTCGGATTTCTGAAGCAACTGTGTAAGTGGTCGAGCTAGTTTCGAGAAACCCTCGATGAATCTTCGATAGTAGCCGGCCAAACCCAAGAAACTACGGACCTCCTTCACATTCTTAGGCGATGCCCAATCCAAAACTGCCTCAACTTTCTGCGGGTCCACGCAAACTCCCTCGACTGAAATTACGTGACCCAGGAACATCACTTCTTTCAGCCAAAATTCACATTTCGAGAACTTTGCATAGAGTAGCTCGGTCCTCAAAATGTCTAACACCACACGCAAATGATAGGCGTGCTCCTCCTCGTTCCTCGAATAAATAAGAATGTCGTCAATGAAGACGACAACACACTTATCCAGACACTCGATAAAGATCTTGTTCATCAACTGCATGAACACCGTCGGCGCGTTAGTCAAACCCAAAGGCATGACTACAAACTCATAATGTCCGTATCTAGTCCGAAAAGCTCTTTTTAGTACGTCAGACTCCTTCACCCGAAGCTGATAGTATCCCGATCTCAAATCGATCTTCGAGAATACCGCAGCCCCCTGCAACTGATCGAATAAATCATCAATCCTCGGCAGAGGATACTTATTCTTGACGGTCACCTTGTTTAGCTCGCGATAGTCGGTACACAAACGCAGTGAACCATCCTTCTTCCGAACAAACAAAACCGGTGCGCCCCAAGGTGAAGCGCTCGGTCGAATATATATCCTGACTCCAGAAGCTCACTCAACTGCTTCTTCAACTCGGCCATCTCGGAAGGTGCCATGCGATACAGCGCCTTCGAGATCGGAGCCGCACCTGGCTCTAACTCGGTAGCAAACTCTACCTCACGGTCCGGTGGCAGTCCCGGTAACTCATCAGGGAAGATGTCGGGAAACTCACTAACCACTGGGATTGATGAGAGCTCAACTCCACTACTCTACGCCTTCAAGACGTAGCACCAATAACCAGTACACCCTTTTCGCAGAAGTTTCATCGCCTTCAAAGCGTTAATAACAAGTTTTTGGTTCCACCTCTTTCGCCCCGCGAAAGAGTGCTCGGTACCATCCTCGGCTAACATAGTGATGATTCTCGTGCGGTAATTCATGATCGTGCCATGCCGTTCGAGCCAGTCATCCCCAAGAATTAGATCCTCGCCCTCAATTCCCACAACAATAAGATTAGAGAGCCAAGCCCTCTCACAAATAGTCACAGCACAATCTCGAATCTCATGGTCACCAACGATTCTATCACCGCTAGGAAGTTTAACGATGAAAGGCTCGCATGGCGATACAATCAAGACTCAAACGACGCACACATTCCAAAGACACGAACGAATGCGTAGCACCAGAATCGAAAAGCACACTGACTGGATGCAAATGGATGTGAATGGTACCTGTGGCAACGGTAGCGGCTAGGCCATCGGCCCTCCTCATCTCGTAAACTCGCGGATGGGCGGAGCCGACACTAGAAGCTCCCCCACTGGAGGTCTGACCCCGACCTCTCCCTCGACTGGCACTCGGTGGGGACTGAGAAGCAAACGATCCTTGATTCACGCTTGGTTCCCTGGACGCTGGAATGGAAGCCCGGGCACCAATAATTCTCTCCCTCTCAGCACAGAAAGCATTCTTGTGGCCTGGCTGGCCACACTGATTACACGTCAGCAAAGGGCTCAAACAAATACGACTGACGTGGCCTGTACGACCACAATTAAAACACTTCACATCACGGAAAGGAGCACTGGTAGTTCCACGGGAACCCCCAGCGGAACGAGCTGGTCCACCGCCGGCGGAGAAATTAGCATATTGGGATTTCTGCTGACCCCCACCCTTGTGGCCCGAAAAATTCCCGGTGGATTTCTGCTTCTTGCTTTCGCGAGCCGCCTCACCCGCCGTCACAGACATATCGTAAGCAAGGGCCCTACTCTGATAATCCTTCAAGGTAGTGCAGACGATCCCCGACATATAGTCCCGAATTGACGATTTCATCCGCCTGGGAAAATGGAAAATTTTGTCGCTCTCCTCGACAACTTGAGTCTTCACATAGCCCAACTCCTTGTTAAAATCGGCAATAGCTTGAGATACGGGAATATCCCGTGGTTGAGTATCATAGAAAGCATGGACTCGAGCATGTCTGACCGGCCACGGGCAATATTCGGTCTCCATAAATTCCTGAAATTCGGCCCACGAAGCAACATGGTCTTTGGGCCCAACGGCCTCCCACCAATCCGTAGCGTCCCCAGTGAGAAAGTACTGTGCAATAGGGACCTTACGGTCCTCGGGACAGTTGGTAGCAGTGAAGACTTTAGATATCTCCTTGATCCACCCCTCCCAGTCGATCGGGTCTGATGCTCCCGAAAACTGAGGGGGATGCATCTTGATGACATCTTGGAGCCAACGGTCTGCTCCGCCCCGATTAGCATGGGCCGGATCCGGGTTCTGAACCGCCTGAGCTATCGACGCCATTTGGTTCACCATTTGCTGCATAACGGCCGCAATACCAAGGTCGGTGCGCTCCTGAGAAGAAGCATGACTGTGACGGTCGCCAGTACTGCCGGCTCCCGAAGAATGTGACGTGGCCGCCCCACCGGCCGCCCCACGTCCTCGGCCGCATCCACGACCACGGCCTCTTCCAGCATCTATACTGATGTTAAAGAAGTAGCAAAGGCCATACGATGGTAAGTACGAGAGGAAAACAACCATAATCAAGAATCAAAGGTGCGATTGCAAGGAAACAAAGAACGGAGTAAGGAAAAACTTACGGGCACCGGTAGCATTAGATTCATGGCAGTGTGATGATGATGTGCAAAATGACACACAACAAGACCCAATAACCGACAAGCCTAGGTATCCATAAACCTAGAGTGCTCTAATACCATTTTCTGTAACACCCCAAGATATTTGAGGTATATTACAGCGCCGTGAATCCCTACTTGGGACCCACCAGGCTAAACAACCATCATACTCATCGACTCGCAGAAACAACAAGATAACACCTCGTCATAAAGACGCAAAGCAAAACTAATCCACCCGGTTCAATCGGTCAAACACAACACAATCATCCGACACAAACACAATAGACAACGATGCAATCCGAATGAATAAGAACTCCTAAGTATTCGAGTACTTCTATTAGTTTACAAATCCACAAACGATAAAAAGGTAAAAGACAATAAGACGCCTCTTGTGAACAATCATCACGCACGGCCATCATCCGCATACTGATCCAGTGCCCGTTCGTCTCGAAGGACCTGGCCTGAAATTCATAAAACAAATTTCCCCAAAACGGGTCCCCAAAGGGGTTAGCAATTACGCTAGTACAAGTAACCAAATGAACAACTTACACCTTACACATATAGTCAATGCATGTAATCGTGAAAACATAGTTCCAAAGCACTCATTTCCGGAAATGCCATAATCAAATCACATTTGTAAAATGCACCACAATTAACCGTCAATCCACGTCTCTGTGGACCCCTACCGAGACCCCGTCGGATCTAACCCGTAGTGGTTAAAAGCAAGCTCGTCAATCCACGTCTCTGTGGACCCCTACCGAGACCCCGTCGGATCTAACCCGTAGTGAGCATACACACACACACACAATTTCTCATACAATACTACTATGTCAAGATTGTAAGTTCATAAGGGTACTTGCCTCTGTAACACCCCCAATCCGCTCAGGGATATTACACGCCGTAGACCCTCTCCTCGAGGATCTACCAGGCTGATAACTAAAATCAAACATCTAGACATCGCCTTTCAGGCTAAAATGACACAGTAGACCGATTTGCTCTTTCAATAATAACATACAACTCAATTCCAAACACATACCCACGCAGGGGTCAAAATACAATAAACTCCGCATAACGGGAAAAGATACTGCAATGGAAAAGAAAATACAACTAGACCAAGAAGACATCAACGGATCCTCGTGTGATTAGTATCGTTCATCTTTCATCATCCTTCGTGCCGACTCGTGCTATGCTCCAAAACACGAATGCAAAATAGACATCCACCCCCGAATACTCGGGGTTAGCAAAACTCTCTTGTTTTGCTAGTGCAAGTACAAGTGCAAAAATACGAGCCATACAATTCACATTCCACGAATAACAATAACCAGAATCCTCAAAAAATCCAAACGTAACGAAAAGCACTTCCCGAGGCAAGAGTTTGGTAAAATATTCTAAAACCGAAAGGTCACAAATCAAGGGAAAACAATTTATAAAACCGTTTAAATGCCATCGAGAGTTTTGATAGAAAACAACTTAGGATTTTCAAATCCTTATCTTTCCAAAATCAACAGGTCACAAACCAAAGGTTTTGTTTTCACAAATAGAAAACCGACAATAATTCACAGGGCCAGAGCCCAACATCACGTGTCCTCAACGGACGAAAAATCAACGAAATATAATCACACACGCGCATCGCCTAGGACCGGGACGCTACCACCGACATCCCACTCGAGGCCTCGAAGGACCCTCCCGAGCTGGCTAGCGAAACAAATCACACACATCTCACGGTTGGATCAATCGCTTGTTGCATCCTGGCCACATGATCGCATGCCATGTGCCACCGTAGATTATCTCAGGCTCTCACGGTTGGATCAATCACTTGTTGCATCCTGACCACATGATCACGTGCCATGTGTCACCGTAGACCTTCAACCATATCCACACATTCACAAAAATAACATATCACATCAAGGATATTCAAATAATTCGCCCAGAGGCATCAAACACTTAGCAAAACACCACGTCAATCCACAACACACCGAAATGAAATAATATACGTTCACACACAATGCCAAGTGCAACATTAACACCAAGCATATACATAGAATTCGCATAGTTATTCACAAACCACGCCATTCACAAAACACACGCGTTTTGAAAGCAAGCCTTTAACAAGGCTAAACCGAATCTTTTGAAAGTTCAATTCAAACGACCAAACAACCACATTTAGACGATCACTAATTATCATATCCATAAAACAAGAATAGTATGGGCAAGGTACTTGCCTCGAAATCACGATCGCAATAAGACGACGGATAGGACGCGGTCGAATAGCTCGAACCCCGAACAATATCAAGAACGTGATAGCACCACGAGTATTACGAGAATAACACCACACGAATCATCAATCACCAAACGGGATTCAACATCGGAATCCTCGAACACCTATAAACCTCCTAAGGAACAATAACACATGGTTACGACGAGAATCAAGGCCAAAACAACGGAAATCCCAACAAACTATCGAAGGGAAACTCATTGGGACATTTAATCGAACACTAAATATTCAATAATTCCCAAGAACACTGACCGTCAATCGAGTTAAACAAACTCGATATATGGATATGCAACCCATAGAACACGATTAATAACATCATACTACACCAATCGATGTATCAAAATCGGATTAGAAACGAAATCAAGAACAATTTCTCCAAAAAGTCAACTTGAAGGAAAATCAAGAATATACCTTGATTTGACGAAGAACACGGATCGATGATGATATACTCCACAAGAATCTTCCAAAATTCCTTGAAATGATTAGAATCGCCAAGAACTCGATGTCCCGAGCCTCCCGTCGCGATGCCAAAAAGGAAGAAAAATCGCGTGGAAAATGAAATCGCCGAGCCGAGCTATATATAGCCGGCAGGTTACGCCAGAATCGGCAGCCTTACGGCCGTAACTCGGTCCCTTACGGCCGTACTCGGCAAGCCTTACGGCCAGAATCGCATTCGCTGCAAAATCGCCAAAGACTAAATGGACACTTACTACCGTAACTCGCACACCTTACGGCCAGAATCGCCTTTCACAAAATCCGCCCGGGCCAGACGGCCGTATTCGATCACGCTTACGGCCAGAATCTCGCACACCTTACGGCCGTAACTCGCCAAAGCAGTCTCGCCCGGCCGTGACTCGGCCGTGGCCACTCCGACGGCCCGGACGACCCAAACCCGAACTCGAGTAAAAATCAAGATACGGTTACGAAGTACTCGCAAAGACGAATCCAAGCACTAAGAGAACACACGATTCCGACCATCCGAAGTGTCGGAATTCGACAACGGAAGTAATTACCCCAAACTTTGGGAAATTACAAAAATGGCCCAAAACGTCCGAAAATCACGATACGTGATCGAAACACCGAACCAAAGCTCGCAACATGAATAATAACATTAAATGAACTTGCGAGAAACTCGAAACAATTGATTTGGACGAGATTCGCAAGAATCGAGCTCAAATCTTGGAAAAGTCGCTAAAAAGCACGGAACTCAACAAAACGACACCGAAACGAACTCGGATGACAAAAAGTGCAGAATTAATCATTCTCGAAATGATGAAACGGTCATGAGAGAGTCGTCAAAACGGACTTCCGCCGAAAAAAATAAAATTACCGAAATTCGAAATTGCGGATATTACATTCTACCCTCCTTAAAAGAAGTTTCGTCCCGAAACTTAAAACAAGTAGGGGGAAGCAATATACCCTGCCAGAAAAACTCGACGAGATACGCAAAAACCGAAAACTCGCGCCCGAAACGCTGCAAGAAACGCAAAGAGACATACGGCGTGAAAACACGCTCCACGACGACCAATACAACGTCGCCGTTAGGAACATAATAAAGTCAACAAGTGACAAGCGTCATCAAACAGATAATACAATCAAGTCGATTATCCGAACAATCACAAAACACATCCAACGAAAATCAATACGATTTACCAACCCAACGGTATATCAATCAAAACATGAGCCACACGCCGAACAAATACGGAATTCCACCGCCCAAGGGTTGGAAGATCGAAAACGAGACTAATTTCCCGAACTTAAGGGAATTTCGAAGGAGTCTGAATGTTCAACAATCATGAAACGAGATCAACAAAAACTGAACAATCAAACGATCGAACCACAAAGATCGAGACAACAAAAATCGAACGATCATGTTCGGATCACGAAGAACAATAAAGTTCAACCGACAACTCCGAGGTTCACATCTCGACTCGAGACAAAACATGATCCGGTGAAAACAACAAGATGCACACTCGCATAAGACCCACGGGAAAGGGAATAACAATTGAAAAGTCACAACGACGAACGAGTAATTCCGAAATAATACCACCCTCGTTCGATCAACAAAAGCAAGGGGCAGGACAAGCTCAGAAAACGTCAATGAACATAAACGAGTCGACATAGTCGAAAATACAGAAGTTCCAAATCCGATCCACTTTGAATAAAAGAACTAGTAGAACCAAAAGATGTTACTTCCGAGCAAGGTTCACAAGAATCGAACCGAACTCGGAAAAGTCACAGCGATACCAGGTCGACCCAAAACAAGATCACAGCTCGTTCGAATGATGAACCCGAAATACAAAACAAGTTCAGACAGTATCAACGAACACGAGCGAATCGATAGACTAGAGAAATAGAAAATGAAGAAGTCCAAAAACAATACGGGTATTACATTCGACCTCTTATAAAAGAAGGTCGTCCCCGATACTCACAATAACGAAATCAGGGAGACGACACAACAGGCAATCGACAGAAACATCCTTCAAAGGCCTCTCAAAGCCGATTCTGATATCTGTGCTGAAGCGCGAACTCCGAAAGTCTCGGTAGCCAATTCGCAAAACTGAATTCGGTGACCCTCGAGTCCACACTCGAAATGTGTATTCAAGTAGAAGGACAAATTGCACGTACATTCCCCCGGCACATCACGGTTGAAATGCCTCGGCTCGGCATACCGAAAATACAAATGCTAGATACAATGGAACATAACACCGCAAAACAACATACCGGAGATGCCAACTCAGCACAACAAGGAATCCTAACACATATCATATACAACGATTACAATCGTAAAGTAATACACACACAAACACTACAACAACGACGGTATCGTTTGGCGATCTCAATGGCGACGATAACCAAAGACGTAATACAAACATCATGAAACAATCACATATGTACACCAACGTACAAACCCAAGCTTCAACATCTCACACTCGTGTGGGACACGCAATCCACCACGAGACGACAACCATTAAGTACCAGTTCACACCTCTCACAGAGGGCTAGTACAACAAATACGTGGCAACGCCTCAACGTTCATGCCACCAACTCGATCATATTCGGGAGTTAACATCATAGCGACAAAGCCAACATCATACATACATACCCAACCCTCAAACGGGAATGGATAGGTTTTAAAAACGAAAACCTCATTCGGAAAATAATTTAGAAAAACACCGTCGATCTTGAGTATCACATTTCCAAAAAAGTAAAAACGTGAAACATCATTATCGAGACTTTGGAAAACCATTTCGCATTTGATAAAAATGAGGACACTTTCTTTTAGTGAAAAGCTTTCAGAATATTCGACCCTCGGGTCTAAGTAAAAGTGTTTATCAAACATTGAAAATATCTCAAAACATTTTGGTCCTCGAGGTAGAAGAATTTTGAAACATATTGTGGCACCCTGGAAGTACCGCGAGAAAACAATTCATTTTAAACGTACGTCTCGAAATTTATTTCTAAGATACTCAAGTTTTCGAAAATAATTCAATGCCAAAGAAAAAGGACGATGCCAAAAAGGCTAGAATGCCCAAAAATTTCAGGTAATTACACAAAACTTTATAGCGCCGTGGGTCCCGCGCCGGAACCCACCAGGATAAAACCATTTACAAAAATGCCAAAAAGGCTGATGACGGTAATATTTCAAAAACTCACAGAAGCCATTTACAAAATGCTAAATACCGTCATAAGAATTTCGCCAAAATGATCAAGACCATAATGCCAAAAACTCGGTTAAGGGAATCGGTTTTCGAAATAAAACTCAGTCGGTAAAATACCGAAAGTCATTACAAAAGAACTCACGCAGCGGATAAAAGAAATACGGTTCAACATGCACAATCCAGCAACACTACTCCTCCTATGAACGAAATATGAGAGTCAAATAACCACATATCAAGAAATCAAAATCCATAAGAGGATTCCGTCACTAATCAAATAATCATAAAATAGCTCGTGACACACGAGGCACAACACAAAGAAGGGAGACTTACAGCCACAAGTTGCACGAAGATGATGATCGACCACGATACTAATCACGACCAACAAACTCAGACGACGCGTCGCGACACGACTTAGTCAGATAAAATCCGACAAGACAAAACTCAACAGACACCACTGACCCGACAGCCTAGGTTTCCACAACCTAATCTCCGATACCATTCTGTAACACCCCCAATCCGCTCAGGGATATTACACGCTGTAGACCCTCTCCTCGAGGATCTACCAGGATGATAACTAAAATCAAACATCTAGACATCGCCTTTCAGGCTAAAATGACACAGTAGACCGATTTGGTCTTTCAATAATAACATACAACTCAATTCCAAACACATACCCACGCAGGGGTCAAAATACAATAAACTCCCGTACAACGGGGAAAAGATACTGCAGCGGAAAAGAAAATACAACTAGACCAGTAAGACATCAACGGATCCTCGTGTGATTAGTATCGTTCATCTTTCATCATCCTTCGTGCCGACCTGTGCTATGCTCCAAAACAGAATGCAAAATAGACATCCACCCCGAATACTCGGGGTTAGCAAAACTCCACCGTTTTGCTAGTGCAAGTACAAGTGCAAAAATACGAGCCATACAATTCACATTCCACGAATAACAATAACTGTGAATCCTCAAAAAATCCAAACGTAACGAAAAGCACTTCCCGAGGCAAGAGTTTGGTAAAATATTCTAAAACCGAAAGGTCACAAATCAAGGGAAAACAATTTATAAAAGCTGTTTAAATGCCATCGAGAGTTTTGATAGAAAACAACTTAGGATTTTCAAATCCTTATCTTTCCAAAATCAACAGGGTCACACCAAAGGTTTTGTTTTCACAAATAGAAAACCGACAATAATTCACAGGCCAGAGCCCAACATCACGTGTCCTCAACGGACGAAAAATCAACGAAACATAATCACGCACGCGCATCGCCTAGGACCGGACGCTACCACCGACATCCCACTCGAGGCCTCGAAGGACCCTCCCGAGCTGGCTAGCGAAACAAATCACACACATCTCACGGTTGGATCAATCGCTTGTTGCATCCTGGCCACATGATCGCATGCCATGTGCCACCGTAGATTATCTCAGGCTCTCACGGTTGGATCAATCACTTGTTGCATCCTGACCACATGATCATGTGCCATGTGTCACCGTAGACCTTCAACCATATCCACACATTCACACAAATAACATATCACATCAAGGATATTCAAATAATTCGCCCAGAGGCATCAAACACTTAGCAAAATACCACGTCAATCCACAACACACCGAAATGAAATAATATACGTTCACACACAATGCCAAGTGCAACATTAACACCAAGCATATACATAGAATTCGCATAGTTATTCACAAACCACGCCATTCACAAAACACACGCGTTTTGAAAGCAAGCCTTTAACAAGGCTAAACCGAATCTTTTGAAAGTTCAATTCAAACGACCAAACAACCACATTTAGACGATCACTAATTATCATATCCATAAAACAAGAATAGTATGGGCAAGGTACTTGCCTCGAAATCACGATCGCAATAAGACGACGGATAGGACGCGGTCGAATAGCTCCAAACCCCCGAACAATATCAAGAACGTGATAGCACCACGAGTATTACGAGAATAACACCACACGAATCATCAATCACCAAACGGGATTCAACATCGGAATCCTCGAACACCTATAAACCTCCGGAAGGAACAATAACACATGGTTACGATGAGAATCAAGGCCAAAACAACGGAAATCCCAACAAACTATCGAAGGGAAACTCATTGGGACATTTAATCGAACACTAAATGTTCAATAATTCCCAAGAACACTCGAATCGTCAATCGAGTTAAACAAACTCGATATATGGATATGCAACCCATAGAACACGATTAATAACATCATACTACACCAATCGATGTATCAAAATCGGATTAGAAACGAAATCAAGAACAATTTCTCCAAAAAGTCAACTTGAAGGAAAATCAAGAATATACCTTGATTTGACTAAGAACACGGATTGGATGATGATATACTCCACAAGAATCTTCCAAAATGCATTGGAAATGATTAGAATCGGCCAAGAACTCGATTTCCCGAGCCTCCCGTCGCCAGACGCCGAAAAAGGAAGAAAAATCGCGTGGAAAATGAAATCTGGCCGAGCCAGGCTATATATAGCCCGGCGGGGTTACTGGCCAGAATCGGCAGCCTTACGGCCGTAACTCGGTCCCTTACGGCCGTACTCGGCAAGCCTTACGGCCGTAATCGGCATTCGTCAAAAATCGCCAGACCACTGGACACTTACGGCCGTAACTCGCACCTTACGGCCAGAATCGCCCGTCAAATTCGCCCGGCTCGTACGGCCGTACCCGATCATGCTTACGGCCATAACTCGCACACCTTACGGCCGTAACCGGCACCTTACGGCCGTAACTCGGCCAGGCCAGGCCCTGCTCCGGCCGTGACTCGGCCGTGGCCACTCCGACGGCCCGGACGACCCCGAAACCCGAACCTGAGTAAAAATCGAAGATACGGTTACGAAGTACTCGCAAAGACGAATCCAAGCACTAAGAGAACACACGATTCCGACCATCCGAAGTGTTGGAATTCGACTACGGAAGTAATTACCCCAAACTTTGGGAAATTACAAAAATGGCCCAAAACGTCCGAAAATCACGATACGTGATCGAAACACCGAACCAAAGCTCGCAACATGAATAATAACATTAAATGAACTTGCGAGAAACTCGAAACAACAGTTTCGGATGAGATTCGCAAGAATCGAGCTCAAGTGCGGAAAAGTCGCTAAAAAGCACGGAACTCAACAAAACGACACTGAAACGAACTCGGATGACAAAAAGTGCAGAATTAATCATTCTCGAAATGACGAAACGGTCATGAGCGAGTCGTCAAAACGGACTTCCGCCGAAAAAAAGAAAATTACCGAAATTCGAAATTGCGGATATTACAGCCTCGATTAATAGATGGTGACACGAACGGAACGGAAGAATCAAACACGACCGCGAGGAACCGACGAAACCGAACCTAACGATTCGAAGAATACAATCACAACAATATCTAAATGAATACGGAAATGGAATACACCCGAAAACTCGCCTACGATTCATGTATATTCGAATAGGAACAACGACGAGGCTGGACCACAACCAAACCCTCCCGACTACGCAAAACTATGAAATATACCATGAATCCGTAGGAAAGCTAGGAATATCAACAAGATTAATCATATTCATCAAGAATTAACCAACAAAACGGGACAAATCGGATGAAAATCCCAAAACCCCAAATTATCCAAAAGTAGGGTTCTAAGAGATTTACCTTAGATTAGGATGAAAGATTCACGTTGATGTTGTTATAATACACCAAGAACTCAAAGAATATGATGGTTGAGATGATTGGAGGAAGAAATCGCCAAGAAAATCGCCCAAATCACCTAAGCCGCGGAGAGGAAGAAGAAATGAAAAAAAGACGTTCCTCTCGGTCAACTCCCTGGTTTATATAGCCAGGGAGTGTTAGCGCGCGCTAACCCTCAGAAGTTAGCGTGCGCTAACGGGACAAAACTCCAGTCCAGAAGTTAACGTCCCAGTCCAGTAACCAGATTACTGGACCGTTAGCGTGCGCTACTCGAAACGTAGCGTGCGCTAATAGCCTCTCGGTAGCGCGCGCTATCGGCCATAGCGTGCGCTACCTGGACATCAGCCGAGTCCAGAAGCGAACTGCCCAGTACTCACCTGACCCCGTTAGCGCGCGCTAACGGCCAAACATAGCGTGCGCTAAAAGCGTATCGGTAGCGCACGCTATCGGCCATAGCATGCGCTACCTGAGCACCTGACCGAGTCCAGTAGCAAACTGTCCAGTACTGGACGGACTCGCTAGCGCGCGCTACAAAACAAGCGTAGCGTGCACTACTGAAGGATGATTAGCGCGCGCTATAAAGTAACACTAGCGCGCGTTAAGCACATGGTAACCACGGTCTGAACACCGAAACACGAACGAAGCATCAAACGGAACATCTCAAAATGCATCATAACATAGATGGACCCACGACAACCCCGAAACGGCAGTTCCGAACAACACTTACAGAAATCAGATCGATAAGCGACGGAAGAACCAATAACGTAGAACTGGATGACAAAAAGTCTCAAAATAATTATTCTCAAAACTAATACGGTTACACGAGTGTCGCTAAAAACGACCAATACACCGAAAAGTGAAAATACCAGGAAAAGAAAAATACGTGTGTTACAGGTCGGCCGCCCGAGACTCTATGTAGGCACGGACCTCCTCAACTGTCTTCCCTCCCTTCATGAGATCCAATATCTCATAGCATGTGGAGACATAGTTCAGGTTAATCAGCTCCTCAAACTCGGGCGTCTTCTTGAAGGCAGCCGCCCTTTCGGCAAGACCCCTAGCGTAGCCCGAAGCCTCACAGGTATCAACCTGCTCGGTCATATGCTCGAGCCGAGCCTTTGTCTCCTTCAAGTAAGCATCATGCTCGGCCTGGATCGTCTCGCATTGCATGTGCATCGCCTCAGCAGCCTCAGTCATTTCACGAGCCTTGCCCCTCCAGTTATCAGCCTCGCAAGACCGGCTCTCGAGAATCTCCATCTCTCCCTTCATGAAGGCTATCTCCTCCTCGAGGGACTTAATCATTGACGGGCAGAGATGGTGCTCCTCCCTTAAAGTTTCAAGCTCGACCGACATCTTTTTGTGCTTTTCAACGATGGCCTGGAACTCCCAGGCCGCCTTCACGTAGGTCCCGACACTACCAAAATTAACACTTTAGCCGACGACCCATAAAAAAACGGCCGATGACTTTAAAGGGTCATCGGCTAAACTTTGCACTTTAGCCGACGACTCGTGTTGCCGTTGGCTAAACAGTTTTAGCCGACGACTTGATCTAGGTCGTCGGCTATAGTGCAACATAGTCGTCGGCTATAGTAAAGAGGTTTAGCCGACGACTCTTGAGATTGTTTAGCCGACGAAAAAAAAGACGTTTTAGCCGACGACTTGATCTGGGTCGTCGGCTAAACCCATTTCCAAAAAAAAAAAGTTTTAGCCGACGAATTGAAATCCTTTCCCAAAAAAAATAAAGTTTTAGCCGACGGCAAGATCTAGGTCGTCGGCTAAACCCTTTCGAAAAAAAAATGGGGTTTAGTCGACGACCTAGATCAAGTCGTCGGCTAAACCTCCAAGTAAAAATTATATATAGTTCACGGAACACCAACCCAATCTTGCCCCTCCCCCTGCTAAAGAGCACCTTTCTATTCCCGACCCTGTCAGTTATTCCCGAAAAAAGCTTGTGAGTCGCTACTTTGAGTATTGCGACCTTGCGAAAAAAATGGTATACTTTAGCCGACGACATAGATATTGTCGTCGGCTAAACCACCGACCGTGTCAAATGACACGGCCCGTGTCGCACCTGCCCAGAAAGTAAAAACAGACTGTATGCCTGACCCGACCGTGTTAGACTACACGGCCCGTGTCATACTTGGGGTTTAGCCGACGACTATTGGAAAGTCGTCGGCTAAAGTATAATATTTTTTTTAAAACACTTTAGCCGACGACGTAGATCTTGTCGTCGGATAAACCCCCTACATTTTATACGTTTTCTCCTTCTTTCTTGTATTATTTTCTCCTTCCCTCACCCAGCCCGATCGCCCCCAGCCCCTGTCACCCAACCGCCTGTCCGACAGCTGCCCGTCACCCGCCGCCCGTCACCCAGCCCCCAACCCCCGTCACCCAACCGGCGCCGCCGTCCGCTGTCACAGCGACCCAGTCCGCCGCCCGATCGCCGTCCGTCGCCGTCTGACAGCCCCGTCCGCCGCTTTGCCCGACGCCCTCACTTTCTTTGTCCGACCGCCTCCCGACAGGTAACCCTTTTTCTATTTTTTTTTATATTCTGTTTGATGAATTTATTGTATTTGTTTGATGAAGTTTTTTAGATTATGTGATGAATTAGGTAAATTGTTTAATTAGTTGTGATGCAATATTTGATGAATTTAGTATTTTCAATATTTTGTGTTTAATGAGTTGTGAATTTGATGAATTTGTTTGAGGAGGAAGAGATTGTATAGCCGGCGTTAATCGAAAGATTAATGTGGTATGGCATTGATAATTACTGTTGTGTTGAGTTGTGAATTTGATGAATTTGTTTAGATTGTTTGATGAATTAGGTAAATTGTTTAATGAGTTCTGATGAAATATTTGATGAATTTGTTTGAGGAGGAAGGAATTGTATAGCCGGCGTTAATCGAAAGATTAATGTGGTATGGCATTGATAATTATTGTTGTGTTGAGTTGTGAATTTGATGAATTTGTTTAGATTATGGATAGAATAAAGAAAGCGTTGGGGAAGAAGTCGACAAAGTCGACCACTCCCGATTCGGGGGGAAGTTCGGCAGCCTCTAGTAAGGCGGATCACGCTACACTATACATATCTCAGAGTAGCGTTCGTGCCCGCTAGATACTAGAAGCTACCGGCATGAACGTTGACGATTTTTTTAGGGCGACAGATGAGCCCACTGCACTAGCGCGGCGTTTATCCTTTCTGACACCACGGTCGACCCCCTCGCAGACGGAGACTCGTATGCCTCCCATCCACCGACCCACGTCTAGCCCTCATACATCAGGAGATGTACGGAGTTCCTCGTCCGCGGTGCCCCGCGGTCCGCCGCCGACTCTATTTATGCCTCCGATGGTTCCGACTATTCCAGAGGTCGATGAGACGGGAGTCTGAGTTCCTGTTTGATTGATTAGCCCTGACGAGGCGTACGTCTACGAGTATTGGCCAGACAACATGTGTTGGCGGAGTTGTCGGGTTTCGAAGATGAAATTGTACAAGGAGATAGAGAGGGAGAAGGAGAAGGGGAAAAATGTAGTCGAGGAGGAGAAGAAAAAGAATAAGACTCGTGGCCCGGAAAGTGCGGCGCTCGACTCGTACGTAAGTAAGCATGGCCGTTACGAGATTCCTCTAGACAGACACGGCCGGACGGTGATGTCTTCTGACGCTACGGCGTCATATAGCCGTAATGTTGGCTTTGTCATTCGGGACAGAGTCCCCGTTTTGTGGCCCGATTGGGGGGACGTGCAGCAGTGCGTGAAGGATGCTTTGAACAATGTTTTGTCGGTAAGTTAATAAATATTTAATAAGTGTTTTTCAATCAACACGTAGTTCTTCAAAATGCAATATGTCATGTTTTTTAAATTATAGCATATTTATGCTGTTCATAGGTGTGGTTTGTCATTCCCGACTCTTTACTACGTACTTGGTGTGACGAGGTGCAGTCTACCAAGTAAGTCATCTTAATTTATTTTGTATCTACATTGTCTGCGTAATTTTTTTTCTTACGAATAATATATGTTGTGCAACGTGTGTTGTAGGTACAAATCTTGGAAAAATGAGATGCACATATTCTGGACAGCCTGGGGTGATACCCGAGAGGCTACCCCGGAAGAATTCAAGTTCCGAGAGTATGAGTGGAAGTGGCTATGCGCCCATTTTCGCGACCCGGAGTTCATGGTATGACTAAAATACCCTTATTTCATTCTTTCTTTTTCAGTTTTTATTTTTTTTAATTCTAAATATAAACTTGATTTTTTTAAATTAGTGTTTCAGAATTTAAAAAATACTTGAAGTTCCGAATTTTTTTAAATTAGAAAAAATCAGAACTTCAGTTTTTTTTTTTAAATTCTGGAATATTATTGATATTAAAAAATTGGAATTTTTTATTCAAAAGTGGAAATAAAAAAATTTATAAACTCTGGATATTATTTATAAATTGTTTTAATAAAAATAAAAACTAGAATATTATTTTCCATAAAAAAATAAAAATCTGAATATTGTATTTTATTTATTAAAAAACTTCTAGTATTTAATAAAAATTAATAATATTTCAGTTTTTTTTTGAATTCTAAATATAAACTCGATTCTAAATAATATTTTTTTGGAGGCGACTAGCTTGACCAACACGACCAATCGTCTTTGATCGACCATCACATCGGGTTCCCGATCGTTAGCCAGAGTTGCGCACGAGGCCATTTCTTCTGATTCGTTGGACGCATTTGCCTACGTGACTCGGAAAGCATATCCGAACTGTCCCGAGGAGTATGTAAGTCTTTTTTTATTTTATTTTGGTAATAAAATAAATGCCTTTGCATCATACTTTTATTGATATTGAAATATTTATTTTCATATTAACTTAGGAGCGTGTGCAGGAGGAGTCTCAGAGGATGCTTGCTGAGATTGCTCGGGAGCAGTATCCGGACTTAGCGGAGACCGACCTCGATTCTGTCATTGGACAGATCGATCAGGCCGATCATTATGTTCGCGCTAGGGTGTGGGGTACCGTCTACCCTCCTAGAGGTAGTCAGTACCGCACTAAGATGATGGGAGCCGAGGGTCACCGTGTATTGAAAGATACCCCCGGCTTCCAGCGCCCTCGCGGACGGGATGCACGGACTGCCTATCTCGAGGAGCAGTTGAGGGAGGAGAGGGAGCTCCGAGCTGAGAATGAAAGGAGGACTCAGACGCGGTTACATGAGAGCGAGCAGAGGACTGAGTCGCGGTTAGAGAGTTTCCAGAGACAGCAGCAGGCCATGATGGACTATATGATGACGCTGACTCACACCATTACTCAGGCTGGACTGCAGGCACCTGCTCCACCGCCTTGTCTCTTCGGACAGACCCCATCTTCACATCCTAGTGACGAGGATCTGTGGGATGGTGGTAATCCTTCTACTAATACATTTCGACATTTAGATGATCTTGGTAGTGGATTGTAGTTGTGTTGTTGTAGTACTCTTGTATATTTATATTTGTGTTAGAATTGTGTAAGTGATTTTGTTGACGCTACTAGTATGTTGATGAAATTAATATTCTTGAATGTGTTGTGCGTTGTGTTGCACATAATGTTGGGCATATTATTGATGGTATTAGTTGAATGTGTTGCGCGTTGATTGTTGTTGATAATGGGAGCTGGTGTATAAAAATTGCAGGTGCAAAAATACAGGTTTTGGGATCTCAAAATTTGAACTAATTTTTTTTTTATATTAGGATTGAGCCGACGACTTTCCAAAGGTCGTCGGCTAAAGTAAATTATTATTTTTTTTTAAAAATTTTTAGCCGACGACATTTAAAACCTTCGTCGGCTAAAGTGTCTTATTTTTTTTAAAACAGGTTTTAGCCGACGACATTTGAAAAGGTCGTCGGCTAAAGTGTCTTTTTTTTATAAACAGGTTATAGCCAACGACATTTAAAAAGGTCGTCGGCTAAAGTGTCTTTTTTTTAATAAACAGGTTTTAGCCGACGACATTGTCGTAGTGGTCGGCTAAACTTTAAACTGTAGGCGACGACTAACAAAAAAGTCGTCGGCTAAACCTTGGCCGACGAATATCAGCCGATGGTTTTTTAGCCGACGACTTGGGGGATTAGCCGACGACATTGACCTTTAGCCGACGACTTTAAGTCGTCGGCTAAACCCCCGATATTGGTAGTGCGAGAGCGCGACCGAGCTGGGCATTTCCAAACTGGATCTGCTCGGCAGGATCCATGTCCTTTGTAACCAGTTCCATCTTCGGCGTCCATCCCCGAATAGGAACGTGGCTCGACTCATCCACAGCCGGCAGAACCCGACCCAGCATCTCAGCAGTAAGAGTGGCCGCCCGTACATAATTCAGGAACCAGCGCGGCCTCCTCCCCCGTATTTCAGCAAAGGGGTTCTCCCGGTCCTTTTTCACCAGAATATAATGCCCCTCCAAATCCATGACAGCTTCCGCCCGGCCAGTACGAACAGGGCTCAACATGGGGGGCAGCTCATTCCTCGTCTCGACCTCGGCCTTATTGACGCTCCCCTCAGGATCGGTCACCTCCCTCTTCCGCTTAGCCGCCCCGCACCTCCTCCACTCGGCGGCCTCAGCGGCTAGTCTCTCAGCCTGTTGAGCAGTGGTTTCTCTCCTCCCCGACGCGGTCTTCATTTTAGGGACAGAAAGAGAAAGGGAATGTTAAAAAAAATTACAAGTTACCTGAAGAAGACATAGTGTTCGGATCGGTGGATCGAAGACCGGCAGCCTAGAGTTTTTCTTCGGTGGTTAGAAGATGCGATTTCCTCTGTTCGGGGAAAAGCTCCAGAAGCTTCTCAATCCAGTCGTCAAACTCGGAAGATGTCTCCTGCGCTGGGATGCGTTCTGCACACGAAGCGAATGATGAGCGTTAGACAAAAAAGAAACAAAACAGAAAACACAACACTCACGCATTTTTGCAATAAAGTGCATAGGGATCTGAAGCTCCGCGTCCACGACGCCGGGCTCGAACTCATCCACCGAGCTCCTCCAAGATCCCCCGACGTACAACCACTGCTCCTTCCAGCTGTGAATGGTCTCTGGCACATCCACCACCTCTTTGTGCATAGCATGCCGAGCTGTTAAATAAAACCAGCCCAAACTGGATCTTCCGACCGATCTCCACAGGAAAAGGCTGTTGAAATCCTCAAAGCTGGGCTCGGGCCAACCGTGCTGGTTGAAGAGAATGAAAAGACCCACCACCCGAGCCCAGGAGTTGGGATGAATTTGGACAATGGGAAGGCCCTACTGCCTCAGCCATCGGGAGAATGCTAAGGGGAGCGGGAACCTCAGCCCCGAAAATAGGGAGCGGTAGTATACCGCCATGCAACCGACATGCGTAATATGAGGCCTCTCCTCGGGATACGGGACAAATATCTGCACCGCCGCTGGGATCCTAAACCGCCGCCGCCAGGCCACCAGTTGATCCTCCGTAACGGCGCTGCGGATCGAGGTTGAGTCCCACTCCGCCTCCACATAAAGGGCCGGCCGAGGCCGAATCCAGGCTGTCTCAGGCTCAACTTCGCCTTCTTCATCCAAAGCCTCGCCGACTGCCGTTAACGGTGCCACCACCTCCGCTTCCTCAGATCTCGGCGACCTCGCAACCTCGCCGCCTCCTTCCTCACCACTCCAGTTGATGGGAGTCACCCCTAGGGACAAATCCGCCACCCCCGTGCGGTCCGGCGACACGGTCAACTCCGCCACCCTCTCATCCGCCAAATTCGACATCTCGATTATTTATAAGAAAATAAAGGAAAACAAGAAGAAACTCACCAGATTTTTCTCTGCAAAAAACTCACGAAAATGGCGAAGGAAGAAGAAGAAGAAGGGAGAGACCCTTTATTTATTGGGGGAACCAGGCATTAAATGCTCGGCGCGTGGCGCATCGAGTCGCACTGAACCGTCACGAGAACCAAGGGCGCGTGGACGCATTGACAAACCAAATCCGGCCACGTGTCCCTCATCATGACACAAGGACGCGGAAATCAAACCGACACATCTCTCGAAGAGATATCCCTTCGAGAATCTTATCCTTCCAAACAAGCCGGCTCGGCCTAACTACGAAACGACTCCAGTCCCGGCCACCCGGCATGGCCCTGGACTCGGGAGCCTTTGTTGATAGTCCATCCGTCTTGGCATCCACGTAAGCGCTCCCCGCCAACTCAACTGTCCTGATTTAGAGGACCAGAAGGCAAAAGAACCGATTTTCGGATAGACCGGCCGAGCAGAGCAACGAAGAAGACCGACCGAATACGTATCAAATTTACTCCCAGGTCCTTATTAAATACTATTAAAATATTAAATGGCCCACAAATATCCCACTTTAACACTTTTTAACACATTAATTTATTAATACATCCTCAAAATACATTAAACTTCGTGCCCATAATTTTAGCTAACTAAATCACGTACGGAGGGAGTACACAAACAAACACTACAATCACATGGGGCCCCACTCAAATTTTACGTTTAAACAACAAAACACAAGTTTTTTAATTCATGGACCAAAAGCAAAAGGAGGGGGTAGCAAATTACCGATAACATAAATACTTAATGGTGAGAAGTCAGATTTCGGTGGGACTCTGCGGTGGGATTTAAGAGGGTCTAGCATGGAGCAATCACTTAGGGGACGACTCATTGTGAGTGGTAGTTGAGGATATTTAAGAACCTGGGAGCCGGATACACATCTCACAATTTAATTGGTAGCAGTACTGTGGGGCTGGGATTTTTATCCCGAGAACTAGTCAGATGTAAGTTTGAAACATCGGTATCAAAAAAATAAAAGAGTTGACATCCATTTTAGTGAAGTAAAATTGTGTAATGATTGAGGTAACAAAATACGTATTGAAATTTAAAGTGATCCAGTAAATCTCATGATATCAAAGAAATAGTGCCATCCTAAAAAAAAAGAAATAGTGCCGTCTTACATCTGTCAGTGATGTCGAAACGAATACGATATTTCCAGTAGAGTTAATATATACTCCCTCCAATTCGAGAGGTAACTTTTTTTTAACTCTGTTTTTCACGCGTGTATTTAAGTATGTCTTCTTTCTTCAGGCAATTTGAATACTCCCTCCATCCCCTAATAAGTGTCCCCATTAAAGTTCGCCCCTAATAAGTCTCCTATCACAATTATCAATGCAAAAAATGGGCAACACTATCAAATATACCCTTAAAAAAGTTTACCTTTTCAATTCTCTATGTAATGAGGTAAAGAAAGTAAATGTAACATATTCCTTTTTTTTTATACATAGGTGATTTATACTTCGTATGACTAATCCTATGAGAAACAGCTCCAGCCCCTCAGAATAGCTGTTAGTTAAATCGCGAGATAATGTATCTAACTAACAATTAAATATACTCCACTTCCGCGCACAAGGAGTTATCGCCCAAGTGATTGCTCCATGCTGGACCCCGATAGATAGGCATGTCGGGTCTCCATAATCCAACCGCAGGTTTCTACCGAGATCAGACCTCCACACTGCCGCTTGAAGCACATGATATTATAACTATTCGCCAGCTACCCCGGGGGCTAGGACCTAACCTTAGTCAAAGACTAAGGGATCATGGGTCTTGATAAATTCAATTCCAAAGTGTTGCTACTAGGAAATGAACCCCTGACCTCCAACTAAATTGAAGGTCAGGTGGCCAACTGCGCCAAGGCAGTTGGTTTAATTTAACATATTCCTTAATTTTCTCAAAATGTGGAAAGGGAACACTCTTTGGGGGACGGAATAGAGTAGCTAATTTTTTTTTCAATAATGCTAAATAGACACATTATGGCTAGACACAAAAGGGTACATTAGTAATCTTATATGATGTTTAGGGAATAAAATATTAATCTCAATTAATGGGCTAATCATATTTACTTAAGTACTCTTTCCCGCCATTTTGTAGAGAGATAGACTTTGGCATACTTTTTTCAATTTTGAATTTCAAAATGAAATTACATTTATGTTTTCAATAAAAATCTGGGAAAATATATTTTATTAATATTATTAATGTAAAAACACTAAATTTTCTTTTCATATAAACTAGGATATGGCGCGGCTCCTACCCCTCACCCGATCGGCCCGTCTCAATTTCCAAGGGACTACGCCGTCGACGACGAGCCAGGCGATCTGTCCTCCACTGCCGCCACCAGGAAGAAAGCCACCGTAGTTGGAGCTAGGGTTGACGCATGGCTCCTACTCCTCACCCGATCGGCCGTCTCAATTTCCCCGAGTGCATAAGGGATTACGCCGTCGACGACGAGCCAGGCGATCTATCCGCCGCCGCCGCCACCAGGAAGAAAGCCACCGACGTTGGAGCTAGGGTTGACGCGCTGCAAGCCGTGGGACATTCACGAGCCGATCCGAACAAATCGGGTCGGGTTCTGGAGAAGCCTGACTTGAATGAGTATCTGAGACTAGAGACACGGGAGCGGATCCGAACAAATCGGGTCGAGTCTTCTTTTTTTTTTCTCGCCCTTTTGGTTCTCTGTAGTATCCACTGGAAAAGCCAATTGTATTTGCACGGGAAAGCCAGAACTGTAGGCACACTTCGACTCTCACCAGTTTAAACTTTAATACTTGAATTAAGCTCAAGTCTAATTTTTACCCCATACTTTTTTTTTAAAATTAAAATATAAAAAATTCAAAAAGAAAACGAACCGGCGAACTGCCGAACCGTCGGTTCGGTTCCGGTTCAGAACCGGCGGTTCACGGTTCAAAACCGTAACCGTGAACCGCTATAAGGCGGTTCGGTTCCGGTTCCGATTTTTGGCAAACCGGAATCGACAGTTCAAAAAACCGGCGGTTTTGAACCGCCGAACACCTCTAGTTAGTAGAATAGTTCTTGGGTTAGTTGTTGTGGTTTGAGATGTTGATGTTTAGGTACCTTGATCATATGGATCAAATAGTTTTATTCATGGTATGATGAGAATTATAAAATTGCTAAGAAAATGAATATTTGTTTCAATTGAAAATGAATTGAGATTTTGTTTAGTAAATATTATTTTATGCGTACGAGACATTTTTTTTGTTTGTTTGAAGAAGGATGAGAATTGCTACATTGACTTTTGTTCTCATGTCTTGATTTTATCAATTTAATTAGAAATAAGATGTTACACTTACTTGTGGTAGATTGTTAGAAGTGATGCTGCTACGTTTGATGTTGGATTCAAGTATTAATTGACCAAAAAATCATAAGATTTAGTCATTTTTTTATATTTTCCGTATAGTGGTGGATGTGTAGTGGAGGTGGGGACTTTCAATGGAAAATTGCAAATGTATTTCAAATGACGATTAAGGATCTAAAATGGGTTGGCGCAATTAGCTAGATTGAAAAAAACGCGCTTAAGTAATTCTAGACAATCCATATTTTTTTATTAAAAAAGTAGTGGTACAACTAGAGGTGGCCAGTGGGTCATTGGCCTGTCCCGGGCGACCAGTCCCAGGATTTTCTAGGCCGAGGCCGGCAAGACAAGCCGGCCGGGACCGAGCACAGCCCCACTGGCCACCCGGGCGGTCCAGGTCCCGGACTCTCCAGCCCAGGCACAGCCCGGCCCACCTCCGAGCCCAGACCAATTTTTTTAACTTTTAATTTATTTTAAAAATTCGAAACAAATTATTACAAAATGATTTTTAATTTAATATTAATATATATTTTTTTCAAATTTCCGGACCGAACCGGCCCAGACCGGTCCACAACATTCCGGGGGCGGGCGGCGGGCCACGGCCGCCCAGCCCAGGCCCAGCCCGCCAATTTTTTTTCCGTTTTTATATTCTTTTTTACGTATAAATATATTCCTTGTGCACCTTTTAACGCGGATGCCACTACCGGACAAGGTGGCAGTGGCTCTATCACATTTGCCCTAGGTATAGCGTTCGACTCTCACCAGGGTCGTAGCAATATTTTTTTTTCCCGTTTTTCTCTTATTGTTACATATAAATGAATTTATTGTGCATGATTTGACGCGGATGCCACTACCGAACAAGGTGGCAGGGGCTCTATCACATTTGTCCAATGTATAGCGTTCGACTCCCCCCAGGGTCGTAGCAATATTTTTTTTTCGTTTTTCTCTTATTGTTGCTATAAATGAATTTCTTGTGCATAACTTGACGCGAATGCCACTACTGGACAAGGTGGCAAGAGACTAAACACAATTGCAATTGGTCTAGGGGTCGATTCTCCCTGGACCCAATTAGCTTGTTTTTTATATGCCTGTTATTGCATACTTTTTTTTTACTAATTTTTTTATCTGGAACCAAGCACATACTAAAACATTTTTTTTATGAAAACTAGATGTTCTCCCGCGCGATGCACGGCGTAAAATGTTACATATTTTATTATATTAATAATATGTGATTGAATTTCAATAATATTATAAAATTATTATAAAATATACATGAGTCAATACACACACACATATACATAAACTATTATTTGATTTGTTTTCATTTATAAATTCTTATCATGTGATCTAAGGGCACATGATAGGAAAACCATAATTTAATTAAGCATAGGCATTTATTTTTTTATGTATGACAATATGAGTCTTATATTTAATTTTATAAATAATAATTTAAATTATATTATTATTATTATCAACTTTCATTAAAAGTATCCAACCCATATTCTTATTAATATAATTTTTGTATATGATTTGTTATTAATATAATTATTTTATTATTTTACAATCAGAACAAAATAATTCTGAAAAATCAAATAACTGTTAAAGTACAAAACTATGAAAATAAACTAAAAATATATAACTTCTTCAATATTCTAATATTTTTATATGGAAATATTTTAATCATCTAATATATCATTATTATATTTAAATTAGTTCATATATATATATATATATATATATATACTATATTGATGTCAAATTAAAGAGCACGAAGTAAGAATTAATTTAATATATATTTTTATCAAGATAAAATTGATACGAAAAATTTATAATTGTTTAAACTATTGAGTTAAAAATAAAAATAATAAAATGAGAGTAAATTTTTAATTGGTAAATATTATATATGAAACAACCCTCTAACTTCCTCCCAAACCAAATATCCATTTTCTTAAGATTTTTAAAAAGAGAAATAATATGGAGATGACACATGACTCTTTAAATTTTTTGCGACTCTGTTTTAATATTAAGTATGGATGTCAAATTGCATTTTCACGCATCTGAAACCAATTCTTTTGTTAGCCAATTTTCTACACTTCATTTGTAGCAACCACTTTTCTAGAAAATAATTCTTCTAATTTAAAGAAGAATAAATAAAATTTTTGCAGCGGGAATACATTTCAAAAGACGAACTTAAAAATCGCAAGTAATATTCTCGAGTCATCGTTAAAACCAAACATACTTTGACGTGAAAATAAAACATATCGAACAATGGTTCATAAAGCGTAGTTTGAGAGAAATAACATTAATTAAATAAACGTCTAATCATAAGCTTGATCATCCCACTATCAATCGCGTGCCACATCGAGCTCCTCAACCTGAAAGGGGTAAATAGTGAGGTGAGCTTCCAACTCGCTCAGTGTGGAGAGTACGCAATATGTCTACGTTAATTACTAAATATATTAGCAAGTATAAACAACATGACTGAAAATTCTGAAGCCCGTCGGCTAGCCCGAAGGCTTTATGCACAATTAAGTGCTTCTCACTGATTTGCACATTTAAGTGCTTCTGACTGATTTGCACATTTACGTGCTTCTGACTGATTTCACGTGCACATACAAGACAATATATAAAGCAATTAAAATAAACAAAAGCGTAATAAATCCCACACCTGGATAAAATGCAGTTCTTGAACTTGAATGTGATGAAGATGCTTTGTTGTGTAGAGAATTATACTCTCCGACCGGCGATCGCCTCAGAGACCGGGCGACCGTGTCGCAGCCGAGCAGCCGAGGCAGAACTACCGACCAGTGATCAGGCGACCTAGCCATAGCCGAGCGAACGAGATAGATCGGCCGATCGAAGGTCCCAGGACAAGTCCCGGTGCCGAGCGATCGACATCTAAGACGATCGTCTCTCGGTACTTGGCAATCGACTCCTTGTGGCCGACGACCAGACGATCATCTCTCGGCACCTGCCGACCGACCCTTGTTGACCGACCAATGCCGACCCCTGGTGACCGACCATTGACGATCGCCTCATGCCGATCGAAGCCGATGATCATCCAGTCGGCAAAGGCCGAAGCCCAGGACAAAACCCACGTGTAGAGCCGAGACAAGATCCGCATTTCACGGATCGTTGACCACAGCCTGTCAGCATCTTCCCACCAGACGACAGGCCCGCCGAAAGGCGTCAGTAGGACCGCATATGACAGTGACTCCGGACGCGTGCTGGCTCCTCATTGGACCGCACAGCTGGCTGCCAGCAGCTGCCTTGGACTTTAGGCAGACTGCCCATGTGACTTAAGGACGATCGCCCCATTTTTATATTGGCCGGAAGACGATCGCCCGCCAGGAAATAAGGCATCTCAGCTCCTATAAATAGAAGGCAGCCTGCACATGTCCAAGGACCGAAATTCTTCAGCACCCACGGGATTCAACACACAACTTGGCTTTCCTACTCTTGGCAACAACTATCTTTCGGTTCATTCTTCTCTCTCAGCCTCTCTCACACAGAAGACGATCGGCCGAGAGCAAGAACACCAAGGCTTCGCTCAAGAGCTGGATTAACAGGGTCTTTTTACACTCATTGTACATAGATTCTCACATTAATACTTGTATCCACGAATATTTGTATTAATAACATCTCGCGAGAGCATTCAAGCCCGGGCCTAACGAACCCGACAAATCTTGTATTATTTATCTTCTCTCGGAAGTGCTCCCGCAACCTTGTTTGTTGTCCGTCCATTCCAACAGTATTTAATCTTCGGATAAATATTTTGGGCAACAACAATTGACGCTAGAAGAAGGGGATCTAACCCTCAATTTTATTCATACCGTCTCGAAGAACACTCACTGTTCTCCGGGGCACATACCTGAAGAAACACTCACTGTTCTTCAGAGAAAGCTTTCAGAATCATGTCTTCCGCCTCCGCGTCGAAGAAAGCCGCCGACCGATCCGCCAGGTGCCTAGTTCCGTCTCAGTCCGAGCCACAGCCGATGGCGGAGGGTAGCCGCCGCGGTTCGAGACGCTCGATCCCACCCCTGGGGGGCGGCCCAAGTCTCTCGCTCGATCAGTTCCGAACCGCGGAACAGATCGAGGAGGCCATGGCCGTCCTACGGGAGCGACGGAGTGCTCTCGACGCGCCTCCCGCTATCACCCCATCGGCCATCCGCCGGAAGACCAAGCGGAAGTTCAAGGCGTTACTGGCCGAGCGATC
The DNA here is from genome assembly GCA_033398695.1 of Orobanche coerulescens. NCBI lineage: Eukaryota > Viridiplantae > Streptophyta > Magnoliopsida > Lamiales > Orobanchaceae > Orobanche > Orobanche coerulescens. The sequence continues at coordinate 9,521,055 of CM065817.1, forward strand.
GCCAGGAGGCTCTCATCCGCAAGGAGAGGCGCTCGCCAGCCGGGGCACCTCTGTTTTCGATCGCCTGGGCAGCGACCCGTCTTGGCGACCGGGGCAGTCCGGCCCCAGCTACGAGACGACGGAGTTTGAGTCCGTCACCAGGAGCTCGGCCTATCCGACTCCCAGAAGGCAGCCCAGCCGTCTGGCTCCCCCTCGCCAAATAGCCGAGGTCGGCAGCAGCGGAGTCAGGAGATCGGTACACGATCGCCTCGGCTCCCGCTCCCAAAGCCGATCCGCGAGCGACCGAGCCACGGCGATGGCCGCGATGCAACGCCAGCTCGACGACATGAAGGCGCTCTTGGAATCCGGGGCAGGCGCCAAGAACCAGATCGTCGAGCCGAGCGAGCCGCTCGCGATCCACATCGAGCTCGCCCCCGTGCAGCACAAGATCGCTCCCCCGCAAACATCTCTGTACGAGGGGAGATCAGACCCCGAAACACACCTGAGCAAATTCAACATCTATATGACCGGGTGTGGGGCATCAGACGCGACCAGGTGCCGAATATTCCCTATGACGCTGGACGACCTCGCCTAGAGGTGGTACGCCTCATTGCCGCCTCGGTCCATCGGCTCCTTTAACCAACTGGCGAACGTCTTCACAGGGTACTTCGCCACCAGGGTCGCTCGGACAGAAGGTCCCCATCGCATGTTGCGAATCAAGCAAGGGGAAAATGAGTCCGACTCGGACTACATCGACCGGGTGGACGAGATCATCCTCAACGGCGGACCCATAAGCGTTGAGATCGCCCTCTACACGGTCCTAGGAGGATTCCATGGTCTTTCGCCTATGTTCAGGCACCTTACGAAAGACCAACCCTCGACCTACGTGATCTTCCGAGCTAAGGCCGCAGACTTTCTAGCCAAGCAAAGGTTTCTTCTCAGCCTATGAGCAGCGCGATCGGCACCCGAACGACCATCGACAGTCAACGCGATCGGCGCCCGATCGCCGGTATCAACCTATGAATAACGCGATCGACAGCCGAGCGACGATCGCCAGTCTTCCAGCCCGATCGCCATTATCAAGCAACATCCCCAAAACCGGAGGACTCGTTCGCCATCGACAGCTCACCATCCAACATGATGGACTAAGGCACGAGATCGCCTCCACCGCACATCATACAGCCATGGTCCTGGTAGTCGATGGAACCGGCTGCTTCGGCCATGCAAGGTCCCTTTGGGCCAAGATCGCCCGCCCTTCGTTTAAATACGAGGCCGGCGTAGTCTGAGGGCCCTCCAAAACTAATCAGTGGACACGATCGCCCGCCCTCAAAGGATCATCATCTAACATGGTGAACCCGGACAATGCGACGTGCCACTACCCCCGTCTCAACATACACCGTTGAGGTTCGCCGTCCTCATAGCGGGCCGAGGTGGAAGCAGAGCTAACAAGCCGCAGACGTGGAGTTGAATCATCCAACGCTGCCCCGCGCAAGGACTCCTCTAGACCAAGACCGCACGCCCTTCGTTTAAATACGAGGCGAGGCGCAGCCTAACAGAGGACCCTCACAATAAAATGAGTCACGAGACAGTCAATGTCGTTCGCGCACAAGACACGGTCATGGAGTCGGTCCATCGAACTCCACGACTGTGCACGATTCCTCAAACGACGAAACCATCAAGTTTCTGAGGGGGATCAGCCAATGTTGTTTTTTGCAGGTACAAGACCGAAAGATAGCTAGCCAATCGACCAGATCGCCGAAGTCCGAATCCAAAGTCAGCTCACCGGATCGCCCATCTTCATCCTAAACGATCGCCAGCAAGAACCACCTCGCCACATGTCTTCAACATTGGAGCAAGCTGGGGGGCAATTGTTGTGTCGAGAATTATACTCTCCGACCGGCGATCGCCTCAGAGACCGGGCGACCGTGTCGCAGCCGAGCAGCCGAGGCAGAACTACCGACCAGTGCTCAGGCGACCTAGCCATAGCCGAGCGAACGAGATAGATCGGCCGACCGAAGGTCCTAGGACAAGTCCCGGTGCCGAGCGATCGACATCTAAGACGATCGTCTCTCGGTACTTGGCAATCGACTCCTGGTGGCCGACGACCAGACGATCATCTCTCGGCACCTGCCGACCGACCCTTGGTGACCGACCAATGCCGACCCCTAGTGACCGACCATTGACGATCGCCTCATGCCGATCGAAGCCGATGATCATCCAGTCGGCAAAGGCCGAAGCCCAGGACGAAACCCACGTGCAGAGCCGAGACAAGATCCGCATTTCACGGATCGTTGACCACAGCCTGTCAGCATCTTCCCATCAGCCGACAGGCCCGCCGAAAGGCGTCAGTAGGACCGCATATGACAGTGACTCCGGACGCGTGCTGGCTCCTCATTGGACCGCACAGCTGGCTGCCAGCAGCTGCCTTGGACTTTAGGCAGACTGCCCATGTGACTTAAGGACGATCGCCCCATTTTTATATTGGCCGGAAGACGATCGCCCGCCAGGAAACAAGGCATCTCAGCTCCTATAAATAGAAGGCAGCATGCACATGTCCAAGGACCGAAATTCTTCAGCACCCACGGGATTCAACACACAACTTGGCTTTCCTACTCTTGGGAACAGCTATCTTTCGGTTCATTCTTCTCTCTCAGCCTCTCTCACACAGAAGACGATCGGCCGAGAGCAAGAACACCAAGGCTTCGCTCAAGAGCTGGATTAACAGGGTCTTTTTACACTCATTGTACTTAGATTCTCACATTAATACTTGTATCCACGAATATTTGTATTAATAACATCTCGCGAGAGCATTCAAGCCCGGGCCTAACAAACTCGGCAAATCTTGTATTCTTTATCTTCTCTCGGAAGTGCTCCCGCAACCTTGTTTGTTGTCCGTCCATTCCAGCAGTATTTAATCTTCGGATAAATATTTTGGGCAACAACATGCTTGACTCGACAATTCTAGGCCCGTAATTTCTTGTTATTATCTACAATTAATAATAATGATAATCACTATTATTATAATTTATAAATATATAATAACTGGGAATAAAATAGGAGGCATAGATTAAAATTGAATTATTAATATTAATGAATACAATCAATATTTTAAATGGCTTGGATTTATAATTATTGAAAAGCTGATTGAAGTAAACGTGAAGGAACTAAATATTTAAGGACTGAAATTGAAGCAATTATAAATATGATGGGGTTATTTTGTGACTTAATCAGCTTATTGGGTAAAATGTCTTATTCGCTCAGACGTTTGGATGTGTTTACTTATGGCTTAATGGCTTATTCGCGCAGACAAAAATGACTTATTCATTAAGCACAAAAGGGGTGTTGTCCCCATTAAGACAAAAAAATGACTCCACTACCCCTAATTGAAAACCACACATTTATATATACAATATAAATAATTTAGGACAAAAAATGACTCTCCTGTCCTCATTATATATACTCATTTATATATACAATATAAAAAATTTAGGTTTTAATATAAATGAATGTAATATATATTATTCATATAAAAATAATATACATTATTAATTTATATATAATATTTGTTACTATATATTATTGTATAAATAAACTTTTGTATCTTTAAAATATCATATATATTATAAATATATAAATAAATATTATATATTACTTATATATTAACATTTACTCATATGTATAATATTTATTATATATATTCTTATCTATTTAAAATATATTTCTATATATAAATATATATTGTATATTATACGTATTATTTATATACGCATTAAATATTTTATATATTACTTACATACAAAATTGAATCATTTATGTATAATATTTTTTTTAAATTTAAATAATATATATCTATAGAAGCTGAGTCAAATTTGATTTTTCAATAATATTTAAATTTGTCTATTTTGTGTTTGAATTTGGCTACTTTGTGTTTGACCTTGACTTCTTTGTATTTGAAATTGTATTTTTAAGTACTTTATGAATTTATGTCTTGATTTTTGGATTATATCATTTATATTATTTAAAAAATAAACAACAATTTATAAAACAGCTCATAATTCATATTCAGGGGTAAATCGGTCATTTATGTTATTCAGACCGTTTATTCAGATGAAAAAGTAAACAACAGCATCAATTTACCCAGACAGACATAATTTACCCAGACAGACACAATTTACCCAGACAGACAAATTTGGTAAACAGTCCCTGAGTGGATTGAAATAAAAAGGCTGGAAAAAGAACCGGCGTCACTTTTCATAAGATTCAAAAGAGTGGGGCTGAGTTAGAAATTCACTGAAAATCAGGGTATAAAAACCTTCCCCTTCACACTTAGGGGGGAGGGAGCGGTACCCTAGTACCCGAATTGCCACATCACCTCTATCCAATAAAAACGATCCAACTCAAAACTACCCAATTCTACCCTAACACTACCCTAAGTGGAGGGAGTGGTACCCTAGTACCCGAATTTCTTTTTTTTTCTTTTCTTTTATATATATATTTTTAATACATAAAATCACATACAATATTAAAATAAAAACATACCATTTCATTAAAAATAAAAAACATTACATAATATTTAAAAAAAAAGAAACAGTACATAATACTTAAAAAACCATTACATGTAAATATAAATATGTATATATTATAAGGTTTAAAATGTAAATTATATATTATAAGGTTTAAAATATAAATATCTTATAATAAAAAAAACACTACTTTCCCCTTACCAAAAAAAAAAAAACACTACTTTCAAAAAATCACCCCTCTCAGCGATCGGCTTCCAAGCCCGAAATAGAACCCGATTTGCGCTACCCAACCAAGAGGGGGCGGTATTACCGATCAGGTAGGCGAACCCGATTAGGTACCCGAGCCCCACTCCCTCCCCCCTTAGGTCAGCCGATTTTATCTTCTTCTCTATCTCGGCCGCAACTCTCTTCTTCTCGCCTGATTCTCACGGTCTCTCACCTTTTCCGATAAAACACACACACACACACAATCAACACCAGCACACACACAAAATCAACACCAGCACACACACACATCAACGCACATCCGCATCTGGAATTTGGTCCGACGAAGACGGTCGGGGCGATGGTTTCTTCGGAAAGGCGTCGGCCCTGTTCCTATGTTGAGCTGTGCGGCGGACGGGTTGCAATGATGACGGTGGTTATCGTGGCTGGGGGTGAGAGCTCGTGGTTCATAAAAAAAATTGTAGTCTGAACTCGGGTTTAAGGGCTAGTGGCGGTGGTTTTTGGCGTGGTGGTGTACTAGGATGAGATCCGAATGGATTGTTCAGGGTATGGTGATCGGTCGGGGGTTCGATGAGTGGGAATTGAGGGTGGCTTGACTGATGACGTGACGGAGAAGGATGTTGTTGTCCACCGATTCAACTCAAGCCATGGTGACCATCGGAATTTGGCCATGTCTTAGGCAATTCAGGTTGGATTTGAATTTTTTTTTTTTAAAATTAAATTTTTTGAGTTTGGACTGCACTCGGGTTGCAGAGTACGTCGAATATTATTTTTATCTTCCTGTATTTGTATCTATGAAATTTGATATCGCAGATATGACTTGTAGATAAACGTTGAACCGAGCAGAAAAGGGATGAAACTCAAAACTGAACTGAGGGTGTTAAAGTTTTACCTCCGTTGGATTAGACGGAGACTGGATGGAACCCAGCTAGAATCTGATCGGATGACGAACGTTGAGATCTGACCTCCTTGATTTCTTCGTTTCTTGTATCGTAAATTGTTCCTCTCCTCCTTAGTTGAAAAGTGAGTTGTGAATGACAGATTTGTTGTTGTTTATTTTTTTTCTGCCGTGGGATATTTGCAGAGTTATTGTGTAGTGTATAGATCAATTATTGTTGGGTAATAAATTGTAACACAATTATAGTTAGTTTAATTGTAATAATTATGGTAACACAATTATGGGAGTTCTTAATTATGGTTAATTTAATTTAATTATAGTTAGTTTAATTGTAACACAAGATTAAATCTAATTGATATAGTAATAATAATAGTAATAATAATAAGTTGGTAATAATGATAATAATATCGAAAAATGATAATGATAATTAATAATTTCTGGGCGATTTTTTCTCTGCCCTCTCTCACACACTAGCCTCACGGCCCGTCGGCGCGTGACGGCGCGTCCGGGCTCAGTTTCGGAATCGGCGAACGCCATCTTGTTCGTCTCATTTTTCCGAAGCTCTCCTCAAAATTTCAGGCATATCCGACATCATTTACCCACTGAACAGTCGCCTGAAAGTTCCGTTTTTTTTACACCATTTCGCACACAGTTTTCGCCGCGGGTTCATTTGCAGTTTCCGGCGCCGTCCGGCATCTAATCGACGGCGCTCCACTTGCAATCTGCGCACCTCCGGTCCGATTCCACCGGCGATTCCCAGCATCGCCGTTTGTCGCGGTCTTCTTCTCCGACTATTCCCCATCAAAACCAGAAGGTTCTCGCCCCCGCCTAAATCCCTGCCCACCGCCGCGACTTCACTGCGCACCTCCGGTCCGATTCCACCAGCGATTCGACCAGCCTCTCCGTCGTCGCGGTCTTCTTCTCCGACTCTTCCCCATCAAAACCAGAAGGTTCTCGCCCCTGCCCACCGCCGCGACTTCACTGCGCTCCTCCGGTCCGATTCCACCGGCGAGCCGACCAGCATCAATTTCCACCGGTCCGTTTCCAGCGGCACCGTCTTTGTTCAGGTCCTCCCAAACACTACCAGGTATCGATTGCTTGGTTGACTGGGTACGTTTTGGGTTGCTATTCACAGTGTTTGGTTGCTACTGTTGGGGTCCCTTGCTGTTGGGAACCTTTGTTTGCATGGTTGCTTCTTTTGGTTATTCTTGGATATCCTTTTTGGTATTTCTTTACTTGAGGTTTGGTTACAATAGGTTGTGGTTTTGTTTTGTTCCCATGCCTGCTGTAAGATTTCACTGTCCCTTTATTGGCCTTAATGGATGTCGAGATGGTGGTGGAAATGGTCTTACTAAAACCTCTTTGATCACACATTTCCGCGATCGACACTTTAGTGTTGAGGCTCTACCTATCACTAGGCAGTCTCTTTTGTCGGATTTGGCTATTTTCGAAAGGGCTGAGGTTACTCTTAAGCGTATGGGTTTGTGGTTGTGTGGTGGTTGCTTCAAAACGCACACCTTCCGGACTAAGTGTCGTCATGGTACGGGGTCTGATTTTGTGTCTCCTCCTGATTGTGGCGATGGTGTTGTTCAGTTCGTGTTATATGATCTCACCAAACCACAAGTTCCTTCCCATGTAGCCCTTGTTGAGGATTTGGCTTTAGACGGCCCTGGTGGTTTTGATTTACCTCTTCTTGATACTTTATTCTCTAAGGGGTTGCGGACTATCAAATCTATCCCTCCCAAATGTCGTTTGGAGTTCTCTCGTGTTTTGAAAAGAACTCTTGATAAGGTGATCTGCACGCCTGATGACATTTCTTGTTGGGTTGGTTTGTTAGTTTTGCCTCTTTGTCTTCTTAAAACCTTTTGCCCGAGGAGTAATCAAGAGTGTAGGTCGGTCACTAAGCGTCAACGCCAGGAAGAGTATATTGTTAATGCTATTCATGCATGGGGCACCCCTGGTGGCAGTTTGCAGGTTGTGCGTGAGGTTTTAGCCGAACCTTCTCCATTATGGTCTAATATTGATGATGATAGCTTGGATTTGGGTGACCGCAATGTCAAGCAATGTAAGAGGAAGATTTGTGATGGTCATTATACTGCTGCGGTCAGAGTTCTTTCGTCTTCTGGTATTGCACCTTATGATGTTTCCACTCTTGAGGACTTAAAAGCTAAGCACCCTTTTCCAGTCTGCTCCTCTTTTGCCTGATATACCTATTGATCATCATCATCTTACCGCATCTCCTTCTACGGTTCTTGACATAATCAAGAGTTTCCCTAGTGGTACTTCTTGTGGGCGGGATGGGTTGCGTGCCCAACACCTTTTGGATTGTTTAAATGGTGCAGCTGTGGCTATTTTTGATGAGTTGGTTGCTTCTATTACCCAAGTGGTGAACCTTTTTCTCGCTAGTAAATGCCCGAGGGTGCTGGGTGAGTACATTGCTAGTGCTCCTCTCACACCCTTAGTCAAACCAGGAGGGGGTATTCGTCCTATTGCTGTTGGGACTGTTTGGAGGCGTTTAGTTTCCAAGGTTTGTGCTTCCTTGATTGGCCACTCTTCAGGTGGTTATTTAGATGATTTACAATTTGGTGTTGGGGTATCGGGGGGAGGGGAGGCTATTCTTCATGCTGTGAATCGGTTGGTTGAGGACCGTGGGGGTGATGTTGGTCTGTCTATGTTGTTGGTTGATTTTAAAAACGCTTTCAACATGGTGGATCGGGCTGTTATGTTGCGTGAGGTTCGGCTTCATTTCCCGGCTATTTCACGGTGGGTGGAATTCTGTTACTCCAGTCCTGCCAGATTATATTATGGTGAGCATACTCTTTGGTCTCATCAAGGTGTGCAACAAGGTGACCCGCTTGGGCCTCTTCTTTTTGCTTTAGTGTTACATCCCCTGGCATGTAAAATTAGAGATTCTTTTGGCCTTTCCTTTCAAGCATGGTATCTGGATGATGGCACTATTATTGGTGATACCTTGGTTGTGGGTAAGGTTTTAGAGTTGATTATGATGGATGGACCTTGTCGTGGCTTACACCTCAATGTTGATAAAACTGAAGTTTTTTAGCCACAGGAAGACCCTAGAAGCAGATATGACGGTGTTTTCCCCCCCAATATTTCTCGTCCCTTACACGGTGTTAAATTATTGGGTGGACCTGTTAGTGTGGATTTTGAGTTTGGTAGTAGGCTTGTTCTGAAAAGGGTTGCTAAAACTATTGAACTTATGGATGCTGTTGCCAAGCTTAATGACCCTCAATGCGAGTTGTTGCTACTCCGTACATGTGCTGGTATTTCCAAGTTGTATTTTTCTATGCGCACATGTTCCCCTCGGGTCTTTGAGTGTGCTCAGGTTTCTTTTGATGCGGCACTTCGTTCTTCATTGGAGCGCATTGTCACTGCTTCTGGGCCCGGTTTTGGTGATTGGCAGTGGAGACTCGCCACCCTACCCTTTGCTTTTGGGGGGCTTGGTGTATATTCTGCAGGTGACGTCTTGAGCTATGCCTTCCTTGCTTCTAGACTTCAATCTGCTAGCCTACAAACTAAGCTTCTCCATAGTTCTGGTATTGTAGCTGTTGGTCCCTCTTTTGATGATGCTCTATGTACTTTTAATGTGAATATGGATATTGACCTTTTGAGTAACCCTAGCGAGGTCGCTGCCCCCAAACTTATGAAGAAATTGGTAGATATATATTTCGATCGGGTTACCCAAACTGTTGAATCTACATTCCATCTTTCTCCCCGACAGATGGCGTTATGGAGTTCACTAAAGGAAGATCATACTTCAGATTGGCTTAGAGTGGCTCCGATATCTGGACTGGGACAAACTATGAATGCCAGGGCTTATCGTTGTGTGTTGTGCTATCGGTTGGGTGTGTAATATCCGCGTTTTCTATTTTCGGTAATTTCTATTTTTGATGTATGTTCGTTTCGGACAACTCGCTTAGCACTGTTTTGGAATTCTGAATCTATTTTGTTCTTGGAGTTTTTCCGTTTGGTCGAGTTTCGAGGATGCTTTTGCATAATTTCATTTTGAATTATATCTTGCCGCATGTGCGTTTGATTCTCGTAAAACTTGTTCGTTTTCGTTGTTTCTCGATTCGTATAAGTTTGTATGGTTGAGTTGGTCGTGTTGGAACTTTCGGTTTGTTAATCCGACGTTGTATCGCGATTTTTCGGGCATTTGGGCCGTTTTTGTAATTTTCATAAGTTTGGGGAATTTCGCCTTATTTGCTTCGTTTCAAACTCTCTAGTGATCGAGATTATATTCTCTTTCAACGCTCAACTTTGTCGTCTTGATTATTACGTGTTTATGATTACGGATTACGGTCTTGCTTCGCTTTTTCGGCACTTGTCTTGTTGTTGCGGCGATGGGTATGCGAAGCTGCTGAGTAGCGCACGCTACTCGTGATTTACTTACGTGCGCTATCATTGTGTGGTTAGCGTAAGCTAACACTGGGGTTCGTAGCGTGCGCTATCGATTTCGTGCGCTTCGGTCGGTGGGTTCGATGCTTGATCTTGGACCGACGCTAATCAGCGTTAACGCACGCTAATCCCCATTACTAGCGCACGCTAACCATGTTAGTTTGCGTACGCTAACGGGAGGTCCAAGGCGGACTGCTCGCCATGCCCGCTAGCGCACGCTAATGCTTGTGCATAGCGTGCGCTAAGTCTGTTAAATATAAAATAGGACAGCAGCAGTCAACTTCGTCATTTTTCCTTCTTTTCCTATCCTTCTCGGCATTGAGCGATTCCAGGCGGGGGTTAGGGCCGATTCCGACTATAGATCACCATACACTACACCGTGCATTCCTTGCGTGGATTCTTCAAGTTCCTAATCACTTTCCACCATTCGAATCAAGGTAAATATTCCCAAAACCCTTGTTTTGAGATTTTGGGGGAATTTTAGGGATTTCGTGGGATTTGACTCTTTTAGTCCGAATTATTACTGGGTTATCGCTAGACTTCGATCGTGCACGTGTAATCCTTCATTTTATTGATGATTTGTGGTTTTAAACTCCAAGTTTTCCATTGTTCGTCACTTATAGTCGACGATACCCAAGTTATGTTCGACTAAGGGTTTCAGCGGGTAAAACTAGGATGTATTCCATCATTTACGTAGTTTTAAGATTGTTGTCCATCGTTATTGTGTTAGGATCGGATTTGTGAGGGTTGTTCGGGCCAAAACCTTTCCGTTCGCCGTTTTCCTTCACGTAGTATTAATCAGGCAAGTACATGTATTACATTCCGTTATGTGCATATGATTTTGATGCGAATGATGTAAATGGTGTTATTGAACGAATGTGATTGTTTCTCTTCCACCTGGGGATGGCGTGTGGCCTCTGGGGGCCGATACTAATGGGTACGGCCATGGAAATGGACTGGGGTGCGTGTGTTGATGTTCTTCCACCTGGGGACGGTTCGACGGGACCTCTGGGGGCCGATACTAATGGGTACGGCCGCGGAAGTGGTTTCTCACCTGGGGACGGTCCGACGGGACCTCTGGGGACCGATACTAATGGGTACGGTTACGAGTTACCAAGCGTGGATAATTGTGATGTGGAAAACTTGTTGATATACTGTTTTGGTGTTAAGGTGATATTCCGGAATATTGATTTTCAAAATGATTTTTCCTTACGATTTATTTGCGTTGAATCATGTATGTATATAATGTTGTGTAATTATGTGCTTGCACTAGCTATTCGAATGCTAACCCCTTAAATGGGGGAAATGCGTCTTATGCATTTCAGGTACTGGTCGAGCTGAGGAGCTGGCACGGGATGCGCATGCGAAGGATGGGTTGGCATGATGATGTGGCTCGAGTCTGCATTTTTCTGTTTTGTCATTGCATGTGTTAAGTACTGGAGATAGATTGTTTATTTTTAAACATGGTTTAAGTCCCCTGCGTGGGCAACGATTTGGTATTTAACTTATGTCTCATGTACTCCGTTAAAATGTTTTGGCCGAGGCCACGGCCTTATTTACTTTTTGGATGTATCTTTCGGGTTATCATTGTAGTTCATGTGTCGCGAGTTAGCCTGGTAGACCTCACGAGGGTTCTACGGCGTGTAATGTCCCATTTGTGAATTGGGATGTTACAATTATGGTATCAGAGAGCCTAGGTTTTGAATACCTAGGCTGTCGGTGAAATTTGGGTCTGTCAGTTGCGTCATTAGAGTCAGTCGTTGAGCCTAATATCATCATGCTACCGTCTTTTCGTGCGACCCGTGGCTGTAAGTCTCCTCGAACTCTTATATTTCTGTATTGTTCAGAATCGTGACTTGTGTTACCAACTTTGTGAACTGTGAATCTTTCTGATCTTGTTCTTTTCTTATTTTCCTTCAGTATGTTGAGAGGTCGTGGTAGACCGGCTAGGGGACGCGGCCGAGGCCGTGGTCGTGGTGCTGATAATGAGGAGGGCTCACTTTCCCAGTCCTCTGCGGACTCAGCCTCTCACTCAGTGCCGTCGGGTAATAATGCCGACGCCGGCTCTTGCCGTGCTTGGCGATTGGTAGCCCAACTTACTCAGATAGCTCAGGGTGGACGTCAGAATCCGCCCCCGACACCGGAAGAGGAGGCTAGTAAGTGGCTTCAGATGGTGACTAAGATGCACCCTCCTCGTTTCTCCGGATCTTCTGACTCCCTCGGTTGGGAGAATTGGCTCTTTCAGTTGTCCAGGACCTTTGATGCCGTAGCTTGTCCTGAAGACAGGAGGGTACATATTGCCCAGTACCTCCTGGATAAGGAAGCTGCGGAATGGTGGAAGGCCGTTGCGCCCAGAGACCGTCGGGCCACTTGGGATGAGTTCAGGGCTGCTATGGAAGCAGAATATTGTCCGCCGCCAGTCAAGGAGCGCAGAATTGTGGAGTTCTTCACCGCTACACCTCAGGATGTGCCTATTTCTCAGGCCATCATTACTTACAATCAACGGTTGGGTTTCGTGAGGGATCAAGTGAGAACGGAGGCTGATAAAATCCGTTACTTCAATATGCGCATGAAGCCGCATATTAGACAGAGTATGGCGCCGCTCATGTGTGCCACTTTGAAGGAATACTGTGATCGCTCAGCGATCGAGATGGTCATCCCGGAATCGAGTCGGTTTGAAGCTAAGCGTAAGACCGCTGGTGGGTTCTCGGCCGGAAAAGGTGGCCGTTTCGAGGTCTCGTTCTGCTCCTACACCCGGGAGGAGGCCGTTTCATCAGGCCGGTGGATCTCAGGGTAACCGTTCAGTCCAGTCTGTTGCACCTAGCGGGAGAGTCTGTTTTAATTGCAGTCAGCCCGAGCACGTTGTGAAGGATTGCCCACTTCCGTTAGTTACTTGCTTTACTTGCAGACAGACCGGGCATCGAGCAGCCCATTGTGAGAGGGCCACCAGGGCCGCTAGATTTTCGACTACCACTGCCGATCAGAGGGATCACAGTTCACCAGTTACTCATGCTCCGCAGGGTTCGAGTCGTGGTAGAGGTCGGGGTCAGCCGAATCACCGCGCAGCGTCGAGTTCGGGCTCAGTCCATCCCCGATTATATCAGATGAGGCGCACGGAGGAGGCAGACATTCCGGTGGCGTCAGGTACCACTCAGATCCTTTCTCATCCAGTTTCAGTACTTTTTGATTCGGGTGCGACCCATTCCTTTATAGCTTCGGATTGTGTGAGTCGTATTGGTTTTGACTGCTTGTTTGAATGTGAGCCGTTTGTAGTGGGTACGCCCAGCGGGGATCGTATGGTTGGGGACCGGGAAGTTAGGGATTGCCCAGTGAGGATCGGGAGCCGGGATTGGCCCTCGAATCTCATTGTTATTGACCTCAAGGGTGAGGATTTGATCCTCGGGGACGATTGGTTGGATCTTCATGGGGCTATCATGAACTATCGGACTCGTACCATCACGATAGTTGCCGAGGACGGCACCGAGCATACTCTAGTCGGCTGTAAGCCGGGTAGATCGGGGTGTGTGATTAGCGCCTTGAAGGCGATGAAACTTTTGAACCAAGGTTGTGTCGGCTACTGGTGTTTCGCTCTGCAGGCGGAAGATGGTGGGGTTGACATATCGTCGATTCCAGTTGTTAGCGAGTATCCCGATGTATTTCCGGATGACTTGCCGGGATTACCACCACATCGAGAGGTGGAGTTTCCTATTGACCTTGAGCCGAATGCGGCCCCTATTTCTCGAGCACCGTACCGTATGGCACCGTCGGAGATGCTAGAGTTGAAGAATCAGTTGGGAGAGTTATTAGATAAAGGGTATATTCGACCGAGCGCATCGCCTTGGGGTGTGCCTGTACTTTTTGTTAAGAAAAAGGATGGATCGCTTCGTTTATGCATCGACTATCGAGAATTAAACAAGCTAACCATCAAAAATAAATACCCTTTGCCCAGGATTGACGATTTGTTTGATCAGCTTCAGGGGGCGACAGTCTTTTCGAAGATTGATTTGCGATCGGGCTATTACCAGTTGAGGATTCGGGACGTCGATATTACAAAGTCGCCTTTCGGACGAGATATGGCCATTACGAGTTTGTGGTTATGCCTTTCGGGCTAACTAATGCCCAGTTGTTCATGCGGTTGATGAACAAAGTTTTTATTGAGTATCCGGACAAATTCGTAGTCGTTTTTATTTATATTCTTATCTATTCACGGAGTCGAGAGGAGCACGCCTTACATCTTCGGATTGTATTAGACACTTTGAGGGCTGAGCAGTTGTACGCGAAGTTCTCTAAGTGTGAGTTTTGGCTCGAGGAAGTGACGTTCCTCGGGCATGTGATTTCAGCAGAGGGAGTTCGGGTAGATCCGCAGAAAATAGAGGCAGTGATGGCTTGGGAGCCGCCTAAGAATGTGAAGGAGGTGAGGAGTTTTCTGGGTCTTGCCGGCTATTACCGTAGATTCGTTGAGGGATTTTCTAAGATCGCTAGACCACTCACTCAGTTGCTCCATAAAACTCAGAAGTTCGAGTGGACCGCAGACAGGCAGGACAGTTTTGATGAGTTAAAGAGACGTTTGACTACCGCACCCGTGTTAGCGTTGCCTCAGGGGATCGAGGATTTCGTAGTGTACAGTGATGCTTCGGGCCTTGGTCTAGGATGTGTTTTGATGCAGAGAGACAGAGTGATTGCGTATGCGTCCCGCCAGTTGAAACCTTATGAGGTGAATTACCCCACGCATGATTTGGAGTTAGCTGCGGTCGTTTTCGCCTTAAAGATCTGGAGGCATTATCTCTATGGGTCGTCATGTAAGATTTTTACCGATCACAAGAGTTTGAAGTATATCTTCAGTCAGAAGGAGTTAAATATGAGACAGCGTAGGTGGTTGGAGCTAATTAAAGATTACGACCTCGAGATACTTTACCATCCGGGTAAGGCTAACGTAGTGGCGGATGCGTTGAGCCGTAAGCCGATGGCGTTGCAGATGTTAGAAGTACTTACACCGCAGAGTAGGATCCAGCGAGATCTTATTTGTCAGAATATTGAGGTTTGGGTTCAGAGAGTTCAGGCCGATTATGTGCATTAGAGATCACTTCGTCCTTGACTGATGATATCAAGGCGAAACAGTATGATGATCCGTGTTTGGTCCAGTTGAGGGAGGATGTGAGGCAGGGGAAAGCCCCTGGATTTGTGGTTCAGGATGATGGCGTTCTGAGATTTTGCGGCAGACTATGTGTACCGAATGATTTTGAGCTGAGACGGAAGATCTTGAGTGAAGCTCATACCACGCCTTACTCCATACATCCTGGTACGAATAAAATGTACAAGGATGTGAGGAGCAACTACTGGTGGAGTAATTTGAAAACAGACGTTAGCGAATTTGTGTCGAGGTGTTTGACCTGTCAGCAGGTTAAGATCGAGCATCAGCGACCCGCGGGGTTTTTGCGACCACTTCCTATCCCGGAGTGGAAATGGGAGGATATTTCTATGGATTTCATCACTAATATGCCTAGGACTCGGAATGGAATGAACATGATTTGGGTTATTGTCGATCGACTGACCAAATCAGCTCACTTTCTGGGTATTAAAGACACTTGGGGCCCGGAGAGACTAGCACGAGTATTTATTGCAGAGGTCGTGAGATTACATGGGACTCCTAAGAGTATTGTTCCGGATCGTGATGGCCGGTTCGTGTCACATTTCTGGCAGGCTGTTCATCGAGCTTTGGGGACTGAGTTGAGACTCAGTACATCTTATCACCCTCAGACTGACGGGCAGTCAGAGCGGACGATCCAGACGTTAGAGGATATGTTGAGAGTCTGTGCCCTAGAATGGAAGGATGATTGGGAGTCGCACTTGCCATTGATCGAGTTCACGTACAACAATAGTTGGCACGCCTCGATCAAGATGGCGCCATTTGAGGCGTTGTATGGGAGGAGGTGTAGATCGCCGTTGTGTTGGGACGATGCGTCCGAGCTGATTGGTACCGAGCCCGATATGGTAGTTGAGACGAGAGAGAAGATTACTCTGATTCGTGATAGATTGTTAACGGCCCAGTCGGCGAAGTCTTATGCCGACACGCGTCGCCGTCCGTGGGTGTTTGAGGTGGGAGGTCATGTTTGGCTTAAAGTGTCGCCGGCACGGGAGTTTACCGCCTAGGAAGGGTAAACTTAGTCCGAGGTTTATTGGGCCGTTTGAGATTTTAGAGAGAGTGGGAGAGCTTGCCTATCGGCTAGGCTTACCGCCGTCCCTGAGCCACGTTCATAACGTATTTCATGTTTCCCAGCTTAGGAGGTACATATCGGACCCTAGCCATATTATCGATTTTGGAGAGATCGAATTGGGACCCGACCTTACCATCGAGGAGAGGCCGATTCAGATTTTAGAGCATCGGGTGAAGCAACTTCGTCATAAAACCATCCCTCTGGTTAAAGTTCAATGGTCGAGACATGGGACCGAAGAAGCCACATGGGAGACGGAGGAGAGTATGCAGTCGAGATACCCCGAGTTGTTCGCGTTGTAAGTTTCGGGACGAAACTTATTTTTAGGGGGAGATAATGTAATATCCGCGTTTTCTATTTTCGGTAATTTCTATTTTTGATGTATGTTCGTTTCGGACAACTCGCTTAGCACTGTTTTGGAATTCTGAATCTATTTTGTTCTTGGAGTTTTTCCGTTTGGTCGAGTTTCGAGGATGCTTTTGCATAATTTCATTTTGAATTATATCTTGCCGCATGTGCGTTTGATTCTCGTAAAACTTGTTCGTTTTCGTTGTTTCTCGATTCGTATAAGTTTGTATGGTTGAGTTGGTCGTGTTGGAACTTTCGGTTTGTTAATCCGACGTTGTATCGCGATTTTTCGGGCATTTGGGCCGTTTTTGTAATTTTCATAAGTTTGGGGAATTTCGCCTTATTTGCTTCGTTTCAAACTCTCTAGTGATCGAGATTATATTCTCTTTCAACGCTCAACTTTGTCGTCTTGATTATTACGTGTTTATGATTCTGGATTCTGGTCTTGCTTCGTTTTTCGGCACTTGTGCGCTGTGATGATGGTAATCGAGCTGCCTGAGTAGCGCACGCTACTCAGGATTTACTTACGTGCGCTATCATTGTGTGGTTAGCGTACTCTAACCTGGGGTTCGTAGCGTGCGCTATCGATTTCGTGCGATTTGGTCGATGGGTTCGATGCTTGATGCTTGGACCAGCGTACGCTAATCAGCGTTAACGCACGCTAATCCCCATTACTAGCGCACGCTAACCATGTTAGTTTGCGTACGCTAACGGTAGGTCTGAAGGCAGACTGTTCTGCCATGCCCCGCTAGCGCACGCTAATGCTTGTGCATAGCGTGCGCTAAGTCTGTTAAATATAAAATAGGACAGCAGCAGTCAACTTCGTCATTTTTCCTTCTTTTCCTATCCTTCTCGGCATTGAGCGATTCCAGGCGGGGGTTAGGGCCGATTCCGACTGTAGATCACCATACACTACACCGTGCATTCCTTGCGTGGATTCTTCAAGTTCCTAATCACTTTCCACCATTCGAATCAAGGTAAATATTCCCAAAACCCTTGTTTTGAGATTTTGGGGGAATTTTAGGGATTTCGTGGGATTTGACTCTTTTAGTCCGAATTATTACTGGGTTATCGCTAGACTTCGATCGTGCACGTGTAATCCTTCATTTTATTGATGATTTGTGGTTTTAAACTCCAAGTTTTCCATTGTTCGTCACTTATAGTCGACGATACCCAAGTTATGTTCGACTAAGGGTTTCAGCGGGTAAAACTAGGATGTATTCCATCATTTACGTAGTTTTAAGATTGTTGTCCATCGTTATTGTGTTAGGATCGGATTTGTGAGGGTTGTTCGGGCCAAAACCTTTCCGTTCGCCGTTTTCCTTCACGTAGTATTAATCAGGCAAGTACATGTATTACATTCCGTTATGTGCATATGATTTTGATGCGAATGATGTAAATGGTGTTATTGAACGAATGTGATTGTTTCTCTTCCACCTGGGGATGGCGTGTGGCCTCTGGGGGCCGATACTAATGGGTACGGCCATGGAAATGGACTGGGGTGCGTGTGTTGATGTTCTTCCACACAGGGACGGTTCGACAGACCTGCGGGGCCGATACTAATGGGTACGGCCGCGGAAGTGGTTTCTCACAGGGACGGTCCGACGGGACCTCTGGGGACCGATACTAATGGGTACGGTTACGAGTTACCAAGCGTGGATAATTGTGATGTGGAAAACTTGTTGATATACTGTTTTGGTGTTAAGGTGATATTCCGGAATATTGATTTTCAAAATGATTTTTCCTAACGATTTATTTGCGTTGAATCATGTATGTATATAATGTTGTGTAATTATGTGCTTGCACTAGCTATTCGAATGCTAACCCCTTAAATGGGGGAAATGCGTCTTATGCATTTAGTCTTGAGTCGATGAGGAGCCGTACGGGATGCGCATGCGAAGGATGGGTTGGCATGATGATGTGGCTCGAGTCTGCATTTTTCTGTTTTGTCATTGCATGTGTTGAGTACTGGAGATAGATTGTTTATTTTTAAACATGGTTTAAGTCCCCTGCGTGGGCAACGATTTGGTATTTAACTTATGTCTCATGTACTCCGTTAAAATGTTTTGGCCGAGGCCACGGCCTTATTTACTTTTTGGATGTATCTTTCGGGTTATCATTGTAGTTCATGTGTCGCGAGTTAGCCTGGTAGACCTCACGAGGGTTCTACGGCGTGTAATGTCCCATTTGTGAATTGGGATGTTACAGGGTGTTCCTCTTTTCACTGTTCAGGTACCGTGTTCAGCCTGTTCTGAGGTATTTACTGGAGATATTTATGGGGATCACGCTGTTTCGTGTGCGGGTATTATTGGCATTAAACATCGGCATAACCTTGTGCGTGATGTTCTTGTTGATATATGTTCTCGGTCCGGAATTTCAGCTCGTAAGGAGGTGGATATTGGGCTTTATGGAGATAGGGACAGATCCTTACGACCGGCTGATATATTACTTTACTCTTGGGATAGTGGGCATGATGTATGTGTTGATCTTACGGGATCGTCGCCCTTGACGCAATCTGGGATGACTGATTTTATGCCAGGGCGTGCGGTCATTGATGCCGCACAACGTAAACGTGTCAAGTACGATGCTAAATGTGCGGATATTGGATATGGGTTTCTCCCCTTTTCATTTTCTACTTTTGGAGAACTTGAGAAGGATGCAGTAACCTTACTAAAGCGTATTCGACGATTCTCTATGACTCAAGACAATGGGGCACGTGCTGCAGTTCATATTTTTAATAGGATTGGTTTTGCTATTGCTAGAGGTGTGGGGGCCCAGTTGGTTTCTCGGCTTCCCACTAATTTTTTGTAAACTCTTTGAGTTTTTAATAATAATAATAATATTAGTACTAATAAAATAGTAATAATAATATTAATAATAATAATAATAATAATAATTTTAATAATAGTGGTAATAATATTAATAATAAATAATATTATTATTTATCTTGTAAAATTTCTTGGGTAACAATTAATATTATTTAAAATTTGACTCGGGCCTAGAAATAACAAGATGAAACGATGAATTAAAATGAGAAATAAAACGAAATGGATCACATGACTTGCCATGAATAAGAATGGCATAAATGAAATTTGCATGATCATGAGAATGAAATGAATTAAATGATAAAATTATTCGGGCATTAATTTAATAAAATTGGACATATTTTTACTCTTTATAATTGCATAGAAAAAAATATAAATAAATAAACAAAAAAGTACCACTCATCTGTAATTTGTTTCTTTAGATGTCTATATTTTCTAAACAAAGTACGAAAAGGAATTATTTCTGTATATTAAATTTGATTTATCTGTATTATTTCTTCAAAGCTCCTCTACGTTGTTAGAAAGAAAATCCCGGCACTCATATATTATTAGAACAACCAATGTATGAAATAGCAATTTATTCGAAATAAATTATTTATCCAAATTATATTTGATTTAGGTAAAATTATTTCCTCAAAGTCCTTTTTTGTTGGAAGAAGAAGTACAATTCTATAAATTACAATGCATCTATAAATTCTTTTTATTGATTTTTTTCTCAGGAAAAAGTACAAATAAATAAATAAAGTATCACTCGTATGTAATCTATTTCTTTAAAAAAGAATTATAAATAAATCATTTCTCCAAAATATTTTATTTATGTAAAAATTGTTCTATAAAGTCTTTTTCTTTTTTTTTTTGCTAAAAGGAAAAGTACAATTTGAACCAAACACATACTAAAATAGTTTTTTATGAAAAATGTCAAATTGTATTTTCACGCATCTGAAACCAATTTTTTTGTTAGCCAATTTTTTACACTATTTTTTTCACTCTTTAGCATTTTTAAACAAAAAAACACAGATAACTATTTATTAAACATAAATCATAAACAAACGAAGTCAAAATGTCTAATATTTCAAACAAAACATGAAGCCAAGTAACTCAGGTATCTAGTAGGTTTAGTGATTAGCATGAATTATGTTTCTCCCACGACCCCTCGAACTTGAACCTCTTCCCCTGCGATTTGTCGTCTTTTCAGTTGCACTCTTGATTCGATTTCCCTTGGCCTTCCTTTCCTTGTCCGTTTCTTTGGATCTTTAATAAGAGTTCTTCGTCTCCGTCAACTTGTACTATCTCCGAGTTCTATGGTGGAGTCGAAGACATAAGGGTGCTTGCAAGTTTCCTCAATTTTCCTCAAACGAATTCCATCTTTTCATTAGAACTAACTGCCAAGTTACTGCAGTATCTAAATTCTTTCTCCAGCTCTTGATATCTTTTATACTCCTCTGTCATGACGGGATACCCACCGGCAAAAGATACACTAAAATGTGGTCTGTATGCAAGCTTGCTCCATCTCCTAAGCACATATCACTCATTAACTAAGTCAATATCCCGGCTAGCCAAAACCTTCAATATGTGAACATAAAATGCCTTTGCTCTTGAATTTCCTGCACCGGCAGTTAATGTAATCGCTAATGGGATGGTAATCAACTCTGTAATATTTCTCTTTAGGATACCATTGGTTCAACATTGCAGTTTCAATTACCTTGTATCTCTCTGATACACCACCAACATTTTCAAGTAGACTCGAATTGCAGTTCCACATCTTCTTAATTTCAGCCTGGAATATTACCATAATATTGTTAGTGTATTCCCTTTCAAATTGACATTCCCACTTGAAAGGCGACATACATATAATGGGTCTACACTTCGAGGAAAATTAAGCATTGAGCTCCTTTCTGAACTTCTCCACGACTGCGATCTCATATTGCTCCACAGATGGCTTCAAAGTACTCCTATAATTAATATAATGGTCAAAGAAGGCATGCATGGATTCACTTCTTTGCGTAGAATACATACCAGCCCAGAATATGTGATTGGAATAGATCGGCACCCAACTTTCTCAGCATACAAGTCCCTCAACCACCTGCTGTTTTCAAACCATGTTTCGCCTGGAAGGTAGACCAACTCGATTCAAATTCAGAAATGCTGCTGCACTCGTAAACCATGCATTTGAAATCATTTTTTACGGCATTAACATTAGCTATTCCCCCGAACCTTTTGGAAGTCTTAGAAACTATGTGCCATATACAGAGGCGATGTATGCTTTCAGGCATGATCTCTCTCAAAGCAATTTTTATACTCTCATCTTGATCAGTCAACATTGCCGTGGGCTGAAGTCCACCCATTGCATCTAGCCAATTTCTAAAAAACCCCTTGAAGTATTCAAATTTTTCGTTTGACAAAAGAGCACATCCTAGTAGTATTGACTGATTTTGATGATTCACTCCTACGACACTAGCAAATGGCATGTCATACTGATTCACAAGATACATCGTATCAAAACTCACAACATCGTGAAAAATCCTCGTACGCAGCTCTGCTACGAGCATGTATCCACATTACATTGCGAAGTCTAGATTCGTCGTTGACATCAAATAAATAGTAGAAATCCCTATCTACCTGTTGTATCCTCTTGAAGAGCTGTTCAATGGCAACTGCATCCTCGTCTCCAAGTCTCAGCCTTCGCATCTTCTTGACATAGTTCCTACAATCTTTTACCAATGCTCCTAGATTGGGATGTCCCCCAGCAAGAACTTCAAGCATTCTTACACTCTTACAGAGTCTCAATCCGGCACGATCTTGCTATTAACTGGCGCTTCACATCGGGGGTTAAGGTCCTATGACATGGCATGAAATCCGTCATGTCCGAGACAAGTTTGTTATTGTGCTCGATGATGACCTTCCCTACCTTCCAAACATCACCACCCATGTGTATAGCATTAAGTTTGGCTTCAATCCAGTCATCTTACTGTATTTTTTCCACTCGGACCTCCTTCCCTTTTCACATATTATGCGGACATACTTGTCTGCTCTTCTACGACTATTTCTAATCGCGACACCAAATCCTTTCTCCTTACCATAAGCTTTATAGGCTTCTAGCAGTCTTTTTTCACTATAAAAAGCATTCCTTTTTTGGGGCCATTTCGCACCATCTCATCAAACACATCATTATCTTCGGAGAAACCCTCATTCTCTGATGGATCTTCATGCATTTCATCTTGCTCCATTTCATATTCATCTACCATGGCTTGTTCCTTTCTTCTTCATTAACTTCTTCTTCTTAATTAACTTGTTCTTCTTCTTCTTCTTCTTCTTCTTTGTCTCGTTGATCCATTTCATTATCTGGATCCTGTTCTTCTGCATCGAACGACAACCCAGGGGACCTAAATAACCGGAACATTAAAGCCTCTTTCACAGGATCTGCCATTAAATGTTTTTTTCTAGCTATCGCGCTTATGCTTATAGAGGGAGTTGAACTGGAGATTAATGAAGTTCAGTGATGCAGTTAAACTGGATGTGAACTGGACATTCCATGTCGGGCGACTATTGAGAAGGTGTTGAACTGGATATTAATGGAGATTAATTGAGATAAACGTTAGGTTTTTGGGTAAACACAAGTGCAATAATTGCACTTTAATCCATAGGCGGCGGTGGGTTTCAAAAAAAAAAAATCCGTAGGCTGATTATATATATATATATATATATATTAATTTCATATTTAATCAAGATTTATTTATTTTTACTTAAGTATTTATTTCATAAATAATATCATATTATCAATTAAATATTATTCTATTTGCAACAAAGTATGAAGAAATAACACAATCTGACATTACAATAATAACACAATTAATAAATATTTTTTTGTGATAATTTTTTTTTACTTTTGTACGAATTAGAACATCTAAATTAATTATATATGATTAGTAACATTCTTGAAATCATAGAGGTTAGTTATGTATGAAAAATCGATAAATTATATCATAAAATAACTTATATTTATAAAAACGTTAGATTTGAAATTAATAATAATAACTTATTTATACTAACCTTAATTATGCCGAAATTAATAATATAATTAAAACGCTTAAAATGTAAATTTTTCCAAACCGAATAAGTATTAATACTATTAGGTAGAATTATTGGGCGGGATTAAATTAGTTCGTCCGAATTATAATGGAGGGAAAAAATTAATCGTGTAACCTCTAAATGACTAAAAGGAAAGAAAAAAAGAAAAAAAAAACGTTCAACAATTTGAGAGCCAAAAATAATTAGGCTATATTGGTTTGGAGGGAAAAAATATAGTTGGAGCCAAAACCTCTTTCTTTGGAGCCAAAACAAGTAAAGGGTAGATTAATCACTTAAGAATATTGCTCTTATTAAACAATTAATAAAAGAAAGTTTTCGGACAATACAATCCCATAATGGAACGGTACTACGATCAAGAACAATTATCACGGTATGAATCATAGATTCATAAGACATTTTATATATACGAAACGTATAACGTTCATAAGAATCCAATCATCATTATAACCAAGCAAGATAACTTGCCTCAATACGGAGATGGGGATAATCCTTCTATGAATGAACGAACGACATACGATGTCCTCGACTAATTGACAATCACTCGAGCAAGCGACATTGAATAAAATGTAATTCATTCAATAACACATTAATACAATCATCTATATTGAATTCGTAGGAAACGACATCCGTAAATCAATCCGAATGGTTCAACCTCAAAAAAGTATTATGGTTCTAATTCAAGAACTCTATAATTCCCCAATTCGTTCCTATGATCGAATTATCACCTTCATCAAGTTCTTAATAACTTATGAAGTTCTATCAACCAATAATCTAACAAGAATAATACCTATTAATCACCTTGTGTTATTAATGTAATCTTATCTCATCAAAACCCTCTTTTAGAACATTAACAACATTCGAATATGATTTTCTAAACAATCCTACTTCATCAATTGATCAAGTTTATTTTGAACACAACAAAATCACAAGGGTTATACAACAGTCCATTAAGTTCTACTTGAATATATCAAAATTGTGATGATCATCCAATAATTCATGAAAACCCTTTTTACAACATGATTATATCACCTAACAATCTCTAATTTGTGAAGGATGTATTAATCTAAATGTTCATAATCATAGCTTTCTAAAAATCAATAACAATCATGTTATCTTTCAACATTCCAATTATTCAAGAAGAGTTATCATCAATATTATCATGTTCTTATTTAGTTGTTCATGATTCTAATAACTAACCTGATATACTGATTGATTAACCATAAATGAAAGTAATCCATAACATTTTCGGAATTAGTACAAGTTAAAAAACCAACCTTTGGGAATGAAAAACAACTCCAAAATACTTCAAGAACAACCTCCAATCCTTAATCTCTAAGCTTCGATCCACGATGTGAAGCTCCAATACAAGATGGAAGGCTCAAAGACAAGTTGGAAGAGGCTAGAATCGATCTAGGGAGGCAGAGGGATGACAATATGGAGAAGAAGTCGAGTTTGGATCGTGCAAAATGAAAGACCAACCTGTCTTTTTATAAACGGTACAATCCATTACGTACGTCATAGCATAAAGCTAACGTTCGTTAGTCTCTTTACGTACGCTACACACAAGGTGTTACGTACGTATTAAGCCTCTAGAGGATACTACCTCAAAACACCTATCTCATTACGTACGTTATAGCATGAGCATTACGTACGTAATGTAGGTCAACTTGGCTTCCTCGAAAGGCCCCATTATCTGAATCCTGCATGCCCCCCCATGCCGAAAGTTGAGATCGGATCAGATTCTATGCATTACATACATAATATATCCTCCATTACGTACGTAAGGCCAAAGTTATAGCATACGTTAGACTGAAACTTTAGCGTACGCTAAACACAGAAAACCTAGCCAAAAAATGTAACAATCTACACAACGTCTATAAATCAACCACAATGTGAGTGACAATTATAATTAATTCTATTCTGATATATCCCAACATCAATAATCCATTAAAATAAATGTAACATGATTACAACGATACTCAAATTATCCAAATCATACGACAGTAGATAAAGAATTGCAGTCGGATATTAAATCTAGCTAGTCGTACCGGCGCTGGACAATACTGGGCCTCCATTAACTCTTTAAATTCCTCCCAAGTGACATCACGATACTTGGGCTTAACAGCTCGCCACCAATCAGAAGCGTCATCAACAGTCAGGTACTGAGCTATCGGAACCTTCTTGGCCTCAGGGAAGCCAATACCGTCGAATAACTTTTCTAGCTCAACCAACCAATGATCCCAATTGTTTGCATCGCCGGAACCATCAAATCTAGAAGGATTCATTTCATGACTTCTTGAAGCCATCGATCCTCAACAGTCTTGCCGGTATTAATGTTCTGCACCACTTGAGCCAATTGATGCACTTGGGTCACAACTTGCTGAAGAACATTAGGCAATTCGGCCTCTGTACTCGCATCCGCACCTCTCGAAGGAATCGGATCTGATCTAGCCACAGAATGAGATGCCGAATTTGAAATGGACATCTCTGATTCAGATATCGCTTCTCTACCACGGCCTCGGCCGCATTGACGAACAGCTCTACCTATCGGCATACTGAATAATAAGACACTACACCAGAATCACGATTTTGTGACTACCAAAAACAGTCACAAATGGCAAAAACAGTCACAAATAAATATCACAGAATCAACTGTCACAAAATTCTTTGTGAATGTCATTAACAGTGACAAAACAGTCACAAAACTCAGTTATGACTTTCCAAAACCACTTTATATGGCAGTCACAAACACACTTTCTGACTGTTATCAACAGTCACAAATTACTCTATTTGTGATAGTTTAAAGAAGTCACAAAATTTAATACCGTGACTGTCCATGACAGTCACATATCTGAAAAATTACGACGGCCTTAAACGGTCACAATATTAGATTTTATGACTTCTTAAAACTGTCAAAAATAGAGTTTTTATAGTCACAATATTAAAGTTTAAAATTTAATATTTTGACTGTCATGGACAGACAAATAGAGTTTTCACAATATTAAAGTTTGTTACTGTCTTAGGCAGTCATAAATTTAGAAAAAAATTAAAAAAACAAATAACGAGTGCAAACCAAGAAAAAATCCCCTAATCTTTTTCACAATATTCCATGAAGCCAAAATACTACAAATCCTTATAAACCCAAAGTATTACCGAGTCCACAAATTACTACGAGTTCATAAATAAATTCAAAGTACCACTAAGTCCACAAATTACATGTTCATAAATAAACCTAAAATACTTCCAAGTTCACAAAATATTACAAGTCCACAAATTCAAGTTAAATTATATTTCTTCGAGGAAATATTTAGGCCACACCACGAACCCACCAACAACTTCCCCGATCATGGTGGCACTGTAACACCCCCAATATATTCAAGGTGTATTACAGTGTCGTGGACCCCTACATGGGACTCACCAGGCTAAATAAGAATTTCCACTCGCCTAACCGTCTCGGTTAGCGAGAAAACACACATCATCAAGACGAAAATTAAATAACACGCCCGGTACAACCAGCGAAATAAGCATCACTGACAAACATAAATAACTTTCAATGATACAAACCACAATCCGAGTGAAAATGCCTAAGTACTCGCGAGTACAATCTATAAGTTTATAATTTGAAAAAAAAACACATCGAAAAGGACAACAGAACTAAAGAGACTCAAATGCACATGTCAACGACCCTGGCCAGCATCCTCGTACTGTCCCAGCGCCCGCTCATCCGCCTGAACATAACCTGAAATTTATAAAAAGAATTTCCCCAAGACGGGTCCCCAAAGGGCTTAGCAATTACGCTAGTACAAATAATCAAGGCAAACCATTCACTTACACATTTCATAGTACATGCATCAATTCATTTCAAAAACCAAAACCAGACATTTCTTTTCCGGAAAAAACAGTCAATAATCATTTTGCCTAGGACCGGGATAAAGCCACTGATCCCACTCAAGGCCTCTAAGGACCTCCCGAGCTGGCCATATCATAAAACAAATCACGCACAGGCATCGCCTAGGACCGGGGTAAAGCCACTGATCCCACTCGAGGCCTCTAAGGACCCTCCCGAGCTGGCTAGCGAATCAAGCTCGTGAATCCAGAGTAAAGTCATAGATTCCCTCGAGGCCCCGTCGGACCCTCCCGAGGTGAGCAAAGCACATATGAATACATCACCATTTCATGTTAAGCATAAAAGTTTCCAAGACTACTTGCCTTGAATAATTGACGACGACACGAACGGAAAGGAACTCAAGCACGACCGCTAGGAATCGACGAAACCAAACCTAACGATTCGAAGAATACAATCACAACCATCTCTAGATGAATATGGAAATGGAATACACCCGAAAACCCACCTACGATTCATATAAGTTCGTACAAAAACAACGACGAGGACCGGTCGCACCCGAACCCTCTCGATTTCCCAAAAACAATGAAACTTACCATGAACTCGTAGGGAAAACAAGAATACTACAGAGATTAATCATATACATCATGGATTAATCAACAATACGGAACGAATCGGACAAAAACTCAAAACCCCCCAAATTTCCCAAAAAAATAGGGTTCTAGGAGATTAACTTGGATTAAGGATGAGGAATAAGTGTTGGTGTTGTTAATCTTCACCAAGACATCAAAGGAAAGCTCACAATACGCATAATAACGTAAGATGTTTATGGCAACCCCGAAATGGCGGTTCCGAACAACAATTACGAGAATCGGATCAATAAGCGACGGCAATAAACACAGAATCGGATGACAAAAAGTCCACAAATAAGTATTCTCAAAATACCAATGCGGTTACACGCGAGTCATCAAAACGATAAATACTAAAAGGAAAAAAATGCGGATATTACATTCTACCCCCTAAAAATAAGTTTCGGCCCGAAACTTAAGAAACAAACAACTCGGGGTATCTAGCACGCATGCTATCCTCGGTTTCCCAAGTTGCCTCCTCGACACCGTGCCTCGACCACTGCACCTTGACCAAAGGAATGGTCTTATGCCTTAGTCGCTTCTCGCGGCGCTCCAAGATCTTCAAGGGATGCTCCTCGAAGGTAATATCCTCGGCGATATCAATTTCACCATAGTCGATGATGTGGATAGGATCCGGAACATATTTCCTCAGTTGGGAAACATGGAAAACGCTATGAACATGGCTAAAAGCTAGGGGCAGCGCCAAATGGTAAGCCAACTTGCCGACTCTCCCGAGAATCTCAAATGGCCCAATAACTCAGATTCAACTTTCCCTTCTTCCCGAAGCGGAAAACTCCCCTCGTCGGCGACACCTTCAGCAAAACGTGGTCTCCCACCTCAAATTCCAAAGGTCGGTGATGGACGTCAGCATATGACTTATGTCGACTCTAAGCAGTCAACATCCTCTCCCGGATCAATTCCACCTTCTGCCTCATCTCTAAAGCGATATCCGGTCCAGTCCCGACCAAATCGGACGCCTCGTTCCAACAAATAAGTGATCGACATCGCCGCCCACAAAGCGCCTCATACGGTGCCATTCGAATCGAAGCGTGCCAACTATTGTTGTACGTGAACTCGATCAATGGCAAATGCTCCTCCCAGTCACTGCTCTAGTCGAGAGCATAAGCACGCAACATATCCTCAAACGTTTGGATAGTGCGTTCCGACTGTCCATCTGACTGAGGATGAAAAGAGGTACTCAGACGCAAACGAGTACCCAACGCCTTATGCACCGGTTGCCAAAAGTGCGATACAAAACGTCCATCCCGATCCGAAACAATAGACATCGGAGTACCGTGAAGCCTCACAATCTGCGCAATAAACACACGAGCCAACTTCTCTGGACCCCAAGTATCCTTGATGCGTAGAAAATATTCCGACTTGGTCAGACGGTCCACAATCACCCAAACCATATTCATGCCCGATCTCGATCTCGGCAAACTCGTGATGAAGTCCATCGAAATATCTTCCCATTTCCATTTCGGAACGGGAAGCGACTGCAATAACCCAGCCGGTCGCTGATGCTCGATTTTGACCTGCTGACAAGTCAAACATCTCGATACAAACTGTGCGACCTACTCCTTCATATCATTCCACCAAAAGTTCCTCCTCAGGTCCTTGTACATCTTACTCGAACTAGGATGAACGGAGTAAGGCGTAGCATGGGCCTTACACAAAATACCCTGCCTCAATTCCGAGTCGTTCGGTACACAAAGCCAACTCTGGAATCTCAACACACCATCTTCATGAATCACAAACCCAGGAGACTTTACCTTAAGAACATTCTCTCGGATTTGAGTAATCATTGGATCCTCCAACTGCTTCAGTTTATTTCATCGATCAGGGACGACGAAATCTTTAAAGTGCAAAGTTGCCCGACCACTCCCGACAACAAAATATAAACATCCAACTTGATCAAACCGCTGAAGCTCAGACTGAGACATAAGTATCTCCAATGTCCGCAATGCAACCGGTTTTCGACTCAAGGCGTCGGCCACGACGTTCGCCTTGCCCGGATGATAAAAAATTTCGCGGTCATAATCCTTAATAAACTCTAACCACCTTCTCCGCCTCATATTTAACCCCCGCTGAGTAAATATGTATTTCAGACTTTTATGATCCGTAAAAATCTGACATGCAGAGCCAAAAAGGTAGTGACACCCAATCTTGAGCGCAAAAATAACTGCCGCTAACTCCAAATCGTGAGTAGGGTAGTTAAGATCATACGGCCTCAACTGCCTCGATGCAAACGCAATAGTCTTGTCGTGCTGCATCAACATGCACCTAGGACCTTGACCCGAAGCATCGCTATAAACAGCAAAACCCTCGTTGCCACACGACAATGCTAAAATCGGGGCTGAAGTCAAACGCCTCTTCAGTTCCTCAAAAATCGACTGTCTCTCGTCATTCCAGACATACTTCTCGGACTTTTGGAGCAACTGTGTAAGTGTCCGAGATAGTTTTGAGAACCCCTCGACGAACCTACGATAGTAGCCAGCCAAACCCAAAAAACTACGGACCTCCTTCACGTTCTTGGGCGGTGCCCAATACAATACTGCCTCAATCTTCTGTGGATCCACACGGACCCCCTCGGCTGAAATCACGTGACCCAGAAACATCAATTCCTTCAGCCAGAACTCATATTTAGAGAACTTCGCATAGAGTCGCTCGGTCCTCAAAATGTCTAACATCATATGCAGATGACGGGCATGCTCCTCCTTGTTCTTCGAATAAATAAGAATATCGTCAATGAAGACGACGGCACACTTATCCAAATACTCGATAAAGACCTTGTTCATCAACTGCATGAACACTGCCGGCGCGTTAGTTAATCCGAAGGGCATAACCACAAACTCGTAATGTCTGTATCTCGTCCGAAAAGCTGTTTTCGGAACATCGGACTCCTTCACCCGAAGCTAATAGTACCCCGATCTCAAGTCGATCTTCGAGAATACCGCAGCTCCCTGTAACTGATCGAACAAGTCATCAGTCCTCGGTAAAGGATACTTGTTCTTTATGGTCACCTTGTTTAGCTCGCGATAGTCGATACATAAACACAGCGAACCATCCTTCTTCCGCACAAACAGAACCGGCGCGCCGCAAGGCGAAGCGCTCGGTCGAATATACCCCGAATCAAGAGGCTCACTCAACTGCTTCTTCAACTCAGCCATCTCTGAAGGTGCCATGCGATACGGTGCTTTCGAAATTGGATCCACACCTGGCTCTAACTCGATGGCGAACTCTACCTCACGGTCCCGTGGCAGCCCTGGTAACTCGTCAGGAAAAACATCAGGAAACTCACTAACGACTGGAATCGATGAAAGCTCGACTCAACCATCCTCCGCCTTCAAGGCGTAGCACCAATAACCAGTACACTTCTTCCACAGGAGTCTCCTCGCCTTCAAGGCGTTAATCAAGAACTTCTGGTATCCCCTCTTTCGCCCCACGAAAGAGTGCTCGGTGCCGTCCTCGGCTAACATGGTGATGATTCTCGTGTGGTAGTTCATGATCGCACCATGCCGCTCGAGCCAGTCATCCCCGAGAATCAAATCATCACCCTCAATACTCACAACAATAAGATTAGAGAGCCAAGCTCTCTCACAAATGAACACACAACAGTCTCGGACCTCTCGATCACCAACGATTCTATCACCGCTGGGAAATTTAACGATGAAAGGCTTGCAAGGCGACAAACAGTCAAGACTCAAACAGCGCACACACTCCAGAGAGATGAATGAATGCGTAACACCCGAATCAAAAAGCACACTGACAGGATGGGACTAAATATGAACGGTACCTGTGGCCACGGTTGCTGCTGGATCATCGGCCCTCCTCATATCATATACACGCGGATGGGCGGAGCCGACACTGGAAGCTCCCCCTCTAGCGGGCTGACCCCGACCTCTCCCTCGACTGGTACTCAGCGGAGACTGTGGAGCAAACGAGCCCTGGTTTACACTCGGCTCCCTAGGCACTGGAAAAGAAGTCTGGGCACCGAGGATTTGTCCTACCCGCTCACAAAAGAAAGCCTTGTGGCCCGACTGACTACAAGTATGACAAGTCAACTGCGGACGAGGACACTCCCGATTCTTATGGCCCGACTTGCCACAGTTAAAGCATCTGACATCATGAACGGAGGTACTGGCAGTACCTCTAAACCCCCCAGAAAAACGAGCCGAACCGCCCACAGGAATATTTGCAGACTGAGATTTCTATGACCTCCACCCTTGTGGCCCGAAAAATTTCCGACGGACTTCTGCTTCCTGCTCTCACGAGCCGCCTCACTGGCCGTCACAGACATATCATATGCAAGAGCTCTACTCTGGTAATCCTTTAAGGTGGTGTAGACGAGCCCAGATATGTAGTCACGAATCGTCGGTTTCATCCGTCTGGAAAAGTGGAAAATTTTGTCGCTCTCCTCTATAACTTGGGCCTTCACGAAGCCCAACTCCCAGTTGAAATAGGCAATAGCTTTAGAAATAGGAATATCTCGAGGTTGAGCATCATAAAAGGCATGGACTCGATCCTGTCTAACTGTCCACGGGCAATATTCGGTCTCCATCAGGTCCTTGAAATCCGCCCACAAAGCAACATGGTCCTTACGCTCAACAGCCTCCCACCAATCAGTAGCATCCCCAGTGAGAAAGTACTGGGCAATAGGGACCTTGCGGTCCTCGGGACAGTTGGTGGCAACAAAGACTTTGGATATCTCCTTGATCCACCCCTCCCAGTCGATCGGGTCTGAAGCCCTCGAAAACTGAGGAGGATGCATCTTGATGACATCCTGAAGTCAACGATCTGCTCCGTCCCGAGTAGCGTGGGCCGGAGTCGGGTTCTGAACCGCCTGAGCTATCACAGCCATTTGGTTTACCATTTGTTGCATCACCGCTGCAACACCAAGATCGGCGCCGTCTTGAGTAGTATCATGGCTATGACGGTCACCAGTACTGCCGGCTCCAGAAGAATGCGACGTGGCCGCCTCACCGGCTGCCCCACGTCCCCGGCCGCGTCCACGACCACGACCACGGCCTCTTCCAGCATCCATACTGGTGTTAAGAGGTAGCAAAAGCAACTCAATGATAAGTATGAGAGTAAAAACAGCCCACAGTTCAAGAAACGGAAATACGGTACGAGAAAACAAGGAATCGAGTAAGGAAAAGTTACGAGCACTGAAAGTACCGATATGGTGGCAGCAGTGTGATGATGTGCAAAACAAAATACAACTAGACCCAAATCACCGACAAGCCTAGGTATCCATAAACCTAGTGCTCCGATACCATTTTCTGTAACACCCCCGAGATATTCAAGGTGTATTACAGTGTCGTGGACCCCTACATGGGACCCACCAGGCTAAATAAGAATTTCCACTCGCCTAACCGTCTCGGTTTGCGAGAAAACACACATCATCAAGAAAAAAATTAAATAACACGCCCGGTATAACCGGCGAAATAAGCATCACTAACAAATATAAATAACTTTCAATGATACAAACCACAATCCGAGTGAAAATGTCTAAGTACTCGCGAGTACAATCTATAAGTTTATAATTTGGAAAACAACCACATCGAAAAGGACAACAGAACTAAAGAGACTCAAATGCACATGTCAATGACCCTGGCCAGCATCCTCGTACTGTCTCAGCGCCCACTCGTCCAGCTGAACATAGCCTGAAATTCATAAAAAGAATTTCCCCAAGACGGGTCCCCAAAGGAGTTAGCAATTACGCTAGTACAAGTAATCAAGTCAAACCATTCGCTTACACATTTCATAGTACATGCATCAATTCATTTCAAAAACCAAAACCAGACATTTCTTTTCCGGAAAACAAATAGTCAATAATCAATTTGCCTAGGATCGGGGTAAAGCCACTGATCCCACTCGAGGCCACTAAGGACCTCCCGAGCTGGCCATATCATAAAAAAAATCATGCATAGGTATCGCCTAGGACCGGGATAAAGCCACTGATCCCACTCGAGGCCTCTAAGGACCCTCCCGAGCTGGCTAGCGAATCAAGCTCGTGAATCCAGAGTAAAGTCATAGATTCCCTAGAGGCCCTGTCGGACCCTCCCGAGGTGAGCAAAGCACACACAAATACATCACCATTTCATGTTAAGCATAAAAGTTTCCAAGAGTACTTGCCTTGAATAATTGACGACGACACGAACGGAAAGGAACTCAAGCACGACCGATAGGAACCGACGAAACCGAACCTAACGATTCGAAGAATACAATCACAACCATCTCTAGATGAATACGAAAATGGAATACACCCGAAAACCCACCTACGATTCATATAAGTTTGTACAAAACAACGATGAGGACCGGTCGCACCCGAACCCTCTCGATCTCCCAAAAACAACGAAACTTACCATGAACTCGTAGGGAAAACAAGAATACTATAGAGATTAATCATATACATCATGGATTAATCAATAATACGGAACAAATCGGACAAAAACTCAAAACCCCCCAAATTTCCCAAAAAATAGGGTTCTAGGAGATTACCTTGGATTAAGGATGAGCAATAAGTGTTGGTGTTGTTAATTTTCACCATGAACACAAGAAAATGATGGCTAGGAATTGCAAGGCTTCAAATCGCCCAAGACAAGAATCGCCCAAGAACTGGAGAGAGGGAGAGAATGGGGGAAAAATGAGGAGTCTGGGTCAACTCAGTGGTTTTTATAGCCAGGGAGCTTTAGCGTGCACTAATGATTAAAGTTAGCATGCGCTACCCAATCATAATCCAATACAGAACCTACGGTTCTGGCCCGTTAGCGTGCGTCACAAAAGAATATCATGCGCTAATAGCCTCTTGATAACGCGCGCTATCGGACCATAGCGTGCGTTACCTGGGTACCAGACCGAGTCCAGAAACATTTTGCCAAGTACTGGACTGCCGGATTAGCGTACGCTACCGGACACCCAACGCGCGCTAGGCCTCAGCAATAGCGTGCGCTAAAACAAAATCTTAGCGTGTGCTAATCTGCTCTTCCAGAGAGCAGAGAGAAGAAACAACTTACTGCCACTGCTGGGCTCGAGTCGCTAGCGCGTGCTACGAAGCAAACATAGCGTGTAC
Source organism: Orobanche coerulescens (assembly GCA_033398695.1). NCBI lineage: Eukaryota > Viridiplantae > Streptophyta > Magnoliopsida > Lamiales > Orobanchaceae > Orobanche > Orobanche coerulescens. The sequence continues at coordinate 9,556,118 of CM065817.1, forward strand.
TACAAAACGATGCTAGCGTGCGCTATACAACAACAATAGCGCGCGCTAGGCACATGATAACAATGGCCCCAGAACACCAAAACACGAACGAAACATCAAACGGAAGCTCACAATACGCATAATAACGTAAGATGAATTTAGGCAACCCCGAAACGGCGGTTCCGAACAACAATTACGAGAATCGGATCAATAAGCAATGGAAGAACCAATAAATGCAGAATCGGATGACAAAAAGTCCAGAAATAAGTATTCTCGAAATACCAATACAGTTACACGCGAGTCATCAAAACGAGAAATACATGCAAATAAAAAATACTAAAAAGAAAAAAATGCGGATATTACAGGCACAACCTTGGCTACCTAAATATAATTGAGTGTCATTCTCGTCATTATCCATACTTATAACACTAATCTTGCTTTCATGGTCTTGAATATTGCGCCCGTGTACTTTTTCGCCTTTCAAAGTTGGAACTACATCTCCTTGAGCAATGACCTTGGTTAAAATGACATCTTTAATAAGAACGCGGGTTGTTTGTGGCGTACCTGTTGCACTTGGACTTGTTAAGTGAAATGTTGATCCAGCATAAATTTGTGAGGGAGTAGAATTTTGTGGCGAAAATAACTTTTGAGAATGGTTGAATGCTGCTATAAAACTAGTTAGTTTATCTTGCATGTTGTAAACAACCTTCTCCAAGTGTTGATTACTGTTAAGGACCATGTCAATGTTTGACTTAATAGGTTGAATAGCCTTCACGGTGCCCTTAGAGACTCGACCAACACCACGTGTCCTTCCTCTAGAATCCTTTCCGAAAATCTAGTAAGTGCATCATCTTCTAAAGAAGCCTGGCTTGACGGGCTACTATGGAATTCTATAACTTTATGCTGCAAAATAAGATTGCATAAGCCTATTTTGATGATTATAAGACTGACTTAGAAAATTATAGTTCAAAACTTACACATGCTTCAGCAACTTTTGGGTGTAGTTCCCCAGTTTTTTGTTGTTTTCGTGACTCTAAGTACACCTCGGAACGAGTAGGCAACCGCCGATTTGGATCCTTCACTTTCTACACATGAAAAAAATATATATCAACTAACGCATCGAAAATCTAAGTTGGAAAATAAATAAAAACTTAAACTCCACTTTACATGTATAATTAGAGGAAGCGTAGAAATATAAGAGGAAGCGTAGAAATATAAGTTGAAACTTAAACTCCACTTTACATGTATAAGCGGAAAAAGAAGACTTGCTGAGTACATTAATTATATATATTAAAATTTCATGTATATACCATTTTGATAGATTTCTCGGCGTAGGATGTCCTGCCAAGATAGTGAACATCGTTCTTATTAGCCCTATTTACTTTTAGAACCTCTCTTTGTTGAAGATTTTTGGCCGTTGCTTAATGTTCAACAAATGCATTCCATTGGCTGGTGCGAATGTTCTCTTTCGGGGGTACGTGGTCCTTCAAAGCCAGTATTCCAGTAGCATCCAAATTCTTTAAATACTTTTGTCGCATGTACCATCTCCAAGGTTTTAGTTGCCCACCCATCTCTTTTAAAACATCTTCCTTTCTGACAAGCGGGACATTAAATTACCGATAGAGAGTCATCCACATATCGTCCTTTATAGATTGATCAACTTGCCTCCAGTCATCGTACTCCAACCCTACTTGTATTTCTAGTAGGACTAAACATCGATGTTTGAACTTATCCTTATTTCCAACTATTTGTCCTGTGCTATTAAAGGTAACGACAGTCCGTTTATCTATAACCGAGTGCCCCTTATTGGCAGATGCTTGGGAGTTCGTTGGAGTTTTTGGTTCACCTTCTTGCTGACTTGATGAAGCTATCATTATCTCTTATGTATCAAAAAAAAAGCCTCAGAATATACACAAACTGACAGATACATATAACCCTCAAATCCTTTCGGCAGTTAAAATCATAATTGGAATCAGTCAACATATATATATATATATATATATATATATATATTCGAGCAGTTAACATATAATATATATACTTGTCCAAAGAATCAGTTATAACTGGAATGATATCAGGCCCTGCTCTTCCAAATTCAAATAAAATGAGACTAGACTGCACTTTCCAAAATTATATTTAAGCTCATGGACTTAAATGAAAATAGGGAATACATGTTTTTGAACTAGGATAGAATTGAAAGTGATGGGGGTGAATTTTGAAATTTACAAATTCAAGTCCTTGGAATACATGCTCTTCCAAAAAATACACATCGGAATACACATTACAATGCACCCAAATTTACAGATTCATATATAACCCTCGAAATCATATATTCGATAAATTTATGCATATAATATATATACTTGTCAAAATAATCTTTTCACATCATAATTGGAATGAATTTGAACAATAATAGTCACCTTCTCTTCCTAATTCAAATAAAATAGGACTAGACTACACTTTTCCAAAATTAGATTTGAGACATAGACTTAAATGAAAATAGGGAATACCTGAAGTTAGATATAATTGAAAGTGTTGGGGATGAAATCTGAAATTCACATATTCAAGTCCTTGGAATACGTGCTCTTCCAAAAAATACACACCAGAATACATATTACAATGCACTGAAATTTACAGATTCATATATAACCCTCGAAATCATATATTCGAAAAATTTATGCATATAATATATATACTTGTCGAAATAATCTTGTCACATCATAATTGGAATGAATTTGAAGAATAATAGTTTTGAAGTTCACTGCTCTTCCAAATTCAAATAAAATAGGACTATATGAAGTTCACATCATAAATGGTTCAACAAGGGAACGATTACAACAATAGATTACACAATGACAAAGACATTTACTCCCGAGGAAAAGAAATAACTAACAACTGAAGAGGCTTCCAGCACAGGCAGCACGGGTGGTAACACGCCAACGATATCATAAACAACGACCGAATCAACTTTAACAGACCCAAAAATACCGACAGCCTAGGTATCCATAAACCTAAGCTCCGATACCATATTCTGTAATACCCCCGTGATTTACGGAGATATTACAGCACCGTAGATTTTTTTTGGAGAACCTACCAGTCCTTGACCGACATAAAAATACATTAACAAACAATGAAACCGAGGCATTCACACCATTAAAACTAAAATCAACCTCAATACGACATACATCACGAGGCAACTCAATCCATTAACTCGTAGGATCATAACTGATACAACCATCACAACTGATCCACAACATCAACAACAACCAATGATAACATAATATACAATACATGACAGTACCCGCGCGAGTACAAAACCAAAACACGACTTTGACCGTGACAAAACGACCACTGACTCAAAATAACGCATGATATCAGTACTGCCCACCAAGCTCGTGTCCGCCCTATGCTGGCTCGCCTACGGGACCTATACCTGAATACACAACAAGTATATCCACCCCCTAAGGGGTCAGCAAGAAGCCGGTGCAAGTACAACGATTCCAGAATATGTACAATCAGTGAATAAACAACAGAAATCACAGTGCCATTACACATATATTTCGGAATACAATACCACAATCAACATCACAAAAGAACCTCCCGGGCTGTAGTGGCCCTGTACCTCACGTGAGATACACACCCCAGGAGTCCTCGTCAGGCCCTCTCTGGTTGTACAATCCAACCGAGTGATCTGCAGATACTCGAAGTCTAACGGATCCCAGGGGACCCTTGATGGTTTTACTCGGCTCGCACACACTCAGTAACGACATGGCACAAATCACATTTTCTGAATTACCGCTTTTCACAAAAATCACATTTTCACATATTCACACGAAGTACATTAAACGCAATCAAAGTACTTGCCTCGATAAGAACATCACCGGAAACGGTGAACGGGAGGACCTACGATCCAGAATTCTTCAACTATTCGATCCTAACACAACCAAATATCAAATCAAGCACAAAACTACGGAAACAGAAGGATCATAATCTTAACACAAATCAAAGCTGAACAGACTAGAAAGATGAAATCCTAACAAAACTCCAAAATTCCCAAAAACTAGGGATTGAACAATCTTACCTTGATTTGGATGATGAACTCGATGAAATATTGTTAGATCGAGACTAGGAACTCAGAAATGTTGTTGGATGGTGAAATCTGGTCAAAAACTATGCTTCCCTACGCTCCAAGTCGCCCAGTCGTCGGAGAAGAAGAGAGAGATGGAGAAAATGACGAATTCTAGAACATACAGGCCTATATATAATGGGCACGATTAGCGCGCGCAACGGCTTGAAGTATAACGTGCGCTATCGGCTGAAAGGCGGTGCACTGTTGGTTGGAAGGCGATCTAGAACAAACAGATAGACTTCAAGCCACCTTCACATTATAAATCAAAAGTAACAATGAATAACGCGTACACGCCTAATAGCCATCGAGATTAAGATCCTCTACTAAAACCCGAGATCTCTAACTCTTCACCTATTTCCAGGGTCAGTATAGAAGAGCATATCTCACGTGGATCCTATCAATACGTTCCACCGTATCAGCATTATTAGTGATTGAGACCCATCACTACCATGAATGCTGCATTCTTAACAGTAGTTTTGTCCCTCGCTTTCGACTGTGATATCTATTTATATCTCATAATTGTCATCAATCTACGTGATCCCCTGACGATCAAGCCGTCCACGTGATCTAAAGCATGAGATAAAGGACTTATTCTTACTTAACCATATTCTCTCTGATAGGTGATTGCTAAACGTGGAATACATGTCGTATACTCAAAGACAACGATTTTGCTTTAGTTATACAACAACCCCAACAACTGTATCAACGGAGAACTCGATCATATAAAAGAAGAAATCACATATTTAAAATTATCCATCTCTACCTTTACATTTAAAGTCAAATGGTTTTCTATTAAGATCTCCAACTTAAAAAAAAATTATGTATACTTATGTATTATATAGATTGAATTAGTTGATTATTTTTGTTTAAACAAATTAATTAATAAGACTCAATGCAAAATATTATGATCTAATATTTAATACGATATAATTCTACCTTTACATTTAAATAATGAAAGTCAAATGGTTTTCTATTAAGATCTCCTATAATTTAAAAATATTTATGTATACTTATGTATTATATAGATTGAATTAGTTGATTATTTTTGTTTAAACGAATTAATAAGAATCAATGCAAAATATTATGATCCAATATTTAATACTACATAATTCTTATTTTCATGACAAAGTTTTCATAAAAAGGTTATTAAATTAATAAAAGATTATTCATTTAATATGAATTCAACACGTAGTTAATAATTTTGAAAGTGGTGGTATTTAAAATTTATATCCAATTTCAACCTATAAATGAAAAATTAGCTATCTTTGTATCAATATTTAAGATAATTTATTTGTTTAAAATATTGGCTTAAAATTGTTATCCCATATCATTTTTTTTATAAAATTATATCAATGGCGAGTTCATATAAAAGAAGTTCAAAATTATTCATCTCGAACTTTACATTTAAAGAATGAATTACAAATGATTTTCTATTAGTTTTCAATATTCTTCATACCTCAAATAGCTTGATGATTTTTATTTAATTTATTGATCTCAAATCGATTTTTGAGAGAGACAACTTCATCAATAAGAAAACTCATGGAGTCATCTCAGTTTTTATCCAATATAAATATTTAAAGACTTCACGTTGATGGGAAAATTATACTACTACGGCTTATAGTTTGTGAGTTGAATATGGACGGACGGGCGGATGAAGAAGTTTATATGTATGAACATTCTAAGAAGATTACTTCATCGATAGATGGAGTAATCCTTAATCAATAATTAAAAGAACTAATAATGGACGACTTAAATTGAAAACGAGTAAAATTATCCGTAAAATGCCAACTTTCCTCAACAATCATCTAATTGACATTGACGGGCGACTTGACATTCTATCCTTCAATTATATCGAACGACGGACGGGCGGCTTCGCATTGAAATGAATATAACCACGCAAAAAAATTATACCTCTCATTGACCTATTTTTTTAGAGCAACAATAAACTTGAATCTTGATATGAAAAATACTACTTGAAAAATGCTATCAATCATCAATTTATTTCTATATTACAACGTACAATTGACGACTAATTAACATTCAAAACGAGTAAAACTAACCGAGAAATATCAAACCTTATTGATTTATTTTTTTCAGTTTTTTTTCCTAATTCAATTTAATGCTGTTTTTTTTTCTTTCAAATCAATCCTAGCAATACTATACTTTTAAAATAAATAACTTTTTATTTTTATATTTATTTTAAAAATACAATATAAAGTGATTCCCGTCGAAATTTCGACGGGCACTGCATTAGTTAAAGAGTTTAATTTCGCTAGTGAAACAAAGGATTAATAGAAATTTAGCCTTTATTAGATTATTAATAAAAAAAACGATTCCCCGACGATTTTTTAGCAAATGAATTCAACTATATACTAACATATATGTTCAATGAATTCAACTAAACCAAGGACTACTTTAGCATGATGTTTATGTTACTCAATTCGTGGAGTTATAGTATAGCTCTCAACCAATTGGAAGTCAAGATCATTAAAGCCAGATGCAGCAACAGAAAAAACGAGAGATACATCGCTTCATGGTGTGTGTGTGTGTGTATTCTCGAGGTCCACAATCCAACCCGTTGCTCCAGCTCCAGAGGCTGCATCAATGCCATCAAATCTTTTGCAGAGGGCTATCTTCCCCTTTAATAAACTTGGCTCTAAGCACCCTTCCAAATATGTTGTATGCTTCGGTACTTCTTGTACCTTTATTTTTGGTGAATACATTTTTTTCTGATATAAATAAAAAATAAAAAATAACTTGAAAATTGAAATAGTTCTAAAATATATACATAGATTTGGCTGTGACAATAGTGCTTTAATTTATTTGTTTTTAAAAAAAAAAAAGTGAAATATATATTAAAATATTAAACACTAGTATACTACACTTCATCTTTAAATAAAGCTCTCCTAAAAATGTCCAATATTATGTTCCTCGACATGTGCGGATCTACGCTGCATCGCCGTTGCGCCGACACCTCTCTATATAAGGAAAGGGCTTCCTCCATAACTTTAGGTTGAGAGAGTAGTCGAGCTCTCTTCTTTCCATCAGGATGAGTATAAAGATAATCTCCAAATGGCCAATCACTTGAATCATCACCATTATTCTCCCAAAGCTCCACAGCTACATGAGGATCATAGCCTGCAAGAGCCATTAAAATAAGCCCTATATAATCTGCTTCCATCTCTCTTCTGCACCCAGGGGAAAATTGATTAATGAAATATTAATTCATAAAAACATTTCCTAATTTGGAGGTTAAATGGAAAAAAAAAAAAAAAAAAAACACTACTAAATAATTAAAGCAAGAACTACAAGAGCACTTGGTCTTCTGTCCCAACTTTGGTGTCTCAATCATGTCCAAAATATTAATTTTAATTAACTTTATGCATTTTTTTCAATAATTTTAATTTATAATGATTTAGTTTAATTTCACAATTATTTTTTAAGTTTCACTAACTGTCCAATTATGATTTATGCATGATTTATTTTTTAACATTAGTTTCACTTATATTATTTAAATTAAGGTTGATAACATTAACTTTTAATTTTATTAATAAATGTCTATTATGATTTATTATATTAGTAGTCTGTTTTATTTTTATAAAAAATACTAATTATAGAACTAACAAAAAGTAATATTTGAAACAAGATTGGAACATTGAAATTGGGACAGGGGACCTCATTCGCTACAAAAGGGAGAAGATCACTTAGCTAATCAATAATTACGAGTAGACAAAGCAAAACACACACAATATATATATATATATATATATATAATTACCTCCGAGAAATAGGAAGCTTTATCAAGAATTTTGATATTGCGGGTATAAGACTAAGATTAGCCATACAGTAAAGAAATAACTTTAAGATTGCCGGACACCAGAGTCTAGAGACTTTCTCTGCAGAGTGCCTAGCAAATAGCATGATCAACCCATTAATTTAGCAAACAAAATTGATTTTCAAAACAAAAAATATAACTAATAAAATAAAATAAAATAAATAACCGTGCATGCAATAAATTTATGTGTAGAAGAGACATCAAATAAAAAATTTACCCATTATGTCCGCAATAAGTGACATTTTTGTTTAGCCATGAATTTTAATAAAAGATTGATGAATGTTGTCGTGAGTGGAGAATGAGACTCACTTTGTGAGTGGATAGCGAGTGTTTTAATAAAAAAAGTATGTGAGATTCGTATACTAAAATAGAAAGATAAACAATTTTTGTAGACGTCACCACAGAACGTGCACATATAATACCTTCGAGAATAGGGAAGCCTTGCCAAGAATTTTGACACCGCAGGTATAAGATGAAGATTAATACTCCAATAAAGAAACAACTTAAACATTGTCATCCCCGGGAATCTAGAGAGAACCTCTGCATCGTGTCTAGCAATAGCATGACCAACCTATTAATTGAGCAAACAAAATTTATAATTAAAAAACACATGATAGCAATAGTATGCCGTAAATTCTTGTGTGAGAAATGGAAATAAATCTAAACCATTAATCTTAATATGATCCACAACTGATATTTGATATAAGCATGATCACAACACAATAAGCATGAAATTCTTTATACATTGTTTGATGCTTCAGTTGCGGACCATACTAAGATCAATGGTCCATATATTAATCAAACTCTCTCTCTCTCTCTCTCTCTCTCTCTCTCTATATATATATATATATATATATATATATAATTAAATCATTGATTTTAGTATGATAACAATTTGTTTGATACTTAAGTGTTGATGTATTACAATAATGTTACAATAGTCCAAATCCTTTCATATTTATCAACATATTTCTTTTTTCACAAAGAAAAGTTTATACAGTAGATTACTTTACCATCTAAGGTCCACATATTTCTTTTTGGCCGCGGTTCAATCAAGAACCGAAAGTCTTGCCGGACCTCCGGTTCGGTTTTCAAAACATTGACTGAATGATCGATATAATTATAGTACATAATATGCATCATATATATAAACGAAGTACGTACTTCATGTCCAATGATGGCTGCAATTTTAGCGTCCGATTTATAATAATCAAGGCAGCCAGTGAACAAAACAATCTTCCCACCGGCATAACACGCGGCATAGTCAAAAGGCTCACCAACAACAACAAACTCCCATTCAAACTGCGGAATTTGATGATAATCCCTTTTTCCGAGTTTCTTGAAAAAATTCACTATAAAGCATTCCTCCTCCTTACGCAATCCCTTTTGAGCAGCCTCAACTATCTCTTGCCCTATCCTTTGAACCCTAATACTCGTTGGGTGAAGAGGGGGCAGTATTTTCCCTTTGTGTCTTGATTTGATAAGCTTTATAGAAAAGAACTCCCCAAATTCTTTCTCTCGAGAAGTCGAAAAAAGCACAAAATGGGATCTCTTTATATAGGGCACTCTTTCCAAATTCCAATAGTATGCACTAATTACAACCCCACAACCTAATAAACCGGTCCAAAATTTGAATCCCTTGGGTTTGAAATGCTTGAGCACTTTGTTTTTTGTATCCACGCTGTGGAAGAACCTCTTTGATCCATCAAGAAAAGGGCTCTTATAGCGTTGTCTGATCTTGAGCGCATTCTGCGACACGAAGCTCCTCAAAAGCGGTTGACAATACCCATAGATTCTTGAATTGGGAGAAGACGATCTGGGGGAGAAAGTGATTGTGGAGACAGATTTTTGAAGGGGGATTCTGGGCGCAGCAGTGGTCTTCGGATTGTGGCGGCGAAATCCATAAACCATGTATCTTGACAATCTTTTGTACCATGCCATGATTCAATCGGAAGATCTGACTCTGAAAATCACAAGAAGATCATATAGACGGTTATGGAATGTATAGGAATGAACAGAGTCTAATACTACTAAAGAAGCAAATATATATAATATAGGAAATGAAAAGCCAAAGAAAAGTGAACTTGGGCTCCCAAGTGAAATAGGAAAAATGAATTTGGGTTCCGAGTGAAATCTGAATTGAACTTGAGATATATAAAACATAAAATTGCAACCATAGTAGTCAATAACCATTAGCGGCGCGTAGCGGTCACGTGCCCGTTTAGCTATATAGCGATAGCGGTACAATAGCGGCCGCTAAGTTCAAATATAGCGAGACAAGTATGTAAAAAATGACATATATATATATATATATATATACATAATATATGTATATATATATATATTAATATAAAACAAGTAAGACAATAATTAAATTCAGAATGCTAAGGTAAAAAAAATAAAAAACAGATTACTAGAATAACAATACTATTTGGGCTGGGCAGACAAGGAGAAACAAAAAACAAAAAAAAAACTGGGCAGTGGGCAGAGGAGAAAAAAAAGAAACAGGAAAAGAAAAACCTACAATACGGGCAGTGGGCAGAGGAGGAGAAAGAAAAAATTAAGGAAAAGGGAAAAAAAAAGCAAGAAAAAAAAACTTACTTCAAAAAAGCAGAGGCGGCGGCGGCTGAGGCACTGGGCGGCGGCGGCGAGGATGGCTGAGGCACTGGGCGGCGGCGAGGAGGGCTGAGGCACTGGGCTCTGGCGAGAAGGGGGAGAGATGAGCAGCGGAGGCGCAGAGGAAAACAAACGGGAGTTGAGGGTTAAGTAGGTGTAGGGCTGGGCTTTATTTTTTAAAAAAAGAAGAAATAAAAGAAAGAAAACAAACGGGGGAGTCGTCGGGGAAGGTAGCACGAAGCTGGGCCTGGGCCCTCTATTATTTAAAAAAAAAAAAAACATTTAGCGGCCGCTAAGGCCGCCATCGCTAAGCTACGTTAGCGATAATAGCGGCGGTTCGCGGCCGCGAAGCATAAACCCATAGCGAAAAGCGACCGGTGGCGATAGGCGGCCGCTTCGCGTCGCTAACCGCTATAGCGGCCGTCGCGGCCGCTATTGACTACTCTGATTGCAACTACTATCTTTTCAACAATTAAATTAAGGAGAAAGCATATATGCAATAATGCAAACCAAGCTTACCAAATTTCACCACCTTCAGCATCAGCTTCAGCTTCTTCCTCAATGCAATTCCAGTAGACCTCCTCGAATCCGTTTATATATAAGGAACTGAAGCAGGATAGGAAGAAACAATCAGTCCACCTATAGGTGTTTAGTGAGATAAAATAGCCGTAGAGAAACAAGATTGAACCTTTCTTCAATCAATATAATATACTCCAAAATTATTTACAACTCAGACACACTCCAGCACAATGGCTCATGACAATCGTTTAGAGTTTGAATACATGGGAACACACACACACACACAAAGACAAACATATTAAATTTGAGCCTTATAATTAAGTATCAACTACCAAGAAAAGCCATTACTGGAGATTGGCACACCTATTCAATTTCATGAAAAATTACCTCTTTTGAAATCAGCAAACTCCACAATCCTCTCTCTTTCTTCTTCTCCTCCAAAACCCACGCCTCCTCGGCTAATGAAATTCTTGAAGCGCAGTCCAATTTTTAATTTAGGGAATTTAGGTTTACAGAAAATAATTGTAAAATTGTAATTTAGGAGGAGAGAGAGAGAGAGAGAGGTGCACAGAAAGGGTAGGAACATATTGAAGTAGACGAGAAAATTAGCTCCTTAAACACACTTTTAATTTTATAATAACGAAGAGCGCAATTTTATTAAAAATGGGATTCTTATAGAAAAAGGACTCTAGCAAAAGAATTTTGCTAATTTTTATGGTTTTGCATTGCTAATATAATCTAATTAATTAGCAATAAGGGCTCTAGCAAATTTATAGAAATAATTAAAATATATCTGTAATACTCATTAATAAATTTTGTACATATCTCAGATTTATCAATAATTAGAATTGTACATCCGCATTGCTAGGAAATAATTTATAAATATTGTATGAGAATAAAACATTTTAAATGTTGATAACAGGTTCTCCTATCCTGTGTAGTAATTAATAATTGTATATTCTTACAAAAAAATAATTGTATATTCTTATATGAAAAAAAATACTTATTTTTTTAGAGTCCAAGTTTGATGAAAACATCAAAATTGTAAGTATAAAAGTTGCTCAAAGATAAATGAATATGTATTTTTTTAACATATTAGCATTCTAATTTTTCTTACAAGTTTATTTTTTTTTTAACATAATTAACTGAAATTTAAAGATCATGCCACGGAGGACTCGAACTCGGGACTTTTGGTCCCGAAATTTAACTCCCTACCGCTAGGCCAACACACGCACACTCTTACAAGGTTATTTTGTTACTATATCTTTTAATCTATTGAAACTATTAATTATTTTCATCCCAAAATTAATTTAATTTTTCAATTATAATACTCCTTCCGGACTTTTCAAGTTATTACACTTTCTTATTTGGACCGTCCCTTTCAAGTTGTTACATTTCCCTTTTCGGCAAAAAATAGGAAACTAATCACCAAATTAGTAAAAGATTAAGGCCCACTCAGGGACGGAGCTAGGTCTGGCCCAGCATTAGCACAGGCCCACCCTCCTCAAATGGGATTTAGCCCAGTATATAGATGTACCCAACCCAAAAGTCTTTCAACTCTTGAAGATGGAAATAGATTAGCACAGCAGGCCAACCCTCCTCAAATGGGATTTAGCCCAGTATATAGATGTACCCAACCCAACCCAAAAGTCTTTCAACTCTTGACCGCATCGACTTGAGAGCGCACTGTTGATATCAACAAAAAGGAGGCGTAGCGTAGGTTTCGCATTGATGTGCTCGAGAAGTGCGGTAGGAGCGGTGAGTGCCACCTTGTCCTTGTAGAGTCGACGGCCACAGTTCCTTCCAGACTTCCGAGTCCACAGTGCGGTGGCCGGTAGGAGCAGGCAGACGAGCGAGGCCCTAGGTAAGGTGTTGATCTAACTATTGATATTATATAAACACTTTGTTTTGTATTTGTTTATGTAATTATTCAGTTGTAATTTTGTATATTGTAATTCTATATTTCTATTGATTGTTGTTGTATTTGCAAATTGTTTATGATATATAATTACTATGGATAAGTTTTTAACAAAAAGAAAAGCAACCGTTGATCCGGAGACGAGTAATGTTGATAATTCTAAACAAACTCGTGTGGAAGTCAATTTAGCAGATCTTCCCTCAGACCCTGGAATGCGAATTAGGATTTTGGATTATAATCCTATTAACGCGTCGAGAAAATGAAGATATCATTGATATGTTTCAGAAAATGAAAACGAGTCGAATTTTTTGTTGAATCTGTAAAGGTTAGTATTACGGCTTTTGAAAATGTATGCTTACTTTTTGATCAAAATTTGGCATGAATATAACATTGTCGTATTATCGTATATATTTTTTTTGTTTATTAAATAGGACCACCCTTGGAAAAATTCCTGGCTCCGTCCTTGGGCCCACTAATTGGGCCCTTATAAATTAATTAATTAAATTAATTAAAATAAAGAATGATAAAAACAATAATTAATTAATTATAATCAAAAATTCGGAAAAAAACAATTTATTAATATTTTAGTTTTTTATTTGTAATAAATAAAATATTAATTATGATCCTAATTCGTAACTCTCCTCAACTACCAAACCAATTTAAAACATTAAACACTCAACTACCTTAATTCACATGTCGAAAATAAGTTTAACAACTTCAAAATTCAAGAGGGAGTAGTATATCTTTTTGTGCATCGTGTGAGAGCAATTTCTAAAATATGGCAATGTCGTTTTATTTCCCATCTCATATTTGCGTTAAAATTATGCTCTGTCTAGCTGAGTCGGTATTTTAGTTAGAGTCAACTAAATAATAATAATAATAATAATAATAATAATTATAATAAGTTGTGTTTCTTAAAAATGATAATTTAGGTATTTTAGGGACATATTCAATATAATTGGGAATTTTTAGATTAATTGAGAATTAATTTGGAATATTTAGAATATTTTCAAAAAATAATTATTTCATTTGAAATAACTTAAGGAAAAAATGGGAACCGTGAATAGAAAATTAGAAATATTTATTCAACTAAGACCTTATATCAGTTAGACCTGGCAAACGGGCGGGCCCGGCCCAAACGGGCCGGGCATAAAACGGGCGGGCCTTTTTTGGGCCGGGCCAAAAAGGCCCGGTTTTTCCTGGGCCAAAATTATTAGGCCCGTGGCCCGCTCCGGGCGGGCTCGGCCCGGCCCGCGGGCCTCGACTTTTTTTTTTTTTTTTTGAAATATTAATTCTGAAATAAATATACAAATATTTTTCGATCCTTAATTATTATATTATTCACTATACTATCACAATCAGATAAATAAATATATAATTATTTTTATTTGATAATTACATTATTTACTACACTACCATAATCAAAAGACAAATATACAAATATTTTTATTTGATCATCATATCATTTATCACTACTAATTTCTTATAAAATCATAAAATAATATTATTATTGATATGAGATACTATAAATAATCACAAAGTCCCAAAAAAAATAAAACTACATCAATAATTAACATATAGATGTATTATAATCTAACAAACAAGAAAAAAAATTAAATATTATAATTACACATAACATAAATGAAAAAAAAAAAAAAAAGCTGGGCCAAGGCGGGCCATAGTGAGGCCTCTATGGGCCAAATCTGGGCCGGGCCAAAAGGCCGGATTTTTGGGCTAATAATATGCGGCCCAATGCCCGCCCAAAACGGCGAGGTGGCCTGCTTGCGGCCTGGGCCTATTTTGCCGGGTCTAATATCAGTACTGAAATCGAATTGAGTTATGCTAATTGGGCCATATTTATAACACTAAAAGAGGATCTATTGAGCCCATTAGTCGCTAATTGTCATCCACTTTGTTGATTTAGTCGCTAATTTTATAGAGCGGCAATTCGACCTGCAATGTTGTATGGCTCTGAATGTTGGGCGATGAAGAAGTCGCTTGAGAGCAAGTTGGAAGCGGCTGAAATGAGAATGTTACGTTGGTCGTGTGGTCGCACAATGTTGGATAGAATCTCGAACGGGGTTTTCAGGAACGCGCTAGAAGTGGCGCCCATTTCAGCGAAAGTTAGGGAAGGGAGATTGAGATGGTTTGGCCACGTCCGCACGAGGCAGGCATCTGCTCCGGTGAGGAGGGTCGAGAGTTTATTGGTTGTCGTGGAGAGGAAGAGACGCAGACCGAGGAGGACGTGAGAGGAGCAGCTGAGAATAGATTTGAAGGCCTTAAACCATTCCGAGACCATGATTGTTGATAGGTGCGCTTGGAGGCGCCAGATCAGAGTTGTGGATTCTTTTGGGAGCGGTGCTTTAGTTGAGAGCCTCAGAGTTGAGTTGTCTCGGTTAGCTTTGACCTAGAGCATTGCATTTTTAACTTGTATTGTATATTTTATCCTATTGCCTTTTGCGTGTGGTATATTTTTGATAGGGAGCTGCGCGCAGAGTCAACCTCTCTTCTGTTAAAGCAGTGTTCATCGAGAGTGCAGTTGCCAAAGTCCCCTTAGGTAAGCCTCATGTGAATTATGTCATGGGCTTAGGTATGATTTTGAGCTTTTTCGCATCATATGCTTATCACTCAATATTTTGTTGTGCACTAAGCTGGGGGTCTTCACGGAAACAGCCCCCTACCGTAAAAAGTAGGGGCATTGTCTGCGTACATCTTACCCTCCTCAGACCCTACTCTGAGCGGGATATACTGTGTATATTTTTTTTCTGTTGATTTAGACTTCAGCGTTTTGTTTTTTATTCTTTGCATTTATTAACTCGACTAAAATAGGTCACGTAAGATCAAACTTAGGGCCTGTTTACTTTTTACTTAATCAGCTTAATACTTAATCAGCTTAATCGATCAGCTATATTTTGTTGTTTACTTTCTACTTAATGATCTTAATAATGTCTTTTTCATTAAGCAACTTTTGGGGTGTCCTTACCATTAAGGCGAAATACTTACAATATACCAAAATTACCCACATTAATAATAAAAGAATTGAGTATATATAGTATAAATTATCATATAATCTTAATTATAATTGAGTATATATAATATAAATTTAAAATATATATTAATATTATACATTTAAAATTCATAAAATATAAGCTATTTATTGATAAAAAATAATATAACTATATATAATAAAATATAACTTAATATATTTATAAAAATATTGTCTGATTATTTAAATATACCTAAAAATTATAATATGATTTATGAATATAAATATATTATAATATAAATTAAAATATATATTATTTTATATTATAAATTGATTTTTATATTGACTATTAAAAAAATTAATATAACTATATATAATAAAATATAACTTAATATATTTATAAAAATATTGTCTGATTATTTACATATACCTAAAAATTATAATATGATTTATGAATATATATTATAATATAAATTAAAATATATATTATGTTATAAATATAAATTGATTTTTTTATATTGACTATTAAAAAAAAAATATAACTATATATTAAAATATAACTTAATGTATTTATAAAAATATTGTCTGATTATTTAAATATATCTGATAATTATAATATAATTTATGAATATATATTATAATATAAATTAAAATATATATTATGTTATATTATTTAAATTGATTTTTTATATTGACTATTAAAAAATTAATATAACTATATATATTAAAATACAACTTAATGTATTTATAAAAATATTGTCTAATTATTTAAATATACCTGAAAATTATAATATGATTTATGAATATATATTATAATATAAATTAAAATAAATATTATGTCATATAATTTAAATTGATTATATAAACTAAAATGCTCAATCCGTCCTTTATCAAAAAGGACTTAATTCATATTGAGGGGTAAAATGGTCATTTCTGTCATTCAGATAGTTCATTCAGAAAAGAAAGAAACAACAGGATATTTTTTCAAATCAGATAGATTAATCCACTCAGACAGCTTAATCCATTCAGGTATTAATGGAAAAAAAGTAAACAGCCCCTTAGATCCTTATTTGCATGTTGTGAACGTAGCTACTGTTGTTACTTCTTCAAGATATAATCGGTAAATAAAAAATTGTATACTTTTTAAGGCATTAAAATAATGGTCCATGAATAAATAAGAAAAAAATTATGATAAAAGAGTCTATTGTCAAAGTATCATCTTTCCAAAATATTATTGTCAAATTATCTCTTCTTAAAAATTATTTGTCAATATAACATTATCTTGCCACATGGATTGCCACCGGTAAAAAATTTTAACTGATTGGTAAATCGTCGGATTTGGTCGGAAGCTTCCAGCTTGAAAAATCTTCCATTCGATTTTTCTTGTCAAATTAAAAATTAATTGTCAATATAAAATTATTTCCGGCTCGACCAAATCCGACAACGCTGCAAGTCTTCTCCAACCATGTCTGACACCGTTCGAGTCGTCTGAATCTAACGCCCGTATAAATCTGAAGCAACCTCGTCTACAAGCCGACCATTGCATTCTCTCACATTCTTTTTCAGATGATGCCTCCTGCTTCAAAAAAAAAACATACACTGAAAAGAAACAGAGAGATATTAAAAATTACGTTGGTGATGACTAATTTTATGAAAAGAGTACCTCTTTTGTTTCTGCAAATTTGATAACAGAACTCACAAATATATAGATGTAAGAATGAGTTTAAAATACAGCCTATGCTCCTAAAAAAAAGAAAAAAAAAAAAGACAAAGTCTTCTTGACAATTTCATCTCGTGAGTTTGAGAAGTTTGAAGGTTGTTAAGAAAGAATAAGAATTTCCAGTTTATTTCCCGCAGAAAAGGAGCCAACAAAAAAAGAAAAAGAAAAAAAATCGAAAAACAAAACGAGTTCTGCACCCAGAAAAAAAAAACTTCCTCAAGGAGAAAAGAAACAAAAAAGAACAAAACAAAAAAAAGGAAAAAAAGGAGAACTCCTATACCTTGGTTCAATAGAACAACTAATTATATCTATGTGGCAAGATAAAGTTATATTGACAATTAATTTTTAAAGAGTGAAAGTTTGATCATAATTATTTGAAAAGATGATACTTTTGACAATAGATTCATGATAAAATGGTCAAAAATGAGTGATAAAATGGTCAAAATAAAATGGTCAAAACATGAGTGGTGTCTATGAAAGATGTTCAATAAATGTGACTAGAATATTATTTCTCTGATTATTTAATTTGTAACCTCCTTTTAAAATAACTTATTTTTTAGTTTTGCAATTTTTTATTTTAGATAAATATTTTTTCCCATTTTATAAAATAAAATGATTGAAAATTGACAACTTCTCTTGAATGTACATGTAGGAACTAAGTAACGGCTAGTGTAAATGGGATTTAATTTCACTCTCACTATAGTGAATTGAACTTTTGAAGTAAGAAAATATAGGTACTAATACTATACGAGTCATTCAGACCCGGGCGATGCCCCGGGCTGTATATGATGGTATTATATATTTAAATTGTTATTGTTCAGCATAAATTTTCGTCATTTTGATCATGGATCCATCATTTATTTTCGTCATTTTATATTCGGGACGTATTTTTGTCATTGTATATATAAGTTGTCAGCATACATTTTGTAGCATGATACGTATTTAAAATAGTTTATTGACATGTAATCTTTTAAGATGTATTTTTTACGTAATATTTTTTGTCTATTTATTTTGGTATTGACTTTATCATTTTTAATTGGAACTAACTAATATTAATACATTGGGCTAAGTTATAACTATTTCTTATGATAGTCAACGATGCCCGTGCGATGCACATGTGCTGTATAGAAGTTTTCATAGATTTAAAATACGTGCGATGCACATGGGCTATATAGAAGTTTTCATAGCGTAATATTCGGCATTTATTTTCGTCATTTTATATTTAAGTTTTCATGGTGTCATACATTTCTTTAAGCTTTATACGTCTTAGAATACTTTATTGAGTTGCACATGGGTGTATATAAGTTTTTATATCGTAATCTTTGAACTTATTTTCGTCATTATATATCTAAGTGTGATGGTATCACATTTCTAAGCATGACACACATTTAAAATAGTTTATTGACATTAAAAGAGTATATGTGAAGAGATTTTTTTAAGATGTTACATTGAAAGAGTCTATTCACATGTAATTTTTAATATGTATAAGTTACATAAATTATTTTAAATATGAATCGATGACATTAATGTTGGAGACCTTTTATATTCATCCACGTGCAATGCACACAGGTTTGGACTGCCTCAGGACCCATGCGATGCACTCAGGTTGAATCTAATTGTTTTTTTCGTAATGTTCGGGACTAATTTTCGGTTCATGTTTGAAACTCTCATTTTTTTGTGAAAGACGGACTTCGTTGTTCAAATAAATTACATTATTAAAAGCGAACTATAAAACAAATTTCCTTTTTAACAAAACTATAAAAACATAAAACATTAAAGTGATTAGTATATTCAAGAGTATAAATTATAATTCGTATAATAAATTATAATTCGTATAGTAAAATATTGCATGTTTAATTTGTAACGTACTATTAATATGAATGCCAGGTATTCATCTATATTGACACCGGTGGCCGTGTTGTTGTTGTTGTTGTTGTTGTTCTTCTTCTTGTTGTCTTTGTCGTTGTTGTTCATTGACATTTTGCATGTTTTGTTCTTGATACAATTTTCGTGACTTGTCAATCTCTTTCTTTGTGTGAAGAGGTTTTTTGCAAAATGTTATATTTAAATGAGGCTTTTCATATGTAATCTTTTAATGTGAGTAACTTACATAAATTATTTTTTAATTAATGCATTATTACAATATTTTTCCATAAACTATAATATCGAATTTGGAGCATTCATTAGTAACTCATTCTAAGTATTTACACTATGACGACATGAATCACATGATCTCAAACTCAAATGAATAATGCTTACCTCGTGATATGTGGATAATATTTGAAATACAATTTTCTTCTCCTTTATATACTTCTTCGATTTAGAAGATTCTCATTGTTATGATGATAGTGTGAAGATATTTTTATTATATTTTTATTATATACTATCATTTGCAATATGTAACATCGACATAATTTACACAGTCATATCAAATATCAAAGTCACACAATATTCCAAGACGTTAAATTAAAAAAGTGACATTAACACAACGCAAGTCAAAAAACTACATTAAGAGCAAAAATATTAAAATGCACCAACAAAGTGTAATAATAATTATTGACTAAAAATTGAATGCTCGTCACATTATTTTCAATAAACTTACTTGCTAACGAATCAATAGTATTAGCCCGTTTATCGGTATTACATGAAGTAAAATATTGCATGTTTAATTTGTAACGTACTATTAATACGAATGCTAAGTATTCATCCCACTGGTGGCCACGGGATCTTGTTGTTGTTGTTGTTTTTGTTGTTGTTGTTGTTTTTGTTGTTGTTGTTGTCTTTGTCGTTGTTGTTCATTGGCCTTTTGCATGTTTTGTTCTTGACATAATTTTTGTGACTTCTCGATCTCTTTCTTTAATGCTTCTTGATGCGCTACAAAAAAATAGATATAGTTGATCGTTAGTAACTTAAATACAGTTAATCAATATATTGCATTTTCGATCAAAGTAAAAATGTTCGTGCATGTTCCACTTAATTGATAAGACAACGATGTGTAGGATCTCTTAAACCATTAGAAAAGATGATGTTACTACCAAATCTCCTAAGCTACCATCTTTATGTCTACATACGTTATTCTGGCAAAAAACACGTGAAATTTACATAAAATAATATAAATCAATATCTTTAAATAAGTAAGACGATATGATCTTTACTTTCTGCATAATAAGTTGTGGCGTGTGCGCGCGGTGTGGAGGAAGTTGTGGTTTGTTGTGTGTGATTTTTGACACATTATATAGTTGATAAAATATTTGTAACTCGTTGTGGGGAAGGTAAAAAGACTAACCATTAATTGGTGTATTTAATTTATCGTTAAATGGCGTTTTTGGTTTGTATTCTTTGAGGCTTTTGTCACGATTAATATCTTACTGCTTATCGTATTATTAAATCAATGCAATGTACCAACACATTTCACTTTCAATTCATGAAACATTTATTGTGAGCATTTTGCATTTATAAGACAACTTAAGCTTTTAGTATATAAGATTGGACGTCTATAGACATTTTTCTTTTTTAGTAATAGTCCCCACAATTTTAACACTTTACACTTTAATACTTTAACACTTTCACACCGACAAAATATTAAAAGGACCCACAATTATTTTACTTTAACACTTTACCACTTTAATTTATTAATATATCATCACAATGCATTAAACTTCGTGCCGTTTGCAGAAGAAATTTTCTCCATCTTTTCTTTCTAAATGTTCGATGATAATTTCGTACAGGTAAGTGAGTTACGGTGGTTCACAAGTAGTTATTTATAGAATAGTTTATTGTACAATATTTTTTAATCCGAATTGTAGAGTTTTATTAGGAGAAGAATTCGCATGTGTTCATACATAGAGTTTAACTAGAATATACTCCCTCCATCCCATATATATACCACATTTGATTTTTTCGATCAACCGTCTCCGATTTTGACTACGAATTAATCTTAAACTGCAAATGTAAAATGTTCGATTAAATTATATAATGAAATACCTAAACTTGTATTATATAATTTAATCGAACATTTTATATTTGCGGTTTAAGATTAATTTGTAGTCAAAGTCGGAGATGGTTGACCGAAAAAAATCAAATGTGGCCTATATGTATGGGACGGAGGGAGTATATCTCACTGTAGTACTTTATAAACTCCACAAAATTTCTTCTTTGATTTATTTTGTTGCATTGGCCAAAATTTGCGTTTAAAATATACAATGAATATATAAGTAGCTTTACTATTATATTGTAATATGTTAAGTAACAATATTATATTATAATATGTTTAATAATGTATATCCACTTATTAATAATAATAATAATAGGACTTTAATCCGAAAAGAATTAATTTTCTAGAATTCGTTAAATTAAGTATAATTGGATAATAATAATAATATTTAATTTAATATACTAATAATAATATCTAAGGGCAAAATTGTAATATCCGCGTATTTTATTATTTTTGTGTTTTATTTTGGACCTATTCTGTTGAGAATTGATTGGTAATTTCTATGTTGTATCGTTTGGCATTTCGAATCGTGTGTATATTGGTGATGGTATGGGAATGTTGATGGTTAGTATTTGCCGAGTTCTATTATATTTGGGTTGTGATTGTTCTGACCGGACTTCGTGGTTTTAATGCTGGGAAGTAGCAGTTAGCGCACGCTAGACTGTATTGCTAGCGCACGCTAACCATGTATCCGTAGCGCACGCTACTCTTGTTCGTAGCGCAAGTTAAGCTGGTTGTGCAGAAAGCTTTCTGGATTCTGGAATGGGACGTTAGCGAACGCTGATGGTGGACTAGCATACGCTATTTTGATGCACTAGCGCACGTTAATAGTGTGGTAACGCGCGCTATTTCGGCATGACAGTAAGAACAGAATGTTTGTGGAGTCTTGACACAAGCAATTAGCGCACGCTATTGTGGAGCTAGCGCGCGCTAGAGCCGGTAAGTAACGCACGCTAATACCTGCGTAGCGCATGCTAGCGAAGTCAAACAGAAGGTTCTGGACAACCTTCCAACCAACAGTGCACCGCCTTTCAGCCGATAGACGTTATACTTCAAGCCGTTGCGCGCGCTAATCGTGCCCAGTATATATAGGCTTGTATGTTCTAGAATTCGTCATTTTCTCCATCTCTCTCTTCTTCTCCGACGGCTGGGCGACTTGGAGCGTAGGGAAGCATAGTTTTTGACCAGATTTCACCATCCAACAACATTTCTGAGTTCCTAGTCTCGATCTAACAATATTTCATCAAGTTCATCATCCAAATCAAGGTAAGATTGTTCAATCCCTAGTTTTTGGGAATTTTGGAGTTTTGTTAGGATTTCATCTTTCTACTCCGTTCATCTTTGATTTGTGTTAAGATTATGATCCTTCCGTTTCCGTAGTTTTGTGCTTGATTTGGTATTTGGTTGTGTTAGGATCGAATCGTTGAAGAATTCTGGATCGTAGGTCCTTCCGTTCACCATTTCCGGTGTTGTTCTTATCGAGGCAAGTACTTTGATTGCGTTTAATAAACTTCGTGTGAATATGTGAAAATGTGATTTTTGTGAAAAGCGGTAATTTCAGAAAATGTGATTTGTGCCATGTGGTTACTGAATGTGTGCGAGCCGAGTAAAACCATCGAGGGTCCCCTGGGATCCGTTAGACTGCGAGTATCTGTGGATCACTCGGTTGGGTTGTACAACCAGAGAGGGCCTGACGAGGACTCCTGGGGTGTGTATCTCACGTGACGTACAGGTCCAGTACAGCCCGGGAGGTTGTTTTATGATGTTGATTATGGTATTGTATTCCGGAATATATGTGTGATGGCAGTGTGATTTATGTTGTTTATTCACTGATTGTACATATTCCGGGTAATATCCGCACTTTCTATTTTTAGTAATTTCTATTTTAGTGTATTTTTATTTCGGACGACTCGCTTGTTAATGTTTTGGAATTCTGAAACAATTTTTTTCAGCATCCATGACCATCCGGACGAGTTTCGGAGTTGTTTTGATGAGATTTTACTTATTGTGTAACTTTTCCGCATTGAGGCTCGATTCTCGTAAATCTCGTTCTATACTGACGTTTCATTACTTCTTCGAGTTCCTTTAATGATTCTGGATATGTTGCAACTTTATGTATTGTCGTTCAGGCCTCGAGTTTAGATTTTCGAATGTTTGGGCCATTTTTGTAAATTCTTATTATTTTGAATGTTGATGTTAATACTCGTTTATTCCGACCTTCGGGTGGTCGGAGGCATGTGATGGTTGTTATGCTTAACTCGTCAATAGGGAACTTTAGTATATCCGGTGGACTTATCCTTGTATTTTTATCTCCGGTGGTTGTCGAGCCGTTATTTTTCAGATTGCAGGGCTGACCAACTTTCTGGGCTAAGTTACGGCCGTAAGGTCGCATGTATTACGGCCGTAAGTCTCCATGTATTACAGCAGTAATGCCACCTTCGTAACGGCCGTAATGATTGCGTGTAATCGGTCCAGTGGGTTCTGGAGCACCATTACGGCCGTAATGGTGCACATGTTACGGCCGTAATGTAACACCCCCAATCCGCTCAGGGATATTACATGTCGTAGACCCTCTCCCCAAGGATCTACCAGGCTGGTAACAACATCGAACATCTCAGCTATGCCTTTAAGGCTAAAATGACTCAGTATACCGATTTGGTCTTTCAATAAATACATACAACTAAAACACATTACATGCCCACGCAGGGGTCGAATACAACACACTCCCATACAACGGGAAAAAAATACTGCAGCGGAAATAAAATACAACTAAACCACTGACATCATATGGATCCTCATGTGATTAGTATCGTTCATCTTTCATCATCCTTCGTGCCGACCCTGTGTTATGCTCCCAAACCTGAATGCAAAAAAAAGACATCCACCCCTCGAATACTCGGGGGTTAGCAAAACTCCATTGTTTTGCTAGTGCAAATACAAAGTACAAAAATACGAGCCATACAATTCAAGTTCCAAGAACAATAATAACCAGGAATCCTCAAAGATCCAAATGTAACGAAAAGTACTTCCCGAGGCAAGAGTTTGGGTAAAACATTTCTAAAACCGAAAGGTCACAAATCAAGGGAAAACGGTTTATAAAACAGTTTAAAATGCCATCGAGAGTTTTAATAGAAAACAATTTAGGATTTACCGAATCCTTCTCTTTCAAAAAAATCAACAGGGGTCACGGCCCAAAGGTTTTGTTTTCATAAATGAAACCAACAACAACACACAAGGTAAAAACCCACGTCACGCGTCCTCGACGGACATAAAATACACACGCACCCGTGAAGTTTCACTCGTGAATCCAGGGCAAAACCATTGGACTCCCTCCGTGGCCCCGTCGAACCCTCCCGAGGTGATCAAACACATTCACAAAACATACACGCACAGGCATCGCCTAGGACCAGGACGCCACCATGAATCCCACCCGAGGCCTCTAAGGACCCTCCCGAGCTGGCTAGCGAAACAATCAAGCACAGGCATCGCCTAGGACAAGGACGCCACCATGAATCCCACCCGAGGCCTCTAAGGACCCTCCCGAGCTGGCTAGCGAAACAATCATGCACAAATAACATATCACACCAAGGCTATCCAAACAATTCACCCATAGGCATCAAACACTTAGCAAAACACCACGTCAAACCACAATGCACCGAAATAAAACCATATACGTACACACGCATTACCAAGCGAAACATCAACGCCAAACATATCCAAAGGATTCACGTTGTCACTTACAACCCACACAATTTACAACACACACGCGTTTTGAAAGTGAGCCTTTAACGAGGCTAAACCGAACCTTTTGAAAACTCATTTCAAACAAACAAACAAACAAACATACCAAGACGATCACCAATCATCATATTCACAAAACAAGAAATGTATGGACAAGGTACTTGCCTCGAAACCACGATCGCAACAAGACGACAGATGAAATATGGTCGAATAGCCCCGAACCCCCGAACAATATCAAGAACGCAATAGCACCCTGAGTACTACGAGAATAACACCACACGAATCATCAATCACCAAACGGGATTCAACATCGGAATCCTCGAGCACCTATAATCCTCCAGAAGGAACAATAAAAGATGATTACGACGAGAATCAAGGCGAAAACAACGTAAATCCCAATAAACTATCGAAAGGAACTCATTGGGGCATTTAATCGAACACTAAATGTTCAATAATTCCCAAGAACACTCGAATCGTCAATCGAGTTAAACAAACTCGATATATGGATATACAATCCGTAGAACACGATTAATAACATCATACTACACCAATCGATGTATCAAAATCGGATTAGAATCGAAATCAAGAACAAATTCTCCGAAAAGTCAACTTGAAGGAAAATCAAGAAATATACCTTGATTCGACGAAACACACGGATTGGATGATGATATAATCAACAAGAATCTTCCAAAATATCTTGGAATTGATTAGAATCGGCCAAGAACTCGATTTCCTGAGCCTCCCGTCGCCAGCCGCCGAAAAAAAGGAGAAATCGAGTAAAAATGAAGTCTGGCCGAGCCCAGGCTATATATAGCCGGCAGGGTTACGGCCATAACCGGCAGTGCCTTACGGCCGTAACTCGGCCCTTACGGCCGTACTCGGCAGGCCTTACAGCCGTAACCGGCATTCGTCAAAAAATATGCCCAGCACCTGCCGGACACTTACGACCGTAACCGACACACATTACGGCCGTAACCGGCCTTCGTCCGGAAGATGCCCAGTGCCCGTACAACCGTACCCGATCACGCCTTACGGCTGTAACTGGCACACATTACGGCCGTAACCGGCGGCCGTGGCCACTGCGACGGCCCGGACGACCCCGAAACTCGAACCTGAGTCAAAATCGGAGATACGGTTACGAAGTACTCGCAAAGACGAATCCAAGCACTAAGATAACACACGATTCCGACCACCCGAAGTGTCGGAATTCGACAACGGAAGTAATTACCCCAAACTTTGGGAAATTACAAAAATGGCCCAAAACGTCCGGAATACACGATACACGATCAAAACACCGAACCAAAGCTCGCAACATGAATAATAACATTAAATGAACTTACGAGAAACTCGAAACAACAGTTTTGGACGAGATTCGCAAGAATCGAGCTCAAGTGCGGAAAAATCGCAAAAAAGCACAGAACTCAACAAAACGACACCGAAAAGAACTCGGACGTCGAAAAGTGAAGAATTAAATATTCTCAGAATGACGAAACATTCACAAGCGAGTCGACAAACTCAACGAGAAGTTTCGTCCCGAAACTTAAAAAAAGTAGGGAGAAACAATATCGTGCCAGGAAAACTCAACGAGATACACAAGAAACGCGTAACTTGCGCCCTAACGGCGAAGCATTACAAGCAACGCAAAGGGATCTACGATGCGAAAACACGCTCAACGACGACCAACACAACGCCACCGGTAGAGACATAATAAAACCAATAAGTGACAAGTGTCATCAAACAGATAATACAATCAAGTCGATTATCCGAACAATAACAAAACACGACGAACGAAAATCAATACGATTGACCAACCTAACAGTACGTCAATCAAAACGCGAGCCAATCGCTGAACAAATACGGAATTCCATCACCCAAGGGTTGGAAGATCGAAAACGAGACTAATTTTCCGAATTTAAGGGAATTACGAAGGAGTCTGAATGTTCAACAATCACGAAACGAGATCAACAAATACCGAACAATCAAATGATCGAACACAACGATCGAGACAACAAAAATCGAACAATCATGTTCGAATCACGAAGAACAATAAAATTCAAACAACAACTCCAAGGTTCATATCTCGACTCGAGACAGTATATGATCCGCTGAAAGAAACAATATGTGCATTCACATAAGATCCACAGGAAAGGGAATAGCAATTGAAAAATCACAACGACAAACGAGTTATTCCGAAACAATACCGCACTCGTTCGATCAACAAAAGCAAAGGGCAGGACAAGCTCAGAAAATGTCAACGAACATAAACGAGTCGACAGAGTCGAAAATACAGAAGTTCAAAATCCGATCCACTTCGAATAAAAGAACTAGTAGAACCAAGAGGTGTTACTTCCGAACAAGGTTCACAAGAATCAAACTCAGAAAAGTCACAGCGATAACCAGATCGACCCAAAACAAGATCACAACTCGTTCGAACGATGAAACTGAAATACAGAACAAGTTCAGAAAGTATCAACAAAAACGAGCGAGTCGATAGATTTGAGAGAGAGAAAATGCGGAAGTCAAAACGATACGGGCATTACATTCGACCTCTTATAAAAGAAATGTCGTTCCCGCAACTCACAACAACGGGAGTAAGGTGACAACACAAAAAGCAAACGACAGAAACATCTCCCATGGGCCTCTCAGAGCCGATCCTCATATCTGTACTGAAGTTCGCGCCCCGAAAGACTCGGACCCCAACTCGCAAAATTGGATCCTATGTCTCTCGGGTTCACACTTGAAAAGCGTTACTGACGAGAAGGACAATTTGTACGTACATGCCCCCGGCACAATACGTTTGAAATGCCTCGGCTCGGCATATCGAAAATACAGATGCTTGATACAATGGAACATAACACCGCAAAACAACATACCGGAGATGCTAACTCAGCACAACATATCAACGTATACAAAAATCACAACAACAACGACATCGTTCGACGATTACAACGGCCCGAACGATAGCCAACACCCAATCACAAACATCATGAAACAATCACCCATGTGCATAAACGCACAAAAATCCAAGTTTTAACAACTCACACTCATGCGACAACACGCAAATCACCACGAGGCGATAAACAGTAAACACTGACACGCTTTTAGTGTAACTATCGTAAGTGCACGATATCGTATCAAGTAGTAAAGTGGACTTTTTGAGTCCGGTTTATCGATCCCACAAGGAAGTTTTGTTATAATTTGAATTATACACTATTAGTCTATTTTTATAGATACTTAAGATGAGTGAAACACACAATTAAAAAGTTTGGTTTAATAATTGCAAAGAAGTTGCAATAATAGTTCTAATATTATAAGGAAATAAAAAGATTGCAATATTAATAGATTGATTAATGATAAAATGAAATAGTTGGGATTACAAACTTAGTTCGTCATTAGTTATAAAAGATGTATTGGAGATCATAAGATGAATTTACTTATTATGTTGTGTAGATTCGATTTTCCTTAAAAAGACGGTTTCTCTTTCGAACTATAAAACGCCCCTTACATATTGAATCAATCCACTATATTTCTATGTTGATTGGCTTCAATAAATAGCATTAGGATTTGTGAAAATAACTCAATGAATCATCTAAGGACTAGGGGTATATTTTTATCCCCTAGAACAACTTAGAGTGAAGATCATTTGATCTAATCAAACATATTTTCTTTCGAAACATATGAAGACCATAAATATCTTCATTAATTGGCCAAATAAATAAAGATTGTTAAAACAATGAAAATCACACACAATAATAAGTAATTCACAATAAATCTTTTATACAAACATAAATAACATGACTAACCTTGTTTATAATCCCAACTTAAGGAACTTAGCCCATAAAGGGTTTATTACATATATTACAAGCTTTGGTGGTCATTTTTAGTTGAATCAAGAGAAAGAATTGATCCTAACTCCCTTAGTAGATAAAGGAGATAGAAGCAATAAACTCTCTGAACAACATATACTACACCACACTTACAAAGATCACTCAAGAACACAAGTGTGTTCTTCACACAAAAAGAAAAGTTTACAAGAAAATGGAAAATTATAAGATGAATGGTGAATAATGAAGGATCTAAGGGGTCTATTTATACACCTAAAGTCATCTAATAGCTCCAAAACTACAGCATTATTACATTATATCGGATCAATGCCACCATCCCTCAATAATACACAAAAGTATAAAAATTAGACAAATCAAAGCAATCTGTCAAGAGTTACGGCGTAACATTCGGAGTTACGGCCGTAACTAAGGTGACTTCTGGCCGTAACTCCTGAATGTTACGGCCGTAACGTAACTTCGTAAATTTGCTCATTTGAAGCTTTGATAGTTCGTTTTCAGCCGAATTCCTCGGACTTTGCGTTTTTGCCCCGGATCTTCTTCGGATGATAACTTTTGATATATAACTCTGATTTTGAATCCGGAAAGACTGCCGAATTCGTCTCGGAAAGCCCTACAACATGAATATATCAAAATTCAATAAAGAGAATATTTATTAAACATGTTGTTTCTTGAGTAATTCAGTTATTTAATCAGATCATCATCCGACAAAAATAAAATTATTAAAACTAATAAATTAAAAGCAAAAAACGAGTAGACTAGCTCAATTATGGGTGAATTTTATCGATACAAACCATGGATAAGTGTACAAAACTGACACTTATCACACCCCCAAACTTGAATTCTTGCTAGTCCCGAGCAAGACTCTTTATTATTCACACTCCAAAAATAAAAATAAAAATAAATAAAAAAATAAGAAAATTAATACACACATAAATTAAAATATAAAAAGAGAAAAGGAGATCAAAATGCCATTAATAAACAACAACCAGCTTTATACAGTAGATAGAAATGAATCAAGATTCAAAATAAATCTACTAATGTTTTTGAGGTTAAAACACGGTTTTTATTTTGTAATTCCAAAATGTAAGGTTTTCCCCCCAAAAGGTTGATTATTTCTTTCCCACTCGTGATTCACACGACTCCCTTTAATGGTTGCTCTCGATCACTCGTTTATTTTTCGACTCAATATGAAGAAGAATTTCATTGGCGTCATCAAATATTGTGATTTTTACAAAATTGAGTGTATTGAAATTCAGCTGCTAATTAATTCAAATCTGCTCATAAACTACATCCCTTTTAGTGATAGCTTTCACACCGTTATTTGCTAACGTGTAGCTCTTTTCACTAACACAATTTCTATCTCATTTTTTTTTTGTTCGTAAAAAGGTGATAGCTTTCACACCGTTATTTGCTAACGTGTAGCTCTTTTCACCAATTTTTCTGAGACGGCAGCTACGCACCAACAATAGTTAGTCCTTTATTTTTCGCAAAATTTAAGACTTCCAAAATTAGGCAGCTGTTGCTGCTCAACACTTCTCCTTTTCGTCATTTATTTTTTTAGGTGATAGCTTTCACACCGTTATTTGCTAACGTGTAGCTCTTTTCACCAATGACTCCTTTTTTTTTTTTAGGGAATAGAATTTTTGCAGAAAATCATTTTTTAGTTAAGCATAAAAAATCAAAAACTCCACAAATTAAGTAAATTTCAGTTTTATTTTTCATCAACCAATTGATTCTTCTTTTCTCAAGGTAACGAATGACTCGATTTTATATGATAATTACAAGGCTTGGAAAGAGAGATTAAGGCTCAAAAAATTTTGGAATATACAATTTTTTTACCGGTTAAAACGATTTTAGAAGCTTGTATATAGCTAATTTATTGGTGTTATGGCCAGATCTAAAAATCTCAAAAATCAAAATACTATATATATATATATATATATATATATATACACACACACACACTAAACCTAATCAATGCCAAATAATAAAAACACACCACACAATACAGTAATCAAAACATACCACAATGAAAATCCAAATAAAAATCATAGTTCAAAAACCACAAAACATGCGAGAAAACAGAAAACTCCCTGAAATTTTAGCTTTGTGATCCTCCAGGTGTGTCGTCAGGGATGTTTAGAAAACGGAAAAGCTTTTCAAAGCGCTTCTCCGTTTCTAATTGTCGCTCGAGTATTTCATTCTGATTTCTCATAATTTCAGCCTGGGATGTTTCTAATCCCTGAACTCTTTCAAGCAAATTTTCCTCAAAAGCCGTCAACTCATAACCGGCATCTTCCTCGGCTTCATATTCCTCTTCCTCGCTACTCTCCTCTTCCGGTTCCAAATGTGCCCGTTTGCTTCTCAATTGAGTACTTCGAAAAATACTACTCCGGCCGTTCAGTCGATCCCCATGTGTTAAAATATCACCCCCTGCCGAAATTTTGACTCTCTGGCTCCTGCAAATACCGGTGATAAGGCAGGGGTATGGCATCTTTTGCCTAGTCGGGACCATGCCGGCATAGTGACAAATAGTAGTGTAAATGTGAGTACCCAAATCCATTTTTACCCCTCGGCGGATAACATATAAACCTCGCAGGTGGCCAATGGAAACCGTCGTCAGAGTCGAAGTCGGGTAAATACTCCATTGCCCACATCCATAAATACCAAGCATCATCCATAAGGTCCGCTTTGGTTGTATCGGGGTTTGATCATCCCAATCTTTGTCATGCAACTCGCTCACTAACGCCCAGCGTAAAACTCTATCATCCGGCACCTCTTCATTAGGCAAGATAGTAATGTCAACCGCGTTAGTACAATTAACCCCCAAAAACTTGTTAATGACATCCGGTGAAAAATTTATCGATTTCCCATTCACAGTAGTCTGATGATAAGTAGGTGACCCTACCTGCCCAATGGACTTGTTGAAAGAATTGTAAAAGTTTAGGGTCAAGGTCGGGTTACCATTTGGGAGATCGGAAACGAATTTCTCCCAGCCGTTGTCTAAGAATTTTTGGATGAAAGGGGTAGTGATTGTGTCTCTATCCGCATGGCCGATGAAATCATCAAGATTGAACAATCTTTCCTTAATGCACTTTGTGTTTTGATTTCTTTGTGGCGGTGCCGGACCTTGGGATGACGAACCGACCTTTTCTTTTCCTTTTGTTGATTTCTTCGGTGCTATCCCTGAAATTTAACAAAATCAACTTCTTTTCATCACACGACTATAATCATCAAGCAAAACCTATAAAAACATAAAAAAAATCAAAGATTTTCGTTGTGGCATTTCGTCGGACACCTTGAGTTCATAGTTTTTTTAACAAGTTTTTCTTATTCAAACTCAAATCCATAAAGCCACCACAAATCAATGAATCAAATAACGATACAAATATCAACAATACTCACAAATGAACAATATTTAATCAACGAATAATACGGAAATAAGAATCGAAAAACAAATATGAAGAGAAAAACTACAAACTAAAACTTAAGAATATATAAATTGAAACAAGGATTGAAAGAGAACCTGATGATTATGTGTGAATGTTGATATGTTAATGAATTGTATTGATGATTTTGAGTTTTTTTAGCAAGTAGGGATTGATAGGGGGAAAAAAATCGCTCTCCCGGCCGGTTGTGTCTCGTCTGGTGTGTGATAAGTGTTTAAGGACGGTTTTTTTTTAATACAGACTACTAGTTACGGCCGTAACCTATACAAGTTACGGCCGTAAGTTGCTTTCGTTTTTCAAACAGGTTTTAAGATACGTCCGTAACATGCATCAGTTACGGCCGTATGTAACGTTCGTTTTTTTTTTTTTAGAACCTGTTTTAAGATACGGCCGTAACATGTAGGAGTTACGGCCGTATAAACCATACGTAAAAAAAAATCCTGATTCTACTTACGGCCGTATTATTTTGGATACGGCCGTATATATATATATATATATATATATATATATATATATATTATATATATATATATATATATATTTTTTTTTATATGTGAGAGAATAATGAAAGAAAGACTCCTGGATTTTATGAGCGATCGATCCTTCTTGTTGTTGTTGAATCCTTCCGTGTTACCCCCAAACTTATTTGCGAAATAATAGAGATTGGGTTGCCTCCCAATAAGCGCTTTGTTTAACGTCCTTAGCTTGACTTCTCGTCAGTTAATTAGGTATTTCCGGCATTATGATTGATTTTCTGTCGAGAATTCTCCTCCCGAGATATGGCTTTAACCGTTGCCGTTTACTTTGAAACTCCGTCGGTTGTATTATAAATCTCCATGACTCCATGAGAAAACACCTCTTTGATCGTAAGGGCACGCCCATCGTGATCGTAGCTTACCGGAAGCAGACGCGATCGTGCATTAAAAAGCGTAACTTGGTCTCTGTTTTAAAATCTCTTCTTAGAATTTTGTTGTCATGCCATCTTTTCGTTTTTCTTTGTAGATTTTGGCATTTTCATATGAGTCGAGTCGGATTTCATCCAACTCATTTAAGCTGACAACCTTTTCTTCCCGGCCATTGTTCGTCAAAGTTTAATTTTTTATAGCCCAAAAGCTCGATGTTCAAGTTCTCTGGCAGTGACAGCTTTTCCAAAACTGCATTTAAATGGAGACATGCCTATCGGTGTCTTATAGGGCATTACGTAAGCCCAGAGCGCATCATCCAGCCTTTTTCGACCAATCTTTCCGAGATGAGTCGATGTCATCTCAAGTATACGTTTGATTCCACGATTGGAAACTTCGACTTGTCCACCGGTTTGTGGGTGATAAGAGGTAGCGACACGGTGTTTTACTCCGAATTTGGTCAATAGAGCCTTAACTCGGTGATTGCGAAATGAGATCCGACATCACCGATAATAACTCTCGGAGTTCAAGCGAGTGAATATATTTTTCTTTAGAAAATTTACCACAACCTTAGCTTCGTTTGTTGGTAATGCAAATGACCTCCACCCATTTGGATACGTAGTCAACTACAAGGATGTATTCATTAGAGAATGATGATGGAAAGGGTCCCATGAAATCAATTCCCAAACGTCGAAGATTTCAACTTCAAGGATGAAATTCATTGGCATTTCATTTCTTTTGACATGTTTCCATGTCTTTGGCACAGTCACACTTCGAGACAAGTGTATGTGCATCTTTGAGCAGTGGGCCAATAGAATCCTGCTTCAAGAATTTTTGCTGCTGTTTTTGAACCCCCAAAATATCCTCCATAGTGAGAGGAATGACATCTTTCTAATACCTTCTCCATTTCTTCTTCCGGTATGCATCTCCGGATGATTTGATCAGGTCCTCGTCTGAACAACAGAGGATCTTCCCAGTGATAGTATTTCAACTCGGAGAAGAATTTTTTCTTTTGATGATGGGAAAAATTTGGGTGAATTATTCCACTAACAAGGAAATTCACGATGTCAGCATACCATGGTGCATTTTGTTTTTCCTGGATATTAGAGATTTGGAACAG
The DNA here is from genome assembly GCA_033398695.1 of Orobanche coerulescens. Taxonomy (NCBI): domain Eukaryota; kingdom Viridiplantae; phylum Streptophyta; class Magnoliopsida; order Lamiales; family Orobanchaceae; genus Orobanche; species Orobanche coerulescens. Next base: position 9,590,871 of record CM065817.1, read on the forward strand.
TTGTTCATCCGGAAATATTTCATTTATTTCCCTCTCTTGAGCATTGTTTTGGTCGAGTCTAGAGAGATGATCCGCCACTTGGTTTTCTGTTCCCTTCGTCTCGATTTCTATGTCGAATTCTTGCATAAGTAGAACCCATCGGATTAGCCTTGACTTTGCATCTTGCTTTGTCATTAAATATTTCAAAGCTGAATGATCAGTATAGACTATGACCTTTGATCCCAATAAGTAGGATCGAAATTTGTCAAAGGCATAAACCACTACAAGCATCTCTTTTTCAGTTGTTGTGTAGTTCAGCTGAGCATCATTCATAGTCCTGCTAGCATAATGGATCACTTGCATCATTTTGTCCTTCTTCTGGCCCAGTACGGCCCCTACGGCATAATCACTTGCATCGCACATTAAAATGAAAGGAATAGTCCAATATGGAGAAATGATGATTGGAGCTGATGTAAGCTTATCCTTCAAAGTTGCAAAGGCCATGTGGCATTCATTTGTGAAAAGGAATGGTGTATCTTTCTCAAGCAAAGAACAGAGAGGTTTTGCTATTTTTGAGAAATCTTTTATAAACCTCCGATAGAATCCTGCATGTCCGAGAAAACTCCTTACTCCTTTCACCGAAATTGGTGGAGGAAGTTTTGCAATCACTTGGATCTTTGCCTTATCGACTTCAATTCCATGTTGTGAGATTCTATGGCCAAGTACGATTCCTTCCTGGACCATGAAGTGACATTTCTCCCAATTGAGAACTAGATTTGTGTCTTCACATCTTTCCAAGACCATGCCTAAGTGAATTAGGCATTTATCAAATGAATCTCCGAAAACCGAGAAATCGTCCATGAAAACTTCAATGAATTTTTCAACCATGTCTGAGAATATTGACATCATGCATCTTTGAAATGTGGCTGGAGCATTGCACAATCCGAATGGGATTCTTCTATAGGCAAATGTTCCATAGGGGCATGTGAATGTTGTTTTCTCTTGGTCTTCTGGGGCTATTACGATTTGGTTGTACCCTGAATAGCCGTCGAGAAAACAGTAGTAAGAATGTCCCGCCAATCTATCTAGCATCTGATCAATAAATGGGAGTGGAAAATGATCCTTTCTTGTCGTCTTGTTTAGTTTCCTGTAATCAATGCACATTCTCCATCCTGTGATCGGTCGTGTTGGTATAAGTTCATTGTGCTCGTTCTCAATGATCGTGATTCCACTCTTTTTGGACACCATATGTACAGGGCTCACCCATGGACTATCTGAGATTGGATAAATGATTCCTGCGTCAAGTAATTTAAGAATCTCTGCCTTCACAATTTCCTTCATGTTTGGATTCAAACGTCGTTGATGCTCAATTAAAGGTTTGCAGTCATCTTCCATCAAGATTTTGTGAGTGCATATAGAGGGGCTTATTCCTCTAATGTCTGCAATAGTCCATCCAATTGCTCTTTTGTGATTCCTCAATACCCTTAGTAATTTCCCTTCTTCAAGTTTGGTCAATATGTTAGATATGATGACCGGAAGTGTTGAGGAAACGCCCAAGTAAGCGTATCTCAAATGTGTGGGTAGAGGTTTGAGATCAAGTGTTGGAGCTTCTTGTAAATAAGGGAGGGGTTTAGCGGAGCTTGTCCCCAATTCTTCAAAATGTGGATGCTTTCTTAAGGTTGGTAGTGCTTCTAGATAGTTAACTGTTTCGGCCAAGTGATATTCTTCTTCCATGCTGGTTAGAGAATTTGCTATACATGTCTCAAGAGGATCTTTAGATAGAATTTTCTCTAAAGACTTGTTCACCATGGCTTCAATTGTGTCTATTTTTAGACAATACTCATCTGTAGAGGGTTGATTCAAAGTTTTTAAGACATCGAAGATGACATGTTCGTCTTCCACTCTGAGTATTAGCTTTCCTTCATAGACGTCAATAAGAGCACGTCCGGTTGTGAGAAATGGTCGTCCCAAAATAATGGGAATATCCTGATCTTCTTCCATGTCGAGGATGATAAAATCTGCTGGAAATATGAATTTATCAACTTTGACGAGCACATCTTCAACTATCCCACGTGGATATTTGATTGACCGATCGGCTAATTGTAGTGAAACTGTTGTTGCTTTTGCTTCTCCCAAGTTTAATTTGTTGAAAATTGACAGGGGCATCAAGTTGATACTTTCCCCTAAATCACAAAGAGCTTTTCCAAAATTCACTTCACCAATAGTACACGGGATTGTGAAAGTTCCCGGATCTTTTAGCTTGGGTGGCAGCTTCTTTTGTAGTATTGCGCTACATTCCTCTGTTAGCATGACAGTTTCGTATTCTTCAAGCCTTCGTTTGTTGGAAAGAATATCTTTCATAAATTTGGCATAGCTTGGCATTTGTGCTAGAGCATCGGCAAAAGGAATGTTGATGTGTAGCTTTTTGAAGATTTCTAAGAATTTCCCGAATTGAGCATCGAGCTTGTGATTCTTCAACCGTTGAGGAAATGGGATAGGTGGAACATAAGATTTTGTAGCAATTGGACCTTTTTGAGATGAAGGTCCTGTATCAGATTCTTTTTCTGATTCTTGATTTTGTTTATTTTTTTGTTTTTCCAGATGGTTTTCCATAGAAATTTCGGGCAACTGCACTCCACTTCTTGTTGTGATAGCTTGGACATTTTCCCTTGGATTTACCTCGGTATTGCTAGGTAACATGCCTTGAGATCTTTCTGAAAGTATTTTGGCCATTTGGCCAACTTGTGTCTCCAGATTTTTAATTGAAGCATCATTGCGTTGTTGATACTTCAGTTGTTGTTCAGCTAGCTTCGTGATTGCTTCTTCCCATCCGGGCTTCTTTTCTTGATGCGTTGGATTCAACACATTGTTGTTATTTGCATAAGAAAAATTTGGATGATTTTTGTATCTTGGATTGTATGTTGGCCCGTAAGGATTGTATGCTTGCCTTTGGAAATTCTGAGCATACGCCACTTGTTCTGGTGGTGGTGACTTCTTGTTGCATTAAGGACGAGATAGTCTTTGTTGTGAGTTGCTCCACAAATTTCACATGAAAAAGCTGAAATTTGTGGAGTTTGCACCGTCTTCACAGATTGAGGAGTTGAAAAAGACATTTCCTCGACTTTATTTGATAGAGCTTCAATTTTTGCCAACATAAGTGAATAAGAATCCACTTCAAAAACACCATTTGGTTTCTTTTGGATATTTCTGTCTGGCCATCTTGCACTTTGTTCACTTATAACCTCAAAAAGATTATAAGCCTCTTTCATAGTTTTGTTTCCCAGTGAGCCATTTGATGATGAATCGACATTGGCTCGGCATGAAGGTAAAATTCCAGAATAGAAGTAATTGACTTGTGCTCCCAAATTGAAACCATGGTTAGGACATTTTCGTAGCATATCTTTGTATCTCTCCCATGCTTCGTGGAATGATTCTGAATCTTATTGACGAAATGTAGAGATTTCGTATTTGAGTTTCGCGACTTTTATTGGTGGAAAGTATTTAGTGGTGAATTTCTGGACAAATTCGGGCCAATTTGTTATGCTTCGTGGTGGCAAAGTATCTAGCCACTCTCTTGCTCTGTCCTTCAAAGTGTGCACGAAAAGTCTCATTTTGATCGCCTCGTCATTTACATTTGGATATTTGAAATTTCCACATATTTCCACAAAACGGTTAATATGGAGATATGGATTTTCGTCGGTTCTTCCATAGAATGAGTTGTTGTTGGAGAAGAGATTGATGACATCTGGGCGAATTTGAAAATTGTCCACTCCAAATGGTGGATAGATTACACTTGATTGAACGCTCAAAGATGGGGGATTCATGAATTCCCCAAAGAGCATGTTGTCTTCATCTATTTCCGGTACAATAGGATATTGTTGATGTTGAATGTTTTGAACATTAGGTATTCCACCCACCGGAGGAATTCTTTCGTTATCATTTCCTTGGGGGAGACGTGGATTTAGTTCGTCCGCCATTATTGGTGAAGAAATAATGTTTTTCTTTTGTTCTCTTCGCCTTCTTCTGAATGTGGCTTCGATCTCGGGATCTAGTAAAACTAAATCGCGATTGTATGTCCTTCGCATAGACAAGGGAATCTACAACAAAGAAAAAGTTGTATTTATAACAATAGTTAATAATGTAATTTTTTCAAATATAACTTATACTTCCCGAACGGCGCCAAAAACTTGACACGCTTTTAGTGTAACTATCGCAAGTGCACGATATCGTATCAAGTAGTAAAGTGGACTTTTTGAGTCCGGTTTATCGATCCCACAAGGAAGTTTTGTTATAATTTGAATTATACACTATTAGTCTATTTTTATAGATACTTAAGATGAGTGAAACACACAATTAAAAAGTTTGGTTTAATAATTGCAAAGAAATTGCAATAATAGTTCTAATATTATAAGGAAATAAAAAGATTGCAATATTAATAGATTGATTAATGATAAAATGAAATAGTTGGGATTACAAACTTAGTTCGTCATTAGTTATAAAAGATGTATTGGAGATCATAAGATGAATTTACTTATTATGTTGTGTAGATTCGATTTTCCTTAAAAGACGGTTTCTCTTTCGAACTATAAACGCCCATACATATTGAATCAATCCACTATATTTCTATGTTGATTGGCTTCAATAAATAGCATTAGGATTTGTGAAAATAACTCAATGAATCATCTAAGGACTAGGGGTATATTTCTATCCCTAGAACAACTTAGAGTGAAGATCATTTGATCTAATCAAACATATTTTCTTTGAAACATATGAAGACCATAAATATCTTCATTAATTGGCCAAATAAATAAAGATTGTTAAAACAATGAAAATCACACACAATAATAAGTAATTCACAATAGATCTTTTATACAAACATAAATAACATGACTAACCTTGTTTATAATCCCAACTTAAGGAACTTAGCCCATAAAGGGTTTATTACATATATTACAAGCTTTGGTGGTCATTTTTAGTTGAATCAAGAGAAAGAATTGATCCTAACTCCCTTAGTAGATAAAGGAGATAGAAGCAATAAACTCTCTGAACAACATATACTATACCACACTTACAAAGATCACTCAAGAACACAAGTGTGTTCTTCACACAAAAAGAAAAGTTTACAAGAAAATGGAAAATTATAAGATGAATGGTGAATGATGAAGGATCTAAGGGGTCTATTTATACACCTAAAGTCATCTAATAGCTCCAAAACTACAGCATTATTACATTATATCGGATCAATGCCAGCCATCCCCTCAATAATACACAAAAAGTATAAAAAATTAGACAAATCAAAGCAATCTGTCAAGAGTTACGGCCATAACATTCAGGAGTTACGGCCGTTACTAAGGTGACTTACGGCCGTAACTCCTAAATGTTACGGCCGTAACGTGGCTTCGTAAATTTGCTCATTTGAAGCTTTGATAGTTACGTTTTCAGCCCAGAATTCCTCAGACTTTGCGTTTTTGCCCCAGATCTTCTTCGGATGATAACTTTTGATATATAACTCTGATTTTGAATCCGGAAAGACTGCCGAATTCGTCTCGGAAAGCCCTACAACATGAATATATCAAAATTCAATAAAGAGAATATTTATTAAACATGTTGTTTCTTGAGTAATTCAGTTATTTAATCCGATCATCATCCGACAAAAATAAAATTATTAAAACTAATAAATTAAAAGCAAAAAACGAGTAGACTAGCTCAATTATGGGTGAATTTTATCGATACAAACCATGGATAAGTGTACAAAACTGACACTTATCAAACACCAGTTCACACCTCTCACAGATGGTTAGTACAACAAATGCGTGGCAACGCCTCGACGTTCATGCCACCAATTCGATCATATTCGGGAGCAAACATCATAACGGAAACACGCACATCATATATACATACCCAGCCCTCAAATGGGAATGGATAGGTTTTAAAAACGAAAACCTCCTTATGAAAATAATTTAGAAAAACACCGGTTGATCTTGAGCATCACTTTTCAAAAAGTACAAACGTGAAACATCGTTATCGAGACTTTGGAGAACCATTTCACATTTGATAAAAATGAGGACACTTTCTCTTAGTGAAAAACTTTCAGAATATTCGACCCTCAGGTCTAAGTAAAAATGTTTCTAAAATATTGAAAATGTCTCAAAACATTCTGGTCCTCGAGGTAGAAGAATTTTGAAACATATTGTGGCATCTTGGATGTACCACGAGAAAATAATTCATTCTAAAAGTACGTCTCAAAATTTATTTTCTAAGATACTCAAGGTTTTCAAAAATAATTCAATGGGCTAGAATGCCCAAAAATTTCAGGTAATTACACGGAACATTATACCCCATTTACAAAAACGCCAAAAAGGCCGATGACGGTAATATTTCAAAAACTCACAAAAGCTATTTACAAAATACTAAATACCGTCATAAGAATTTCGCCAAAACGATCAAGGCCATAATACCAAAAACTCGGTTAAGGGAATCAGTTTTCGAAATAAAACTCAGTCGGTAAAATACCGAAAGTCATTACAAAAGAACTCACGCAGCGGATAAAAGAAATACAGTCCAACATGCACAATCCAACGACACTACTCCTTATATGAACGAAATATGAGAGTCAAATAACCACATATCACGAAATCAAAATCCATAAGATGATTCCGTCAATTAACACATAATCATACCAGTAGCTCGCATCAGACGAGGCACAAACACAAGAAGGGAGACTTACATCCACAGGTCGCACGAAGATGATGATCGCCCCACGATACTAATCACGACCCACCAACTCAGACGACGCGTCGCGACACGACTCAGTCAGACAAAATCCGACGAGACAAAACTCAACAGACACCACTGACCCGACAGCCTAGGTTTCCACAACCTAAGCTCCGATACTATTTATGTAACACCCTAATCCGCTCAGGGATATTACATGCCGTAGACCCTCTCCTCAAGGATCTACCAGGCTGGTAACAACATCGAACATCTCAGCTATGCCTTTAAGGCTAAAATGACTCAGTAGACCGATTTGGTCTTTCAATAAATACATACAACTCAAACACATTACATGCCCACGCAGGGGTCAAATACAACACACTCCCGTACAATGGGAAATAAATACTGCAGCAGAAATAAAATACAACTAAACCACTGACATCATATGGATCCTCGTGTGATTAGTATCGTTCATCTTTCATCATCATTCGTGCCGACCCTGTGTTATGCTCCCAAACCTGAATGCAAAAAAAAGACATCCACCCCCCGAATACTCGGGGGTTAGCAAAACTCCATTGTTTTGCTAGTGCAAATACAAAGTGCAAAAATACGAGCCATACAATTCAAGTTCCAAGAACAATAATAATCAGGAATCCTCAAAGATCCAAATGTAACGAAAAGTACTTCCCGAGGCAAGAGTTTGGGTAAAACATTTCTAAAACCGAAAGGTCACAAATCAAGGGAAAACAGTTTATAAAACAGTTTAAAATGCCATCGAGAGTTTTAATAGAAAACAATTTAGGATTTACCGAATCCTTATCTTTCAAAAAAATCAACAGGGGTCACGGCCCAAAGGTTTTGTTTTCACAAATGAAACCAACAACAACACACAAGGTAAAAACCCACGTCACGCGTCCTCGACGGACATAAAATACACACGCACCCGTGAAGTTTCACTCGTGAATCCAGGGCAAAACCATTGGACTCCCTCCGTGGCCCCGTCGAACCCTCCCGAGGTGAGCAAACACATTCACAAAACATACACGCACAGGCATCGCCTAGGACCAGGACGCCACCATGAATCCCACCCGAGGCCTCTAAGAACCCTCCCGAGCTGGCTAGCGAAACAATCAAGCACAGGCATCGCCTAGGACCAGGACGCCACCATGAATCCCACCCGAGGCCTCTAAGGACCCTCCTGAGCTGTCTAGAGAAACAATCATACAAAAATAACATATCACACCAAGGATATCCAAACAATTCACCCAGAGGCATCAAACACTTAGCAAAACACCACGTCAAACCACAATGCACCGAAATGAAACCATATACGTACACACGCATTACCAAGCGCAACATCAACGCCAAACATATCCAAAGGATTCACGTTGTCACTTACAACCCACACAATTTACAACACACACGCGTTTTGAAAGTGAGCCTTTAACGAGGCTAAACCGAACCTTTTGAAAACTCATTTCAAACAAACAAACAAACAAACAAACATATAAGACGATCACCAATCATCATATTCACAAAACAAGAAATGTATGGACAAGGTACTTGCCTCGAAACCACGATCGCAACAAGACGACGTATGAAATACGGTCGAATAGACCCGAACCCCCGAACAATATCAAGAACGCAATAGCACCCTGAGTACTACGAGAATAACACCATACGAATCATCAATCACCAAATGGGATTCAACATCGGAATCCTCGAGCACCTATAATCCTCCGGAAGGAACAATATAAGATGATTACGACGAGAATCAAGGCGAAAACAATGGAAATCCCAACAAACTATCGAAAGGAACTCATTGGGCATTTAATCGAACATTAAATGTTCAATAATTCCCAAGAACACTCGAATCGTCAATCGAGTTAAACAAACTCGATATATAGATATACAATCCGTAGCACACGATTAATAACATCATACTACACTAACCGATGTATCAAAATCGGATTAGAATCGAAATCAAGAACAAATTCTCCGAAAAGTCAACTTGAAGGAAAATCAAGAAATATACCTTGATTCGACGAAACACACGGATTGGATGATGATATAATCAACAAGAATCTTTCAAAACATCTATGAATTGATTAGAATCGGCCAAGAACTCGATTTCCTGAGCCTCCCGTCGCCAGCCGCCGAAAAAAGGAGAAAATCGAGTAAAAATGAAGTCTGGCCGAGCCCAGGCTATATATAGCCGGCAGGGTTACGGCCGTAATCGGCAGTTCCTTACGGCCGTACTCGGCAGGCCTTACGGCCGTAACCGGCATTAGTCAAAAAATCTGCCCAGCACCTGCCGGACACTTACGACCGTAACTGACACACATTACGGCCGTAACCGGCCTTCGTCTGGAAGATGCCCAGCGCCCGTACGGCCGTACCCGATCACGCCTTACGGCCGTAACTGGCACACATTACGGCCGTAACCGGCACCTTACGGCCGTAACTCGGCCAGGCCAGGCCCTGCTCCGGCCGTGACTCGGCCGTGGCCACTCCGACGGCCCGGACGACCCCGAAACCCGAACCTGAGTAAAAATTGGAGATACGGTTACGAAGTACTCGCAAAGATGAATCTAAGCGCTAAGAGAACACACGATTCCGACCACCCGAAGTGTCGGAATTCGACAACGGAAGTAATTACCCCAAACTTTGGGAAATTACAAAAATGGCCCAAAACGTCCGAAATACACGATACACGATCGAAACACCGAACCAAATCTCGCAACATGAATAATAACATTAAATGAACTTACGAGAAACTCGAAACAACAGTTTCGAACGAGATTCGCAAGAATCGAGCTCAAGTGCGGAAAAGTCGCTAAAAAGCACGGAACTCAACAAAACGACACCGAAAAGAACTCGGACGTCAAAAAGTGCAGAATTAAATATTCTCAGAATGACGACATGCTCACAAGAGAGTCGACAAAACGGACTTCCGCCGAAAAAAAGAAAATTACCGGAAATCGAAATTACGGGTATTACACGTAACACTACCCAGTTTATTAAACTGGGCAGCGATTTTCTCCTTCATTTTTCATCCTTCTCTTCTTCTTTTCGTGACGGGAGCAATTTCCAAGCACATGGTTCGTCCGATTTCACCCAAACTCTGTTGGGAAAGTATATCCAGGCATCATATCATCATTCTAACATCAAATCATCCGTTGTTCATCTTCAAATCGAGGTATATTCTTAGAACCCTAGTATTTTGGGGATTTTGGGATTTTGGCATAATTTCACCCTTTGAAACTGATTTAGCTTCGATAAGTTGTTAGCTTACGATTGTGTAATTGTAATCCCTTGCTTTCATTATAGTCTAACGGATTATACTTCGAGGTTTTCACCGTTAATAGATTAGAATCGATTATGACTTCGTAGTGACCGATGAATTGTCCCAACGGGTAGAACTAGGATGAATTCCTACGTTTCCGTAATATTGAGATTGTTTATATATCGTTATTGTGTTAGGAGCGGATTTGTGAAGATTATTCGAACCGAAACTTTTCCTTTCGCCATTTCCTTCACGTCATATTATCCATGTAATACCCGTAATTTCGATTTCCGGTAATTTCTTTTTTTTCCGGCAGAAGTCCGTTTTGACGACTCGCTCATAACCGTTTCGTCATTCTGGGAATGATTAATTCTACACTTTTTGAGATCCGAGTTCGTTTCGGTGTCGTTTTGTTGAGTTCCGTGCTTTTTAGCGGTTTTTCCGCACTTGAGTTCGATTCTTGCGAATCTCGTCCGAAACTGTTGTTTCGACTTTCTCGTAAGTTCATTTAATGTTATTATTCATGTTGCAAGCTTCGGTTTGGTGTTTCGATCATGTATCGTGTATTTCGGACGTTTTGGGCCATTTTCTTAATTTCCCAAAGTTTGAGGTAATTACTTTCCGTTGTCGAATTTCGAGCCTTCGGGTGGTCGGAATCGTGTGTTCTCTTAGTGCTCGAATTCGTCTTTGCGAGTACTTCGTAACCGTATCTTTGATTCGTATTCAGGTTCGGGTTTCGGGGTCGTTCGGGCCCAGGCCGGCATTGGCCGAGTTACGGCCGGTAGTGCTCGGCAGTTACGTACGTAAGGCGATTCGTCGTAAGACCACAGGCGGTTATATACGTAACGGGCGGCGATTTTAGGGCGATGACTTCGGTTACGTCGTAAGCCTTGGCGGTTATATACGTAACCCGGCCGTGACGGCTTATATAAGGCCTATGACGGGTTTTTGGCCATTTTTCTCAATCTTTCCTTTCTCTTCCGCGGATGTGGTCTTGGGAATATTGAAGCCATGTTTTTTAACAACAAATCCATGAAGTTATTGAGGTTATAACATCAATCAATCATCCGTTATCATCCTTTGATCCAGCGAATCAAGGTAATCTTCCTTAGAACCCTAATTTCGTGAATTTGGGGGTTTTTGCATTTTCGTCCGATTTTTTCCGTGTTGTTGATTAATTCATGATGGGTATGATTAATCTTGGTAGTATTCTTGTGTTTAACATCATTTAATCCATTGTTCTTCGTCGAATCGAAGTATATTTCTTGATTTCCCTCTAATCGACTTTTTGAAGGATTTGTTCTCGATCTTGTTTTCATCCGTTTTTGATGGATCGATTGTGGTTAAATGATGTTGTTAAACACCTTCTAAGGATTGTATATCCATATTTCAATTTGGAATTCCGTTTTCGTGTTTTGTCGGGACGAATCGTGTTCTTGGCCGTTTTGGGGAAAGCACTTGAACTTTCGTCATTCGTTCTTTGAATTCAACGGCTTTGAGTCGTGCTATGGAATTCATGTCATTGTTGTTATTGTCCTTCGTAGTTTATGACCGCGAATTGGCGATCGGTGGAGTCGGCGGGTTCGTAGTCGGTTCGTGTCAACCTACTTCGGTCGATTCTCCGCGTTGTTCTTATTCGAGGCATCTTGCCCATACTTTTCATGTTTCGTAGACGGAATCATTGATAAATGATTTTATGTGCAATCCAAATGTTTTAATGAACTTTTAAAAGGATCGGTATGCTTTTGATAAAGGTTTTCCTTCGAAGATAACTCGTAGGCTTTGTGAATAAATGTGTTTTCTGATTATGTGTATCATTGTCGTGTGATGGAAGATATTGAACATATTTTAGTGAATTTAGTAGACCGTAAATAGTTGCCGAGGATTGTGTATTGAGATGTGTAATTGTACGGTGAATATGTGACGTTGTGTGATATTAGTTGTTACTCCTTCGTAAGGAGGTTGGGACACTTGGTGTTGTTTGACATTGTTATTTGCTTGTCGTTGTGTGACGTTGATTGGGAGTATATGTCGGTTAAAGTGGCCATTCTAGCGAAGTACCTAGCATTTGTATGCATATTCTAGTATTCGAATTATGGCTTCTCGTGGCGTTGTGGATGATATGTGTATGTTCACCTAGGGACGGTCTGACGAGGCCTCTAGGGATACGTATTGCCGTGTGTGTGCGTATCGCGAACTAGGGTTAACCACCCAGGGATGTCCGACGGGGCTCTGCGGGGTACGGAGGCCGTGAGTCTCGTACCAACGGTTAACTTTGAAATGTTTTGTTGGAGAACTGTGATCTTTGGCGCATATTTCGTCTGATTAGAATGGCAGTTCAAATGGTATCGTACTTGGCTGGAATGGCACCAGTAAGTGTGTTGTGTGTGATTTGTCCCTTGACTGTGATAATTTGGTAAGGGTACGTGAGTCCTGTGGTTGCTCTGTGCATTGTAGCTCTGTGGTATGTTGAGTGAGACTGTTGTCATGGTAATGTTTGACACGGTGTAATTTCCACCGGGTTATTCTTGCGAGTATGTGATGTGGATGATTTGGGTCGTGGACCCCTGTGTTGTGATTGGAATGTTATGATTGGGTCGTGGACCCTGTTATCTGCTATCGGAATTGTATTTTGAAATAAACGATTGTTGGGCTATGTCCCTAAGTGTTTCGAAAGGCTTGAAAATTCTTAAACCCCAAATGCTTTCAAAACTCCCGAGATCGTACAATGTTTTGTAAGATGTAAAATGGTTTTATTTCCTATCTTTCATAATTCAGACTATTTGATCAAGCGAATTATCTCGGGAAGTATATTCATGATTTCTATGTTCTTGGAGTATGATATGTATGGCTTGTCTTTGTATTTATACTTGCACTAGCAAAACAGTGGAGTTTTGCTAACCCCCGAGTATTCGGGGGGTGGAAGTCTGTTTTGCGTCCAGGTACTTGCAGGTTGCCGGGGATCAATTCACAGGATCGTTACGAAGGATGATGGAAGACGACGATACTAATCAAATGAAGTCCGGTGTTGAGTCTTTTGGCAATGTCTTGTTGTTTTGTCCTTCCGTTGTGTCTATTATTTCCGTTTTACGGGAATGTTGATTTATGTTAACCCCTGTGTGGGTATGAGTTACGAGAAAGAGTAATGTAGGGTTGATGTGTATGTTGTGGTAAAGACCAAATCGGTCTAATGGTCCGTTAATTACCCATGTCGGTAGGTAATGTATCGTATTGTATTGTGGTGTTTTTGTATTTAGCCTGGTAGATCCTCACGGAGAGGGTCTACGGCACTATAATATTCCCGAGTGGTCTGGGGGTGTTACAGAATATGGTATCAGAGCTTAGGTTGCGGAAACCTAGGCTGTCGGGTCGAGCTTTGTGTTGTCGGCTCTTGTCTTGTCTTGTCTTGTCAGATTTTGTCTGACTGAGTCGTGTCGCGATGCGTCGTCTGAGGTGTCGGTCGTGATTAGTATCGAGGTGCCGCCATCATCTTCGTGCGACCTGTGGATGTAAGTCTCCCTTCTTTGTGTTTGTGCCTCGTCTGATGCGAGTTACTTGTATGATTATTCCTTAAGTGATTGAATCCTTCTGTGGACTTTGATTTCGTGATGTGTGGGTATTTGACTCTCATCTTTTATTTGTATGAGGGGCGGTGTCGCTGCTAATGTATTTACGAACTGTATTTTATCCGCTGCGTGAGTCTGTTAAAAATGACTTTTAGTATTTTGCAAACTGAGTTCTAATTCGTAAAACCGATTCCCTAAATCGAGCTTTGGCATTTTGGCCTTGAATGTTTTATGACGGTTGATAAAGAATTTTTGTGAGTTTTGGGCATTCTGGCCTATTGAATTTTTGAAAACCTTGAGTATCTTAGAAAAATAAATTTCGAGACGTACTTTTAAAATGAATTATTTTCTCGTGGCATATCCAAGGTGCCACAATATGTTTCAAAATTCTTCTACCTCGAGGACCAAAATGTTTTGAGAAATTTTCAATGTTTTAGAAACACTTTTACTTAGCCCCTAGGGTCGAATATTCTGAAAGTTTTTCACTAAGAGAAAGTGTCCTCATTTTTATCAAATGCGAAATGGTTCTCCAAAGTCTCGATAACGATGTTTCATGTTTGTATTTTTTTTTAAAAGGTGATACTCAAGATCAACCAATATTTTTCTAAATTATTTTCAAAAGGAGGTTTTCGTTTTTAAAACCTACCCATTCCCATTTGAGGGCTGGGTATGTATGTATGATGTTCGCGTTGTCATTATGATGTTTGCTCTCGAGTATGATCGAATTGGTGGCATGAACGTCGAGGCATTGCCACACATTTGTTGTACTAGCCCTCTGTGAGATGTGTGAACTGGTGTTTACTGTTTATCGCCTAGTGGTAATTTGCGTATTGTCACACGAGTGTGAGTTGTTAAAGCTTGGATTTTTGTGCGTTTATGCACATGGGTGATTGCTTCATGATGGTTGTGATTGTGTGCTGGCTATCGTTCGGGCCGTTGTAATCGTCGAACGATGCTATTGTTGTTGTGATTTTTGTATGCGTTGATATGTTATGCTGAATTGGCATCTCTGGTATGTTGTTTAGCGGTGTTATGTTCCATTGTATCTAACTTCTGTATTTTCGGTATGCCGAGCCGAGGCATTTCAACCGTGAGGTGCCGGGGGAATGTACGTGCAATTTGTCCTTCCTCGCCTGTGACGCATTTCAAGTGCGGACTCGAGGGACATCATGTTCAGTTTTGTGATTTGATTACCGAGCCTTCCGAAGCACGGACTTGAGCATTGATATCAGGACCGGCTCCGAGGAGTCCCTGAGGGGCGTGGTCTATCAGTTGTATTTTATGTTATTTCATTACCTTGTTGTTTCGAAATTCGGAAATTAAATTCTTTTATTCTAAGTGGATCGGATTTTGAACTTCTGTATTTTCGACTTCTCGACTCATTTAGGTTCGTTAACATTTTCTGAGCTTGCCCTGTCCCTTACTTTTGTTAATCGAACGAGGGTGGTATTGTTTCGGAATTACTCGTTTGTCGTTGTGACTTTTCAATCGCTATTCCCTTTCCTGTGGATCTTATGGGAATGCATGTCTCGTTGTTCTCACCAGATCATCCTGGGAGTTGTTTTTTGAATTTTATTATCCTTCATGTTTCAGACATGATTGTTCGATTTTTGTTGTCTCGATAGTTTGTTTGTTCGGTTTTTATTCTCGTTTCGTGATTGTTGAGCATTCAGGCTCCTTCGTAATTCCCTTAAGTTCGGGAAATTAGTCTCGTTTTCAATCTTCCAACCCTTAGGCGGTGGAATTCCGTATTTGTTCAGCGTTTGGCTCGCGTTTTGATTGATGAACCGTTGGGTTGGTCAATCGTATTGATTTTCGTTCATGTGTCTTGTGACTGTTCGGATAATCGACTTGATTGTACTATCTGTTTGATGATGCTTGTCACTTGTTGGTTTTATTATGTTTCTACCGGTGGCATTGTGTTGGTCGTCGTGGAGCGTGTTTTCACGCCGTATGTCTCCTTGCGTTTCTTGCAGCGTTTCGCCGTCGGGCGCAAGTTTTCGGTTTTTGCGTATCTCGTCGAGTTTTCCTGGCAGGGGATATTGCTTCTCCCTACTTGTTTTAAGTTTCGGGACGAAACTTCTTTTAAGGAGGGTAGAATGTAATACCCGTAATTTCGATTTCCGGTAATTTCTTTTTTTTTCGGCGGAAGTACGTTTTGACGACTCGCTCATAACTGTTTCGTCATTATGGGAATGATTAATTCTACACTTTTTGAGATCCGAGTTCGTTTCGGTGTCGTTTTGTTGAGTTCCATGCTTTTTAGCGGTTTTTCCGCACTTGAGTTCGATTCTTGCGAATCTTGTCCGAAACTGTTGTTTCGACTTTCTCGTAAGTTCATTTAATGTTATTATTCATGTTGCAAGCTTCGGATTGGTGTTTCGATCATGTATCGTGTATTTCGGACGTTTTGGGCCATTTTCGTAATTTCCCAAAGTTTGGAGTAATTACTTTCCATTGTCGAATTTCGAGCCTTCGGGTGGTCGGAATCGTGTGTTCTCTTAGTGCTCGAATTCGTATTTGCGAGTAATTCATAACCGTATATTCGATTCGTATTCAGGTTTGGGTTTCGGGGTCGTTCGGGCCGTCGTTCGGGCCCAGGCCGGCACTGGCCGAGTTACGGCCGGTAGTGCTCGGCTTGATTATGTACGTAAGGCGATTCGTCGTAAGACCACGGCGATTCTACGTCGTAACGGGCGGCGATTTAGGCGATGACTTCGGTTACGTACGTAAGCGTTGGCGATTACGTCGTAACATTTGTGACGGCTATATAAGGCCCTGCAGACGGGTTTTTGGCCATTTTTCTCAATCTTTCCTTTCTCTTCCGCGGATGTGGTCTTGGGAATATTAAAGCCATGTTGTTTAACAACAAATCCATGAAGTTCTTGAGGTTATAACATCAATCAATCATCCGTTATCATCCTTTGATCCAGCGAATCAAGGTAATCTTCCTTAGAACCCTAATTTCGTGAATTTGGGGGTTTTTGCATTTTCGTCCGATTCGTTCCGTGTTGTTGATTAATTCATGATGGGTATTATTAATCTTGGTAGTATTCTTGTGTTTAACATCATTTAATCCATTGTTCTTCGTCGAATCGAAGTATATTTCTTGATTTCCCTCTAATCGACTTTTTGGGGGATTTGTTCTCGATCTCGTTTTCATCCGTTTTTGATGGATAGATTGTGGTTAAATGATGTTGTTAAACACCTTCTAAGGATTGTATATCCATATTTCAATTTGGAATTCTGTTTTCGTGTTTTGTCGGGACGAATCGTGTTCTTGGCCGTTTTGGGGAAAACACTTGAACTTTCGTCATTCGTTCTTTGAATTCAACGGCTTTGAGTCGTGCTATGGAATTCATTTCATTGTTATTATTGTCCTTCGTAGTTTATGACCGCGAATTGGCGATCGGTGGAGTCGGCGGGTTCGTAATCGGTTCGTGTCAACCTACTTCGGTCGATTCTCCACGTTGTTCTTATTCGAGGCAAGTATCTTGCCCATACTTTTCATGTTTCGTAGATGGAATCATTGATAAATGATTTTATGTGCAATCCGAATGTTTTAATGAACTTTTAAAAGGATCGGTATGCTTTTGATAAAGGTTTTCCTTCGAAGATAACTCGTAGGCTTTGTGAATAAATGTGTTTTCTGATTATGTGTATCATTGTCGTGTGATGGAAGATATTTAACATATAGTGAATTTAGTAGACCGTAAATAGTTGCCGAGGATTGTGTATTGAGATGTGTAATTATACGGTGAATATGTGACGTTATGTGATATTAGTTGTTACTCCTTCGTAAGGAGGTTGGGACACTTGGTGTTGTTTGACATTGTTATTTGCTTGTCGTTGTGTGACGTTGATTGGGAGTATATGTCGGTTAAAGTGGCCATTCTAGCTAAGTACCTAGCATTTGTATGCATATTCTAGTATTCGAATTATGGCTTCTCGTGGCGTTGTGGATGATATGTGTATGTTCACCTAGGGACGGTCTGACGAGGTCTCTAGGGATACGTATTGCCGTGTGTGTGCGTATTGCGAACTAGGGTTAACCACCCAGGGATGTCCGACGGGGCTCTGCGGGGTACGGAGGCCGTGAGTCTCGTACCAACGGTTAACTTTGAAATGTTTTGTTGGAGAACTGTGATCTTTGGCGCATATTTCGTCTGATTAGAATGGCAGTTCAAATGGTATCGTACTTGGCTGGAATGGCACCAGTAAGTGTGTTGTGTGTGATTTGTCCCTTGACTGTGATAATTTGGTAAGGGTACGTGAGTCCTGTGGTTGCTCTGTGCATTGTAGCTCTGTGGTATGTTGAGTGAGACTGTTGTCATGGTAATGTTTGACACGGTGTAATTTCCACCGGGTTATTCTTGCGAGTATGTGATGTGGATGATTTGGGTCGTGGACCCCTGTGTTGTGATTGGAATGTTATGATTGGGTCGTGGACCCTGTTATCTGCTATCGGAATTGTATTTTGAAATAAATGATTGTTGGGCTATGTCCCTAAGTGTTTCGAAAGGCTTGAAAATTCTTAAACCCCAAATGCTTTCAAAACTCCCGAGATCGTACAATGTTTTGTAAGATGTAAAATGGTTTTATTTTCTATCTTTCATAATTCAAAATGTTTGATCAAGCGAATTATCTCGGGAAGTATATTCATGATTTCTATGTTCTTGGAGTATGATATGTATGACTTGTCTTTGTATTTATACTTGCACTAGCAAAACAGTGGAGTTTTGCTAACCCCCGAGTATTCGGGGGGTGGATATCTGTTTTGCGTCCAGGTACTTGCAGGTTGCCGGGGAGCAATTCACAGGATCGTTACGAAGGATGATGGAAGACGACGATACTAATCACATGAAGACCGGTGTTGAGTCTTTTGGCGATGTCTTGTTGTTTTGTCCTTCCGTTGTGTCTATTATTTCCGTTTTACGGGAATGTTGATTTATGTTAACCCCTGTGTGGGTATGAGTTACGAGAAAGAGTAATGTAGGGTTGATGTGTATGTTGTGGTAAAGACCAAATCGGTCTAATGGTCCGTTAATTACCCATGTCGGTAGGTAATGTATCGTATTGTATTGTGGTGTTTCTGTATTTAGCCTGGTAGATCCTCACGGAGAGGGTCTACGACGCTGTAATATTCCCGAGTGGTCTGGGGGTGTTACAATCCAAGGCAAGTACTTACTTTACATAGTATTATAAAGAATGTAAATTCGACATTGATGAAAGTTGTGATAATGGGTGCGTGTGTATGTTGACGTTGTTCTTCCACCTGGGAATGGTCCAACGGGGCCTCTGGGGGTCGCTACTAAGGGGTACAACCGCGGAAGTGGTTTCCCACCTGGGTATGGTCCGATGGGGCCTCTGGGGGTCGATACTAAGGGGGAAGACCATGGGTTACCAAGTATGGAATTGTGTTAGAGTAACGTGATGTTATAATTGCTACGATGGCGTGTTTTGATGAAAATGTGATATTCCGGAATATTGTCTTTCAAGTATTTTAAGGTGTTTTTTATGTTGGATTATACTCGTAATGTTATGTAAATAGGTACTTGCACTAGCTATTCTAATGCTAACCCCTAAATGGGGGAAATGTGTCTTATGCATTTCAGGTACCGGGCGAGCTGAGGAGCCGGCATGGGACACGCATGTGAAAGATGGCCCAGCATGAT
This sequence comes from Orobanche coerulescens, assembly GCA_033398695.1. Lineage (NCBI taxonomy): Eukaryota > Viridiplantae > Streptophyta > Magnoliopsida > Lamiales > Orobanchaceae > Orobanche > Orobanche coerulescens. The sequence goes on from CM065817.1 coordinate 9,610,091, forward strand.
GATGAGGTTCCAGTCGGTGTCACCTCTTTTACTATATTTATTCCATTATTGTTAAATGTTGTCGTTGAAGTCCCCTACATGGGCATTAAATACATTTCGCTTGTTGTTTTGTTGGTATTGAACTAAAAAGTCTTGGCTGAGGCCACGGCCCTATTTGTTATGATAAATGTGTTTTGTGGGATTCTTTTGTGGATTTGGTGTCTTGTGTTAGCCTGGTGGACCTTGTGAAGGTTCTACGGCGTGTAACGTCTCTTATGAGATTTGGGGTGTTACATTTATGGTATCAGAGCCTTAGGTTATGAATGCCTAGGCTGTTGGTTAATTTTGGGTCTGTCAGTCATGTCGTTAGAGTCAGTCGTTGAGCCTAATATCATTATGCTACCATATCTTCGTGCGACCAATGGTTGTAAGTCTCCTCGAACTCTTATGCTTCTGTAATTCATTTCCCTTGTGTAGATTGGAATTGTGAGTTGTGGTACCAACTTTGTACACTGTGAATTTTTCTGATATTGTTCTTTTCAATTCTTTTCTTCAGTATGTTGAGAGGTCGCAGTAGACCATCTAGGTGGTGCGGCCGAGGCCGTGGTGCTATTAGTGAGGAAGTTCCGCTTTCTCAGTCCTCTGCAGATTCGGCCTCTCATTCAGTGTCAAATACTATACCCTTGAGTTCTGACGGGCAGCAGAATTTGTCAGTCATTCAGGATCAGCCGTCGGGTACTAATTCCGACATTGGAGCTACTGTTGTACTTCAGCAGTTGGTAGCTCAGCTCGCTCAGATAGCTCAGGGTGGACGTCAGAATCCGCCCCCGACTCCAGAAGATGAATCTAGTAAATGGCTTCAGAAAGTAACCAAGATGCACCCCCCCTCGCTTCGTTAGTTCTACTGACTCCCTGAGTTGGGAGAATTGGCTTTTTCAGATGAGTAGGACGTTCGATGCTGTGGCTTGTCCTGACGACAGGAGGGTACCTATTGCTCAGTATCTCCTGGATAAGGAAGCTGCGGAGTGGTGGGAAGTTGTGATGCCCAGAGACCGTTTAGCTACCTAGGAGGAGTTTAAGACCGCTATGGAAGCGGAGTACTGCCCACCTCCGGTTCGAGAGCGTAGGATTGTGGAGTTATTTGCTGCTATGCCTCAGGATGTACCGATCTCTTAGGCCATCATCACTTATAACAAGCAGTTAGGATATGTGAAAGAGCAAGTGAGGACCGAGGCTGATAAGATTCGCTACTTTAATATGTGCATGAAGCCTCATATCAGACAAAGTATGGCACCGCTCATGTGTGCTACCTTGAAGGAGTACCAGGATCACGCTCTGGCGAATGAGATGGCAGTCCCAGAGTCAGAGTTGGGTTCCGAGGCAAAGAAACGGAAGACTACTGGCAGTTTCTCAGCCGGTAAGGGTGGTCGGTTTTCGAGGTCTCAGTATGCACCTGTATGTAGAAAGAAGCCGTTTCACCAGGCTGGAGGGCCTCAGAGTAATCATTCAGTCCAGTATCCTATACCAGGCGGTAGAGCTTACTTCAATTGTAGTCAAAGTGAGCATTTGGTGGAGAACTGTCCGTATCCGCCAGTTACATGTTTTTTCATACGGACATAGTGGTCATCGTGCGACTCACTGTGAGGCAGGCACCAGGTCAGTCAGGGCTTCTATGGTAACTACAGCAACGGGGGAACCTAGTGTCGGCCAAAAGACACCGGTATCACAGAGTCCTCAGGGTACGGGTCGTGGTAGAGGTTGGGGCCAGCCGGACCGCCGAGCAGTATCTAGTTTGGGCTCAGTACACCCTCAATTGTATCATATGAGACGTGTAGAGGATACAGACGTCCCGGTGGCATCAGGTACCACTCATATCCTTTCTTATCCAGTTTCGGTGCTTTTTGATTCGGGTGCTACTCACTCTTTTATTGCTTCAGATTGTATATGTCATATCGGTATTGACTGCTTGTTCGAGTGTGAACCGTTTGTAGTGGGTATGCCTAGTGGGGATCGTATGGTTGGGAACCGTGAAGTTAGAGATTGCTGAGTGAGGATCGGGAGCCAGGATTGGCCCTCAAACCTCATTGTCGTAGACCTTAAGGGTGAGGATTTGATCCTCGGGGACGATTAGTTGGATCGTCACGGTGCTATTATGAACTATCGGACTCGTACTATCTCGATAGTGGCCGAGGATAGGGCTGTTAGCGGTCCGAGTGAACCCGAAACCCGATCAAGAACCGGACCGAAAAACCCGGGACCGAAACTCATTCGACAATTAACGAGTTCGGATTCGAGTTCTAAATATTGAACCGAAACCGATAAGACCCGGACCGAGAAAACCGGAAAAAGACCCGGTAACATATATATATATATATATATATATACATACATACATACATACATACACACACACCAAACAAGGCCTAAGGCCTTTGGTATATAAAATTTTTAATCATGCACCAAACATGGCCTTAGGCCATTGATATATAACACAAATTAGGTTAGAAATTCTAAAATCTCACTCCCCCCTCCCCCTCTCGTAGCCGCACGGCCCACACCTAACCCAATTAGTTCAATTTTGGGAATTTTAGTTTATTTTCGAATTCGTGTTAGGGTAAAAAATTTGGGGGTTTCAAATTAGTTTAGGATTCGGATTTGAGGGGTTCAAGTAAGGGTTCCAGATTTGGGGGTTTAAAATAATTGTTCTAATTTGGTGATTTCAATTTTTTTTATAGGTTAATTATTTTCGGATTCGGGTTTCCGGGTTCCGGATTCGGGTTCCGGATTCGGACCAGGTCTATCCGGTACCTATTTTCGGACCGGTTCCGGATCTTAAATATGACCCGGTTCTCTTACCGGTCCGGACCGGGTCTATCCGGTACCTTACCGGACCGGTTCCGGGTCTGTCAAAAACCGGGCCGGACCGGTCCGATAACAGCCCTAGCCGAGGATGGCACAGAGCATATTCTTGTCGGTCGTAAGCCGGGTAGATAGGGAAATGTGATTAGTGCCTTGAAGGCGATGAAACTTCTGAACTAGGGTTGTGTAGGTTACTGGTGTTATGCCTTGAAAGCAGAAGATGATGGAGTTGACATGTCGTCGATTTCAGTTGTGAACGAGTATCCTGACGTATTTTCGGACGACTTGCTGGGATTACCACCGCAGCGGGAAGTTGAGTTCCCTATTGATTTAGAGCCGAACGCGGCTCCTGTGTCTCGAGCGCCGTACCGTATGGCACCGTCGGAGATGTTAGAGTTGAAGAATCAGTTGGGGGAGTTGTTAGATAAAGGGTATATCCGACCGAACGCATCGCCTTGGGGAGTGCCTGTGCTTTTTGTTAAGAAGAATGATGGATCACTTCGTTTATGCATCGAATAGCGAGAATTAAACAAGTTGACCATCAAAAACAAGTACCCTTTGCCCCGGATCGACGACTTGTTCGATCAGCTTCAGGGAGCGACAGTCTTTTAGAAGATTGATTTACGATTGGGCTACTACCAGTTGAGAATTCGGGACAGTGATATACCGAAAGCTGCTTTTCGAACGAGATATGGCCATTACGAGTTTGTGGTTATGCCTTTCGGGCTAACCAATGCCCCAGCAGTGTTCATGCAGTTGATGAACAAAGTTTTTATTGAGTATCTGGACAAATTTGTAGTCGTCTTTATCGACGACATTCTTATCTATTCCCGGAGTCAGGAGGAGCTGCTTTACATCTCCTGTAATACCCGAGATTTCTGATATGTTTTTGGAACTTGTGATATTGTAATTATTGTACTTTTGTCTGAGTATTATTCTCCGTATTTCATAATCCGATGTTGTCGAGCGTATGATTTCATGATTGTGATTTAAAAATTGTAATTCTGCGCATGTAGCGCACGCTATCGGCTATGTGTAGCGTACGCTAACATGGATCCATATCGCACGCTACAAAGGAACATTAGCGCACGCTATGCGTGGTCAATTTGATTGAGACGTGTGGTAGGTGAGATCAGGCCGGGGATCTTGGTCGGATTGTGTCGGGATGAACCTGGACGGCTTTCGGGAAAAGCCAAGTCAACGCCTTAGCGCACGCCTACTGAGCATGTGCATAGCGCACGCTAAGTGCCGAGTACTGATGAAGTCGATGGCCGTTAGCGCACGCTCTGACGAGGGACTAGCGCGCGCTAATAACCATTTCCTATAAATAGGACAACATCCTTTTCGTATTTTCAGTCCTTTCTTTTCCCACATCCGAATTCTTATACTTAGAGTATAACTTCCTACATCCTAAACACTTCATATCAGCATCCTAGCTTGTATTGAAGATTGTAGATCATTGAGGATTGGTGTTCGAGCCTTCGACGTTGGATTGCTTCGATTTTCTCCTTGTTCTTCACTACTTTGAGGTAGGTGATTCTTCACCAATATTAGTAGTGTTCTAAAGGATGTTTGATCATGTTTTAATAGTCAGTTATTTCGTTCAATATCGATCATCTTGTGTTAGAAGGATATTTTCGATGTTTCGGCACTTATTCATCGTATAAACCTTTGAACCTTTTTAGTTTATGGACATCTAAGCATTTTCAAACCGATTTGTGATCAGTATATGGAGATTTTCAAGTTCTTATGCGTTTATATAGAAGGATCATACGTTTTGAGACTTATAACGGATTGAACTCAGGATATCCCTTGAAGATCTAGATGAACTATGGTGTTGTGATGATTATACGTATCTTTGTATCTCATAGTCATTTAGTACGTAAAGAACTTTCACAAACCTTATTAGCATGATATGCTCGGGGATGACTTGTTTTATCACCATAGAATTCATGAGTTCATCACCGTTAGATCCGATTTTCTACCGTGTAATCGCCATGCAGTTAGCGCACGCTAACATACGTAAGTTAACGTGCGCTATCGGGGATAAGTTAACGCCGCGCTACGTTTAGTACGTAACGTGCGTTATGATATCAGCCGAGTCGATCGGTGATCATAGAGAATCGGCTATGGCTAGCGTACGCTAGGCTTAGACGATAGCGTATGCTAACAGGCAGGCTTAGCGCACGCTACGTAGAGTACGTAGCGTACGCTAAGTGGTTCAGGCAGACTGCATATTTTGAGCTTTTGGGCCGTAGACCAAATTGTTAGGCGATTGTTCGACTTGAGATGATTTGTATATCATTTCTTTTGTTAAGGTTCGAGCTTGCTACGTTGATCGAAGGAGGCAGCCTTCGAGTGTGTTGAGATCATTGAAGTGTTTCGTTCTTGCCATCTTCGAGGGAAGTATCGTAATGTGTTAAAATTGATATTTTGAGCATGATTTGTGGTTTATTCATGTTGTTGAACATGGAAATTAATTTGTTGAATTGTCACGATATTCGTTATCTAGTATTTGTATGTTCATGTTGATGAACATAATGATTTGGCATATGTGTATGCATGAGTTGTATTTGTGTACGTTGTATGATCTATGCTGAGGGCACTGGATCGGATGTCCACCTCGTGTTGGTCCGACGGGATCATCTTGGGATCTAGGCTGAGGGCCCTGGATCATTGGACAGGTTATTTCCACCTCGTGTTGGTCCGACGGGATCATCTTGGGATCTATGCTGAGGGCGCTGGATCATTGGAATACCCTTGCTGTGCTAATGGAATCTTGTGGATTCGCATTGTCGGATTCCGGTAGCGGAAGTCCGTGTGGTGTATCTTGTTATGTATTGTTGATGCATATTCGAATTTTTTAATATGATACTTGTACTAGCATCGTTTTGCTAACCCCTTCGGGGGTGGACATTTGTTTTGATGTTCAGGTAGACGAGGAGCAGGGAAAGCGACCCGCGATCAAGCGTGGCAGCGAAGGGGTTGATGATGTTTGTTGTTGTTGGTGATTTATTTTCTTGTTTTGATTTCAGTACTCGAGTACGCGTGTCGTATTAATATAATTTCGATATGGTTGTATTAATTACTCGTTGAACCAGTTGAATGGTTTTGTAAACTTGAATTTCCGCAGTATTGATGTCTTATATTTACATTTCTTTTAAATCAGCCTTGTAAATCCTTACTTAAAGGGTTTACGGCGCTGTAATTATTCCGATTATCTCGGGGTGTTACAGAATATGGTATCGGAGCTAAGATTTATGGATATCTTGGCAGTCGGGTTTTAAGTTGGAGTGCATTTACGTTATTGATTTACGAGTTGTTCGTAACATCCTTTATTGACCAAAAGTCATCATGTGGACCGTGGTTGTAAGTCTCCTAATCTCTTATACTACCGTTTTACTTAATTACTGTTTTGTGAGTATTGACGGACTTTATTTCGTAAACTTTGTCCTGGATATTGAGGAATTGTGTTTACAGTATGTTGAGAGGAGGACGTGGACGCGGACGGGGTAACATGAGACAGGAGGATTCCGCAACTACCCCGGAATTATCAGCTAGTTCAACCGATTCCCATTCTGGAGGGCAGCAAGGGTCAGCGAATGACGACGCAAATCCTAACATGTCGGGAGTGCTTCAACAGGTGGTGGCGCAGATAAACCAGTTCGCCCAGGTAGTCGACCGCATGCAGATGGCGATGGGACAGCAGCACCACGAGGATAACCGGGGAGACAGATGGCTTGCTGAGGTGGTCAAATTGCACCCGCCAAAATTTGACGGATCTGATAAGGCAATTACTTGGGATCACTGGCTCAAGGAGTTAGAGAAGATATTCGCGGGTCTTAACTATCCCGAGGACCGGAAGGTTCCCATTGCCCAGTATTTTCTGATTGGGGAGGCCTTTGATTGGTGGGAAGCTATTCGACCCGAGAATCATAATGCGGATTGGACGGAATTCAAATTAATGATGGAAGCACAGTATTGTCCTTGTCCAGTTAGAGAGGCAAAGATCCGAGAGTTTTTCTCACCATAGAGTTCGGAAGCATCTGTGACAGATGTAATCAAAACTTTTAATCATCAGCTGACTTGTGTGCGACACTTGGTCAGAACGGAGGCAGAAAAGATTTTTCATTTCGATATGCGGATGAAGCCGGAGATTCAAAGATACATGTCCGGTTCGAGTGTACTACATTGCGGCAGTATCAAGACAAAGCGGCCTACGACATGAAAGAGGCGGCGGTGGAGAAATCGATGGAGGCAAAGAAGCGAAGGTGACCAGGCAACTTTTCGGAAAACAAGAGTGGTGGGCCCCAGGGCCGGTCTTCCTTTATTCGGCTAGAAACCTCCACATCCTTCCAGAGGTGGAAAGAAGTTCGGACTACATCGGCGATTCGGATGCATCAAAGAAATGCTACAATTGTGGTCGAGCAGGGCATATTCGACGTGACTGCCCCGCATCTTCTGTGACTTGCTACGTTTGTGGACAAGAAGGACACCGTGCGGCTTTCTGTGGAGTTGCTACTAGGTCTTTTGGTACTCGCACTCCAGCTCCAGTTCCGAAGGAGATAAGTGTGAACCAGACACAACAGAGTGGATTTCCGCAGCGAGCGTTGGGAAGAGAGAGACATCGAGTCTTTGGGTCCGTTCCTCCGCGCTTTTATGCGAGATGAGGAAATCGACGATCGAACAACTTCTTTGTTGCATCAGGTACGATTCAGATCCTTTTGCAACCAGTTAGTGTTTTATTCGATTCCGGAGCTACACATTCTTTTGTATCCTTGAACTGTGTAAATTGTTTAAAAATCTCGTGCTTATTTGATTGTGAACCATATGTTGTGGGTTTGCCGAGTGGAGAGAGAATTGTGGGAACCCTAGAGGCTAGAGAATTTCCAGTATCTATAGGAGGGAGAGATTGGCCATCGAATCTTATTGTAGTTGACATCTACGGTGACGATTTAATTCTCGGAGACGATTGGCTCAACCGTTATGGAGCTATTCTGAATTACCGAGAGAGAGTCATTTCTATCATTGCGATGACGGATCGAACACTTATTTCGAGGGTGGAGGCAGGAAGCTCGGGAAAATTGATCAAAGCAATGAAAGCCGTGAAATTCTTGAAGCAAGGATGTCATGGACTTTGGTGTTATGCCATGAGGAAAGAGGAAGGAGTAGAGCTCGTCTATTTCGATTGTGAATGAGTTCTCGGATGTGTTTCTGACGAACTACAGGTTACATGCAGAGAGAAGTGGAATTCACTATCGAATTAGAGCCTGGAGCAGCTCCTATTTCCAGAGCACCATACCGCATGGCGCCAACCGAGATGTATGAACTCAAGAAGCAACGGGAGGAATTGTTACAGAAGGGCTATATTCAACCTAGCGTTTCTCCTTGGGGAGCGCCCGTTCTCTTTGTCCGGAAGAAAGACGGATCCCTCCGACTGTGTATTGATTACAGGGAGCTCAATAAGATGACGATCAAGAATAAGTATCCTATACCTCGGATCGACGACTTGTTTGATCAACTGCAAGGGGCAAGGGTCTTCTCGAAGATTGACTTGCGATCAGGATACCATCAGTTGAGGATTAAGGAATCGGATATACCAAAGTCTGCTTTAAGGTCCCGGTACGGGCATTATGAATTCGTAGTGATGCCGTTTGGACTTACCAATGCTCCTGCGGTATTCATGCAATTGATGAATCAGGTATTCTTGGAATACTTGGATAAATTTGTGGTCGTCTTCATTGATGACATCTTGATATATTCGAAGGACGCAGATGAGCATGCCGAACATTTGCGTGTGGTTTTGAGCACCTTGAGGAAGGAACAACTGTATGCAAAGCTTTAAAAATGCGAGTTCTGGCTCAGGGAGGTAACTTTCCTTGGGCATGTGATATCAGCCGATGGAGTTCAGGTGGACCCAAAGAAAGTCGAAGCAATCTTGGAATGGGAAGCCCCTAATAACATGAAAGAAGTCCGGAGTTTCTTAGGACTTGCTGGATATTATCGCCGCTTTGTAGAGGGATTTTACAAAATTGCTCGTCCGCTCACTCATTTATTCTGAAAACTCAAAAGTTCAAGTGGGATGAGAAATGCCAGGCTGGTTTTGATGAACTTAAGAAGAGACTGACGACAGCACCTATATTAGCATTACCAGATGGAACTGATGGATTCATGGTGTACATCGACGCTTCAAATCAGGGTCTGGGATGTGTGTTGATGCAAAGAGATAAGGTTATTGCCTATGCTTCTCGGCAGTTGAAACCATACGAGGTTAATTACCCGACTCATGATCTGGAGCTAGCAGCTGTAGTCTTTGCTTTGAAAATTTGGAGACATTATTTGTACGGCACTCATTGTCAGATCTTTACCGATCATAAGAGCCTCAAGTACATTTTCAGTCAGAAAGAATTAAACATGAGGCAGAGAAGGTGGCTGGAATTGATCAAGGATTACGACTTGGAGATTCTCTATCATCCAGAAAGCGAACGTAGTAGCCAATGCATTGAGCCGTAAACTGTTTCTCTTGAGTGTTGGAAGCACTTACATCCCAAACCAATATTCAACGAGGCGATCCGCGAGGGATTGAAGTATGGGCACCGGGAATCGAGGGCAACTTTATGTGATGGGCCGACTTCATCACTAGTCGAGGAGATCAAGTCTAGCGGTTGAGCGATTCTCGATCCTTCGATTATGTGACGAAGTAAAGAAAGGAAAAGCCCGAGATTCGTGATACAAGACGATGGAGTTACGAGATTTCAAGTCGACTTTGCGTTCCCGATGATGATGATTTGAGACGGACTATTACGAAGGAAGCTCACGGCGCCCTATTCCATTCACCGAGGCGTGATAAGATGTATAAGGATTTAAAACAAAACTTCGGTGGGGAATATGAAGAAGGGCGTGGCAGATGCGTTTGAGGTGCTTGACTTGTCGGCAAGTTAAGATTGAACATCGGCGACCGCCGAATGTTAAAGCCGCTTCCGATCCCTGAATGGAAGTGGGAGGACATCTCGATGGATTTCATCACCAGTATGCCAAGGACTAGAACGGGAATGAACATGATTTGGGTTGTAGTTGATCAACTAACCAAGTCGGCTCATTTCCTAGGGATTAAAGATACATGGGGACCCGAGAGATTAGCGCGAGTATTTATTGCGGAGATAGTCAGATTGCATGGGACGCCGAAGACCATTATTTCGGATCGAGATGGTCGTTTCGTGTCGCACTTCTGGAAAGCAGTTCACAGGGCTCTGGGGACTGAGCTCAACTTTAGCACGACTTATCATCCCCAAATGGACGGTCAGTCCGAAAGGACTATACAGACAGTAGAGGACATGCTTAGAGCCTGTGCTTTTGATTGGTCAACTGATTGGGAAGTTCATTTGCCATTGATTGAATTCACTTACAATAATAGTTGGCATGCTTCTATTAAGATGGCACCATTTGAAGCTTTGTACGGGAGAAGATGACGATCACCCCTGTGTTGGGATGATTCTTCGGATTTGATCGGGACGGAACCGGAATTGATAATTCAGACTCAGGAGAAGATAACTTTGATTCGAGAAAGACTGTTGGCGCCGAGTCGGCGAAGTCTTATGCAGACGTACGTCGTCGCCCTCTAGAGTTCGACGCTGGAGACCATGTACTATTGAAGGTGTCTCCTACACGAGGGATTTTCCGTTTTGGGAGGAGAGGCAAGCTTAGTCCTAGATATATCGGACCATTCAAGATCCTCGAGAGGGTTGGAGATTTAGCATACAGGTTGGCCTTACCGCCATCGCTGAGTCACGTTCACAATGTGTTTCACGTATCCCAATTGTGGAAGTATGTACCGGATCCCAGTCACGTCATTGAATTCGACGAGATCGAGATAGCTAATGATGGCACCTTCGAAGAGAGACCAATCAAGATACTTGAGAGTCGGATCAAACAATTGAGGAATAAACCAATACACTTGGTTAAAGTACAATGGTCGCGACACGGAGTTGAAGAGGCCACTTGGGAAACGGAGGATAGTATGAAGACTAGATATCCGGAGTTGTTTTCATCTTAAGTTTCGGGACGAAACTTCATTTTAGGGAGGAAGGATGTAATACCCGAGATTTCTGATATGTTTTTGGAACTTGTGATATTGTAATTATTGTACTTTTTTCTGAGTATTATTCTCCGTATTTCATAATCCGATGTTGTCGAGCGTATGATTTCATGATTGTGATTTAAAAATTGTAATTCTGCGCATGTAGCGCATGCTATCAGCTATGTGTAGCGTACGCTAACATGGATCCATAGCGCACGCTACAAAGGAACATTAGCGCACGCTATGCGTGGTCAATTTGATTGAGACGTGTGGTAGGTGAGATCAGGCCGGGGATCTTGGTCGGATTGTGTCGGGATGAACGTGGACAGCTTTCGGGAAAAGTCAAGTCAACGCCTTAGCGCACGCTACAGGCATGTGCATAGCGCACGCTAAGTGCTGAGTCTGATGAAGTCGATGGCCGTTAGCGCACGCTACGAGCAGGGACTAGCGCGCGCTAATAACCATTTCCTATAAATAGGACAACATCCTTTTCGTATTTTCAGTCCTTTCTTTTCCCACATCCGAATTCTTATACTTAGAGTATAACTTCCTACATCCTAAACACTTCATATCAGCATCCTAGCTTGTATTGAAGATTTTAGATCATTGAGGATTGGTGTTCGAGCCTTCGACGTTGGATTGCTTCGATTTTCTCCTTGTTCTTCACTACTTTGAGGTAGATGATTCTTTACCAATATTAGTAGTGTTCTAAAGGACGTTTGATCATGTTTTAATAGTCAGTTATTTCGTTCAATATCGATCATCTTGTGTTAGAAGGATATTTTCGATGTTTCGGCACTTATTCATCGTATGAACCTTTGAACCTTTTTAGTTTATGGACTCCTAAGCATTTTCAAACCGATTTGTGATCAGTATATGGAGATTTTCAAGTTCTTATGCATTTATATAGAAGGATCGTATGTTTTGAGACTTATAACGGATTGAACTCAGGATATCCCTTGAAGATCTAGATGAACTATGGTGTTGTGATGATTATACGTATCTTTGTATCTCATAGTCATTTAGTATGTAAAGAACTTTCACAAACCTTATTAGCATGATATGCTCGGGGATGACTTGTTTTATCACCATAGAATTCATGAGTTCATCACCGTTAGATCCAGTTTTCTACCGTGTGTCGCCATGCACGGTTAGCGCACGCTAACATACGTAAGTTAACGTGCGCTATCGGGGATAAGTTAACGCACGCTACGTTTAGTACGTAACGTACGTTATGATATCAGCCGAGTCAGTCGGCTGATCAGAGAGAACTATCAGCCTATGGCTAGCGTACGCTAGGCTTAGACGATAGCATACGCTAACAGTAGCTTAGCGCACGCTACGTAGAGTACGTAGCGTACGCTAAGTGGTTCAGGCAGACTGCATATTTTGAGCTTTTGGGCCGTAGACCAAATTGTTAGGCGATCGTTCGACTTGAGATGATTTGTATATCATTTCTTTTGTTAAGGTTCGAGCTTGCTACGTTGATCGAAGGAGCCAGCAATCGAGTGTGTTGAGATCATTGAAGTGTTTCGTTCTTGCCATCTTCGAGGCAAGTATCGTAATGTGTTAAAATTGATATTTTGAGCATGTTTGTGGTTTATTCATGTTGTTGAACATGGAAATTAATTTGTTGAATTGTCACGATATTCGTTATCTAGTATTTGTTTGTTCATGTTGATGAACATAATGATTTGGCATATGTGTATGCATGAGTTGTATTTGTGTACGTTGTACGATCTATGCTGAGGGCGCTGGATCGGATGTCCACCTCGGGTTGGTCCGACGGGATCATCTTGGGATCTAGGCTGAGGCCGGATCATTGGGACGGGTTATTTCCACCTCGTGTTGGTCCGCGGGATCATCTTGGGATCTATCTTTGAGAAGCTGGATCATTGGAATACCCTTGCTGTGTTAATGGAATCTTGTGGATTCGCATTGTCGGATTCCGGTAGCGGAAGTCCGTGTGGTGTATCTTATTATGTATTGTTTATGCATATTCGAATTGTTTAATATGATACTTGCACTAGCATCATTTTGCTAACCCCTTCGGGGGTGGACATTTGTTTTGATGTTCAGGTAGCCGAGGAAGCGAGGAAAGCGACCACGATCTGACGTGACGACGAAGGGGTTCAGTGATGTTTGTTGTTGTTGGTGATTTGTTTTCTTGTTTTGATTTCAGTACTCGAGTACGCGTGTCGTATTAATATCATTTCGATATGGTTGTATTAATTACTCGTTGAACCAGTTGAATGGTTTTGTAAACTTGAATTTCCGCAGTATTGATGTCTTATATTTACATTTCTTTTAAATCAGCCTTGTAAATCCTTACTTAAAGGGTTTACGGCGCTGTAATTATTCCGAATATCTCGGGGTGTTACATCTCCGGATTGTGTTAGACATTTTGAGAGCTTAACAATTGTACGCGAAGTTCTCTAAGTGTGAGTTTTGGCTCAGGGAAGTGATAATCCTCGGGCATGTAATTTCAGTGGAGGGAGTTCGGGTAGATCCGCAGAAAATAGAGGCAGGGATGGCATGGGAACCGCCTAAGAATGTGAAGGAAGTGAGGAGTTTTTTGGGACTTGCAGGCTATTACCGTAGATTTGTTGAAGGGTTTTCTAAGATCGCTAGACCACTCACTCAGTTACTCCAGAAGACACAGAAGTTCGAGTGGGTCGCATATAGACAAAATAGCTTTGCTGAGTTGAAGAGACGGTTGACTACCGCACCAGTTTTAGCTTTGCCTCAGGTGAACGAGGATTTTGTGGTGTATAGTGATGCTTCGGGTGGGCTCGGATGTGTTTTGATGCAGAGAGATAGGGTTATTGCTTATGCATCCCATCAGTTGAAACCTTACGAAGCAAATTACCCTAACCATGATTTAGAGTTAGCTGTGGTCGTCTTCGCTTTAAAAATCTGGAGGCATTATCTCTATGGGTCGTCGTGTAAGATTTACACGGATCACAAGAGTCTGAAGTATATCTTCAGTCAGAAAGAATTGAACATGAGACAGCATAGGTGGTTGGAGCTAATTAAAGATTATGATCTCGAGATTCTTTATCATCCGGGCAAGGCTAACGTTGTGGCAGATGCGTTGAGTCATAAGCCGATGGCACTACAGATGTTAGAGGTACTTATGCCTCAGAGCAAGATCTAGCAGGATTTGATTTGTTAGGATATCGAGGTTTGGGTTCAGAGAGCTCAGGGTCAATTGTGCGTTAGAAATCACTTCGTCTTTGGTTGATGACAGTATGATGATTCATTTTTGGTCCAGTTGAGGGAGGACGTTAAGAAGGGGAAAGCCCCTGGATTTGTGGTTCAGGATGATGGAATTTTGAGATTTCGCGACAGGTTATGTGTACAGAGTGATAGTGAGTCGAGACAGAAGATCTTGAGTGAAGCTCATACTACGCCTTATTCCATGCGTCCTGATACGAGCAAAATGTACAAGGATGTAAGGAGTAACTACTGGTGGAGCAATTTGAAGACAGACGTTAGCGAGTTTGTGGCGAAGTGTTTGACTTGTCAATAGGTTAAGATCGAGCATCAGCGACCCGCGGGGTTATTACGAACACTTCCCATTCCAGAGTGGAAGTGGGAGGACATTTCTATGGATTTCGTTACCGGTATGCCTAGGACTCGGACTGGAATGAACATGATTTAAGTTATTGTCGATCGACTAACCAAATCAGCTCATTTTCTGGGTATTAAGGATACTTGGGGGGCGGGAGACTAGCACGAATGTTTATTGCAGAGATCGTGAGGTTGCATGGGACTCCTAAGACTATTGTTTCGGATCGAGATGGCCGGTTTGTATCACATTTTTGGCAGGCTGTTCATCGAGCTTTGGGGACTGAGTTGAGACTCAGTACATCCTACCGCCCTCAAACAGACGGACAGTCAGAGCGGACGATACAGACACTGGAAGATATGTTGAGAGCCTATGCTTTAGACTGGAAAGATGATTGGGAGTCGCACTTTCCGTTGATCGAGTTCACGTACAACAATAGTTGGCATGCCTCGATCAAAATGGCACCATTTGAGGCACTGTATGAAAGGAGGTGTATATCGCCGTTGTGTTGGGATGATGAATCCGAGTTGACTGGCACCGAACCAGATATGGTAGTTGAGACGAGAGAGAAGATTGCTTTGATTCGTGATAGATTATTAACGGCCCAGAGTCGACAGAAGTCCTATGCCGACACGCATCGCCGACCATTGGAGTTTGAGGTGGGGGACCATATTTTGCTTAAGGTGTCGCCGACACGGGGAGTTTATGCTTCGTCCATAAGGGTAAACTTAGTCCGAGATTTTAGAGAGAGTTGGAGAGCTTGCATATCGGTTAAGATTGCCGCCGTCCTTGAGTCACGTGCATAACGTGTTTCATGTTTCCCAACTTAGGAAGTATGTACCGGACCCTAGCCATATTATTGATTTTGGAGAGATTGAGTTGGATCCCGACATTACCTTTGAAGAGAGACCGATTCAGATTTTAGAGCGTCGAGTGAAGCAACTTAGGCACAAAACCATTCCTTTGGTTAAAGTGCAATGGTCGAGACATGGATCCGAAGAATCCACGTGGGAGACGGAAGAGAATATGAAGTCGAGATACCCTAAGTTATTCGCTTTGTATGTTTCGGGACGAAACTTATTTTTAGGGGGAGAGAATGTAATATCCGGACTTTCTATTTTTAGTAATTTCTATTTTTAGTGTATTTTTATTTCAGACGAATCGCTTGTTATTGTTTTGGAATTCTAAAACTATTTTGTTCTGCATCTATGACCATCCGGACGAGTTTCAGAGTTGTTTTGATGAGATTTTACTTATTGTGTAACTTTTCCACATTGAGGCTCGATTCTCGTAAATCTCGTTCTATACTGATGTTTCATTACTTCTTCGAGTTCCTTTAATGATTCTGGATATGTTACAACTTTCTGGATTGTCGTTCAGGCCTTGAGTTTAGATTTTCGAATGTTTGGGCCATTTTTGTAAATTCTTATTATTTTGAGTGTTGATGTTAATACTCGTTTATTCCGACCTTCGGGTGGTCGGAGGCATGTGATGGTTATTATGCTTAACTCTTCAGTAGGGAACTTTAGTATATCCGGTGGACTTATCCTTGTATTTTCATCTACGGTGGTTGTCGAGCCGTTATTTTTCAGAATGCAGGGCTGACCAACTTTCTGGGCTAAGTTACGGCCGTAAGGTCGCATGTATTACGGCCGTAATGCCACCTTCGTAACAGCCGTAATGATGGCGTGTAATTGGTCCAGTGGGTTCTGGAGCACCATTACGACCGTAATGGTGCACATGTTACGGCCGTAACACTGCCCAGTTTATTAAACTGGGCAGCAGTTTTCTCCTTCATTTTTCATCCTTCTCTTCTTCTTTTCGCGACGGGAGCGATTTCCAAGCATAGGGTTCGTCCAATTTCACCCAAACTCTGTTAGGAAAGTATATCCAGGCATCATATCATCATTCTAACATCAAATCATCCGTTGTTCATCTTCAAATCGAGGTATATTCTTAGAACCCTAGTATTTGGGGTTTTCGGGATTTTGGCATGATTTCACCCTTTGAAACCGATTTAGCTTCGATAAGTTGTTAGATTACAATTGTACAATTGTAATACCTTGTTTTCATTATAGTTTAATGGATTATACTTCGAGGTTTTCACCGTTAATAGATTAGAATCGATTATGACTTCATAGTGACCGATGAATTGTCCCAATGGGTAGACTAGGATGAATTCCTACGTTTCCGTAATACTGAGATTGTTTATATATCATTATTGTGTTAGGAGTGGATTTGTGAAGATTATTCGAACTGAAACTTTTTCTTTCGCCACTTCCTTCACGTCATATTATCCAAGGCAAGTACTTACTTTACATAGTATTATAAAGAATGTAAATTCGACATTGATGAAAGTTGTCATAATGGGTGCGTGTGTATGTTGACGTTGTTCTTCCACCTGGGGACAGTCCGACGGGGCCTCTGGGGATCGCTACTAAGGGGTACGACCGCGTAAGTGGTTTCCCTCCTGGGGATGGTCCGACGGGGCCTCCGGGGGTCGATACTAAGGGGTACGACCACGGGTTACTAAGTATGGAATTGTGTTAGAGTAATGTGATGTTATAATTGCTACGATGGCGTGTTTTTATGAAAATGTGATATTCCGGAATATTGTCTTTCAAGTATTTTCAAAGGTGTTTTTCATGTTGGATTATACTCGTATGTAATGTTATGTAAATATGTACTTGCACTAGCTATTTGAATGCTAACCCCTTAAATGAGGGAAATGTGTCTTATGCATTTCAGGTATCGGGCTAGGTGAGGATCCGGCACGGGACACGCATGTGAAAGATGGCCCAGCATGATGATGAGGCTCGAGTCGGTGTCACCTCTTTTACTATATTTATTTCGTTATTGTTAAATGATGTCGTTGAAGTCCTCTGCGTGGGCATTGAATACATTTCGCTCGTTGTTTTGTTGGTATTGAACTAAAAAGTTTTGGACGATGCCACGGCCCTATTTGTTATGATAAATGTGTTTTGTGGGATTCTTTTGTGGATTTGGTGTCTTGTGTTAGCCTGGTGGACCTTACGGCGTGTAACGTCTCTTATGATATTTGGGGTGTTACATTCTGGAATCGTTGTACTTGCACCGACTTCTTGCTGACCCCTTCGGTGATGGATATACTTGTTGTGTATTCCGGTACAGGTCCCGTAGGTGAGCCAGCACAGGGCGGACACGAGCTTGGTGGGCAGCACTGATATCATGCGTTATTTTGAGTCGGCGGTCGTTTTGTCATGGTCAAAGTCGTGTTTTGATTTTGTACTCGCGCAGGTAATGTATTGTATATTATGTTATCATTGGTTGTTGTTGATGTTGTGGATCAGTTGTGATGGTTGTATCAGTTATGATCCTACGAGTTAATGGATTGAGTTGCTTCGTGATGTATGTCGTATTGAGGTTGATATTAGTTTTAATGGTGTGAATGTCTCGGTTTCGTTGTTTGTTAATGTATTTTTATGTCGGTCAAGACCTGATAGGTTCTCCAAAAAGAATCTACGGCGCTGTAATATCTCCGTAAATCACGGGGGTGTTACAGAATATGGTATCGGAGCTTAGGTTTATGTTGGGCTGTCAGAAATCGGGTTTAATTTTTTTTTTTGCAGGAACCGAACCCAAACCGAATTGTGTATCTCGGGTTCAGTTCCATATTTTTTTCATTCAGAATCGAACACAACCCGAACTGAAATTTTTGGTTCGGTTCCGACAATATTTCGGTTTTAATTTTTCATGTCTATATGATTTTATTCATCTGTTTCAATCTAAAAAATTCAATTCTATACAACAATAGTCTATTTAAAAGCAAAGTTTGGCTCCATTTTAAATTTCTAAACAACAATAGTTCAATTAATAACAAGATAGTGAATATACAATATTGAATGTTTAGTTGATACAATCAAAATATCAAATAAAATGAAGCAACAAAAGAGTAACTTGAACTTCAATAAATTATGTAAGACGGTATACTTCTAGGATTTTTTTTATTTTTATTTATAAATTAATTAATATTATTAAAAAAAGGTAAATAGGTAATTTCGGGTTTTTATGAAAAAAATTTCGCAGGAACCGAACCCGAACCGAATTTCTAAATTCGGGTTCGGTTCCAAAAAGATACATAATTTCAACACCCAAGAACCGAACCGAACCGAGAATTTTGGTTCGGTTCCGGTCGGTTCCACGGGTTTCGGGTTGAAAATTCTTAGCCCTAGGTTTATGGATACCTAGGTTGTCGGTGTTTTTCGGTCTGTTAAAGTTGAGTCGGTCGTTGTTTATGATTTCGTTGTTTACGACAAGTATATATATTATATGCATAAATTTTTTGAATATATGATTTCGAGGGTTATATATGAATCTGTAAATTTGGGTGCATTGTAATGTGTATTCTAGTGTGTATTTTTTGGAAGAGAAGGTATTCCAAGGACTTGAATATGTGAATTCCAGATTTCATCCCCAACACGTTCAATTATATTCAAGTTCAGGTATTCCCTATTTTCATTTAAGTCCATGGTCTCAAAGCTAATTTTGGAAAAAAAAAGTCTAGTCCTATTTTATTTGAATTTGGAAGAGAGGATGACTATTATTGTTCAAATTCATTCCAATTATGATGTGAAAAGATTATTTTGACAAGTATATATATTATATGCATAAATTTGTCGAATATTTGATTTCGAGGGTTATATATGAATCTGTAAATTTGGGTGCATTGTAATGTGTATTCTGGTGTGTATTTTTTGGAAGAGCATGTATTCCAAGGACTTGAATTTGTAAATTTCAAAATTCACCCCCAACACTTTCAATTCTATCCTAGTTCAAAAACATGTATATTTTCATTTAAGTCCATGAGCTCAAATATAATTTTGGAAAAGTGCAGTCTAGTCCCATTTTATTTGAATTTGGAAGAGCAGGGCCTGTTATCATTCCAATTCATTCCAGTTATAACTGATTCTTTGGACAAGTATATGTATATATATATATATATTATGTTAACTGCTCGAATATACCTGGGCAAATGTGATAGAGCCCCTGCCACCTTGTCCGATAGTGGCATCTGCGTCAAATCATGCACAAGAAATTCATTTATATGTAACAATAAGAGAAAAATAGAAAAAAAATATTGTTACGACCCTGGTGAGAGTCGAACGCTATACCTAGGGCAAATGTGATTGTCACATCCCGGGACCCCTCCGCCGTAGCATGATATTGTCCGCACTGGGCACTCTCCTCTTGAGCTGGCCCTCACGGTTTTGTTCCTGGGAACCCAGCAAGCAGCTTCCCAGGAGGTCACCCATACTGAGATTGCTCTCGCCTCGAGCATGTTTAACTTCGGAGTTCTCATCACCCCGAAGCCACTGGGCTCCCAAAAGGCCTCATGCTATAAGGTGTCACGGCACGCTCAAATAAGGCACTTCGCCTGCTCTCTGCTAGTCGGTGTGGCATATCATAATCCGCCCCTCCTCAAAGGACCCGACGTCCTCGTCGGCACACTCGCACGACACGGCAGAGTGGCTCCGATACCAAATTGTCACATCCCGGGACCCCTCCGCCATAGCATGATATTGTCCGCTCTGGGCACTCTCCTCTGAGCTGGCCCTCACGGTTTTGTTTCTGGGAGCCCAGCGAGCAGCTTCCCAGGAGGTCACCCATCATGAGACTGCTCCTCGCACCAGCACGCTTAACTTCGGAGTTCTCAAGCTGTGGCGCCCCAGGTCCGCCGCCGGCCCGGACACCGACCTACGACGTAATTCAAACCGCTAAACACAATTTACTCCAATTTATATTATCTAAAAAAAATATTTGCACATTCTATTACGACTAATTTGAACAATTATTCCAAGATAAAAGTATCTGAGTCTCGCTTATAGTAAAAACATATAGAATTGACAGAACACCATTCAATATCAAAATAGACGTTTCCAAAGATTCACAACAACCACGCTTATTGTTATTTTACAACATCCACGGCAATATATTACATATTTAAGACATCCCCCGAACCACTAATCAACATCCCGAGACAGACGGTGGCAGTAGCGACGAACCGCAACACCTACAAAACTGTGTTGGGGTGAGCCAACACTGTCCACGACTAGAAACCCAAATAGATGTAATTTATACAACCTTAGTATAACAATACAAATATTCATCACACCTGCATATAAACATTTCACATATTCACAATCGTCATTATTGGATGTGCAATGCAATGCAAATCCCATGCATGTAATGACTCACGCACACGGGCCCATTCTGCTCGGCTCTTTTGGCCAACCCAAGTCGCTTACTTGGATTTTTCGCTTCGCAATGCATGTTTATGACATATTATTTCATGTCAATGCGCAATGATACTGAATATTCGCAAGTTCACATTTCCGCTGATCACATATGTCACAATTATCGCACTGATACACTTTAAGGTGTAAAAATTTCACAATTTAAATTTCTAGTAAATTGCCCACCTAAATTGTTTATGAAAATAATCAATTTCCGCTAATTTTGATCGCTTGGCGGCTTCGGCCCACTTGTACTTGTCTCGTTACCTGAAATCTCAACAGATTAATATTCTGCATCTTACAATTTGATATGCACATATAAATTCACCCCACAATTATATCAATATATATATATATATATATATATATATAAACACTCACCACACACTCACACCAGCATAACACACACACACGTCACTTATACTGTACTTACACACACCACACACACACAAAACGAACACACGCACACACTGAATTGCACACACACACACGTATGCAACACAACACACTGCTCACAAGCACAACCCCCCCCCACACACACACAGTACACCTACACAACACACACCCCGGAGCGAACGGTCTAATCAAACCCAAAAATGATGGGCGCAGTAACTAAAGAGTCGACCAGATTTTTAATCTCGACGTTAGAAAGAGCGAAAGCCGAGGAAGAACGAGGAGGCGAGGGAATGGTTCTCTTCTGAGAAGACTCTTCTCGAGATCGGCCTCCATCTTCCCTCGGCCTTTTCTATCTAACGACTCTCTGCCTCGGAGTCTGGCCCATGATCTCGGCTCGGTCCTTGAGAGTGCCCCCGGCCCTGACTCCAAGCACGATTCCGAGTAGGGCTAACCTCCTCGGTGGGCGCCCTCTCAACTTCCGCTTCAGGTTCGGATGAATCTCCAGCTTGGATAATGGGCGGCTGCCTGGGAAGCGACGATTCCCCTTTATCTTGTAGCTCTTTTTGCCGAGCCGCCATATCGGCATGTCTGCTTTCGACTCCCCTCAACCGGGACAACCTCTTCTTTTTTTGATCCGCCATCACAGGGTCCATATGCTCCTCATCCACCTTCTGGATGTCCTCCATCGAGAGATATGCGCAAAAACAATGTTAAAACCAAAACGAGATGGCAGAAAAAATGACAATGAAAGATAAAAAAATTACATCCTACGATGTTCACCACTTTCAAGCATTTATCACCCTCGGCACGGCAGGTCGCACAATCCTCGTGGAAGACGAAATTGGGGTGGACAACCCAATCTGGAAACCGAGCCCCTCTTTGGACCTCGACCAAAGGTCTAACCCTAGCTATGGGGCCCCTCATCATGCCGGCCTGAGCATGGTAGCGAAAGTCAGTCTCCAGCTCGGCCCAGTTAAGAATGGCGACGGAGAAAAATTTCACGAGCTTCGCAATCAAGTCCGCACTCCAGTCCAGCTCGTGAACACGCGAAGGGCGATGCGGTGAATCAACAGGTGCTGTAAATTACCATCCACGCCGGCTCTCAACCTTGATCACGTGCCTGTTCCAACCCGTGACCTTATTGACGGTGTTTGAAATAGGGGCCATGAGCTTGGGACTGTTGGGTTCGGACTTAATGGTGATGGTTCTGGTTTTGGCGTTGTAAGACGAATTGAAGAAGTGGTATAAGGCAAACATGCACGGCCCGAAACCGAGACCACGGCACAAGATAATGAAGGCGGTAAGATACCTGACCGCGTTGGCACCGAGGTGGGCTGGGACAATTTCCCAATCCTCCAAAAATTGATTAATGGAAGGGTCCAAGGGCTGCCTCAGGCCGAGTTGGAATTGCTTGAAATAAAACAGGAGGAAGGCATCACTATAATAAAAAGTCTTAGCCTCATGCTCGCCGGCGAAGGGAGTGGCCAAACTATAGTAGAGCCTATATTCATTCCTATCCACCTCATACGTGGTATAAAGCTCCTCAAGCATCTCGTCCCACCCTTTGGGATGCTTAGGAGGAGAAGAGCCTCCTAGGTGAATCTGGTCCTTGCCTCGGCTCCATCCTGGGCCGACAAGCTCGGAGTCGAACTCCCCGACGGTCCTTTTAGAAGTACTCTCCTCAGCCATACCTGTACAGGAAGACAAGGGATTAGACTCGCCTTGTGAAGATGATGAGGTATTCTTCTCCCTCGTCTCAACTACCTCCGCCGAGGAGAAACCTCCCCCAAAACGAATCCGAGCTTGGGACTTGTCCTTGACAATGTAAAAGATGCAGTCTAAGACTTCGTCCAAACTATTGAGTCAACACGTTGGCGTCACTGCCATCTACGGTACTAGGTGCAAAAGACCCAGAAGGATACCTAACATCCGTCCTAGGGATTTTGTTCATATACAGCATTTCCCCAATGGCCGCAAGGGATAAGAGCTTCCACGACCCATCAGATTTAACATAAATCCTAGAGTTCCTAGTGTAAAAACCGTAAGTGGAATTCTTTCCCAGATAGCCACGCTTAGACATTTTAAAGATGCAAAGTTTCACAGAGGAGATTTGAAGCTTTGAAAACTCAACAATGGCAGAAAAAAATAAATGGGTGAACGACATAAACCGAATTGACTACATGGATCTATGGAGTTTGGGCATAAGCCTAACATGGCCCATAAACTAAAACCTTACAGAGCCCAGGAACGAGTTCGGCATCCATCATAATGTTCAGGCCGACTTGAGCATACATGTAACACCCCCAAATCCTATTGGGTTATTACAGTGCCGTGGACCCCACGCCAGGAGATCCACCAGGCGAACATGACCAAAATACATTAAATTAAACTACAAGGGAAAATCATAGTCCCCACCATGACATCCGACATAATATTCCGATAAGGAATTTCAACGACAACGATGGGCCTACTTGGCCAAAAGTAAAATACAACAACATCCACGAGCATTGGCTCGGGTAATACAATATGACAATGACTGACAAACTGGAGAACACTCCAACTGACTGACCAACATGAACAACTCGGACTAGTATCGCTCGAATGCCTCGTCGCCGTCATCATGCCCCTGTGTCTCAACTCTCTCCTCGCAAGCACCTAAAACATGAAAACATGTTCCGCCCCCACGGGGTCAGTCATCCAGATAATGAACATCAAATACATGTATAACATGATATGCATCCAAAGGCAGAATGAAACAGTACAATGATAATAATAATACGATATGCTCACAAACCAAGGTAAGACCCGAGCATTCGTGAAACACTATGCCCACGGCATACTATTAATACCTGTTCGACAGGTTAGAACATAAGTGCCCAAGGCGAATCATAATCAGAGAATACCACAATGAATTACACGACATGAACCAAACCAGAACTGAATTAAATATGAATCACAATGCCCGGAGGCTCCAATGAAATTATCAAGACAATCACAAAGGCCTAAAAGCCACTCAACCGAAGCTGTCAAATATCACAATCACATGAAGCCAAAACAGCCCGAAGCTGTTATTGATTAGGGCCGAAGCCACGGCACGAACCCGTATCACCATTAGGGCCGAAGCCACGGCACGAAGCCGTATCACATTTAGGGCCGAAGCCACGGCACGAAGCCGTATCACAATCAGGGCCGAAGCCACGGCACGAAGCCGTATCACAATTAGGTCCGAAGCCACGGCACGAAGCCGTATCACAATTAGTGATGGTATGCTGCCTCGAGTCGGCCAACACACAATAAGGGCCGACTGAACTGTAAGTGTTGGGAACCAACCGTGAAGGTTCGAGCCCCAAATTTACCCATGATGAGCACTAGCCGAGACTAGCCTCCAAAACTCAATTAATCACAAACGGCAACGATTCAAAGATTACCGAAATCACAAGTATGATAGTGTGCTGCCTTGAGTCGGCCAACACGAAGACAGTAATTCACGGATGGGCACTGTCCTCGACAGTCCCAATTCAATACCTCGATGGCCTTAGAATGGCCAACCGATAACAATGATGCAGCGGATGATTTAGTGAATGATTGAGTACTTCGATTTGCCTTAGGACGGCCAATCGATAAGAATGATACAATGAATGATTTGAATACATAGATTTCCTTAGAACGGCCAATCGATAACAATGACACGAAGAATGACTCGACACCTTTAATCGGTTACCGACGACGAAGATGAGAGATGAATACGCTAATGCCTTCAATCGGCCAAAACAACGTCAATGATGAAACACCAACATCAATCACAATGATTACGACGACGTCTTAGGTCGACATCAAAATCACAACAATAATCTATACATCGATGCCGCGAATCGGCTATCGACAATACCTCTAACAACGAGTATCACAATGCCTTGAACCGGCCGTTAACGAACAATAATAAACATTTGGCATAATTGCCGAAAGGTATCGTATCGAACGATCTCTTAATATCAATAAATTCATGAAGAGAATAAGTCTCGAAATGATACAACACATTCATACACATATATAATGACATTAATCTCATTGACTAGTACAAGTATAAAACTTGCCTCAAACCGAAGGCGAGAAAGTCCTTCCATGATCGACGTCCTTAATGGAAATACTGGATGCTCGAACAACCTTGAACAACACATATACCAATAATTCGCTTAATATACGAATCAAACATGATCATAACCAACTCAAAAGTCGATACAACACTACCCAAAACTCATTGGGGCATTAAAACAAGTACGTTGTAAACAATCCCCCATTGTTTACAACTAAACCCAATAATATCGAAAACCAACCTCCAATGAATGATTCAATCCAACAAAAACTTCATGAATACCATCAATAATACAATAGGAATACTTAAATCGAGATTTCAACAACATCTAGTCGAAAACCCCCAAAATTCCAAAGTCAACCCGTAAGGGTTCTTGAACAATTCCTCAATGATTCCGAAATTCCGAAAATTACACCAATGAATCCGTAAGAATACAAATATCCAAGATAGATAATCCATATCTAACATATCCCAACATAAAAGCAAGCTAACTCGAAGAGATCGGGGATAAAACCTTCAAATCCCGAAATTCAAGATTCAATGAAAATTACCTTGATTTGGAGTGAAGAAATTGATTAAGTGATGATTAATCCAACCACTAAGCTTGGAGATGTTGATAGATGTTTGCAGCTCAAGGAGACCTTTCCGAATCGCCCAAGCTCGTCCGAAATGGATGAGAAATGAAGAAATGACGAAGGTTGGACTGAACTGTCCTATTTATACTATCTCAGCTTAGCGCGCGCTAGCTCCTGATATTAGCGTGCGCTAACGGGTGTACCGGGTAGTCCAGTACCCCCTGACTGAATCGTTAGCGTGCGCTAAGTACCTCTGGTAGCGTGCGCTAACAGCCTTTCTTAGCGTACGTTAACCTTATGTTAGCGTGCTTTACCTGGTAGTTGACGTGCAAAATTCTGGAGTCCAGAACCTACTGTCCACTGCTCTGAGCGCGTTAGCGTGCGCTACTCTGAAGCCTTAGCGTGCGTTACCAGCATAGTTAGCGTACGCTACTTACCACTCGTAGCGTGCGCTACGAATTTCTCAAATCAGACCAGTACCTTCTGGACTGTCTGTTTCACTTGCGCTAGCGTGCGTTAATACTGAATCATAGCGTGCGTTACATGCACTCCATTAGCGCGTGCTAGACAGTAATGTGTAGCGTGCACTACCACTCAAACTGAAATTAAAACATGATGATGATGATGACAATAATCTCGGCTCAATCTCAAACAGCGATGAATGACAACAACTACTGATATGATCCCAAAATACGCCGAATGGTGGTTACAACTGAATGAACATGAGTGATGAATGGTTATTACTGAGTGAAAGAAAATTCTGAATGACAGTTACTGTGTGATAATAAATGAATTCACAACCGGGTATTACATACTCCCCCCTTAAAAAGAGTTTCGTCCTCGAAACTACGGGTAAACAACTCGGGATATGAACTATCCATCATGATATGAAAACAATAATGCCCATATAGTCCTAGGGACCAAATCAATCGCACGCCCAAGTCCCCAAGACTTGATGTCTCGAACCACAGTGAACGATTTCCCAAATTATCACGAAATCTCGAGTACAATGCCGAAGGGAAGAATTCTCAACAATGATCTAAATCTCAAGATTCTCAAATATGATCATTATAAAATAGATCAACAATAAATGATCCACAGTCACGATACATTATTACGGATTGTGTTACACAGTCGTCCGAAAAACAAGGTTACATCTCAAATGTACCCAGCACCGATATCATTCCATATCATCGATCCCCTCGATTCCATCGATTCAAGGTAGAACCAATCTGAACTCACCGCGTAATATGATCCCGTAAGGTCAAGAGAATGAGAGTGACTAAAATGAACGATGAATGATAAATGACTATAAATCCGACAAGGATTAAGAATGACTCGCCAAGGTGAATTAATAACATAATGAGTGATGTCTCAATGAAGTGATTGGAACCGTTGTTCCTCGTGAATTGAATGATTAGTTTCATAATGACAAGTCTCAACATGATTGATGTATGATGAATGAATTATATGAATGAATGAATGACAACGGAATGAATGATTATACCACTACCGAACAAGAATTAACTTGGTCAAACCGGTGATGAATGTCCTTACCTCGGGCTCTCGAAGCCTGATAGGACCCCTTGAACAAAGCACGAGCTGAAGTAACAAAATCCCTCGAGGCTTGTGGGCCCTCTCGAGATCTACCGGCACTAGAACTCCTGCAGTATTTCCGAAGGTGTCCCGGGTTCCCACACAGAAAACAGACAATAGCTGGCACCGTACACCGAGTATTAACGTGTCCTGCTGAATCACAGTTAGAGCAAACAACAGTCGAACTCGTCGTCTGAGAGGAATATGCTTTCTCAGCACGAAGACGACTGGAAAATGACCTCTTGGACGTCGGAGCCCGATGTCCCTCTGAACGAACCGACATCCTTGTCCTCATACCATAAGAAACTGAAGGGTGTTTCTGAGTAAGCTCCTTGATCAAAAGCTCTGCTCTAAGAGCCTTCTCGATGAACTCACCAAGCGAATTACAATTGTGATTGAACAATTGCATCCTCAACTGCGGATTTAGCCTCTTGCTAAAATATTTGATCTTATCCGCCTCAGTACGGATAACTGACGAAGCAAACTGAAGTAGTACCTGAAACTTCTCAGCAATGACAATAACACCCTCGTCCTTGACGGATTCGGGGTTCAAAACCTCTGACAACTTGGCTTCACGAAGTGGAGCCGGATAATACCTCTCTAACATGAGAGTCTTGAACTCACTCCAACCACAATCGCGATCGACGGGTTTCACAGAAAGCCACCACGAATAAGTACCCTTACTCAAGTAATAAGCCGCTACTGCCACTTTACTCTATTCCGGACACTTAACCATGTCGAAGAGTTTATCAACATGCTCAAGCCAATGAACAATATCAGCTAGTTCCGACGAACCCTCAAAAGTAGGCGGCCTCTGATGAGAGATATCGCCAACAATCTGATTCACTCCTCCAGTCTGTCCATGAAACGACACCTGGAATCCCTGTTGCGGTGGGCCACGAACAATCGATGTCTGCATGGTCTCCATCATCCGCGTCATCTGAGTCATCTGGGCCATCATGCCCTGCATAAATATGAATGGGTCAACTCGAACACCTTCCGAGTGAGATGCCTCTCGGGTACGACTCCCTGACAGCGACTGATTATCTGATGATGAATGAGTAGCCTCGCTATTTGATGAATTATTGATATCCCTCGCGTTTGTGTGGGCACTCGCACGAGGTCCCGGGTTCCGGCCCGCACCGCGGCCTCTTCCCCTGCGCCCTCTGACAGCTCTATCCATACTGAAGTAAAAAAGTCAGATGATGATTATAGATCCCGCATGAATATCGCATTATGATAACGTTACTGAATGATAACAATGAGCATACATGTTCTAACACAATGAATGCATTAATAATGTAATAAAATGATCGTCAACATGATGCCGGAATATGATAAGATCGCATGAAAGATCAAATGAGGTAACATGATTACCTGATGGAATTCCTGAAATGATTACCTTGAACAAGTTAACAAGGTTGAAAATTAGATCCACAAGATCAACAACTGAACAATGAGATGGACTAGATGATTAATGAATTGGCTGGGTAATGAGATTGAGTGGGTGATGAATGAGCTAACTGAGTAATGAGATTGACTGAGTGATAAATGAATTAACTGAGTAATGAGATTGACTGAGTGATGAATGAATTAACTGAGTAATGAGATTGACTGAGTGATGAATGAATTAACTGAGTAATGAGATTGACTGAGTGATGAATGAATTAACATGATCGACAAGATCAAAATGATGATTGAGGATTTCTGACTGATGAATGAGTTGATTCTTATCGTTTATACAGATCACAAGTGTTCCAAAACAATTAGCCATGAATCAATCGTAATACTAATATCACATATAGGTTTCAATAAAGCATGTATAATTAATGACATGGTGAATGTATGGACATAAAGAGAATCGAGTCCTTACACAGGTCATACGAAGCTTCTAGGTCTCACGATACTAGTCTTCACTGATGACGACTCGATGAATGAATGAATGAATTATGCAGTCGTACAAATTTAACGACTCACAAAACCCGACTGTACAGATTGTCATAACCTGACAGTCCCACGACTACCGCGTCAGTAGAACCACATAACTCACATCTCAGGGTATCTCACAACCCAAAGCTCTGATACCATCTTCTGTAACACCCCCAAATCCTATTGGGTTATTACAGTGCCGTGGACCCCACGCCAGGAGATCCACCAGGCGAACATGACCAAAATACATCAAATTAAACAACAAGGGAAAATTATAGTCCCAACCATGACATCCGACACAATATTCCGATAAGGAATTTCAACGACAACGATGGGCCTACTTGGCCAAAAGTAAAATACAACAACATCCACGAGCATCGACTCGGGTAATACAATATGACAATAACTGACAAACTGGAGAACACTCCAACTGACTGACCAACATGAACAACTCGGACTAGTATCGCTCGAATGCCTCGTCGCCGTCGTCATGCCCCTGTGTCCCAACTCTCTCCTCGCAAGCACCTAAAATATGAAAACATGTTCCGCCCCCACGGGGTCAGTCATCCAGATAATGAACATTAAATACATGTATAACATGATATGCATCCAAAGGAAGAATGAAACAGTACAATGATGATAATAATACGAGATGCTCACAAACCAAGGTAAGACCCGAGCATTCGTGAAACACTATGCCCGCGGCATACTATTAATACCTGTTCGACAGGTTAGAACATAAGTGCCCAACGGCGAATCATAATCACAGAATACCACAATGAATTACACAACATGAACCAAACCAGAACTGAATTAAATATGAATCACAATGCCCGGAGGCTCCAGTGAAATTATCAAGACAATCATTAAGGCCTAAAAGCCACTCAGCCGAACCTGTCAAATATCACAATCACATGAAGCCAAAACAGCCCAAAGCTGTTATTGATTAGGGCCGAAGCCACGGCACGAAGCCGTATCACCATTAGGGCCGAAGCCACGGCACGAAGCCGTATCACAATTAGGGCCGAAGCCATGGCACGAAGCCGTATCACAATTAGGGCCGAAGCCACGGCACGAAGCCGTATCACAATTAGGGCCGAAGCCACGGCATGAAGCCGTATCACAATTAGGGACGAAATGCTGCCTCGAGTCGGACAACACACAATAAGGGCCGACTGAACTGTAAGTGTTGGGAACCAACCGTGAAGGTTCAAGCCCCAAATTTACCCATGATGAGAACTAGCCGAGACTAGCCTCCAAAACTCAATTAATCACAAACGGCAACGATTCAAAGATTACCAAAATCACAAGAATGATAGTGTGCTGCCTTGAGTCGGCCAACATGAAGACAGTAATTCACGGATGGGCACTGTCCTCGACAGTCCCAATTCAATACCTCGATGGCCTTAGAATGGCCAACCGGTAACAATGATGCAGTGGATGATTTAGTGAATGATTGAGTACTTCGATTTACCTTAGGACGGCCAATCGATAAGAATGATACAATGAATGATTTGAATACATCGATTTCCTTAGAACGGCCAATCGATAACAATGACACGAAGAATGCCTCGACACCTTTAATCGGTTACCGACGACGAAGATGAGAGATGAATACGCTAATGCCTTCAATCGGCCAATACAACGTCAATGACGAAACACCAACATCAATCACAATGATTACTATGACGTCTTAGGTCGACATCAAAATCACAACAATAATATATACATCGATGCCGCGAATCGGCTATCGACAATACCACTAACAACGAGTATCACAATGCCTTGAACCGGCTGTTAACGAACAATAATAAACATTTGGCATAATTGCCGAAAGGTATCGTATCAAACGATCTCTTAATATCAATGAATTCATGAAGAGACTAAGTCTCGGAATGATACAACACATTCATACACATATATGATGACATTAATCTCATTGACTAGTACAAGTATAAAACTTGCCTCAAACCGAAGGCGAGAAAGTCCTTCCACGATCGACGTCCTTAATGGAAGTACCGGCTACTCGAACAACCTTGAACAACACATATACCAACAATTCGATTAATATACGAATCAAACATGATCATAACCAACTCAAAAGTCGATACAACACTACCCAAAACTCATTGGGGCATTAAAACAAGCACATTGTAAACAATCCCCCATTGTTTACAACTAAACCCAATAATATCAAAAACCGACCTCCATTGAATGATTCAATCCAACAAAAACTTCATGAATACCATCAATAATACAATAGGAATACTTAAATCGATATTTCAACAACATCTAGTCGAAACCCCCCAAAATTCCAAAGTCAACCCGTAAGGGTTCTTGAACAATTCCTCAATGATTCCGAAATTCCGAAAATTACACCAATGAATCCCTAAGAATACAAATATCCAAGATAGATAATCCATATATAACATATCCCAACATAAAATCAAGCTAACTCGAAGAGATCGGGGATAAAACCTTCAAATCCCGAAATTCAAGATTCAATGAAAATTACCTTGATTTGGAGTGAAGAAACTGATTAAGTGATGATTAATCCAACCACTAAGCTTGGAGATGTTGATAGATGTTTGCATCTCAAGGAGACCTTTCCGAATCGCCCAAGCTCGTCCGAAATGGATGAGAAATGAAGAAATGACGAAGGTTGGACTGAACTGTCCTATTTATACTATCTCAGCTTAGCGCGCGCTAGCTCCTGATATTAGCGTGCCCTAACGGGTGTACCGGGTAGTCCAGTACCCCCTGACTGAATCGTTAGCGTGCGCTAAGTACCTTTGGTAGCGTGCGCTAACAGCCTTTCTTAGCATACGTTAACCTTATGTTAGCGTGCGCTACATGGTAGTTGATGTCCAAAATTCTGGAGTCCAGAACCTACTGTCCTCTGCTTTGAGCGCGTTAGCGTGCGCTACTCTGAAGCCTTAGCGTGCATTACCAGCATAGTTAGCGTAAGCTACTTACCACTCGTAGCGTGCGCTACGAATTTCTCAAATCAGCCCAGTACCTTCTGGACTGTCTGTTTCACTTGCGCTAGCGTGCGTTAATACTGAATCATAGTGTGCGTTACATGCACTCCATTAACGCGCGCTATACAGAAATTTATAGCGTGCGCTACCACGCAAACTAAAATTAAAACATGATGATGATGATGACAATAATCTCGGATCGATCTCAAACAGCGATGAATGACAACAACTACTGATATGATCCCAAAATACGCTGAATGGTGGTTACAACTGAATGGACATGAGTGATGAATGGTTATTACTGAGTGAAAGAAAATTCTGAGTGACAGTTACTGTGTGATGATAAATGAATTCACAACCGGGTATTACAATACAAACTCCCCAACTCAACGTAAGGGAATGGCATCCAGGCCGACCTGACGGCCAGATATCCTAACTCGGCTTGCCTCAGTTCCGATTCAGGTCTAGACCGTATCAGGCGACCATCTTATCATGCCAGCTCGGCCTAGGGACAGAGCGAGCCGAGATCCCTCGGTCTCCCTCCCTTGCTGGTATATGAAGGTCCTATCCTTCAGGCACGCGGAATCTGGCGAAATCCCAGATAGAGACAAATAAAGATATCCTTACCTAACAAGGACTCTTTTTCCACAAGGAAACTATATACACGATGCTTATCAGGATTCTACTTCCCATATATACAAAAAGTCCAATATCAACACGGACTCAGTGACTTTCTCCGCAAGTTAGGGTTGCAATATTCATGCTTATAAATAGGTGCCCTCCACTGTTATATCCGCAATTTTGATTTTCCGGTAATTTTCATTTTTTTGGCGGAAGTCCATCTTAGCAACTCTGTTGTGACCGTTTCGTCATTCCAAGAATATTTAATTCTACACTTTTTGTCATCCGAGTTCGTTTCGGTATCGTTTTATTGAGTTCCGTGTTCTTAAGCGGCTTTTCCGCACTTGAGTTCGATTCTTGCGAATCTCATCAGAAACTGTTGTTTCGAGTTTCTCATAAGTTCATTTAATGTTATTATTCATGTTTCGAGCTTTGTCTTGGTGTTTCGATCGTGTATCGTGTATTTCGGACGTTTTGGGCCATTTTCGTAATTTCCCAAAGTTTGGGGTAATTATTTTCCGTTGTCGAATTTCGAGCCTTCGGATGGTCGTAATCGTGTGTTCTCTTAGCGCTTGGATTCGTCTTTGCGAGTACTTCGTAACCGTATCTTCGATTCATATTCAGGTTTGGGTTTCGGCGTCGTCCGGGCCGTCGGAGTGGCCACGGCCGAGTCACGACCGCACTTCTTGGAGCAGTGCCTGGCCTGGCCGAGTTACGGCCGTAAGGTGCCGGTTACGGCCGTACGTGCTTGGCAGTGTTCGGACGAATGCCGATTACGGCCGTAAGGTGCCGGTTACGGCCGTACGTGCTCAGCAGTGTTCGGACGAATGCCGGTTACGGCTGTAAGGACCTGCAGGGTACGACCGTAAGCGATCGGAAGGCATTGGGCGGGTTGGGAAGAATGCCGGTTACGGCCGTAAGGCCCTGCCGGTTACGGCCGTAACCCTGCCGGCCATATATAGGCAGTGACCGGCCAGCCCTCATTTTTTCATCATTTCTTCACCCGGTTGCGGCTGGCGACGGGAAAAATCGGGAAATGGACTTTTTGGTCGATTCCACTCGATTTCTAAGCATTTTTGAGGATCCTTATCTATTATATCAACATCAAATCATTGTTCTTCGTCAGATCGAGGTAATTTCTTGAAATCTCCTAGAATTTGATTTTTCGAGATTTCTTCTTGATTTTCGTTGTTCGTCCGAATTTGATGAATCGGTTGATGTTAGTAAACATTATTAATCGTGTTCTATGGATTGTATATCCATATCTTCGATTCGTTCAACCCGATTGATGATTCTTAGGTTCTTGAGGAACTTTGAACATTTAGTGTTCGATTAAATGTCTCAAAGAGTTTCTTTCGGTCGTTGTGTTGATTTCGATCGATATTGTGTTATTGAATGAATTGTATTTCATTCAAGGTTGTTCGAGCGCTTGTGTTTATCGGAGGACGCCGTTCGTTGTTCGTGGAAGGAATTCATCGCCTTCGGTTGAGGCAAGTTTTATACTTGTACTAGTCAATGAGATTAATGTTATCATATATGTGTATGAATGTGTTGTATCATTCCGAGACTTAGTCTCTTCATAATTTCATTGATATTAGGGGATCGTTCAATATGATACTCTTCGGCAATTATGCCAAATGTTTATTATCATTCATTAATGGCCGGTAAGGCATTGAGATATTCGTTGTTAATGTTATTATCGATCATCGGTTCGCGGTATCGATGTATTGGTTGTCGTTGTTAATATTGATGTCGATCTAGACGTTGTTGTAATCATTGTTATTAATGTTGGCGTCCTGTCATTCATGTTGTATTGGCCGATTGAAGGCATTGTCGTATTCATTCTCATCTTCGTCGTCGGTAGCCGATTAAAGGTGCCGAGGCATTCATTGTATCATTGTTATCGATTAGCCGTTCTAAGGCAATCGAGGTGCTCAATCATTCATTGTATCATTGTCATCGATTAGCCGTTCTAAGGCAATAGAGGTGCTCAATCATTCGTTGTATCATTGTCATTGATTAGCCGTTCTAAGGCAATCAAGGTGCTCAATCATTCGTTGTATCATTGTTATCGATTGGTCGTTTTAAGGCAATCGAGGTATTGAATCATCCGCTGCATCATTGTTATCGGTTGGCCATTCTAAGGCCATCGAGGTATTGAATTGGGGCTGTCGAGGATAGTTCCCATCCGTTCTGTCGTTGTTATCGATTGACCATTCTAAGGTAATCGAGGTATTGAATTGGGACCACCGAGGATGGTACCCATCCGTGAGTCATTGTTGTCGTGTTGGCGGACTCAAGGCATCACACTATCATTCTCGTGAATTCGGTAATCTTCAGATCATTGCCGTTTGTGATTAATTATGTTTTGGAGGCTAGTCTCGGCTAGTGCTCATTATGGGGTAAGTTTGGTGGGGCCTGAACCTTCGCGGTTGTTTCCCCCAACACCTACAACTCAGTAGGTCAACGGCCATTGGATGGTTTCATTATGGGTAATCTTGGGGCTTGAACCTTCGCGGTTGGTTTCCCAACACCTACAGCTTAGTAGGTCACGGTCATGTTTATGATCTCATTATGGATAAGTCTGGGGCTTGAACCTTCGCGGTTGGTTTCCCAGCACCTACAATTCAGCAGGTCACGGTCACTGGGTGATCTCATTATGGGTAAGCTTGGGGCTTGAACCTTCGCGGTTGGTTTCCCAACACCTACAACTCAGTAGGTCACGGTCATGCTTATGATCTCATTATGGGTAAGTTTGGGGCTTGAACCTTCGCGGTTGGTTTCCCAACACCTACAATTCAGTAGGTCACGGCCATTGGATGGTCTAATTGTGATACGGCTTCGTGCCGTGGCTTCGGCCCTAATTGTGATACGGCTTCGTGCCGTGGATTCGGCCCTAATGGTGATACGGCTTCGTGTCGTGGCTTCAGCCCTAATCGAGATAGCTTCGGGCTGTTTTGGATTCATGTGATTGTGATATTTGACAGCTTCGGCTGAGTGGCTTTTAGGCCTTTGTGATTGTCTTGGTAATTTCATTGGAGCTTTCGGGCATTGTGATTCATAATTAATTCAATTCTGGTTTGGTTCATGTCGTGTAATTCATTATGGTACTCTATGATTATGATTCGCCGTTGGGCACTTATGTTCTAACCTATTGAACAGGTATTAATAGTATGCCGTGGGCATAGTGTTTCATGAATGCTCGATTCTTACATTGGTTTGTGAGCATCTCGTATTATTATTATCATTGTACCGTTTCATTCTGCCTTTGGATGCATATCATGTTATACATGTATTTGATGTTCATTATCTGGATGACTGACCCCGTGGGGGCGGAACATGTTTTAATGTTTTAGGTGCTTGCGAGGAGAGAGTTGAGACACAGGGGCATGATGATGGCGATGAGGCATTCAAGTGATACTAGTCCGAGTTGTTCATGTTGGTCAGTCAGTTGTAGTGTTCTCCAGTTTGTCAGTCATTGTCATTATATATTACCCGAGCAGATGCTCGTGGACGTTGTTGTATTTTATTTTTGGCCATGTAGGCCCATCGTTGTCGTTGAAATTCCTTATCGGAATATTGTGTCGGATATCATGGTAGGGACTATGATTTTCCCTTGTTGTTTAATTTAATGTATTTTAGTCATGTTCGCCTGGTGGATCTCCGGGTGTGGGGTCCACGGCACTGTAATAACCCAATGGGATTTGGGGGTGTTACAGAAGATGGTATTAGAGATTTTTGGTTGTGAGATACCTTGATATGTGAGTTATGTGGCTCTACCGATGCGGTAATAGTGGGACTGTCAGGTTATGACAATCTGGACAGTCGGGTTTTGTGAGTCGTGAAATTTGTACGACTACACGAGTCATTCATTCATCGAGTCGTCGTCAATGAAGACTAGTATCGTGAGACCTCGAAGTTTCGTATGACCTGTGTAAGGACTCGATTCTATTTATGTTCATACATTCATCATGTCATTAATTATTCATGCTTTGTTGAAACCTCTATATGATATTAGTGTTATGATTGATTCATGACTAATTATTTTGGAGCACATGTGACTTGTGTAAGTGCTAAGGATCAACTCATTCATCAGTTAGTAATCCTCAATCATCATTTTGATCTTGTCGATCATGTTAATTCATTCATCACTCAGTTAATCTCATTGTTTAGTTAATTCATTCATCACTCAGTCAATCTCATCGTTCAGTTAATTCATTCATCACTCAATTAATCTCATCGTTCAGTTAATTCATTCATCACTCAGTTAATCTCATTGTTCAGTTAATTCATTCATCACTCAGTCAATCTCATCGTTCAGTTAATTCATTCATCACTCAGTTAATCTCATCGTTCAGTTAATTAATTCATCACTCAGTTAATCTCATTGTTCAGTTAATTCATTCATCACTCAGTCAATCTCATTGTTCAGTTAATTCATTCATCACTCAGTTAATCTCATTGTTCAGTTAATTCATTCATCACTTAGTCAATCTCATCGCTCAGTTAATTCATTCATCACTCAGTTAATCTCATTGTTCAGTTAATTCATTCATCACTTAGTCAATCTCATCGCTCAGTTAATTCGTTCATCACTCAGTCAATCTCATTGTTCAGTTAATTCATTAATCATCCAGTCCATCTCACGGTTCAGTTGTTGATCTTGTGGATCAAATTTTCAACCTTGTTAACTTGTTCAAAGTAATCATTTCAGGAATTTCATCAGATAGTCATGTCACCTCACTTGATCTTTCATGCGATCTTATCAAATTCCGGCGTCATGTCGATGATCATTTTATTGCATTATTAATGCATTCATTGTGTTAGAGCGTGTATGCTCATTGTTATCATTCCGTCTCGTAATCATAATGCGATCTTCATATGAGATCTGTAATTATCACGTGACTTTTCTGCCTCGGTATGGAAAGAGCTGTCAGAGGGACATCGGACTCCGACGTCCAAGAGATCGTTTTCTAGTCGTCTTCATGCTGGGAGAGCATCTTCATCTCAGACGACGAGTTCGACTGTTGTTTGCTTTAACTGTGATACAATTGGACATTCATCACCGGTTTTGAGCAAGTTAATTCTTGCTCGGTAATAGGATAATCATTCATTTCATTTGTCGTTCATTCATTCACATAAGTCATTCATCATATATCAATCACGTTGAGACTTATAATTATCAAACTAATCATTCACTTCACGGGGAACTATGGTTCCAATCATTTCATTTGAGCTATCACTCATTACGTTATCATTTTACCCCGGTGAGTCATTCTTGATCCTTGTTGGATTTCGATTCATTATCATTCATTATGATCATTCTTGTTCATGTGTATCTCTTTGATTTTTCCTGGAGGGATATTGCTTCTCCCTACTTGTTTTAAATTTCGGGACGAAACTTCTTTTAAGGGGGGTAGTATGTAATATCAGCAATTTTGATTTTCCGGTAATTTTCTTTTTTTGGCGGAAGTCCATCTTAGCAACTCCGTTGTGACCGTTT
Source organism: Orobanche coerulescens (assembly GCA_033398695.1). NCBI lineage: Eukaryota > Viridiplantae > Streptophyta > Magnoliopsida > Lamiales > Orobanchaceae > Orobanche > Orobanche coerulescens. The sequence continues at coordinate 9,648,543 of CM065817.1, forward strand.
CGTTATTTCGAGAATATTTAATTCTACACTTTTTGTCATCCGAGTTCGTTTCGGTATCGTTTTGTTGAGTTCCGTGTTCTTAAGCGGCTTTTCCGCACTTGAGTTCGATTCTTGCGAATCTCGTCAGAAACTGTCGTTTCGAGTTTCTCGTAAGTTCATTTAATGTTATTGTTCATGTTTCGAGCTTTGGCTTGGTGTTTCGATCGTGTATCGTGTATTTCGGACGTTTTGGGCCATTTTCGTAATTTCCCAAAGTTTGGGGTAATTATTTTCCGTTGTCGAATTTCGAGTGTTGTGCGGCGATTAATACGCCTCGATGGCGATCGGCATAACGATAATAGAGCCAGCCATAGAAGACATACTCTGGGTAAACACCCAGCATCGGCCCCCACGGCGATCGTCTTTTGGTATCCGGCGATCGTCTTTTGGTATCTGGCGATCATCTATGATGTCCAACCAGAGACGATCGTCTCGTGCCACGTATGAATCCAACATACATCAAAGTCGTTGAAGACCGAATCTTAGACGGTGACCCACGTGCAGATCCACAAAAGGCGCCGACAGATAAGACCTTTGACCCCAGCCTGTCACCTACCTCACCTACCGACAGGGCCGCCGAAAGGTACAAAGTGGGTCCTCTTCGGACAGCGACTCAGGACGCGTGCAGGATTCCCATTGGCTCGCACAGCTGGCCGCCAGCGACAGCCCTAGACTTTAAGGGAACAGCCCCACGTGACGGGACGATCGGCCATCTTATTATAATATAGAAAACGGCGGTCGCCCGCGATCGCCAGAGAGGTCCCAGCAACCTTGTCTCCTATAAATAGGAGGCTCACAACGGCAACATGAAAGGAAGGACTTCATTGTGAATACAGTGAAAGATATACAGAGAGAGATACATTCTCATACACTGAACATCAATAGCAAGAACTCACAGAGCTTCATATCTGGTTCTTCGGGCAATCTACACGCTCTACAGCTTAGATAACTAGAAGTCTTTACACTCATTATAATAGATTCTAACATTAATATTTGTACTTCACAGTATACTTATTAATAACATCTCGCGAGAGCATTCAAGCCCGGGATTAACAACCCCGGCAAATCTTGTGTTATTTATTTTCCCGCGGAAGTGTTCTCGCATTTGTTTGTTACTCGATCATTCCAGCAATACTATCTCCGGATAATATTTTGGGTAACAACAATTGGAGCTAGAGAAAGGGGATCTTAACCTTCATTTTTTCCAACCGTCTCGAAGAACAATCACTGTTCTCCGGACATATACTTGAAGAAACACCCACTGTTCTTCAAAAGAAAAGCCTTCAGAAAAATGACATCTGCAACGACCTCCAAGAGAGCTACCCTGCGATCTGCCGGAAATCTCATTCCGGCCCGGACTGAATCCCAGACCACGGCAGAAGGTGACCACGGCGATGCTAGGCTCTCACTCCCGCCCCCGAGGGACGGTCCTAGCCTCTCACTCGATCAGTTACAGACCGCGGAACAGATCGAGGAGGCTATAGCCATCCTGAGGGAGCGACGAAGGGCATGCGACTTGCCCACCATCACTCCGTCAGCCATCCGTCGGGCAGGCAAGCGGAAGCTCAAGGAGATATATGTTGAGAAATCGATGGAAAGCCCCGAGCCGCAGGAGAAAGCTCTCGTAAGGCGGGAGGATTCCGTCTTCATCCGCCTAGGTAGCGATCCCTCATGGAGACCCGGGCACTCAGGCCCCAGTCGGGAGATATCGGAATCCGAATCCTTTACCAGGAGTTCGGCATATCCGACTCCCAGAAGACAAGCCAGTCAGCGGGCCCCCGCTCGCCCAAGAAATGTGACCGCTGGCAGAGAACTCATCGTCCACCATGGGGCCAGGGGATCTGTGCACGATCGCCTAGGCTCGCGCTCCGGGAGCCAATAAGCGAGCAGCCAAAGCGATTTACGATGGCCGCCATGCACACAAATGACGAGATGAAGGCGCTCCTAGAAACTGGGGCAGGCGCCAGGAGATCGATCGCTGGACCAATTGAACCACTCGCGGTCCAGATCGAGCTCGCCCCAGTCCAACCAAAGATCGCTCCCCCACAAACACCTCTATATGAGGGGAGATCAGATCCGGAGACCTATTTGAGCAAGTTCCGGATCTACATGACCGGATGCGGAGCATTAGATGCGAAGAAGTGTCGAATGTTCCCATTAACTCTGGGCGACCTCGCCTACAGGTGGTACATCTCACTACCACCCCGCTCAATCAATTGCTTTGAGAAGATGGCGAACGACTTCACGTCGTACTTCGCCGCCAAAGTCGCTCGCTCGGAAGGCCCCCACCGCATGATGAAAATCAGGCAGGGGAAGGACGAGTCAGATAAAGATTACATCGACCGGATAGACGAGATAGTCCTCACCGGCGAGCCCATTAGCGACGAGCTCGCTCTCTACTCAGTCCTGGGGGGATTCTGCAGCCACTCACCCATGTTCAGGCACCTCACTAAGGACATCCCCCCGACCTACTCGGCCTTCCGCGTCAGAGCCGCCGATTTCCTGGCCAGGCAGAGGATGCTCTCCCTCCGCTTAGGCGAGGGATCTGCTGGAGAAGGGAGGACGCCATCCCACGTCTAGAAGAAGGCGGTCGCCAAGCTCAGAAAGGCGGTCGCTAAGCCGCCTGGTGAGTTCAAAGCCTTCGAGGATGTGGAGGTCCACCTTCTCCACAACCTCAACTTATCTTCGGCCCACATCTTCAACGCAATCAAGGGCGCGAGTGGATTTCCAAACCAAAGCCGATAAGGGGCCACGGTCATCTAGACCGCAGCAAATTCTGTGCCTACCACAAGAGTCCCAGCCACAACACCAGCCAATGCCGCGACCTCCTCAGACAACTTTGGCGACTGTTTGAGGAAGGCAAATTGGACAACTTGGTCACCAAGCCAGAACCTAGGACAGAGAGGACCGGAGGGCGCGAGCGCCGACAAAACGAAAGAACCCCTCCCAACCCGGTCGCCAGGATCGAGCATGATCCGGAGTACTCTGATGAATCGATCCCTCCGATCAACCCTGGCAGCCGGATCAATATGCTTCAAGCAGGAGGTGGAAACCTCGGGGGCCTTTCCCCGGTTTCCACCATGTCAAACAGGAAGCGAAAGGCTGAACTAAGGGCGTTCGCCGAGGTCCATGTCGTGGTACCTCCAGAGCTGACCATCTCTAAAGACGCGCTCATCACCTTCTACAACAAGGACAGGGAGGGAGTATATTGCCCCAAAGAGGATGCATTGGTGATCTCTGCTTGTATCCTTGGGAAGATGGTCGATCGCGTGCTGGTTGACAATGGGAGTTTCTGCAACATCATATTCAAATCCGCTCTTGACCAGCTCGGCAACCTGACCAAGTTCATTAAGCCATTCGACACCGTTCTTCAAGGATTCGGCGACAGCACAGTCCAAGCCTACGGAAGGATCAAGCTCTCTGTCGAGCTAATATGCTTTTACGATCCCAAGGTCAGGATTACTAGGAACCTAAATTTTATAATCATAGATAGGCCCAGGATCTATAATGGGTTCCTAGGTCGTCCATTTCTAGAGACCTTTGAGGCAGTCGCCTCATCTTTCTATTATTGTATCAAATTCCCCACTGCCGATGGGACGGTCGGTACTGTAAAAGGAGATCAGCTAATGGAAAAGAAATGCTTGAATTACTCCTATGTCGTAACTTCTTTCAATACTTCCCATGCTATGTGTAACATTGAAACGATCGACAATCAACCCATGGAGATCGACGGGCCAAGCACATCGTACCAACCCGACTCGGAGGACGCCATCTCACATCGATTAACGGACGACATTGAGCCAAGGATCGGTTTCGAGCCAAGTCTCGACATCGATCCAAGGGTCGAGTCCGGAAATCGTTCCAAACAAGAGGCGATCGTCCCCGTTGAAGAGTTGGAGAGTATAACGATAGATCCAGCTCGCCCGGAGCGGGAAGTACAGATCGACGCAAGCATAGATCGCCAATTAAAAGAGGATCTGATCAATTTACTACATAAGAACATCGGAGTCTTTGCCTGCTCGCATCAAGATATGGTTGGCATAAGTCCTGAACACGCTTGCCACTATCTAAAGATCGACCCGGCAAGGAAGCCTGTTCACCAGAAACGTAAGAAATTCGGTCCTAAGAAGTACGCAGCGCTCGACATAGAGGTCAAAAAGCTACTCAACAACAAACTAATCGGAGTAGCTACAGGCGAACCATAGTGGGTCTCCAACGCGGTGCTGGTCAAAAAGCCAAACGGCTCCTGGAGGTTATGCATCAACTTCACCGACCTCAACGCGGCATGCCCAAAAGATCACTTTCCGATGCCTCATATTGATCATTTGGTCGATAGTACTGCAGGCTGCGAAATGATGTCGTTCATAGATGCCTTCGCTGGATACCATCAAATCCCAATGGCGGAGAAAGACATAAATCACACATCTTTCCACATGGAAAAGGACATATACTTTTGGGTCCGAATGCCGTTCGGCTTGAAGAATGCGGGGGCAACCTACCAGCGTCTAGTCAACGGAATGTTCGCCAATCAGATCGGCAAAACCATGGAGGTATACATTGACGACATCGTGGTCAAAAGCCTCAAGAAGGAAGACCACCTCAAAGACCTCGCTGAGACGTTCGCTATCCTCGAGAAGTTCAACATGAAACTGAACCCCAAGAAATGCAACTTCGGGGTGAGCTCCGGAAAATTCCTGGGGCATATCGTGAGCCAAAGGGGGAGCAAGGCGAACCCCACCAAGATTCAGGCGATCCTCGACATGCAGGAGCGACAGAATGTCAAGCAGGTGCAACGACTCACAGGTTGTCTAGCCGCCCTCAACCGTTTCATATCTCGACTCGGCGATAAAAGTAAGCCTTTCTTCGCGACCATAAAGAACAAGAAGTTCGCATGGACGAAGGAGAGTCAAGTAGCGTTCGCCAAAATCAAGGAATATCTATCTAACCCCCAGATCCTGGCAAAGCCGATCCCCGGCGAGAAATTATTCTTTTACCTGGCGGCCTCAGAAGTCGCACTAAGTGCCATTTTGGTGCGAGCGGAGGGACAAGTCCACTTGCCGATCTACTACGTTAGTCAAGCGCTCCACGATGCAGAAACACATTATACACCTCTGGAGAAGATCGCCTACGCTCTTGTCATGAGTGTTCGCAAGCTAAGGGCCTACTTCTTCGAACATCAAGTGGAGGTTCTGACAACTCTCCCTCTAAGGCAAGTTCTACACCGACCGGACACCAACGGGCGACTCCTCAAGTGGTCACTGGAGATCGCCCAATACGGTATCACATACGCTCCTCGCACGGCGATCAAAGGCCAGGCTCTGGCAGACTTTGTGGTGGAATTAACATTCCCTCACAGTCCGACCCATGTCGGTCGCCCTGCCTGGAAGCTGTACGTGGACGGCTCGGCGACTAACTCGCGAGCAGGGGCAGGGATTGTACTCATTAGCCCCGACGGACAAAGTTTCACAAATGCCGTGCGTTTTGGATTTCGTGCGACCAACAATGAAGCCAAATACGAAGCCTTGGTAGGCGGGCTCGATCTAGCCCTCGCCCTAGATGTTCGTCGCCTCCATATATTTATGGACTCCCTCTTGGTCGTGAACCAAGTCAAGGGAGAATATGAGGTGCACGACGAACAGATGGTCAAATACCAAGAAAAATGTGCACGAAATTTGAGGAAGTGCTAATCGAACAAGTCCCGAGAGAGCACAACTCCCAGGCCGATGCCCTATCCAAGCTAGCGTCGTCAGATGGGGCAGCCGATTTCTCTAATATCCAAATTACAAAATCAGCAAGGCCGGCGATCGACAGAAACCTGGTTACCACAGTTGCCCTTGCCGAGGAGAACTAGATGACTCCGTTTATCAAATACTTAAAGGACAGAACGGTCCCTGACGACCGTATCAAAGCTCGCCAACTCCAGCTCCGTGCGACCAGATACACCCTATTGGACGACCGGCTTTACAAGCGAGCTTTCAGCCTTCCCCTCCTCAAGTGTATTACACCGGAGGAAGGTCGGCTCGTTTTAGCCGAAATCCATGACGGGATCTGCGGAAACCATGCTGGCGGGCGAGCTCTCATCCATAAAACAACCAGGCAAGGTTTTTTCTGGCCGTCACTTCAAACGGATGCGATCGCCTATGCCAGATCGTGTCATAGGTGTCAAGTAATGGGACCAAAAATAAAACTCTTCCCCGAGCAACTCACTTCAATGTACAGCCCATGGCCTTTCGCCCAATGGGGCATCAACCTTATAGGTCCCTTGCCGACGGCGCCAGGGGGCTGTAAGTTTGCCATTGTAGGGGTCGACTACTTCACCAAATGGGCTGAGGCCGAACCGCTCAACAAGATCGGCCAAGAGCAGGTAATCAAGTTCATCTGGAAAAACATCATATGCCGGTTCGGTCTGCCCCAGGCCATCATCTCTGACAACGGAAAGCAGTTCGACGGTCTAGAAGTCATGCAATTCTATGAGAAGTGGGGAATCAAGAAGTTGTTCTCGGCTTCCTACCACCCTCAGACGAACGGGCAAGTAGAAGCCGTAAACAAAATCCTCAAACATAAGATTAAAGCGCGACTTGAGTCCAGGCAAGGACGATGGGCAAACGAGCTCCCAGACGTTTTGTGGTCTTATCGAACGACAACCCGTAATTCAACCGGCGAAACCCCATTCGCCCTCGCCTTCGGGACAGAAGTGGTGATTCCCTCGGAGATCGCCGTCCTCAGCCATCGAACCGAACAATAGATGATGACCGACAATGATGTGGCCCGACGGATCGACCTCGACATGCTCGAAGAACGACGACTGACCTCAGAAATGAAGAACACAATCCACAAAAAGAGATCCGAGAAGTTCTTCAATTCGAACGTCAAGGAAAGACGGTTTCAAGTGGGTGATCTCGTCCTCAAAAAGATCCAGACCCACACAGGCGTCTTTGGTCCGAACTGGGAAGGCCCCTTCAGGATATCTAAATGGCTAACTAAGGGAGCCTACGAACTTGAACACCCTGACGGTACTCCGGATCAATATCCCTGGAATGCCGTACATTTGAAGAAGTACTTCCAGTGAAAACTTTGTATTCAGTTTCAACTACCCAATGTACAAAGAATATAATGAGATTTCTTCCTATCCGATCTATTCTAGCGATCGCCCCACCAGGCATATCGTATACCGTCGAGGATCGTCATTCAAACATGGCGATCCGAGGTAGAAACAATGCAGCCATGGTCCTGGAGGTCGATGGAACCGACAACTTCGCCCATGCAAGGTTTCTTTGGGCTGAGATCGCCCGCCCTTCGTTTAAATACGAGGCCGGCGTAGCCGAAGGACCCTCCAAACTAATCTGCCGACACGTTCGCACGCCTTCAAGGTACATCATCTAACATGATGTACCCGGACAAGGCGGCGCGTCCCTACCCCTTCACAACGTATACCGTCGAGGGTCACCATCTAACATGCCGACCCGAGGTAGAAAAGTGCTAACAAAGCCGCGGACGTGGTGTCGAATAAACCGACGACGCCCCGTGCAAGGACTCCTCCAGACCAAGACCGCCCACCTTTCGTTTAAATACAAGGCGGGCGCAGCCTAACGGAGGACCCTCACAATAAAGTGAGTCGCGGGAATATCCCTCGCACACAAAGACATGGTTGTGGAGGTCGGTCCATCGAACTCCGCGACCGTGCACGGTTCCTCAAAATCAGCAAAACTAAAGACAGCTCACCAGACATACTATTTTTGTTCCCTTACAATAAGTAAACAAAAACAAGGGGGCAAAGGAGGGGAGCTAATCCTAAATGCGATCGGAAAGAAGAAACCGTACCCGATCGGCTTCGTTCAAACACACGCAGGACGATCGGAATTGTTCAACAATAGTTACAAGTAAGAATTTCCAAACATGTCAATACATTCAAACATTCAAACAATCGGTCGGATGGACAAGACATCGGAAGCAATCATACACATACTTGTAAAAATTCGCATGCAAACATTCAAAGGCGATCGTACATAAAAAGAAACAGGTGCGAAAAAAGGAGTATTTTATTCATTATCAAGGAGTTCGTACAATACAAAGCCCGAAGGCAATACAAAGAAAAAGCAAAAAGTTACAAGCAAAGGAAGACAAAGAAATCTCTCAAGGTCCCTCCGGATGGTCTTCAACCCCAGGTGGCGGATCGGCACGCGCTCCCCCATCGGCCTCAGGATAAATGAGTTTATCCGGAAAAGGATACCAACTCAAGTCGATACACATGTCGACGAGGTCAAGGATCGACAGGGAAAACTCTGGATGCAAAGGGTGCTCGAGTGCATAGGCCTTGAAGCTCTCCATCATAGGACCGATCTCGATCCCTACCTTTTTGGTGGCTCGGACAGCGTCGGCGTAGGCCACATAATAGGCGAACTCGCCGACGAGTGCCACATTGAGGTAGGGATCGGTCTCGATCGCCTTTAGCTGCCCTCTCAACTCTGTGGTCGTCTTCTCAGCTTCCGCTAGCTCTACCACCTTGGCGGCCATTTCTCCCTTAGCTTTCTCAAGCTCTCCCTTTGCCTTCTCCAGCTCGCTGTTGAGCCGATCCACCATCGCCTTCAGCTCGGTCGCCTCCTCCTGCGAGGCCACATGCATCTGGAGAGCTTCCTTCTCCTGGTCGCGGAACCGATCGGCCACTTCCTTGGAGCGGCTCAGCTCCTGCTTCATCCGGTCGATATCCTGCTTAGCTCGTTTGGCCGTCACTAAGTACTCCTTCTCCATAGCCTGGATCCGGTTAGCAAAATCGACGTTTTTATTCCGAGCGGCCTCAAGGTCTTCATGGAGGCGAGCATTAGAGGGTCGCCCCTCGTAATCCTTGGCAGCTTGGACGGCCATCGTCGCCGTCTGGAGAGCCAGGGCAATGGTCACCTGCATGGCATCTCCAGACCGCCGACGAGCGATCGCATCGAGATCGGTCGTCCAAGACTTAGGCAGAGAGGCGATGACCTTGGAGACATAGGAAGGGATATCAAGGGACTTCTGCGGAGACTTGCTCGCCAGGAAGTCCAGCACCATCGGCGAGACGTCCGCATCAGCAAGACGGACCCTGCAACACAAACAAAAAGAAAACAAAGGAGTTAGTATATACCTTGCTCAAAATTGCCTAACTCGGAAAGATCAATCCGGTCTTACCTGTTGACCAACTCGGGGTCGCGGCCAAAATAGGGCTTGCCCCGAGAAGTTTCAGCTTCGGCGATCGCCGCATTTTTCAAAAAGCCGACCGAGGACCTGGAGCCAGACGCCGAGGGCCTAGGGCCAGACCCCTCCACCATCGGAACAGCAGAGATGGGGGGAGCGGCGACCGGCGGCTCCAGGATAGTTAAGTCCGCCTCAGCAGTCGGTAGGGATCCCTCCGACCTCCGCCTCTTGCGGTTGCGCTGGAGTTATTCCTCCTCCTGAATTTCCGGCTCGGCGACCGGCACCATAGCGGGCCTCACCACAGGAACGGGGCGAGACGTCGTCGCAGCAACGCGACCCGTCTTCTTACCCTGGTGAAGACGACCGATGAGACCAGGGTTAGACATGGCGATCTCCTGCGGTGGCTCGGCGAAGTGGGGAAAATGAATCTCTACCAAAGAAGAAACTCAAACAAGTTAGACATCTACTTTGACATTGCGATCTCTTGGAGACGATCGTCATGCAGGAAAAAGGAAACAAAAATCCATACCTGGGGCCTTCAAGTGGCGAGGGTAGCGAAACAGTCGAGCACCCAACCAGTGAAGTTCGTGGCCGACTGAGTGAACATCAATATAGGAGTCCGGCAAGGCACGAATTCGCTCCCAAACGATCAAAAAATCAAAGGGGGAGATCGCTGATCGCTGGAACAAGGAGTCCTGCAAAAAGAAAACCAAATTAGATTAGTTCAAGGTATGTCCAAATAAAGGGAGAGTTGAAACCCTTACTTGGATTCCTCTCCCGAAAATTGGTGGGGATATCCAATTCTTCCTCCAGCCTATCACTCGACGCCGACCTCCACGCTCCGCCGACCCAGCACCATTTTGCCAGGTCGCCCCGAGTCTTATTCGGCACCCCGAGGACCACCCTTCCCAGTCGACCTTGAATATGATGACCGCCGATCGACCCCTTCTGTGCAGCCAATTTGAAGCGATAGTTCATTTCCATCGCAGAAGGGATACGGAACAACCGGTGACCGCCGAAAAGTGTCAAAGTGCTGATGATCTGTAGACAGGCGTTCGGCGTCAGCTGGAGAGGCGACAGATTCCAGGCGATCAGCATATACGAGACGGCGAACGGCAAGGGAAACCACAGACTGGCCGCCAGGGTCATTTCATTAATGGTGACCATACCCTCGGGAGGCTGTCGGTTCTTGGAGGGCACGTGCAGTGAAACATCAGAAGGAATATGATATTTGGCCCTCCAGTGGCTCAAGTCTTTCCGGGTCGCCGAACTCCGGATCTGACCAAGAGTCCACTGAGACGGGTCGGCGGCCCGAAACACCGTCCGCTTCACATGTTCGTAGGGCTGAGCGGCGGAATACACTTCGAAATCAAATTCTGGACAGGGTCCGGCGATCCCCTCCATAAGCTTAGCAAAAGCCATATAGGCGGGTCCGAATACGCTATCCCGTTCCCAAGACAGCCGCACCAGTTCGTCTTCATCCACCGGCGAGCCCCCTGCTCCGCCGCCGCCTCCGTTATCGCCACTTCGGCCTCGTTGAAGAGCTCCTCGAGTTCCACGGGCGCAATCCCCGCACGAATGGACTCAACGGCCGTTTCCATGTGAAGTCCCATGGGAATTTCCTCCCGATCAGGCGAAGCTGCGGCGGCGGAGGTGCTTCCGGTCTCGAAGGTCTTAGATCCTCCAGACATGTTATAAAAAGTAAAGGGGGAGAGAAGATTTATGTTCTTACCTAAAAGGAGGACGATCGGCAC